>VCII01000337.1:367500-1567500 GCA_006030095.1 Triplophysa siluroides | reverse complement strand
GAGCCTTTCTCGCTGTTGGCTCATTTTCGTTTTATATAAAAAGACAACCGATTAAATGAATTTCAGACAGTTAATTTACCGTTCAAATAAATCAATAAAATAACATTTACAAGAAACCCACCGTCACTGACTTGATCCAACTGTGATGAAATATATGAGGGGAAACGCTCGACAGTCCTCGAACGAATTTGAACCAAAAACGAATTTACTTCACCACAAAAATATTTTAAAATACACTCCTTTCCGCAGAAAAAGATGTTTTTTGCTTGAAAATATGCAGTAGGGTAAGAGATGGCTTAAAGATGAGTTGTGTATGATCAACAGCGATCGATCTGAAGAAACCAAACCTATGCGTCTAGCGAACGTTATAGCCGTATCCTGCGCATGCGCAGCCTGTTAAATAAAAAACTGCTGACGTCATCATACCATCTAGCACATTCCTCATTTGAACACTGTCTGACTGTACGACAACATAAATAAAGTTTGTTTTAAAACAATTGTAGCTCATTTAAAGCATGTTTTATTTTTAATATAAAGTTCGTGTCATATATATATAAATGATAAAATCTATGTTCATGCGAACGACCTTGGTTGTTGTGCACAATTTAACAAAGCAAGTTCTCCCTCCCATCAAGATGATTTAATAATTTTATTCAGTAATTTTACTTAATCGCTTTATTGATACTCGACACACGTTTAATTTAACCGATGCATTTAAACATATTTACCACTTTGTTAGACAATAGCAATTGACCGAATGTGTCGTTAGATAAACAGTAGTCTCGAGAGATTACGAGCTTAGATAACGTCGTTATCGCGAGACTTCACTCTGGTCACCAGTAAACACCCTTTTACACAAATAAGTGTCCGTGCGCGAGCTGCATGATTTTGCATTTTTCCCAACAGATAAAGGAAGAATATCCTGTGCTGGATTTAGACGGAAGAGAGATCCAAATCGGTGCATTTAAAAATGGTGGTTGAGAAAGTGCTCCCGGCTAACTTTGGCTATGCAATTTTTGTGTATATGTATAGTTTTGTCATGTTGATGTATCTCGGGATAAAAGTTGGTGGTGCGAGGAAGAAATTTGGCGTAAAGGTGCTGTAAATCTTTACATGCGGTGCATTATGTTAAAATTTGGATGGAGCTGGTTTTAAGGCACATGCTTTATTAATGTGTGTTGTTTGCTCGCATGTTGTGTTTAGTATCCCACCATGTACAGCGATAAGGACCAAATATTCAACTGTATCCAAAGAGCCCATCAGAACACGCTCGAGGTGTATCCACAGTGGCTTGTGTTCCAGACCATCGCTGCATTGGAGTATCCTGTGAGTACAACTTACCTGGAAATATTACCTGGATTTTTACCCTCATTTTGCATTAAGACATTTATTACACGTTGATTCTGTAACACCAGCAATTGTATAATAGTCTCTGTGAGTCACGCACTGTAAACCACACTTTTGTACTGGTTTTAATGCTAAACAGCTGATGATTCATAATCATATTTTCTCTAATGTCCTTCCTATGGTGTTATTTATTATATTACTCGAGGTGATTTTTGGTAAAAAGTGTATACTTTCTATACAAAGTAGACTTTGTACAATGAGATATTTACATATGACATTTAAACATCTGCATTCAAGTGTGTGGTCACCATAAATTAAAAGTATGCCTATAACATCGCTGAAAAAAAGAAAAAAGCACACAGGCTTTGAATGGAATGTAGGAAGATGACCATAAAGTGATTGAATTGTTTTTTCGGTAAACAATTCCTATAAAGATATGGGCTTGTAATGTTATGAGAATAAAAAGAGCCTATACCGTGCTTATTCATAAATACCCTTTGTCCAACTTCACATCTTGCACTTTAATCTCCCACGTCAGGTTGTTGCTTCTGTGTTAGGGGTCATCTGGGTGACAAGCAGGTTTTCTTATGCCTGGGGTTACTATACAGGCGGTAAGTTATTTTGTACACATTGAATACTTTATCTTCTTTAAATTTGGTGGCGTGTATATGCAAATCAATATAACCGTATAATGAATCTTTAACTGTCACAGTTAAAACACGTGTCACCACTAAAAATAGTTTGTATTTTTATAACCATGTGGCAACGGCAATTCCCGCTCAATTCAATTATTTCCTCCTTTTTCGAAGTGACACAAAGCAGTAGATTACGTATTAATAACAAATGAGTTCAAAGTCAGTGTAAAAACAGCACCACATAATTGTACAGTAAACACTATAAAACCTTTTAAAAATTAGATGGTTTAGACAAAAATTGTAGATAATTGAATAAGCCACATTCAAAGCCATTGTAAAATTGCTAAAATGTGCAAAGTGTGAAACTACCGAAATATATGTGTTTATATCTTTGTTTTGTGATCTTAATGAGAAAATCAAGGTTGAGATTGTTCTTTAAAGTGTTTGAGGCTGTTTCTCATCATCAGTGTTGTCTTTCTCTGTGTCAGACCCTGCTAAGAGAATGCATGGTGTATATGGATACATCGGGCTGTTTGGAGTCATAATTCTCTCCATCTCTGTGGCTCTCACGCTGCTTGGAGTCTTGTAAAGGCACTCATCACCAAGAAATACCACATATAACCAAAACTTAACACAAGTAGTGTAGATTTCAATGATTTATTATCATTCAACTTTTCCATCTTTTTAAAATTGCATTGTTTTCTGTCTTGTAATTTTGCATATTGTTGAATATGTTAACAACTTTTTTTTAACTGTTTGTTGTTTGAAGACTTTCATATACACATGCTGTTGTCCTTTCTTGCTTTTCCATGCCAGTTTTGCAATGCATTTTGATATATAATAAAATTTGTGAGATTTGAATTAGCCTTATGTGAGTGCTTGTAAGTGCCCCATAAACATTCACTATAGTTTTGTAACAAGCTTTGTTCTGCATTTCTGATCTCATTGTGATGCCTGCAGTGGATATTTCAGAGTACACAGAACTGGGATTTATGGAAATAAAATTAATTTCAAAGTGACTTATGCCGGATTTTAAGACGAGCTCTGGGGTTAAATTATTTATCAACAATGTATCTAGTGGTTTTGCACACTATCTAATGAGACCACCCCTGAGTCTATGATATTCTTGCCCTTCGCGTCCTCCTTTAATAAATGGCATTGGTCTATGTTATTTATTGACCGATTTATGATTTAAGGTATCATAAATGTCTCAAGCACAAATGTACAGCGCAAGATATATGAGTATGAACACTAGTAGGTTAATAATTATACACAAAATTGTATTGCAACTTAAAATCTCCCTATTTCTCCTTATCTAAACTCTTACGATTTTACTAGTTTTACAAATTAAGCTTTAAATCCATATTGTAGATGAACAGTAGGCCCGTGTACACCAGAGTTGCAGTACATTTCAATTCAATGGCTTTTTGTTAGAGATGCTGTGGGACAAAACGTTCTTACTTTTACAAATGGACAACTGACATTGTCACAATGAACATCTCAACAGCCAGTTAAAGCCGACAGTATCCAAATACTTTGCTATCTTATAATGGTGAGGTTTAAATCATTTTGTTTAATAAGGAAATAACGTTAATGCATAAGACTACAGCGCACTACATCTCCTGGCCTTACGAATGAACTGCGCATGCGCAACTTAAAGCTACTGTTTTTAGACGGAAGACTGCGGAGAGTATCTGTACCTAACTGCGAACCACGGGAAAAACTCAAGAAAAGTGCAGGTAAGAAACCTGTGAACTATAGCGAGAGACCCATAATAACGATTCTTGACACGTTCACCTATTTTCCAACGTTTTTATTCACCCGCTGGGCTTGATGAAGCAGATATGAATCTGAAACGCAACCGACCGGACATTCGAGATCAAGCGTTTACATCTTTAACATTCGACGGGTTCGCACGACATATAGGGGAGATGTAGTTTTAAGCTGTTGTGTTAAATACCACAAGTGTTTGTGTTTATACATTAGTCGTAAACATGACAGAGGAAAATCCTTTGTGTGTCATTTGTGTTTGTTTCAGGCAGCTCATGAGGGCGCTGCATGTGCGCAGTCAAGTGTTGCGTCTCGAATGCGCAGACATAGTGCAGCCTGATTTAGTAAACATTTCCTTAATAAATGTTAAAAAGGACAATTTACGCATGTGTTTACTGTGATCTACAGAACTCTAGATTTGGATAGGTGGTTTATTTTGTTAATGAAAGACTGATCTGACCAATTACATCAGAATCAGAAAAGGCTTTATTGCCTTTATTAAAGGAGCATCCAGTACACAGAAACAGCAACAACAGTACACAGAGACCATAACACAATAGAATACAGTACACGTATGATTTAAAAAGGGCCTATGGGTATACAAAATTAAGAAATACAATACAATAAACATAAGATAAAGATATAGAGAGTAAAGCTACTGTATGTGTGTATGTAAATATGTACAAGTAAAAAATAAGAATAGACCTTTGTAGTACAAGGTATGTGCTATATACAACAGAATGAAATATAATTTACAGAAAAAGTTGTATAAAAAATTGATAGTGTATTATCTGGAGGATATAATACATTTTGCACTTAATTATTATTGCATAAGAGTTATTAATTGCATGGCAGAAACTTTTATCATAAGCGACGTACAGTTCATTTACACTGTACATTTGTTCATCTGTGTGTCTGTTCATTGGGAATTAAACCCATAACCTTTGCATTGCCATTACAGTGCTTTCCAAATGATACGTGACCAACACATTCAGACTTCACAAATGATAAGTGAACTATCACCATGTAAGTTAAACTCTAATATTTAACCTATATCCTGTAAACATTTGGTTTTAGGTCAGATCGGAAGGATGTCAGGCTTTCTGGATGGGATCAGGTGTGGAGATTGTGATTGTAATGTGGACTGGGGTGAGAAGAGAAACACCATTGCCTCCATCGCAGCTGGAGTTCTGGTATGTTTTCATGATGGTGTTTAGTCCTGTATTTATCACTTTAAAAAATCAACCGTCTCTAGTTTTTTTATTCTTAAAGAAATAATCATGAAACAGTAAGAATATCACGCTGACATAATTCTTAGCCCTAATTGACCATGTTAGAACTATATATATATTTTTTACTGATTTCTAATTTCCTTGCGCATGCAGTTCTTCACAGGCTGGTGGATCATCATTGACGCAGCGATAATGTACCCTAAAGAAGAACAGTTTCACCATGCATACCACACATGTGGCGTCATAGCAACAATAGCATTTCTCATGTGAGTTACACCTGTTTTGATTCTCTCTTGCTTCCTCAAAGGAAAGGAACAAAGTCTTTGCTTTGACTGTATTTACGCAGAATATCTCTGTGGCCGTGACATACATTACGCTCTTATCTTTGAGGTCTGTCCTAGATTTTTCGAGAACGTTATGACTACTGTCACCATGACAACATTGTTAAACTTCCTGTGTATTTGATTGCAGGATCAATGCTGTGTCAAATGGTCAGGTGAGAGGGGAAAGCTACAGCGAGGGCTGTTTGGGGCAAACAGGTATGTGATTTTAACATATTGTGTGCATCATAAAAGCAGTGCAGTGTTAACTTCATAACAACATATTTGAACCGAATGTTAACAATATATTTGCTCTGATTTTGCTTGGGATATTCAAATAAAGGCCTAGTTCTCCCTTATATAACAGTCTGTTTGCAAAAAGTTGAACACTTCTGTCGTTAAGTCATTAAAGTGAAAGTGATGTGAGGCCAAGTATGGTGTTCCATACTCGGAATGTGTGCTCTGCATTTAACCCGACCAAGTACACACACACAGCAGTGAGTGACACACACACCGTGAACACACACCCAGAGCAGTGGGCAGCCATTGCTGCGGCGCCCGGGGAGGGTCTCACCTCAGCCGGGGTTTTGAAGGTGGAGGAGAGCGCTTATCATTCACTCCCCCCACCCACAATCCCTGCTGGTAATGAGGCTCGAACCTGCAACGTTTGGGTTGCAAGTCCGAGTTTCTAACCATTAGGCCACGGCTGTATGTGAATCCCTCAATAAGTTGAATTACTGCTACATACCTAAACTAACCTCATAATATTGAATTGCTAAATCATTTGATCATCTGCCATTTTAAAGCAAATACAGAAATATCAAGATTTATATTGACTTTTGTTTAAAAGCATAAAAATGTTGATATGTTGTCATCTGTGTCTAGGTGCCAGAGTTTGGCTCTTCATTGGCTTCATGTTGGCGTTTGGCTCTCTCATCGCCTCTATGTGGATTTTGTTTGGGGGTTTTGTTGTGACTAGTAAGATTCCTTTTTCTTCATTTTTTACAGAAAGGACACACACATTTCACATGTGATAACATGTTTTTTACATGTGCAAAAACACAGGTGATTTTTGGAACACTTTTGTGTGAATGCAACCCATGGGATCACACGGAAAAACCCATGTGATCACATGTGCAACATGTGGTGACATTTGAAAAGCATGTGGAGAGCATGTGGAGACATATCACCACATGTTGCACATTTGATCACATGGGTTTTTACATGTGATCCCATAGATTGCACATGGAAATTCACATGGGATCCACACTAAAGTGTTCCAAAAACATATATTTCACATGTGTTCACATCTGGTTTTTGCACATGTGAATTTCATATGTCTTTTCTGTAAGTATAACAATCCAAATATGTATTTTTATGTAGTTTCTAATACATTTTTTTTCGCTATTTTCATGATGAACAGAACAAAAGGATCTTTCAGTGTATCCTGGTATTGCTGTTTTCTTCCAGAATGCATTCATCTTCTTTGGGTAAGACTGGAAATTGCAAGGAATACATGTCACTTCATCACCTGCCTCTGTAATCTTATTGTATATTCTTCAAGCAAGAATTTTTTCTGTGTTGCTGTTTATAATCACTAAGACACTTAAATGCGGTTTATTATCTCCAGTACTGACCCTGTTTACATCTCATATAGATCCATTTCAGAACAGTAACATTACTAAAACGTGGAAACGCTGTCTTGCATCATATTAAATATACTCCATTAATACTGGATAAATATGAAACGGTAATATTTGTGATTTAAACACTGATTTGCGATTGACCTTATCTTGCGACCTTCTCTCATGCAGTGGTCTGGTGTTCAAGTTTGGACGAACTGAAGACCTATGGCAGTGATGATACCTCCCATCAAATCCCACAGTCCATCAACACATAATTCCTCTGTACTCGGAGTTATTGCTGCTTATTGGCTTTCTTTATTTTATTACTCCTTTTCCTAACTATGTCCCTTTTTCCTTTTTTTGTCCTCTTTCCTGTGTGCCCAAAGCGAGTACACAGTGAAAAAGAAATGCATCAAGTCACTCAAGTATACAATAATATTCCAATGCTGGAACATGTTGTAATTCTAATGATTAGAATCAGCACCAGTCAGAATTGTTTTGCATTGTGTGTACCAATTTTGAAAACATACGAATTCCTGCAGTATAGATTGACACATGGTCAAATATGCTCAAAAGAGCTGATAGTATGAATCTTACTTCATAACCCATTATTACATTAGCAATTAGCAAAATACTGTGATTTTCCGCTTTTACTCTGCACAAAGACAAAATCTGTAATAACCAAAAAATGTTTGTCCAAGTACACATTTTTTTTTATGTTGTCAATTGCATGTAAATCTGACTTTCATCAAACACAAAATTTGTGTAATATAAATGCTTAACACAAGTGAGGATTTGAAATCACCCATATTTGCCTGCATTATTTACGAGTCCCATTTTATGTATTTTCTATGCAGGTTTCCCACAATCAATACATTTACATGAATAGTCCAACCATTTATGATTACCAAAAGGTTTTTTTCATATTTAATTTTTTATGGCTTTTTATTTTGTGACTAGGAAACTGTACATTCACTATTTAAATTTCTTTAACTTTTCCGAGGGCTTTCCATGGCCCTGGTTAAATATTTAGTTTTGTGGAGATATTTTAGTTCACCCTCTATGTTTGGTTTGGCATGTGGGGGCTGTATAAAAATGTTTTAAGAGAAGCACAATTTTTATTATTTCAGTGGTTGTGGGAGAATAACTTATGTCCGTCAGAGAAAAAGACTCGTCTTTTAACAAATTTTTTTCTAAGCATTAAAAGAATGTAACATTTTTATGTAATCCCAGTATCTCTTTCTGACAGAAAATATCTAAACTTCATTCAACTGTGGGTTGAAAACAAATAAAATGACTGTAAATATGTATAAAGCTTGTAGGTTTTTTATATCCAGCTTTTTATTTTTTCTGATTGCTAAACTCATACACAGACAAACAACATGAATTCCATCTAATTTCATGAGGTTAGATTTATATGAAACGTTATTTGGTCGTGTTTTTTATCAGTTTGTCATTGTGTGGCAGAAAAAGCTCCACTGTATGTGTCTGCTGCCACTAAAGTAAATGAAATGAGCATCAACGTCCTGTTGCTTTGTCATTTTCTCTGCCGTTTAGACAATGTTTGTTTTCAATTTAGCTGTAAAATGTTTATTTACGCAACATATCACTTCTCTCTCACACACACACACATTGTGTGTTCATGATTTTGTCTGTAGCCCTCAGTGTCCTGTGTCCTGTTCTTCATTTCTCCACCACCAAATTTGGAAACTACAGAAGAAATAAAAAAAATATTAATCAAATGCTAAGTACAATTTAAAGTAAATAATTTCATATTTAATGGTAATGAAGAGTATGAGGATTAAAATGACCAATCACCTTCCAGAATACCTGGTCATCGAAACACTTCCTGTCCTGTTGAGGTCTCCAGATGCTCAGTTTAAGAAACAGTCCTGCATATCATCATTGGATTATGTACTAAATTTAAAGGATTCTTGCTGAGTATTTGAGTATTAATCCTCAAATAATAGTTTGAACTTTAATATATAACTTGACTTTTAATTCTTAGCAGATCTGTTGGAGGACTGTGAGTGAATGAACGGGTGAATGGATCAGTGGTATCATACCTGTGGCCACACCCATCACCAGACTCATGCACAGTGTTATGAAGAGAACACAGATGTGATGCACAGCAAACTGCAAAGCTCTGAGAACAAGTGACAACCGTCAAAATTAATTCATTAGAAACATATATAAATTACATAGTATTTTTACTGCTATTCCATGATTCCCTTAAAGGAATAGTTCACCTCCAAGAGGAAAATTCTGTCATCATTTACTCACCCGGCAGTCATTTTAAATCTCTGTGATTTTCTTTCTTCAGCAAAGCACAAAAGAAGACATTTTGAAAAATGTTGGTCCTCATTGACTCCCATTTTATGGAGAACAAAACCAATGCAAGTTAATGGGGATCAACAGTTTTCTAATACGACATCTTCTTTTGTGTTCTGCGGAAGAAAGAACGCCATACAGGTTTAAGTAATGACCGAATTTTTCCATTTTGAAGGTGAATTCCTTTAATGAATTTTTTGGACACAGGTTTTTTTATATTTCATATGATAAAATCAAAACCTAAAGTGAGATAAAGTTTTACATTGTGCTTTCAGTACTGGCCACCCGTAGAAATAAATGAGCGAGCCATCCGAGAATTCCAGGTATGGCATGAACGTTGAGGACACCACAGGTGTCATGACATTCAAAAGCTAACAGCATGTGACCCTGATTGAAAAAAAGAGATCACGATAACATTGGGAAAATCTGTAAGTCATTGACCATGTTGAAGAGATCGTACAAAACCCTTGACTTCGTTTCATCTGTGGAACACAAAAGAAGATATTTTGAGAAATGTCTCAAAGTGGTGTTGTGTCTATAGTGAATAGGGGCCAATGTTTTTTGTTAACAACGTTCTTCAAAAAATCTTCTTTTTTGTTCCACAGAAGTAAGTCATGAAAGTTTGAAATGTCATGAGGGTGATTAAATGATTAAATCATTTTCATTTTTGGCTGAACTTTCACTTTAACTTCTCTGTACAAAAAGTCAGATTATTTAACTCAAACACATAGGATGCAAGGATTTTGGGATTGCAAAAAAAATTTTTATTAATGGGGTTTTACCTTCATGTACCGGAATCCCAGGGAAGATAAGAAAGCGGCACATAGGCCAATCGTCATTGCAATCCATGGAGCGTGGACTGCTGTCATGGCAACTCCAATAGCAACACCACCAGAGAGGACAGAGCCCTGGACATGCACCTGGTTAAATGATGTAAAATGGTCACTATTGGTCTCTTACACAAATTAAACATGTTATACTTCATGTATATATACACATTTCCATCAACTGTCTAATCATTGCAATTCAGTTCAACACTTCAGCATCCCTACAGACACTCACAATGTTCATTTTTCCTTTCGAGCTAGTGAGCATAGAGACCGTCATCGCCACGACAACACTGACAGCCAGAGAAAGATACGTCCCATATATCACGCTGAGCTTCAGTCCTCTATCCCACTTCTGATGTACAACTGCTGCGTTAAAGCTGGGCCAGAACATCCACAAGAAAAGTGTTCCTGTGTAGAGAGACAGACAGAGAGCACATTTGATTTACAAGATCCCGCAATGCATTTGTATCTTGACAAGCCAGGCTTCTAGTCGATGTCCTATCTTGTGCTCATGTAAGCTGGTTGATCGATGCTACTCACCTAACATAGAGAATAAGCCAGTCCTGCGGTCCGTTTTCTCTTTCTCGTGTTTTGGTTTGATTCGGTCTCTGTGCAGCACCCATGACGCCATCACGCCAAAAAACCCTCCAAAGACATGCAACAGCATGATGCTGTACAGCAGATCTGCCTAACACATGAATTCTGTATAAATGGTTGCTCTTCGGTACAAAATAGTATGTACATTTAATCTGAATATAGAGATATTACTCTGACATTTAAAGTGTTCTTTCTTCTTTCTGAATTTCAGTTCTGCTAATTTAAACATAGCATTGTATACTATAAATATTGTTTGGACTACAGTATAAATGTATATTTTTTCCAACAATATAACATTAAAATGAGTATATTTTTAATGCTTTGTTTTAAAACATTCTGGTTTGTGTAGCACATGCAATTTTGTCTAGCACTGTGCGTTGGTTGAGGTGAGAACATTGGAATATTGAGAAAATCCCCTGAAATCCCGGTGTTTTATCTGAGAAGGTAATACTTTTCTTACACTCAGCAGAGTTCGCAGGATCCACTGGTTGACCACAAATCCTGTGACCTCCAAAAGGGCCATAAGCAAAAGCTGGACCGGATTTGTTTTTCCATGGACCGCTCCCATCGCAATCAGGGCCGAAGCTGCACAGAGCTCTGCCTCAATCACACTGTATGAAGAACACAAATAACATTTAGTGTGATAGGCCCACTGTCAAACCTGTGAAAAAGAAAACGATTAGATAGATGTTATTGACATGGTTATGGAAAATTGTGAACTATAACTACTAATACCATTTTTTTTTCATTCAGATAGTTTGAAGAGCTACAAAAAATAAATGGCTGTAATTGTTATACAGCTGTCCTTTCCAACATGGTGCATATACACTGTGGAAAGAAACATCTGCTTGTGTGTTTTCACCTCTTCATATTGATGTAGATCTTTCTGTTGTGGTGGCGTTGTGGCAGCAGAAAGCCGTTCATCAGGACGGACCACTGAATGGCCATTGCAGCCACAAGCATGTTAAACCCTGCTCCACTAAAACCGTATCGTACGAGGAACGTGGCCAAAAATCCAAAGCCCATGAATATCATCACATGGATATCTTGGAATTCTGTCAAGAAGATTGCGTTTTCAATATTGGCAATGTGTCACTTTTAAGATGAGATCAAAGCAGTCAAATAGAACTTCAATGTCTTGTGAGGCATTTTAATGGTGGTCAGTGTGTCGTCCAGAAATGCCCCTTATCTACCAAAAGCAGAGATGTCACGTCTCCCCACCCCAAGAGCTAGATGACACAGACACACAATTACAAACATTTCTATTCTATTTAACATTTTATGGTTGTGGTAGTAGCAGAGATATTTACCAAGAAAATCATTCAACGCGAACAAATCATCTCTTTGTTGTCTATTTATCATTAGAATATGAGCTAAATATAGCAGGCCAATGAAAAGTGGTCAGATTGTGTGTTTTTACAAACAATTAAAGATTTATCCTGAGCTGAACATTGAACGCTGGACGGATTCGTAACACACCAACCCAATGTAAAGCAGACTTACTGACCTGCATATAAGAGGATGAAGGTCTTCTGGTCAAACTCTCTGTAAACCTGATCCTGATGTTCTATTTTCACAAAAAAATAAAACAGTAGGAGAAAGATGATTTCCAGAAGCAAGGTCACAAACGGAAGTCTTGAACGAAGACTGGGGGCGTACTGAGGAGCCATTGCTATTGTGACGAACTCTGGATGTCTGTAATCTTCTCCAGCCAGAGACGAGCGAGTCCTCATACAGGGGACGGACGTCACATGAAAGGGGCATGGAGGTGTTTGTCTACAAAAAGGCAATTGTGTGAACAGTGCAAATTACACTTTTTGTGTATAAAAATTAAATCTGGTTGATCACATCTTTCCCAAGTTTTTTTTTGTTTTTGAGGAAACATTTGGAAGTTTTTACGTCATCATTTAAATTAACTTTTATTAGTGCATATGTTATAGACACAGCAAAACACCACCATCTATTGAATTTTAAAACAAACCTGGAAAATTGTGAAATTATGAAAAAAAATCACACACATAAACATATCAAAAATATTATTTCAATTTTCTTAGTTTAACAAGGTTCTTAACAAGGACATTCAAATTTACTGCACAGACGGACAATTAGCAACATAACTATAATCAGTTATCAAAACATTGATACCAGCCAAGAGTGAATAAACAGAAAAATAATAACAATCGTTTTGTCTGTGAGGAAAAAAAACATTTAGGCCAAGTAGCATTTGACACAGACGTCAGTTCTCAGCGTACGTAAAAGCGTAACGTTGAGTCCCGCCCAGATTCATCCTATTGGTTGGCGATCACTACCTGATTTGTCCACAAAAACAGCGATTGGTCGGGCTACAAAACCTGTCACCCGCCCCGTTTCCCTTTCTTTGGTACGGTGTCAGAGCCGTGTCATGACGCTGCCTATTGGCTCTTTCTTATGGCAATAAAAAATGACGGCCGACACGAGTGGTTCTCATTGGCTCAGTCGCCTGTCAGTCACACCTGTCTAGCTCAACCACTGCGCGTGTCTGTGCGTCTGCGCCGAGAGAAGGAGGAGGGTCTTCCACTTTTTATTTATTTCTTTGTTACCAGCGGAAAAAAATAACTACAGCTGTATATTCTAACGAGGAACCGCCAATGTTTCCCGTCCGAATAAGACAGAACCCTGGACCATACTGTTGAAGGTATTGAAAAGCCCGATTTAAGGGGGCGAGGATGAAGCGGCGCAATGCGGACTGCAGCAAGCTCCGACGGCCCTTAAAACGGAACCGAATCACCGAGGGGATCTACGGCAGGTACAATCCAGACCTTCCGATGGGACCGTTATAGGTCCCGAACTAAACAAAAGGCCCCGATTTTGTCGTCCGAGATCTCGCAGCGAGGCTGTAAATCATCTGTTTCAGCCAAGCTACCGTCAACAAAGCTGGTTAGAAGTAGACAGTATTTTCCAATGTAACGAATAAGCCGCCGTAGGCCTCGTCGCGAGGATCGTACAGCGATGCGCTTTAAAAGAAAGAAACCCGCGAAAGATGGCTCGAGACCTCGCCGTTAACGTCAGTAGCTGTCAATCATCAGTTTCGGTGGCCTGACAGGACCGCTAGTTTGTTAGTAACCGACACAAACGCCTTGATCGATGGTTATTTGACTTCACAAGACTGGAGTGAATATTAGTGTAATTTCGTTTGCAAATCGTATATGTAAAAATGCAACAGATAACGCGAGTTTTATTCAAATGTCAGTGATGGAGACTAAATAACTAAAGTTTGCTATCCTCAGGTGTGAAATTGTACTAGCAAGGTAACGTTACTACAATACATGTTCCTGTTTTGTGCATTTACATGTCAAAATAACCAGTAACTGTTACCATTACAGACTTGTATAGAGAGGCTGGTCCATTATAAAGCCATCTTAGTCTGTAATTATATATCATATATTTCCTATTATTTATTCCTAATATATATATTTCTGCTGAATGCATTTTTGTTTTGGCAACCGTCAGCAACAGTGGAAAGGCCTGTCAGTCATGTCAACATTTCACCAACGAAGGAATAATTGTAGTGCTTTTCTTACATATTTTATCTTTAAAAGCCTCAGACAGATCATGTCATTGAGAGATTGGTGTGTGTTGGTCTCTGTGTTTGTCAGGGAGCATCTGACCTGTCAACCCGTTTCCGTTGATTTATATATTTGCTATTAGTATAACCCCTATAAAGCAGAATTGAAGTCTGTGTCAGATGTCAGGTTGTTGTGTGCTTCTGCGAGTGTATTTACAGGTCACATAAGGTCTGTTTTAAGCCGTTCCTCCGTTGAACGCCACAGGGCAGGTAGATAGTCAACACTCGGGGTGTTCCAAGTGGATCAAGATAAGTTGGAAACAATTACAGATTATTATTTTAAGCATGTCACTACTGGTTCTGGGGAATCTGGGGTTTGTTGTAGCGAGTGTAGTGAAACAACAGTGTAATATACTTACAAACGCAAAGGTAACTGTATTTAAACTCAAAGGTTACTACATTGAAACCAGAAGAGCGGTTGAAGAGTCTTTTTTTCGGTTGTTGAAGAAATCATTTTCTGATCCTTCTGCAGAACACAAAAGAAGATATTTTAAAGAATGTTGGTAACCAAACCTTGGCCCCCATTGCCTTTCATTCAATTTCATTTGCTGAGACATTTCTCATGTTTTCCAAGTAAAAAGTCATTCATGTTTTGAACAACATGAGGGGTGATATATGTAGTGGTAGATAGTTCACCCGAAAATGATTCTTCCACACCTGTTTAAATTAAAGAAAGACATTTGGAGGAATGTTACAATTTTCATCATTAACTACCATAGTATATATAATATAATAATATTATATATATATATAATAGAATAATTGAGGTACCCCAGAACTGTTTGCTTTCCTAAATTTTCCAAAATAGCTAATTTTGTGTTCAACAGATCCATTATATATATATATATATACATTTTTACAATATAAAGTTATACAATAGTTTTTCCTACTGTGGCAGTCAGTTTTGGTCAAGAGGTGTTTGTTTACAGTATTCGTCCAAAACATCTTTCTTTTGAGTTTAATGGAGCAAAGAAATGTATACAGGTTTGGAATGACTTGAGTATGAGTAAATGGTGACAGACTTTTAATTTCTGGGTGAAAAATCCCAGTAAGTAGCTAATGGCCAAAGAAAATCACATTATAATCATTGCACTATGCATAGTGATGCTTAATTTGATATGAGCAGCCAGGTTATTCAGTATGTCATCCTGCCCCGTTTCCATCTTTCCAGGGTGATGCTGTTGGTGCCGCAGAGAGATTACGATGTTGCTTTGCTCACGCTGGGTAAATGTCTGGCAACGTTCTGCTGTTAAAGACAGTGTGTCAGACTTCACCCGTTCACAGGCCCCTCTGCTGTCAGCATCTGTTATTTTGCTTGACATTCAGCATGTTTGCCTCTTTAAATGAGTGGCTCTAAAATTCAGTTCCTATCACCACATTGAATACATTTCAAATGTTGACAAAATATTGCAAATGTTTTCAAGTCTGCAACCTGGAAATAAGTAAATCGGTAGTCTCAAACTTTTAATTTGAACTTTGTTTAGCGTTTCTCAGCCATTTTAAAGAACAAATTAGGGCCTACTATGTTCACATATGTTAAACAGGTTAAATGGTGTATGAGGTCGAGAGAATGAATATGTGAACTAAAAGGTTGTTTCTGTACGAGCATGCAATCTGGTGGTTTATTTAACGTCAATGTGAAAATTCATTGTTCCTTGTATTGTTGTTCTCTATTAAGTGCACACTTTTTAAAGGAGATCTATTCTCAAAATGTTGGAACTTATTCTTCCTTTAAAATGGTTTATTTTCAGTTCATGATATCTAGGCTGTGTGGGCTAATGACGTAATGGATTCTTTCTTAAATCCAAGTTCTAAACATGAAGTACATGGTTTATTCCTGACTGGTAAATTCACATAACACAAACACCATACCTAAATTCTCATTTCAATTTATATTTTGTTTCACTTGGAAAATTAAAGATTTGATGTAGGTTAAATATGTTCGCATTGTAGAAAAGTGTTTATCATGATGAATTTGTTCAAACTGTGCACTGATGTTTCACTTTTAGAAGTCATTGTTCTTTAGTGGGTGTTGTGGTGACACAAGAACAAAGCTATTGCTGAAATTATTGCAAAATGTCACGTTATAAAGCTATTGTGCTGAAATGAAAGCATTTTTGAAGCACCATTTGAATCTTATTTTTAATGGTCAACCCCATTTTACAGTTATTTAATTACATCACGCGGTTATAACATCTTTGTTTTGGAATATATTCATCTATTGTGAACTTGACGATTGATTTTGAGTTACATTAGTAACATTATCATGTGTTGGATGGTTTTTTTATGTTTGTCACTGCTTTCAGTGAGCTGGGATTGAGCCAGCATGACAGCCCAGATCTATCAGTCCAGTGACTGTCTGTTGTTTCTGTGTTACTGCACAATAATGAGTTCTGTCATCAAACTGCTATTAATAGTGTCTTCAGCACCTGTCGGAGCTGCAGTGCACCTGTGCTGGACAAACATTCAGAGCTTGTTGGATGGGATGGATAAATATAATCCATCCCATATATTATATAAATATAAATCATCCTGTTGAGCAGATGAGCTGAAATGTGCACATTTGTTTAGAAACACAAAAGGCAGTTGCTTTTGTATTGTTTGTGTTGGTCACCTCCCATCCATATGTGACCCTGGACCACAAAACCAGTCTTAAGTAGAACAGGAATATTTGTGGCAAAAGCCAACAATGCATTGTATGGGTCAAAATTATCGATTTTTCTTTTATGCCAAACATCATTAGGATTTTAAGTAAAGATCATGTTCCATGAATATATTTTGTAAATTTCCTACCTTAAATATATCAAAACTTATTTTTTGTAAGTGGAAGCAGCAAAATTGGTAACAAAAATGGCCAGAAACACGCCTACAAACTTCACTCGCTGCCGTTCGTTATTTGGGAATTATCCGCTCAAGTTTGGTATCTATATAAAGCTTAACATTTTCAGCTTTAGTGTTCCTCTAGTCTCCTCAACGTCATTACAGCTGTAAGCCAATAGAGAGCGTTTTTAACAAACCAATATTTATATTCAATATTTATTTTTCTTTTGCACCCTCAGATTCCAGAGTTTTTAATAGTTGTATCTCGGCCAAAGATTGTCATATCCTTATAAACAATACATCAATGGAAAGAATATTCAGCTTTCAGATGATGTATAAATCTAAATTTCAACATGTAGTTGTCTTTCCATAAAAGATTTATTCTACACTCATGATTGTGTGATATTCTGTCTTTTTTTATAATATTCTATTCGTATCCATATGAAGTGGTTTAACTTGTATGCTGTGTCTTATACCCCCATAAAACATAATCCAGGACCATAGACCATGTGTGCTTGTTTTTAAAGTGATCTAGTATACAAATCTTGAAATGTACTAACGATTAAACAGTGGCCGATAATCTCTCCTTTTTTTCCCAGTACGTTCCTGTATCTGAAGTTTCTGGTGGTCTGGGCGCTGGTACTGCTTGCAGACTTTGTTCTGGAGTTTCGCTTCGAGTACCTCTGGCCCTTCTGGCTCTTCATACGCAGCGTTTATGACTCCTTCAGATATCAGGGCCTGGTGAGTGTCATCCACACATTGGCACTAAATAACTGAAGAGAGAGATCACCCAAAAACATGTTTTGTTATTTACTCCCCTCTCATGTTTGTTTACTTCTTGTATCTGTGTAACACCAAAGGAGATCTCTTTACCGTATAACAAGTGGATGGCAGGCCAGCTCCAATAAGAACCAAAAAAAGCACCATGAAAGTTTATGTGACTTTTGTGTCCTATAATAGCATGACAAGTCTTAAAAAGTTGAGTCAATGATGATACTGTTAGGGCGAATTTTGCACAGAACTTGTTCTCACTCATTTTATTTGTAGGTAAAAACATCTGTTACTGTATGTCTTTCATGGGAAAGGGGAAGTCGAACGAGTTTGTGGGTGAATAAATGATGACAGTTCTATTTTTGTATGGACCTCATGAATTGTCTGTCACGCTATAGGACAACTCTGACATTTTACTTTACATTAGAAAAATGTTGCTTTTATATTGACAATATTCCATATGCGGCTTAACACTAATGTGTATCTCTGTGTGTGTTTTAGGCCTTCTCAGTGTTCTTTGTGTGTGTGGCGTTCACATCAGATATTATATGTCTGCTCTTCATCCCAGTGCAGTGGCTGTTCTTTGCGGCCAGCACATACGTGTGGGTGCAGTATGTGTGGCACACAGGTAAGATCAGCACACCTGTTTGCGACATTTTCATCCTGCCATCATGCACAGAGGTTAAATGATCATTTTACGTAACTCGGCTGTGTGACAGAAATATTCAATTTCCTTTCTGAAATCACCATGGTTACCACACGGATAAGATCGGGTTCTAAATGAAACGCTTCAATCACAGAGGCCCGCGTGTTTAGCTTCACTTGTTGGCGTTTTCATCTCCATTTCTGGTTTCTTTAGTACTCTTTGTGGAGATAGAGGTTTACAGGAGTTAAACGGTGTTTACAGTTGACTGCTAATTTCGGGCTCCAATCTAAACTTCTACAGCACTTGTCCATTGGCAGACCTCTCGAGAGGTCCATTCTCATACCGTCGCTAGCTTTATTATTTTCTATCTTCATACCGCACACAGACTGTGAGCTTGCAGCCGAACTCGTGGTTATTTCTGCCGCTGTGATAGAGCAGCTCTGGATCTTGACGTCAACAAAAGGATTTGCCTCAAATGGCTTGTTCACAGCTTTGTTCAGAGCTGACACTTTGCCTTAAACTCAAAAGAACATGCAAACATGAAATGCAAAGATAGATTATTTGTTATGTACAGTATGTGTGTTATTACCGTCACTTACTGTTGTAATGCTTTTGTCTGCTGATATTGTGAGCCCATCTTTAATTTCCACTCTCTCATGTCTCTACAGAAAGAGGGGTCTGCCTCCCCACTGTGTCGCTGTGGATTCTTTTTGTTTATATTGAGGCAGCTATTAGATTTAAAGATTTGAAACACTTCCACGTGGACCTGTGTCGTCCGTTTGCAGCACACTGGTACGTCAGTTCCTCTTTACACTGGTGTCAAACACTGATGTTGATTTTAAAACCATTTCTGTTTCAACTGTCCAGTTCCCAATAAAAGCATTTGTGTAGCGTGTGGAAAACCACCGAATGGGTGTGTCACCAGTGAAATAGGTGACAGCGCCTGAAGTGTGTTGTTGTTGGGATGAGTTATGATTTGTGACTAATAACTAATAAACCTGCTGCCTTGCGTTCCATGGAACAGATCATATCACTTTTTTGAAACTATGCCCATCATGAATTGAATAGAATTTTGTCACATTTACTCCTAAACAAAATACTAAGATCCGTGGCTCTGTTGGAATCAGAATGATTTGTTATGCCAAATTTACTGTTAACTGGTGGGTTAGTGAGTCTTTTTAAATGACTCATTAATAGAATTTGTTCATAAGAGTCTCAGTTTGTGAATCAGGCCACACTGGTAGTGTTGTTTTTGTTGCAAATGAGGCGTCGCAAACAGTTTGCATTTCTTAAATACAAAAACATCATTCCTGGCATGCGTTTATACAATCAATGCAAATCACTTCTCTTGTGTTCATACATGCAGTATTGGCTACCCCGTAGTGACGCTGGGCTTCGGTTTTAAGAGTTATGTCAGTTATAAGATGCGTTTGCGGAAACAGAAGGAAGTGCAGAAAGAAAACGAGTTTTACATGCAGCTGCTGCAGCAGGCGCTACCTCCGGAACAACAGCTCATACAGAGACAGGAGAGAGAGGCAGAGGAAGGTAAGAATGAAACACCATAAAATATAAATAATGTATTCTTATGTCACACTGCATGTTAGATTGAGTAAATGACAGAAGCGGTATTGTTGGCTAACTCTCTTTCCCTTTTATGAACAGCAGCGTCTAAAGGCCTGAATGACACAGACTCGCCAGCAGTGGCACAGAACGGCTCGGCGGGCGGGAAAAAATCCCCATCCAACACTTTACCAGAGCTGGAATACAGAGGGGAAGGACGAGGCAAGAACGAGTCCAAAAAACAACACAATCACAATCAGAACCATCACAGCAGCACCAGCAGCAGCATCTTGCCGTCGGTGGACAGTAAAGCTCAGGAGATGGAGTACATGGAGAACCACATCAACAGTAAGAGACTGAGCAGCTCAGATCTGCTGGGCAGCACTGAGAACCTGCTGAAGGAGGAACACTCTTCATCTTCCTCTTCTTCCTCATCCTCCAACTCCAACAAAAATTACAAAAATGCCAGCGGAGGAAGCTCTTCGCCACGAGGGCACGGAACGGCAAACGGCAGCGTGCCGTCCTCTTCCGGGCCCTCGTCCTCCTCGAGTAAGGGGGACAAGAAACAGAAGTGTGGAGGAGGGAAGAACTCTGCTTCTCACAGAGACCCCGTGGAGAACTGCATTCCCAACAATCAGCTGAGCAAACCCGAAGCGCTCATCAGGTTAGTGTGGCACATCACGGCTTTGTCACAAAACTTTAGCGCTCACGTGGCAGCTGTCATGTGCAAAAACAACAAACTTGCAAATGATTAGGTTTGTCTCCACATCAAGACCAGTTTTACCCAAACCTCCTTCAGTTGACCCAAAAGTGAATGACATTGCTTTCACATTAACAGGAATATTAGCGTGTCATCCTTTCACAAAACCTCCGTAGATTATCAATGTAATGGAAGTGCAGCTTTTAGCGGTTTAATAATCATACTCTACAATATTGATTTTAATTTATTAATTGAGCAGCATATTTTACATTTTGGATGCTCAAACGGTTTTTACACGCAACCCTTTTCTCATATTCACTTTATCCAAATGACCCGGTGTGTGCTTGACCAAAGGTGTGGGTGTTTGTGTGTCAGGCTGGAGCAGGACGTTAAGAAGCTGAAAGCAGACCTGCAAGCAAGCAGACAGACAGAACAGGAACTGCGCAGCCAGCTGGGATCTCTGGGCAGCTCTGAGCGCAGCATACGCTCTGAGCTCGGACAGCTGCGACAGGAGAACGAGCTGCTTCAGAACAAGTGAGATATCCGTCTTGACAACGAAGTGCAAAGCAGACGGGGAATCGTACCTGTGTTAATGCAAAGTGTGTGTGCGCAGGCTTCATAACGCAGTGCAGGCGAAGCAGAAGGATAAGCAGACGGTGGGGCAGTTGGAAAAGCGCCTGAAGGCCGAACAGGAGGCTCGGGCGGCAGCAGAGAAACTGTTAGCAGAGGAGAAGAAACGCAAGAAGCTTGAGGAGGCCACGGCGGCCCGTGCAGTCGCCCTCGCTGCTGCAACTAGGTGCTTTTGGCATTTCATTCAGTTTTAAAATATATTGTGCACAACTCTTCCCTAGATAGTTCTATGCCCTCTTTCATAGTTTTGCTGTTTGAGGAATTTTACGAGCTGTTTTGTGCGACTTTGCTTTCCTTTTCAGGATATTTCCAACTTATTCAAATGTTTCTGCATGTGACCGAATCTGTGTATGTGTGTGTCTTATAGAGGTGAGTGCACTGAGTCTCTGAGGAGGAGGATTTCAGAGCTGGAAACAGAGTGTAAGAAGCTCACGATGGACATCAAGGTGAAAGAGGATCAAATCAGAGAGCTGGAGCTCAAAGTACAAGTGAGGAGATCATGCTCATATTAGCTCATCACTATCCGCATCTCAAACATACAGTAAATCATTGTTTCTGCTTCGTCCTGCAACACTTCTCTAGGATCTGCACAAATATAAGGAAAATGAGAAGGACACAGAGGTTCTGATGTCAGCGCTGTCTGCGATGCAGGATAAAACCCAGCACCTGGAAAACAGCCTCAGCGCTGAGACTCGGATCAAGCTGGACCTGTTCTCTGCGCTCGGAGATGCTAAGAGACAGCTGGAGATCGCACAAGGTCTTACATCCCTCTTAACAAACTTAATCTTTTTGTCGTTTTATTTATTACATTTTTTATAGTAATATTTTTGGAAATATTCACTGTATTCCTTCATTGTTCATGTTACTCGTCCATATATTCTACAGTGGCTCTGTGTTTTACAGAAGGGAATGGACATTTCATTTTAAATTTAAAGATCGGGTAACAAATGTAATTGCCGCCAATCTCATATTAATCTTGAGAACCTATACAGAAGTATTGCATACGTCGTATCTTCTAAGAGTATTTAGTTTGATCAAATTTATAAAAGAGAGATATAGCTGTACTATTATTTCTGGAAAAACACGAGCTGCTGGAGGCAGGCAGGGGGACGGAACTACAGCACGGGCACACACTACACCATCGGGCACGTTCTATGCACCACGTCGCATTAATCCCGTCGTGTTCTGTATATTATGCAAGTACACGATTGCCAACAAAACAGACATATTACTTAACGTGTGTGGCTTTATGTCTTCCATTTTTTTGCACTGACACCGTGCCATCTATCAGTTTCCAAATCCTGCGTTATATCCACCGTTTATCACATCACTGAAAAACACTTTCCCAAACAAGTTCTCTATCAAGCACAGAAATACTACGCCATACATCCAACTGGGTTTTTAACAAGTTGACCATGTTAATCACATTTAACAGTGTAAAGAAGTCAGAATGCATGAAATAGCTTGTTACCCCATCTTTAAGGGTTAACCATTTCCTTAACATTTAACAAATGTTTCTCTAAAAGAAGATGGATCGTGTCATGTCATGTCATGCTGAATAATTTTGATTTTAAGTGTTAAAATTAAAGTGTTTCTGCTCTGTTTTTTCAGGTCAGATCCTACAGAAAGATCAGGAGATTAAAGATCTAAAGCAGAAGATAGCGGAGGTGATGGCCGTCATGCCCAGCGTAGTGTATTCAGCAGATACTGGCAGCATGACCCCAGTTACGCCCCATTACTCATCCAAGTTCATGGACACCAGTCCATCAGGACTGGACCCAAATGCGTCTGTTTACCAGCCCATGAAAAAATGAATGCTTGTTTTCCACCACAACAGACCTCCGATCTATCTGTCATACACACATACAGACAGACGCACATAAACAAGCGCGCACACACACACAAACACACAGTGTTCTCTGGTTGTTTTTTTCTCCATAGGCCCAGATTCAGATTCATCTTTGGCATGTCTGTGGCTCAGATTCTTTTTTTCGTCTTCTATTACTACAGCTTCTTGCCTGGGCAGAAGGATGTTGTATTGTGTGACTGTATTTGTTGTAGTAAAAAAACAAAAAACAAAAAAAGAAGGCTTTTAAGGGACATCACACGTCGAGTAGGAAACTGCTGTTTCTTTTCTCTTGTAAATGTCTAGAAACCTCACAGAAGTTGGTGAGAACCCTTCCCTCAGTCAGTCAGAGACCACTACCATTTTTGTTCTCCTTTGGATTTCGGCCTTTTGCTTCTCCGGGGGGATGGAAAGCAGGACGAGTGTGAGATCTGTTGTCCCGGGTGCTCTACCCCATATCAGAGAGGTTGTACCGCAAGAAGATTTTTCCTCAAGAATGTCACCATAGAAGATGACAAGAATGTAATGTCGGACCCTCCTTAAAAAAACTCGGCATAATTCAACCAAATTGCGTGCAAATTATTTTTGATGAGTATCTCAGGATGGGACAAGCTTTGCTATTTGTTTGCTCCTCGTGGTGCAAAGCGATCAAGCCAAGCAGCGTCGTAACCGACCACACGTTGCAAACTTGCAGACGCCCCCCTAAGAAGTCCCACAGCGTTATTTACCAATAACAGATAATCAGTGCCTTCATACGGGACCTCATTGGTGTAACTGAAAGATCTCTTCCCCTCCGCCATGCCTCAACTGCATCCCCTTTGGTCACCATGGTAACAGCCAACCTTTTGCGGACACATCACCAGCCATCGGTGTGATGACTGTGCTCCCTCTTACAAACCGTGCTTGTTATTTCGGTCATTTGTTTACATTTATTTATTTATCCAGCGTTGCACTATTGGGCTGATTTGCACTTATTTAAGCTCGCAGGGAATATGTTAAGTATGAAAACGCACGGCACTCTTTTTCCCCTTCTTTTCTTATGGTATTGACCATCTTTCAGTATCAGAAAGCTACAGCAGTGTGTAGTCCAGTGCCAACGATGTAGTACAGCTGTAGTTTTATTGAATGAGAAAAGTGTTTCAGACCCATCAGGTTGGTCCAATGATTGAAGGAGGAGCGTATTATTATTATTATTATTATTATATTATTATTATATAGATTTTGTCTCATTGGCAGATAAATACTTGGTTGTGCCACTTGATGGCGCTATTGTGTTCAGAACGTATTGCCACTTTACACAACCTATTAGGCTGTAGTCTAAACTTGGGAAGTGTTTTCAAGGGAATATTATGATCATTGTCTAAATGGATACAGATTTAGACTTAGTATCTATGTCTACTAAACATTAAGTATTATTGAGCGAAGGGACAATATCTTGACCAAACCCACCATTTGGCTGAACCTTCCTATAGACTACAAATTAGTTTGAGGTAAATAAACATGATATTGCCATCTGCCAATCAGAGGAAGCACTTCTGAGCTCAGGCCAGTTTCTTAAAATGGTCTCAATCTGGTCAGGCTGAGCAGTTCTGATGTGGATAGTATCAGTGGGGGGTTCTGTGATAGTATTCCATTTGATTTATGATGGGTGGGAGGGGAGGGAGGGGTATGTGATATTGTAGTGCTCCGAGATGGTCGTTGTTTTTGGTGTCTGTGTTTTATGATGTGATGGAAAACGTGGAAACGTTCGCGATGTCCATGTGGTTAAAACGAAAGAGGAAAAGAAAAGTTTCAGTTTTTTCCCACTGTCATTTCTCTCTCTTCTGTATGTTTGTCAGCCAGACCTTTGGCTGCGCTCTCGGTCTCTGTGAGGTTTCAAGTATTAAAACGTTTTTTTCTGGCAGTTTGTTTTGTGTGGTCTTTTTTTATATTGTGAGAAAATGCTTAAAAGAAGGGCTGTCGGTTCATTGTGCTTAGCAGAATTTTTTTTGCGTGTAACCGGACTTTTAATTTGATTTGTTCAGAAACCAGATTTTACTTTGTAGGCACCATCATCACCAAAGTTCACATTTTGAGATTTCAAGAGTTGACATGACATGACACTGACATGATTGTGTGTACTTGAAAAATGACAAAGCATTAAACAAAACAAACGACATGCTAAAACTACAAACATTAGTGGAAAGTAGAAATAAAATAAAGAGCTAGAAGAGGATAAATGTATAAAAATACTAAAGTATGTGCATAAAAAAAACGATTAAAATACATAAATACTTTTTAAGCAGAAGGATGTGAAAGGAATAAAAAACTGGATGTATAGATGGTTTCATCGGATGTACACGCCAGGCCAGAAGTTAACTTCCAGTCTGTTTGTTTATAACAATTTATTTCATATTAATATTAATGTTTTATTGTATATTAATGGTATTGTACACTTATTGCACAATATTGTATATTAATTGTATTGAATTAAATTAACAGTTATTGATTCTTTGCGGAGGTCTACATAACATACTTTGCGGAGGTCTAAATGACAAATATACATTTAAATATATGTAATTTGATAACATTTGCTAACCAGCACTACTATTATAAGCGTGATTACAAACCTAGACAACTTTAGTTATGTTTTCTATCATTTTTATAATAACATCTCGGAAGTAAAGTATACAGGATGCTCTGGAGATCCCTGCACAATAGAATAGATCGTGTAATTGTTTATACTCTTGTAGAACTCTGGCTGGTTGTTAAACTTTGTTTTAATTCAGCATCTAAAATATCATGATCTTAACTTTTATGGTCAGTTTGACTGCATTTCAATTAGCTATTACTTTATTTAATGTTGCCATAGATTTATGCAAATGTATTTTGAACTTGCCTATCACTTAAATTATTGACATGCTTTTACATACCAAGCACCTGTATTTACATATCATGCAATCTGTCTGTGTTGCCATGTTCGTAATTGTAACAAAAAAAGTTACAATTGAAAGTGTTTCTAACCAGAACAACTTGGATCTAAAATACTTTGAGAAATATTCAGATCACTCATAAACAGCTCACCAAACATATCCAGGTATTCATTTTGCATTTATTTTGTGTTTAATTTTATGGCAAAATGAACTACTTAAGGTTATGTGTTTCTAATACAAATATGTAACAATATGTTTTATTTTTTACTTGTTATAACACCTTTCAACAGTTTTCCATTTTCTCAGATATCCAAGCAGTCGTATAAATGTGACTGCCTGCCATCTCGTATGGAATGACAGAGCGTTAATTAAGTGTAGCCACTGCACCACATATTAATACAGTGCATTCTTAGATTAAACTACAGCTCTTTTGGATAACCACATTTCGGCATGAGACATTACTTTTTATTACCTTCTCGACATGATAATCTACAAGACATGTACCATAACCTCACTCTTCACATATCTTGATATGATGTGCACTTTCTGTATAAGCACAGATAAAGTCTTCATTTTCTCAGATATCGGTACCAACGGGACAAACGACTATTTTCTTGTAGTCACAATAGTCTTTTACATCACTGTTCCTAACCCGCACTGCTTACCAATTGTCCATAATAGTGTTTTCTTTTCGCCTCAATGGAATCAGGACCCCCGCATTAACACAATTTTCATCTACAGGATTTCTGCTCGTCTTATCTATGCCAACCTTAGGTCCAGTCGTGCATGATGAACTCGACTTTATGGATGCTTATGGGTTCCTGTCCCTGATTAGCCTATACCTACAGGAACTTCATGCATGCGTAGCACCCGATTATCCTTCGACAAGTTTGTAATCAATGGCCCCTGGTCTTCTATTGATCCCTTTTTATGATCTACGTCCACATAACCACGAATTTATGTCAGCTCAACCATCGAGAGATGTTAACATGTCTCGCTTCAGCGAATGCGAATCACTTATGGCAATTTTCTCTCATGCTAAATTCACCTGAGCCCGAATGACGGGCACCCATTTTTATCCATCACCCCTTAGTACCCCAATCCTTCACCCTAGCTACCTTATCCATCCACTAGTGGATGCTTTTATGGTTGAGACGTCCGCACCAATATAGGAGTCAGTGGGGTCATCGGTGTGTGCGTCAGAAGAACCTGATGATCCAGTCTCCATTTGCCCCTCAGGGAGCTTTCCCGTACTATTAGGGGCACCCTTAACCACAAGAGATGAACAATTAACAAAGCTTTCCCTTTCTTGCACTTTGTTCGGTTGTAATTATGAGGCGATGGGGCTTGTCACCAGTAAACGCTATTTGTGACGTGAGTTTCTGGACAGAGCACTGCGCGGTGTAGTGATGTGGCTTTTCCTTACCTAACTAACCTTTCTCATTTTTTGTAAAATCTATGTGCTTGTGTGAACCCCTTAAGTAATGCATGAAAAACTATACCAATTTGTTTTATTATCACATAAGGTAAGAGCCTAGATAGATATATATGTTTGAGATTTGCGTATGTATTGCTTCTTCTAAGGCAATTTTTACTCACCGTTCATATTCATATTCAAACAGGTGATTCGCATCCGTTCTGTTACTATGTACAGCGCGAATAGCCGCCACTACGGCCAGTTAGCGTCATGTACAATTAACCATATTACTCGCCCGCTAATTTAACTAATATCGGGCCCCGCATTTTTCTGCGCGCTGAGACACGCTTCACTACCATCCACCCGGGATCTCCGCTATTATAACGGGACCCACTTTTTTTCTATCCCCCCCCCTTGTGACCCAAATATAACACAGTCCTTCCAGAACAGTTGTAATGCCGTGTGAGAGGTCGCCGGCTTGCGTTTGACGACGCGCTGAGGATACCGCGCGGTTTTATATCCCTCGTATTCTATTATATGATATGACAGCTTGTTGAAATCAGGCCGTGTGCGCTGACTGATAATCGCTCCCTAGTCCCAGTCTGTGCCCGAAGCAGTCGTGGCATCTGCTGGAAGACATATAAAGTAGGTCTTCCAGCTCTCGTACAGTCGTTCGGAAAGCTCACGGAAGTCTCCGCTTTATGCGGGGTTTGTTATCGTGACCCCGTTAAGTATAGTAACCCGTTGATGTAAAAAGTTCAGTCTTTGAACCTAACGCATTGGACGTTGCCCAACTCCCAATTCAACACTGGTATGACGTTTTGACAATTTACTCTGAAATATTCTTTATTGGAACATCACCACTAGCAAGATGACCCCATGTGGTGTTACTTGTGACATAAATTTTCTTAGTGTAGTTGTTTGGTTTTGTTTATTCACATTTTTAGTAACAGTCACCACAGTTTTACAAATACCGTGGAACTTTGATGACTGTTAGTGAGACCTTGGTCAACTGTGCGGTACCACTGTAGTATATCGATTTTAATACCTTATGATAGTTAACTATTCACGGTTACCTGTGGTAAAACCATGGTTCATATTCGATATATCTCTCTCAGCACCGTTCAGACACATTAAACATACACCATAACATGTCTTATATGACATTCAAGGCAAGAAGTCTTCCATTTTATTACCTGGTCATACCCCGGTGCAACGATCATAAGATGAACAAAACAACCAATAAACATCTTGGCGTGGTACGATTTAAAAATTACTATACAGTACGCACGAAAAGAGCTAAGGTTATTATTTGTACAATTCAAACATTTCCCCATCATAATGCCTTTCGAAAACTTTTTGTGTGCCCTTCGGATTTCGTAACATTGTAACGAAAACGTTCTCGCGGTTTTAGCTTTCCCAGTGGACGTCAAGCGCATAAAGTAATTTGTGGTATACAAGATCCCTTTTTTCCTTCTTCTTTTCTCCCCCATTTCAAGTCAACGGCAGAGATACACAAAGCATATCACATTTTTAATGGTTTTTATCCCCCTCACACAACCCGTTCATGATTATCATACCCTCACATACTATAGCGCCACAGATCGTTATGATTCTGCTCTGGTCTTCTTGAAAGTTCTTCCAATAGTGTTCAGTCAGGTCAGGTCTATAGCCGTTGCTCTTTTTGTGCTAGTGCAATCCCACATTTCAGTGTGTGCGCAGGGTCCCTTTTACTGAATGGATTTTGCTTTTAGTTTGGGAAAAGGACATGGTTGGGTTCGCGAGGGAGTTCCCCTGGTTTCTAGATCCTAATTAAACCCTTAAATTTGTAACTAGTGTGTTCTTCATATCTGACTGCATAAGCACCGAGTATACGATGTTCGTGAGGGGTCTCTGTAGTTAGTTTGCTTTGCTTTGGTCTCGGTCTCGCAGGATCCAGGGGCGTCTTTGATCTACAGATGATCTACAGACAGCAGGCATCTCGAGAGTTCAGTCCATCTGCTGCACTCGTTTACATCCATTCAGCTGCCCCAGTTGTTGTGGATCCTTTCTGTTTGGGTTTTACAAACACGCCTAGCTGCCATCCGTACCCTTGTGATTGATTTGGCGTTCTGTGGCCGTACTTTATGGTTTAACTATTCACATCATCATAATTGGAGACCCCCCACGATTGACACGATGAAGCACTTTGGTAGCTTCAAAGGGCGACCTTGCTATTTACTGCGAAAAAGTCACTTCGGAAATGTGCAAGACGTGAGTTACGGTGACGTCTGATTAGTCAGGAAAAATGGTCACGAAAATATTGGTGCAATCATCTTTTCCCCTTCAACTCGGCCGGGGACTTTTGATCATATATTGATCTGTTATGTATTCATTTTATTTTTTCTATCTTCTCCTTAAGATATAAGATCTCCTCGCTCATAGCATGCTGAATTGACGATGCCATGCCTGCTGGTTGTTGTGGTTGGGTGCTAGTTATTTTATTTTTTCACCCTTCTCATCTCAACTAGACATACCACTCATGCAAATGTCTACCATTTTACATTGTGACATGTCCTTATGATTAAAACCTATGCGCAATATTACATGACATACAGATGTTCTATACTGATACACGTAGCCATAATCCATTATCAGTACACACGTTACAAAATTTTGAAGATTTATTGGTTCCCTAATGGGTGGCTAGTCCGTTCGTGTCAGTTGTTGTACCTTGTGACTATGATAAGGAACAACGCGTTGTAATTTGGACCGCTATTTGGTGGGAGAAATGTTTTGCCGAATCCAACCATCAAGCACACAAACAGTACCTGATGCGCACTTCTTAGAGAACTGCCTGCCAAAGTACTTCCTAGTTAGTGTTCAGTGTCGTGTAATCCCTTACAATAGCCGATCATCTGGTTTTTTGGTCTCCCTGGTGGGACATGAACGCAGAAACGGGGGCGAAACTTCATTCATTTCTCCTCAATGTTTTTTAGCTTTCTGTCAAGCAAAAAGTTTTTCCGAGTAAAGGACCCCTTTAGTGGCAAACGCATGTGTGGGGTTTTACAGAGCAGCGGATGGAAGAAACTAAAAATATTGTATTGTTTTTGGTCACGGCCAAAAGTCTACATCATTCCAGACACTCATTCTTGATGTCCAGTATGATGGACTGGGATGCTTCTTATTTTTTTTTTATGGAAGCTGCTACTTTCATCCCATCACCCGGCGAAATTGTGTATTGAGTGTTGTACCATTAGTGTCGCATTAGAAAGAGATTTGAAGCAATTAGAGCTTAGATAGAAGACTATGTTTTTCTACATGTTTGATCCTGTCATAACAGGAAACTGCCACCCCACAGCACACACCCTACGTGTGTGACTGTCACTGTTAGTCAATGCTGCAACATACATCCCGGCTACTCTGAGCATACAATAAAAATCCACTTTTGGCGACACGGTTACATCTCTTCATAACCAAGTCTTTCCAAAAGTCACACGGACACAATATATAACAACTTGACACGAGATACAAAGAGGCATTTTGAGATGAAAATGATGAGTAGGAACAACCGGCACTTTGTATTGAGACGTAAGTTGAATGTGTAGGTTTTTATGATGCTGCGATTGTTTGACCTCTGTAGATTCTTTTCTAGGCTTTAGTGCAGCAAATTCTTTCGTTTTCTGATCTTAACTCTCTAAGACATTTGAAAGTTAGGGGTCATCATGGACGGCTTGAAAACGAATATTAACGTTTTTTTTGTTTTACTGTAATGAATCTGTGCTTTGTATTTACATGATTTAAGGGGCAAAAACGCTTTGGGATTTCCCCATCATGATCTCTGCAGCGTGGATTTTTTTCAAAGCTTGAAAAGCCGACTTCCGCGCGGTTCCCTGTGCTTAGCGTGCGAGTAACCAGGCCGCTAGTGTACTTTGGTCAAAAATACTGCAAGCGTTCTTTTGTGGGCGTGAAATGTGGACGCCCTTTACCATATTTGGTTATTCACCACGGGTCCTCCTCAATTTGTACTGACGGTACACACACTCGTACTTTGCGTATACTTTTGGGCGGTCTTATGTCAACAAATCAGACCCATTCAGACCTGACGTAGCTAGCCATTTGCTGGGTCGGTGTGGTTACATCGAGGCTTGTTTCAGGCAGGTCTGGGTGAGCATTCGCTCTCTTAGATTAGAACCGCATCTTTTGTCTCCCACTTTAACCTTTTGAGCCAGTTTTCATGTCTGATATTCATGCATGTCCCCGTAATTCATAACTACAACCAAAGACACAGTAAAAACACGGATTCAGTTATCAGTATCTCAATGGGTTTGGGTAGCAAATTACCCCCTTCCCAGGGTGGAGTCACATTCTGTGAAGACGTTACAAATGCCAAGGTTTCTATTTCACCAGTGTTCTCGTGAGAATCTGGAGATCTGATTTAGCGGGTCCCTGTTTCTGCTGATGGTGAATGTTGGGTATAGGTCATGCAGAATGTCTGAGCTAAGCTGTGCAGTGTTTGATGGAGATTGCTTCATCAAGCTCCTATTACCCAAGTCGATTGTGCCTACCTCACGACGGCCACAATATTCTCAATACTCTCGCCATTCCATCAGCAAGACCATTCAACGATTTTTAAAAACTGTACGTGTGTGAGTGAGTATCCGAGATTGAAACAGCATATTCAGTGTTCCAAGGTGGTCTGGTGACGGAACACTGTATGGCACACTGAATTTCATTATTAGGATAGTTTTAAAGGCGTAGTTCACCCGTCAAAATGACCAAATCTTGTCATCATACCACACCCTCTGTACACTTTCAAACCTGCTATGACGTTCACTTTCTTCGTGCACGAACACAAAGCTCTTAGATATTGGAAATCCGGTTGCCCATACAGAACATGCAAAGCCCACCCCATTACTTCTATGTACCTGGAGTGGTCACAAAAACAAACCCGCCAATGCAATTCGTGGAATGGTTGTCGTGTTAACGAAATTTTCTTCAATACATATCTTCTTTTAGCTGTTCTGCGGAGAAAGTCAGAGGGTGAGTAAATGGTGACAGAATTTTCAGTTTGAAGGGGAACTACTCCTTTAGTATAAGTGGTGTCAGAGTCACAATATATTTGTGATGATTTTAATGGCAACTAGCAACTGGGAATTATGGTGGATTTATTGTCCTTCCCTGTTGATGATTTAAATCTGGGTTATTTTGTACTATGATCCGCATGATGTCGATAAATAGAATGGTTTTGTATTTCAGCTGACTGCCTTGTTTGAGGTACAGTCAACTTGTTTCAGAAATGTGTCGGTTGTTTTTTGTTATACCGGACGAATGTTTGTATGAATGGTTTTTTATTGTACCTGCCCGGTGTGTTACTGTCCCCTCATTACTAATGCTATATTTTTGCCTTGCGTCAATCTGCTTTTTCCTGGCGCCGTGAGTGTCATGTGCTAATATCTGCCTTCGCTCATAATTAATGTGTAAGACAACCAGGCAGGACTTAATGAATCATCTGTTGAGTTGTTTGCCCCTTCTGTGAACCTGCACCCACGTGGTCTTGGGGTTTTTGCGTTGTGACACGTGTGGTAACACGATTTTCCGCTGATCTTTTTTCCCTCCTCCCCCCCTCTTTATTGCAGAAACTCTGCAGCCCTTCCACAAATCTCTTCAAAGCTCCCATTGTGATAGTTAAACTTGTGCTCATTTTGATTTCTTAAACACACACACACATCTGCAGGTCTTGATTCTCTTAAATTGAACAGTCAATCCCAGCAAAAACACAGTAATAACCAATGAATTTACTGCTGTAATGCATCATATTTTCGAGTTATACAGTATATTTAACCGGAAAAGATTTGATCCAAAGGGATTTATTTGTTCATTGAACGCTGACTTTCCTTCTAAATGGATCCGTTGGTAAAACTACATGGCCTTGGTGACAGACTGAAAAGTCGTTTCAGATGCAAAGCAGATGATTAAAGTCGAATGACTTCCAACTCTAATGGAATGAGAAGTGTTCAAAGCTGATGTAAGATGAAAAGAAAACGCACAGGCTCTTGTTGCTGTGTTGTTCGTAAACAGCCAAGTGAACTATTTTACTCGATGGAAGGAAAGTTTATTCTGATTTAAACATGTAACTGTTCATTGAAAACAGTGATACAGCTGTTTTTTAAAAGCGGTTTAGATTCCTGGTAATTCCCAGCCTCTTATTTCTTAACCATTTATCATCTGTCGCACCAATAAGATCAAAAAATGCAAAGAAACATCAGTGAACTGTTTCAAACTCATATTTTATTTATTAATACCAATCAGTGAATGAGGAGTCCAGTACACAACTATGCGTGCGTGTGCGTATCCGGCTGTGTCAGGCGCACATCTTTCTCCTCCTCCATCCATCGTCTTTATCTCCAGACTGAATAATGCCTCCATTCTCCTGCTTCTTTCTTTCTCTGTCATCTGTTCTACTCCAGTTCACACAGAGATATCCCAGCAGTCTGTTTGTCTGAGACGGCATCGCGTTCATTGACCCCATAGAGAAATTGAACTAAAAGATTTTTTGCAATATTAGCGGCGCATAAACCTTTAATGATGACAGACCTGCCATGCGTTGTTTTACCGTGAGAGTAAATATTTTTTTGAAGTCACATGTTAGTGTATTTTCAGTTTCGCAAGAGCAATGATATTTAAACGAATTTGTGTTGCGTACTACCCATAATCCTGGATCGGATCTCACCAATTAGAAAAGAGGCTGTTATTACCGGAACAGGACTTGTGGCATTAGATCATTTAAAAATGGCATTTAATATGTACATAATATAACATATTTTTTATTGCAATTGGTTTTCATGCTAAACAAACTCATGTATTTTAAGCACAATATTGTTGAAACAAACATCTTATAAGACTTATGTGATTGGTTTGGTTTATTATTGGAAGCAGTTTTGTGAATGCCTTTAGAGAAAATAGATTTGGAAAATGCTTAGATGTAATCCGTGATTGGTTTTCAGAAGTGACTGATCTAAAATCATCTTTCTCCTTCTCTGCCGAAACGACCTTTTTAGGATTTCAAATGCATTAAATGATCTGAGATCAGCAGTCTGTCTCCAAAGCCAGCGCGCGGCTGTCATGAAACTGCGGAGTCCCGGTGCGAATGCATTTGCGTCCGCATGAAAAATTCAGCAGGCGCTTTAGCTGAGATTCAGCGAAGCAAAACTTGACACAGAATGTTGCTCTCTGGGACTCTTTTGAATAGTCATGTGGCTGATAAACTCAGAGGTCACGTGAGGCAGATGCGGTTTGTACAGATTCAGCAGTGATCAGCACTAATGATCTGATTCTCTATCAATGAGCTCTTACACAGCAGTGAGCCTGTGAATATCATCAGAAGAGTCACAGACATTTTTCATCACAAAATCAATTGATATTTCAGGTTATATTTCAGCTTTTAGAGGAAGGACGTTTAAAGTCCCAGTGAAATAAAAAGTGACAATCCTTATTTTTTTATAAAATATTGCAGCGTTTATGTAAATTAGCTTTATCAATGTGTGGTCATTTCTTTTTCATTTAATACTCAGTTACCATCATTAATCTTTTTCTAGTTAAATATCTCGAAAATGTTAACCCCTCCGCTTCCTGACAATGCCACTACGTCATTTCTTATCAAACTGACGTCACAATCACGACAGGACCCCATTGGGCCCGACCATCCGTTTTTAAACTCATCCCCTTAAACCTGTCAGTACTGCTGAGGGTTCATTTCAAATTATTCAATGCAACGGCTGTCTCTTTAAACATTTCAAATTCGCAGCTGAAATACCGAAAGACAATCCCACTTAATTATCCTTTGAATTTCCTTTTCACTCGGAAATGTGTCAGAACGCGGAAGTTAAAAACGATCGCAACTTCCGCTTCACGGGGACTTTAACAAACATCCAGTAATTGATTTTATGAGCTATTAATTTTGCAATTCAGACCATGATAAGGTGGGGTTCTGTACCAAAGATACGCTAGTGAATGTCTATCCATTTCGTTTCTGTTCGTCTCAAATGCAACATCAAAATACAACAGCTATCGGCTTTGACTGTCATCCCCCTTGATCAGCCTCATTTCCTTCTATTTTTAGTTTCATTTCAGAATTAAGAAAACATTTCGCAGGAAGGTTATGGATCATGTGTCTAATGGACTTTAAGGTCAGTGTCCGTGGCAGATTCTGCTAACCTCGTACAGCAGCCCAGGAGAGTTTACACTGATTCGTGAACCCGTTTCCAGTCCAGTTAACTCCTGATGTGAGACCTTCTCACGGCTATTTTGGTCTTCTTTGGTCCAGCGTCTCTCGGTGATTATCTATGCCATATTTGATCATGTATTATCAGATCAAACTTAGACTTCCCAACCGTCCGGATGTGTTCGGTCGGTTTTGTGGCACAGTTTTGGGATGAGGTGCACTTTGGCTGATTTCGGATTCAAACACTCTTGCTATCGGATGTTTATGTAATCCCGACCTTGACATAAGTGAATCAATCATATATAACGCATATCAACCACTATCATATAGCGAACCATAAAGCATATAAATATATATAAAAGCGAATAAAGCATAAAAAAGTGAGTTTTTTGATGCTTTAGGGCCAAACCTCTGGATGTACTAGTTTTCTAGCATGTCAACGTTTTCTTTCCCTCCCCCCCCAAAACGTTGAAAAAGTACAGTATTAGGTCTTCCTCAAAGTATGGTACTTTGGTAGAGGTCTTTTCCCCGTGTGCCCGTATTTGACATAAAGCGCCGTTCCCATGCTGCTGAACGCATACACCTGTGGAAATCCTAATTTGAAACCGGCTAGTTTAAACGGGCCTCACTACTTTTGTGACGGTTAGACGGTTCACATTCTGTGTATGGATGTCTGATCTGAAAGTGTCCTACTAACAAATACCTAGCAAAGATGTGTGCTTGTCTGATCTCAGCCTCGGGTGAAGAACAGGGTGCAATGAGTTTTAAAGGGAGAGATGCTGAAAGTGCAGCAGGGAGGAAAAGCTCTGGGGGTTCTGCAGGGTCTGTGTGACTGACAGATACAGTAAGAGACTCTGATCACAGGACAATTCACTGAAGACTTTCTGTTCGTTTCATCCGATAGTTCATCAGTTAGAAACTGCATTAGGGAAGAACGTTAGGGAAAAAGCAGGCTCCAAAAGATTTTTTAGAGCCATTTTACATGAACTGATTCAACTCTGAATACACCCGACCAAATTCTTCTGAATTCATTTGAACCAACAGAAAAGGTGCATGTCTAGACCGTATTTATATATTATACTGAAAGAAAAAGTAGGCTATATATTAAATTTTATTATTACGAAGGGGCTTGTTACGTTATGTTGATTTTAGTTTGTAACTTAAAATAAAACTTAACAAGAGAATTCGACTGTCGTTCATTCTTGCTGTGAAGGGATTTGAAATGATGCAGCGATGTCTTATAACAAATAATTTGGTAGCAAAGTGTGGAAGAAACGCAAACGGAGAGCCGAGCGCTGGCGCTGAGCGTGCGAGAAACTGCTTGTGTACCAGCTCCTGCTATAGGAGGACCTCCAACCGTAACCACATCTTTGCTCTAAATGTGGAGGAAGCTGATTTGAAACTGCAAACTCATAAATTAAAGTGGTTACTTTTTTTAAAAAAGTAGTTAGCAACACTGTCAGCTACTGTTTTGTTTCAACACGGTGTTTGTGGTTTAACAGCTCAGTTTTGCATGAATGCGCTGGCCGGGTTTAAGACATGAGACTTTATGAAATATTAGTCAGTGACTGTTGCAGATGCGTTAAACTGTAAACACAGGCGTGTGTTCAGGGAGCTGGGATCATCACCTCATATTCACTTTGAAGATTGTTTATTAGTTTATAAGTGACGCTGTAAACATCACAGTCATGATTTCTTTCATCTCTCTACTGTTTCCTCTCTGATCCAAGTATCTCTTCCATTATTTATTATTTCTGCCTCTCCTCCTCCTTGTCAGCAGAGTTAATTTCCTTTCATTAGAGGAAGTGATGTCACTGATGTCCTGCTCTGAATCTTACATCACTTCATTGCTTTTGTGAGCTCTGAGAGCTGATTGTCAAATGGTTGTCTGTGTGAATATCAAACATCTGTGAACTCTTATGTGTGAATCTCTGAGTTCTAAGTGCGTGTGTGCACTGAATCAGCTTTCTAAGAACATACATGCGTTTGTTTTTTTTCTTTTACAATGTGTTATATCATTGATCATGATATTGTTTTTCCCCAAACACCACCCACCCATGTACTTCACCTTTACATTAAACTTCTGTATTTTTATTAGGCTTATGTTATTATATATGTATAATATATTTAATATATAATATTATTATAGTTTTTTTGTTTGAGGGTGTGACTCTTTTTATTTTAGGCCGTGTTCACACTTAACTTCTTTTTTGACTAGAAAAAGTTAATAAAAGCTATTTTTTAGTAACAAATAGCAACGAGCGCCATGACTTCGGAGGCAGCGTCTGTGCACGAAGGCAGAACAGAGAAACAGATAAGCCGCGTAAAGGAAGTGTATTTCAATTACAAACAGAGAGCGTCTTCGCGATAACGAATCACATATTTAAAAACTACAATGCTAATTTCTCGCTAGAAATGTAATCAGAAGTTGTTGAAAGTAAAAGTTAGACTTGCATATACCAAACTATGCTCCAATGGGCGTTTCGGCCGGCATTTCATTTTTTCGAGCATGTGCCTTCTCGACCAATCACGTTTCTCGCATGTTGTAAAGGAAACGACAGGGCTCTGTAATTGGTTAGCTGGGAAAAAAGAGCTTGACGTAGTACGTTTTTTTTTCAGAAAGGTTGGAAACAGGTTTACTCCATAGGATTATGATGTAAAACTGACTCTAGCAGCTTCGAAAAAGTCTGAAATTGAAGGCCTTAATTGTTGTGTTCGTGTGTCTGTGGTGTTTCTTCTCACCTCACTTCTGCATGAAGTACTTGATGTATTCTCAGACTGTCAGATGGTGTTAGGTTTGTCTGTGGGTGGGTGTGTTTTAGCCACTGATGTGTTTTGTGGTCTTTCATTGTATGAGTGTGCTTGTTATGTAGTTCTCTCTGCAAAACCCATCGTAGAGATGTCGACAGCACCGGTGGTAGCACACTTCCAAGTAACTCAAACAAGAAAAGTTGTGATAATAATATTTCCACAACAGTACTGAGAACAACACAACACAGATGTGTGTTTGTGTCACTTTACAGGGCAATTTAGCATTCAAATTAGTACATGTTTGTGAAACTGCTCCTCTCTCTCTCTCTCTGGCTTCAGAAACACCTGCTCATTTCCGTCTCTCACCCTGTTTTGTGTGCGAGTCTGTGCGACAGTGTGTTTGTGTGAATTTCTGTCAAAACGTATGTGTTTGTGTTTCAATGAACCCAACAGCTCAATGTGTTTAGAAACACACCTGCGGTCTATCGTCTCTGTGTGGCGACTGGATGTGTGTTTGATGTGCTCTGAATACGCACGCTTGACTTTAAAGTTCAGCGGAGAGGAACGACAACACGCCTGTGTCCTCCGACAGGCATCCCAGCATGCTTCATGGCACCGCTCTTTCAGTTTACACACAGTGCTGATGGACCGTGTGTATGTGTTTAATCGGCGAAAAATAGGAATGTAACGATTAACCGTGACGTGAGCCGGTTGAAAATCAATTATAATACGTAACGATTCAAGCCGGTTGAGATGTTATTTGAATCGTTAATAGATGTTCTGAACCGCAGGGGCCGCTGTGTTTGGAAAATGTGGATATGCTGATATTTCTTACGGCCGTTTCATACCACATGCGAACAGCGCGCGTATGTGGAGCGTGGGTAGCGCATAGGGAGAGCGTTGGCAGCGCTAGTCCATTGTCCTTTCACACCGGCAGCGTATGCAATGCGCAATGCAACTGCCTGGGTACCACGTTCAACCATGAAATTTCGCATGACTTAATTTTAAATACATAAATATTTATTATTTTTATATATTTATTTACCTTATTCATGCTCTTTTGGATTCATGTAGTACAACTTATAATTAAAAATCCATTGTGGTTCGAAGGATACAATTTAAGTCACTAAAGGGTTAACTCACAATAGGAGAGAGTTATTGACTTGTTATGCGATCGTTTTTTTCTCACACATACGCAATATAAGCATATAACATGATGTCTATGTAGTTTTATCAGTTTTTTTCATAAGGTTATGATGACCGTGGGGTTTAGACAGTACACTGACAGCGTAATGCGATAGTTTTCCCCTCATTTTGCCTAATTTATGAATGAAAAAATCGAAATGAAAAGGTGTACAGATTGCACCGATCAGACTGAATCAGCCTGAATAGTTTTTGATTGAACTCGCACACTGTTTTGGCACGAATTAATTGCGGGTTACAATAATAAAACCCTCTTTGATACAGTAAAAGAGTGACTGTGATGGAGCTGTTAAGAGGTGTTTTTTGTAAACACATTTAATGCGTTACATCAGGGGCGGATTGTTCATTAAGGCCATTACATACCCATTTATTCCACAAACAGCCAGAGGTCTGATGAAAACTGCGTACTGAAGAAGGGCTAGAAAGTACATGATTATGTCAGAGGTTAACGCTTTAGAATATTTCACATGGTTTGATTGTCACAGCTGGGAAGAAAAATGATGAATAAAAGACAAATGGTGCTTGAGACATTTTACTGTTGCAGGCAGAAACAGTGATGTGTAGGATCTCTGATGGGGGTTTCAGAGACCACCTGTCTGCCAGTGATCTATGAATGATTCATGAAATTACAAATACTCCGTATTCATTTCCATACATGTACACGTGTGATATCGCCTACTGCCATCACCATCATTACAGAATCAGTTCTTTCTTTCGGGAGCTTTCGGGATTTCTTTCTTCTTTCTTTTTCTTTCTTTTTCTTTCTTTTTCTTTTCTTTCTGGTCTTTCTTTCTTTCTGTCTTTCTTTCTTAGTTTTCTTCTGTCTTTCTTTTTCTCGTTATTTGATTATCTTCTGTCCTTCTTCTTATTGCTTTCTGTCTTCTTTTTTCTTTCATTCTTTCCTTCTTTCTTCCTTCCTTGCTTCCTTATCTTCCTTACTTTTCCTTCCTTCCTTCCTTGCTTCCCTTCTTCCTTTCCTTGCTTCCCTCTTATGTATCTTTATTTCTTTGTCTTCTTCTTTGCTTGTTCTTTAGGGTCGTTCATTTGAGGGCTTTCTGAATGAGTAAGGAAGGTAATTGCTTCAGGGATGGAGGGAGGACGGTGCTTTAGTCTTTCTTTTCCTTCTTTTCTTTCTTTAGTTTTTCTTGAGTTCGTCCTTTCTTTCTGTTTCTTTCTTCTCATGAGGAATTACGGAATTAATTCCTTCCTGGGGGGCTTGGTGAAGGAATAAGGAAGGAAGGAAGGAAGGATCCTTTTCTTTCTTTTCTTTCTTTTTCTTTATTTTTTCCTTTATTCTTTATTTTTATTTATTGATTCTTATTTCTATTATTCTTTGCTTCCTTAATTCATTAATTGATTCATTAATTCATTATTGATTACATGTAGTTTCTTTATTTATTTCTTTACTTGATTATCCTCATTCTTACATTAATTAATTACTTAATTAATTCTTAATTCATTAATTACTTTTCTTAATTCTGATTCCTTCTTCCTTCCTTCCTGCGTGCTTGCTTCTTTTCTTTCTTTCTTTCTTTCTTTTTCTTTTTCTTTCTTTTTCTTTCTTTCTTTCTTTCTTTTTTTTTTCTTTCTTTCTATCCTTAATTCTTTTCTTAATTCCTTCCTTGCTTCCTTCCTTCCTTTCTGTCTCTTTCCTTCCTTCCTTCCTTCCTTCCTCCTTCCTTCCTTCCTTTCTGTCTTTCTTTCTTTCGAAAGGGTCAATGTGTGTCTTCAATTACAGATCAGTATAAATGAGATTATGATAATTTAGTAGTGCGCTCAGATCCATTAAGCACATGAGGTTCTGGTGTAATCGAGCGGCATGTTGTGAGGAACGGATAGCTGCCTGTCAGACGTGTGTCCTTGACCCTTAACCTGACCTCTGTATGTGCATGTGAGATCAGAGAACGGGGCAATGTGAGTGTGTGTGTTCAGTGTGTCTAGCGCAGGTGTCTATCAAAGAGGATCTGGACGAAAAGACCTGATTGAAGACTGTGTGTTTTAATGATGAATTGTGTGATGTGTTTCATATGTAAATATTTAGCAAGTATATTCATTCATAAAATCTATATTTGTTCAGTGTGTTTAAGTCGCTAAAGAGTGTTTATATAAACATATTTTTAGGTAACAAAAGATAACTTTAACAATGATATTTTTCCTAAGGCAAATGAAACGTTCTCATTACTGTAATACCAAACTATTTTAGGATTTTACTATATAAGAATTGAAAATAATGAGAGCGTTTCTCTAAAGAGCTGCCGGAGAACTGGACGGACACGCGGGAGACTCTGTTGGAGGGGATGGTCTTTCAGCTGAAGTATTTGGGCATGACACTGGTACAGGAACCCAAAGGAGAAGAGCTCTCGACAGCCGCTGTGAAGAGAATCGTTGCCACAGTAAGACGCATCCACACAAGCACCAACATCTCGACTGTATGTCCTTAATGAATCTTTTTACAGGGTTCATTAAAAGACGGATTCTCAGAATAATAAAAATCATGTACATAAAAAAATACAAAGAAAATTTTCATATGATTATCATGAGGATTTACTTTTGTGTAACAGTCCTATTTAAATATGATTTAGCAATGTCATAAGATCTTTTTTTAAGATTCTCTTAAGAAAATATCATATTTAATTATAAGAAAACTCTGAAAACCAAAAAACGACATAATCAAATTATCTGAGAGGAGACATTTTAATACTTTTTAATGCCAAGTTTTTTATAATTTATGTAAAAAACACTGTCACGTTGTTTCTCTCTCTCAGGCTAAAGCAAGTGGTAAGAAGCTGCGGAAGGTGACGCTGAAGGTTTCTCCTCGAGGAATTGTTCTCCATGATGGTGTATCAAATCAGCTGATGGAGAACATATCCATATACAGGTGAGTCACTGCAGCCGGCCACCTGTCATGTTTTTACCTGAACCACAATTTCAGCCCAAACATTTTGCTGCAAATTAAATAAATATATACTACAATAAATAAAATACTGTAAAATGTATGCAACTGAGCTTAAAATCTTACATTATTATATTAAAAACGATTTAACCAGTTGTGGATTTCCATCCTTCTCGCTCTAGCAATAAAACGAAATGAGTCGTTGTTGCCCCCTTAATTTCTGCCATCCATCATTTAGAGGGATGCTGTCTGAAGAGACGGAGACCGATGTTTGTATAAGAAACCTCTATCGATCGTGACCCTCACATGAGGCCACGGCTGTTATTGTTAGCACATACACATTCAGCGTGCAGCTCTGTACGCGAATAAACATTCAACCGTTCGCTCACAGATGAACACTGACTCCAGTCATGGTCAAACCAAAGGAAAACGCAGTCTATATTTGTCACCCTTTTCCGTGTCAAGCACATTTCTTCCTTAAATTTGCATCACGAGAACGAGGATATCTTTTTTTACACGATGTAAATGAGATTTATGCATGAGCTCGTGTGGGACTGGATTTGGCTGCAACAGTTTTCATAAATGAGGGAATCCCGGTTGTAAGACGGCTGTTTTGTGGCAGCTGGTCCTAATCAGAAAAATGCGTGTGTACGTTTGCATGTTTTTTTAATGCGAAACAGGGCAGATGGCAGTCATCCATCATAAGCCCCTCCCTGCTGCTGTGGGGCCGTCCTCTGACAGGCTGAGCCAGCTGTCAATCAAGGCGATCCACATGAGAGTTCATGATTCGATTCGATTCAATTTCACAATGTGCATTGTTCCAAAGCAGCTTTACAGGAGAAAATAAGAAAAACACAGAAAAGGTCAAACACAACACAGTTCACGGTGATAGAACAAGCAAGATCATTCCAGTAAATAATATCTAATAAATGCAGGTGAGCAAGCCAACACGGCCCTGTGGCGAGGAACCCAAACTATGATAAATAAATGTAGAAAAACAACCTCGGGAGAAACCAGTCTCAGCCGGGAGGGCCAGATCTCCTCTGACGTGCCACAGCTGCACTCACTGACTTTGATTAAATGTTACTGAGTAAATGTTTATGAACGTTTTCCGTTTACATTTATGCACTTGGCAGTAACTTGTCTCAAAAGCATTGTGCTCAGATACAGTTTAATAGTTTGTGTGTTCAATTTTCTGTGGGACACAAAAGCAGATGTTTTGAATGTTGAACATGGCACGGCAGCTTTAAATGTGATAAAGGTTTTGCTATAAAGTTTAGAGTAACGTAGGGCTGGGCGATGTTTACATTTTTTTATCAAAAATCGACTTTAAATTCATTGCGATATGTGATAATATCGGTTGTGTGGCTTCATGCAACGTTGCGCAGACGATAATGTTGTAACGCGTATTTTCCATTATTATCAATTATCGTCTGGCTCTGTCTGTTGTAATCGACATCGGGATATATCGGCGATATACGATAACATAGTCCATCGCCCGGCCCTAGAGTAACGTTTAACTAATGACACCGGTAAGTGTTGATTTTGTTTATCTATTGGTTTGTTTATCTGATCTGGTGTGTGTCTGCAGGATATCGTACTGTACGGCGGATAAAATGCATGATAAAGTGTTCGCCTACATCGCTCAGACTCAAGGCAGCGAGACGCTGGAGTGCCACGCATACCTCTGTGCCAAGAAGAAGGTGGTGAGTGTTGGGAGTGTTTAATGTGTGCGTGTGTGGCCATAAATCTGTGTGTAGCGAGACACACCCTGTGTTTCCTTCTGCTTTCAAATTTAGCAGTATAGTTGAGTCTATACTTCCTCTGAAAGAGCGACAGATAGATTTACAACTGCTGTTTCTACCACATGACAGTAATGACACATTAAATCCCCTCCATCTCTCTCTCTCTGTAAGGCTCAGGCCGTGACATTAACCGTGGCCCAGGCCTTCCGTGTGGCGTTCGAGTTTTGGCAGGCTGCTAAAGAAGGTACTCTCATCCGTTTCTCTTTTTAGACTCCTTTAAGCTTTTTGAAAACTGAATTGCAAAAAAATCCCAGATATTCCCCGTCTGCCATTGGTTGACAAACAGATCGCCCCGCTGCAAGCCTACGGCATTGGCGGCAACCTCATGAGTTTTATTTTAGAGCAAATACTTATTGAGAGATGTATTGAATATCATCAAAAATAACGAGCTGTATTTCAATTTACTTATGAGCCACTTATGTGACGTGTGATCAACTGTAATATCTTAATAGGGGAAGTTCACCCAAAAATGAATAGTTTAGTCACCCTCTTGTCTCTCCAAACCTGTATGACTTTCTATCTTCTGCAGAACACAAAAGAAGATATTTTGAAGAACGTCGATAACAAGACAACGTTGACCCCCATTGACTTCCATTGTATATACACAAAACCAAAGAGACATTTCTGAAAAGTTCTCAAAAATGATTTAGTGTTCTACAGAAGGAAGAGTCACGTACAGATTTAATACCACATGAGGGTGAATAAATTGACAGAATTGTTAATTTTAGGTCTCTACAAAGAACGCTCAACTGTATTTACTGCGTTTCATTTACCGCCACAGGAATGAAAAATGATTTTATTGTGTGAGTCACTCGCTAAAGGCAGCTCTTATTGTACAGCTCAGCAGATCTTTTGTGTAATTTTCTGCATGTCCGAACATGCATACGTGTGTGTCGAGGCTTGTAAAGGTTTTCTTTTCTCTGTACCTGACTGCTTACTGCATAAACCCATCATCTAGCACAGTGGTTCTCAAACTGGGGACCCCAAGATGCACCAAGGGGGGACACAGATTTAGAATTTTTTTAATGAAAAATTGAAATTTATCATAACTTTTATGCAATCAAACATCAGAAAAATATTACCACCAGTGTTGGGTGTAACTAGTTACTAAGTAATTAGTTACTGTAATTTAATTACTTTCCCCTTGAAAAAGTAAAGTAAGGGATTACTCTTATGTTTTCTGTAATTTAATTACAGTTACTTTTGATGTAATTAAACTAAATACTTTGTGTAATATATGTGTGTGCAATAGTGGAATTGACATCAAAATTCAAAGTCTAACTTGTAACTTGTAAAATGTATAATTCTCACATCTGTCATACGTTGGTCAGTTAATAGAGTACTTTAAGTAGTTTAATATTATTTATTTGAATGAATTAAATAAGTCGTTTCATGTCTATCCTTGAATCACTTAACTAATCAACGTTGATGTAGGATATAGAAAGTAATTAGTAATAAGTAACTAAATACTTTTTGGACAGAGTAATTTGTAAAGTAATCTAATTACACTATTGAATATGTAATTAGTAACTAGTAACTAATTACTTTTTCAGAGTAACTTACCCAACACTGATTACCACCAACCAAAAGAATTGATGTTGCAGCTTTGTATAATTTATTTGTTTTTGGTCCAATTAAAATTCTACGCCTTTATTTGGGGGGCACACTACACAACGAGCCTTACAACGAAAACGTTTGAGAACCACTGACCTATCAGAAATCAGACTCAATCTCTCTCTCTGTGTCTCTTGTGTGTCTCTCGCTCAGAGAAGGAGAAAGGGAAGCAGGTGAAGTGTGTATCAGATGAAGAAGCAGCGAGCAGCTCTCAGTCTGATAGTTCAGCGAGTTTGGGCAGCGTGAGAGGAGGAGGTGAGCGCACAGATTTTGTCTCATCTTTTTTCATGCAGTCTGCTGAGAGCTCACATGAATGAAAGGGCTTCATGTTAACACGTCAAAGAGAAACAACAGAGTTTCACCTGAATGGAGGCGGATCATTAAATAATGTTAATTTCGACAAATAATTGAAATAAAATCTGAAGGTGTTTGAGGCTAATATTTTTACACAAGATTAAAGGGGTCATATGACACGGCTAAAACAAATGTTATCGTTTGTTTTAGATGTAATGCAATGTGTACACACGATTTAAGGTAAAAAAACGCTGTATTTTCCACATACCGTCCATGTTTGTGTCTCCTCTTTGCTCCGCCTCTCTGAAACATGCAGATTTTTAACAAAGCTCATCGCTCTGAAAAGCGAGGTGTGCTATGATTGGCCAGTTAACCAGTGCGTAGTGATTGGTGGAATACTGCAAGCGTGTGACGAAAATGTGACGCCTCTTACCATATTCTAAACATCAGGTTCCTCTTCAATTGTACTGACAGGTACACCACCTTACTTGCGTATACATTTGGGCGGTCTTAGTCAAATCAGACCACCAACTGACGTAGATTTGTGGGGGTGTGGTTACACGAGGCGTCTCAGGCAGGTCTGGGGGAGCATTCGCTTTAATGCATCTTTTGTTCCGACACTTCAATTTGTGCAATTTTACTTGTCTAATACATGCATGGGTACCACCAAAGACACAGAAAAACATGTGTTCACGCCATATGACCCCTTTAATGCACAAACTCATCTAATGTTTGACAACCAGAAAGTGCTTCCAATGAAACATCCAAAAACTAAATCTTATTGTGATTAATCTTATAAATGATTGTTTCATTATTTAAAGCCCCACTAACCACTTTTTGACTTTTATTTATGCTAACTTACCTGAATTTAAATGGCACTTAGTTTGACATTTTTTATTCTAGTACAGTACAAACACCAAGATCCAGCACATGCAGAAGTTCCCCTGATTGCTTTTCAGGATGTGCTGAGCGATTATTCTCTTTAATCTGCTTTTTTAGCCTCTCTTCTGCTGAAACTCGACCCCCACAACTCCACCAAAAGCTTGTGTTTCATTCACTGCTTCCAGCTGAACGAACTTAACACTGGTTTTTCCCTATTTTTAAGTTTACTCTCTGAACCCAAAATTGAATAAGTCTTTATAAAGACTGAATGAAATATCCAAATACTTTTTAATTGATATATATATTATATTTATTGAAAGAGCACATAACATGAGATCATGAAAATTACATTTCATGCCGTGTGTAATGTTGCCGTGTTTGATAGTAAGCAGTCTGCCAAGTTGTAAATCAGAAGGTGAATGAACAACAAAGTTATTGGCTTGGAAAAAAGGGAGTCGACTCTGAATCACGCAAACGAGTCATCCATTGTCCGATTTGCGAACCATCGCGGATGTACGTCACTACATATAGTCCCCGGTGGTATTAATATGGTACATTTTACCATATTAATACTAGGCAAAATATCACACTATAAAGTAAAAGTATATGTTGGTACATGTTTGTCCTTATCACTGAAAATATTTTTAAGTGATAAAAGGAATTTTGCACATATTTACACCATTGGGCGGTTTAAATTGATTCACGGAAAGAAATACAACTCTAATCCATGACATTTTCCTTGTTCCGCTTAAATACTCCGGTATTTATCTAAGTATCATGATATTACCGCCTGATACCATCGCTGAACCGCGCTACCGCCGCATTAACTTGTGTGTAGGGCTGCCAAGCGACCCTTACTAGCGTTTGAGATTCTCAGGTTACAGAATCTGATCTCGGAAAGCGGATTCGGTGAATGAATAAACCCTTATGGACCGGCGTTCTGTGTGTCACATGAGACCAATATGTGTGTATCTATGTGTGTGACTGAATAAAGAGCTGTGTGTCAGTTAATGCCCATCAGATATCAGAAACCGACTGGCAGACATAAGTAGATATCAGGTGTGTGTGTAAACTCTTGGTGGCCTCTTTCATGTCCTCTCATGAAAAATGACTCAGTGATGGATCAGATTTGAGACGGAACAGAAAGCACACGTGACGGTTCAGACTTGCACAACGGAGAGATTTGACGGTGTGTTTGTTTGGCTCTGTGAGGCGTGTCGGTGCTTGATGTCGAGAAGAAATGATTCACGCCGTGAGCTACTACATGCACAGATCTTTCAAGTCTGGAGATATGATGGTGGATGGTTAGTGAAGCTTGGTGTCATCTTGTGGTGAAATATCTGGGCTTAGAAATGAAGGGTTTAGAACCTGCACGTGTCCAGGTCGTAAACCACATGTCTAAAGTGAATGCTGGTCAATAGAAGACTTGAGAAATCAAATGTGTATGTTGTGTAATATTAGTTGATGATGGTTTGCTTGTTTCTTTTGTGTGTGTGTAGAGGTGGCCACAGGGAATCTTCTGGATCTTGGAGCTGGTGTGAAAGATCACTCACGACAGAACCACACACACCCGGCACAGAACTTCAGTACAGAAAACAACAACACTGTATGGGTAAGAGCAGACACACACACACACATTGTCAGTACAGAGAAAATGACATTGTATGGATAAAAACGCATCACGCTATGAACATGAACATTTAAGCATCTTATCATTAGTCTTATATAAACAGATGTCAAAAAACTTTTCACTACAACATGTCAAAATAAAACTCGATGAACACATTACACATTACTAATGTACAATAAAATATTCACTTTCAAATTTTTAACAATAATTATATTACAAGTTATTTAAATATACATTATTTAATATATTATTTTTAAGGAATATAAGTTTTGTCTGGTAACGTTTAGTAAACTTCAGTTGTGCAGTACTTATAAGGAACGGTTGCATTTTCATTTTAAAATATTTTAAAACATCAATAAAATTGTTAGGTTTATGCATTCGGATTAAGTCATAAAACACATAAATAAAAAATGAAGAGACAAAAAAACCCCACAAAACTTGTGTTTTATTCCATAGGACTTTTACACTTTTTACATATTTATAGTGAAAATAGGTTGTTTAAGCATAAATAATGAATTTGTTTAGACTTGCTTTTCAGTATTGCATTTTGAATAAACTATTGAAAGGCAATCCAGTAATATTCAAACAGAATAAAAAAACATTTATTGGGCTCTTGTTGAACTTGAAGTATTTATTTATTTTTTGTCCAATGGACACTGATATAAAATGGTCGCAAGTTTATTATAATAAACCACTTGTTCAACTACAAAGTCTGTTTTCGTTCATTTTCAGGCTCGTTGTGATAAAATGATGATGATAAAAATAATAAATGTTAATTTTGATACCATGTTATTTCAGAGACTGGTCTCACACCATTACAACTCTAAAACACACACACACACACACAGCGTTGTGTATATCTACATAATGACGTTTGTTTTAACCCGACCTTTGTCATGTATTTTTTTAGGAACTGGAGGATGGTCTAGATGAAGCCTTCTCAAGGTTAGTAAACAAATTTCTGCAATAATTTCTCTTTTTTTTTTTATCCGACTGCAACACTGAAATGACACTCTTACTGGAAATCACCCAGCCGTACTCTACTGTAACTCTAGCAGTGAAGGGGACGGCTGTTTCAGGTGCTGATATATGTGACCACAGTGGTATTGGTTTGCTCCTAGAATAAACTCTATTTTTATGTTCTGCTTTCAGTGAAGAGGATCATAAAAAGAGGTACTGGGGTGCGTTTCCAAAAAAAACGACACAACTCGCTGGTTAACCACCATAGTACGGTGCATCGTTGGTGAAATAAACAATGTTGTTACGACTGTTTCCCGAAACCGTAGTGACACTGTCCCCCGTCGGAGATCAATCGTTTGAACCAAGTTGGTTCAACAATCTAGTCGATGACGCCACACAGGTGGTGGAGTAATAACGTTTACTAATACATACGTTCAGATTGAATTAATGTCAAATTCTTGCGGTAAATAATGTACATTTCATTTAAAGGCTATTTTAGTTTTCTGTTGTTCTATTTCACAATATTTAATTCATTCATGAGTTTCCTGCTACGTCACTCCGCCCAGGGATTCCCCAAGGTCCTAGAGCACGTACGTTCATGCACACTTTTTCAAAAACAGCGCTTTACTTTAATTTTCTTGCCAAAACAAAAGATGTCAAATTTGTATATATTTAAAATGATGGATATAGAATGCACGTTGCTTGCTTACTTTATTCAAAGGCACGATGTCATTATAATAAGGAACGATGCTTCTAACCACAGCTCTAGACCTTTGCGATGCTGCCTGCGATTGATCGTTGGAACGATGGTTTCGGGAAACACACGAATCGTTGAACTATGCTGGAACGTCGGAACTTGGGACCATAGTTGGCTAACGATGCTTTGGGAAACGCACCCCTGAGCGGTAAAAGAGCTGCAGAATTAAAATCCAATGGCAGATGTTGATATTTGTTGAAAAACACTCTTCAGCCAGCTACTTCTTGATACGTTTGTACGTGGTTAGCGAGACAGATTTGTCCACATTTAAATCCATTAAATGGATTCACAAAGTCAGGAACGTTTCAACATTTCGTTATCGTTATTTCTTCTGGTGCTAAAATATTAGCATCCACTTCCTCCTCATTGCTTCACTGTGATTGGATGGCCTGATTTGTTACCGAAGAGAAAGTTAAAAAAGTGACATAGCACAGTGAACTACTTTAAGTACATTTTTAACAGCTATGCAACAACATAAAAAGAACGTCACTTGAATCTCAAAAGATCAAGAAAATGTTCGGCCCTCATGACCGGCTTAATAAAACACACACAACACGCAGTTATAATAATGATTTGTTTCATAATGTTATGATGATGTCATGTTTAAAGTAACTGTGATTTGCATGTCACCAATTTGAATGTCATTTTAATTGCAATCCAAACAAGAGCGCTTTAATGATTTGTAATGATGGTCATTATTCATATAGACACACATTGAGTCTCGTTCCCCTAGAGATTACCAGACACAAGATGAGCCGTTTACTCCGTCTCCGCTCAGCGCTGATTATTTGCCACGTCCAATAATTAAACACGCTAGCTTTTAATCAAACGCAATACTTCATTAATCTCCATTCACAAGTCTGTGAGTGTGAGGATTTCTGGCAGACAAGAACGTTTCCAATCAAGGGTGAGTTGGGATTGAATAAATCTCTGTGTGCAAAGAAAGGACTTTAGCTTAAAGGATTTTGTGGACATCATCGTCGTGGACTGTTGCAGTAATGCATGTTTGATTCTGAAGTATGAACTGTTGTTCAGTTAAAAATGTAAAGGATGTCGTCATCTCACGTGCTTCAAAACCCGTATGTGACTCTTTCTGCTGTGGGACACAAAAGAAGATATTTTGAGAAAAGGGTTTTGTGTCCATACAATGGAAGTCAATGGGTCTTTTGAAATGGTGAGTAAATGATGAACAAATTTCCATCGCCGGGTAAACTATACCTTTAACGAACCGAACTATTTTACTTTGTCTATAAGAAATGTGAATGCATAGCTATTTAGCGAAACGATATCTTGACCAATCACACATCGGCTTCTTGAAACCTATAGGCCACAGGTCAGTAACAATAGGTTAAGGTCCTTTAACATCAGTTCCCAAGGGCCCGACCTTATTTCTTCACCCGAACATTAATCTTTCCCTGTTGCTTGCACAATCATTTCCTTTAAGAATCCTTGAAATTAAAAAGAAGCGAAATATGGAAGTGCTACTTTTGCAGACTAAGCATGAGATGTGAGATCATGTTGACATGAAGCTAATATTCTGTACGATCTGTTTTCTCATGCCCGTCTTGTTTACCCCTTCAGCCGCAGTCTGGACAGTTTTGAGTCCAACACAGGTAAACCTGAGCTGTAGAGATAGCTGACCGTTCTCTAGTCCTCATCCGTCATAATCCACCGTGATCATCCGCCACGTCACATTAGTCCAGTTCTCCTGTGTACTGTGTTCTTGGCATGTTCAGAACCCTGTCCTGGATTTTGTTTTGTTCATGGTTCTTTTCCAGGAGAAACGTCACTTGGTTTCATCTGCGCATTCACATCTGTCTTATTTGCAGCTGACTGTTTCATGCCATCGTCACAGTGTTTGTTATATAGACCTTAAGTTGGGTAGATCCCATATTTAAGATGACGCAAATGATACAGAGGCTATAAAGGACAGCTGTTTTATGTATTATTTTATGGTTTTATTGGTATTGAAGAGTTTGACGGCACACATCCTCATTTATTGACGAGAGATGGTTTACAATTTGTTGTAAAGTTTGAAATATCATGACAGTACGACAGTGTTTTAGTGCCACATAAAAATAAAATAAAATGACGAGAATATGACTTTATTCTCGAAAATATTATTACTTTACTATTGTTTTGCTATGACTACATTTTTGGAATTTTGATTATCAAAATATTACAACTTTAATCTCATAATGCGCAGCGCTTATTCAAAAAATTGTGACTTTAATCTAGTACTACTACATTATTCTGTAATTATTTAATTTTTTAATATTACGACTATAATATCGCAACGACTGCCGCAACTTTATTCTCAAAATAGTTTGACTTCAATCTTGTTACGCTTCGACTTAATTCGCAAAATTAATCTTTTTTCATCACAAATTATTGTTATTGGAAATTTTGACTTCACTGTAATTTTGACTTTATCTCGTAATGCTTTGACTTGATTCTCAAAGTTTTACGACTTTAAATCTCATAACGCTGTGACTTGATTCTCTAAATTATTGACTCACACTAAACAGACTTTTATGCATGTACTACAGTATATTTTTCAAGAAGTGCTAGATTCTTTCCTTCTTTAGTTTTTTGAGAATTTCTAAAAAAACATTTTTTTCTATTTAAACCGTATTTACAAACTCACAACACACAGTAATGGTCAACAACTTTAATTTATTGAAAGACATTTGTTTTCTGAAAAAAGTATACTTTGCACATGATAATAGCACATTGTGTGTAGCGTATTGCTACGATTTCATTCACAAAATTTTGACTTTAATCTTGTAATGCTACATTATTGTTTTTGGAAATTTTGACTTTATCTCGCAATGCTGTTATTCTCACACTTTTACGACTTTAAATCTCATGACGCTGTGACTTAATTATCAAAATGATCTGTTTTTTATTTTTGTTTATTTAAATTCTATTTACAATCTCACAACACACAGTTATTGTCGCTAAATAGCCTTAATTTATTGAGAGACATTTGTTCTCTGATTTGATTCCCACAATTTCGACTCTCATAGTCTTATTTTATTTTTTTCGGGGCCCTAAAACACTGTCGTATGACAGTGAGTAAATAATATACAAATTAAAAATGTTTGGAATAAAATCCCTTTACCACATCACTGTCTCTTACAGCCTCATTTTCATGTGTCAAATGTAAAATGCTAAGGTCCATTACAGACAGGACAGGGTTTCCCAAACAACGTTTTTGTCTTTGCAGAAACTCAAAGGTTTGAATTTACCTGAAGAAATTAAACCTTTTCTCTGAATTTTTTTGAAAGAAAGGCATAAAAGCATTACTTCACATGCATTACATCGTGTGCATGAATTGTGTTCAATTAAAATAATCATTTAAAATCTCATTCCTGAGCTGATCAGTCACATCCATATATTATCAATAATACATTATTTTCATGTTTTTAATTTAGTAAAGTTCACCCGAACAGAGTAAAGCAGAGTTCACATGTATATTTCATGTGTTGTCTGCTCTACAGCCACTATTTTGAAGCTCATTTGGAGAATTTGTGTGGTTTCTGTCCTGTATCTTTGGGTTTGACATGTCTCACACATTTTTCTGTACGTGTTTTTCTCCAAAGACTCGCTCAGTCTCGCACTAACCCCCAGGTGCTGGACATTGGGGTAAACCCTCAAGACTGCAACACAGAGGAGTGCTTGTCGCCTAGCAACTGGGACAAAGCTGATGTTGAGGCTGCCGACGGCGAGGATGCGTTCGTATTTGGAGAGACGATTTGAGGGTGAGGGGCGAAGGGGAATGAGCTAATGAAACACAAAGGGAATCAACCTCGCTGTCATCTGCGTAGCGCCGTCGGGTGCCTGAAGCTGGAACTGCGTCCAGCATGTCGAGATGAGGTTTAGCGAAGCTAACATGACTTCTGTAAGAGCACAGACCAAAGCAATACGGTATAACAGTATATTATTTGCCATTGGTATTTTTTACAAATATTTTAAGTTGAATTGTGTTGTTGATATGAACATGTTGTGTTACTTTGTCTTTGATTCCAACGTGTATGTATGTATATGAAAATATCTGTTTTATATTAGATCCTTTATTATATTATTATTTGAATGCATTTAAGTAACAATGCTTGCTTTGCAGTTCTATGCAGTGGAATGTCAGATGCATTTTTTTTGTGAGATCAGCACTGTCTGATCTCTGGTTGGGACTCTTTCAGGGTTGTGTGGAGTTGGTCGATGCGCCGAATTGGTGAAGGTTTTTACGCGGCAGTTCCCTGCCCTCAGATGTATGAGAAACACAAGATTATAAAAAGAGAGATTGAATGAATTCTTGAAATGGTTTAATGAACACGATAGACAACAAGCAGGGTATTTATATGAGACAATCTTATTTTTGGCTATTAAACTGTATATTTTTGCACTGTCTGTGTATTTCTAAAGCTCATGATGTCATTCAGGTAATCAAGGTAGTTACAAACTTTTTTCTGCTTGTTACGCAAACATTTGTTTGCTTATTGTTAATGTTTCATCGTGTCATTTGTACTTCCCATACAAAAAGCGAATCAGGTGGTAATATGGTCCTTTTTATATACCGTGGTAATGTCTGATTATCGGAATCATGTCATTTTACTCTAAGGTACATCAAAAACTATGATATTTACCATCATAGAAGTAACCAAAAGGTTGATTTCAATGTTTTCAATGAAGTTCAACTTTGCGTCCATTGCCAAGACCTACCTGCAATGGGAACCGTAATATATAATTTTCTGAATTGTATTATTCATGTCAAGATGACAGTAATAATCATCAGCAGTGAACTGACTGAAACATAACATTGTGTGATTTAATTGCTGGCCAAAGATATTTTGTTGGTTCTTTGTGGTTTACATTGAAGCTTGTTTGTATTTTGTAACTATTTAGCTTGTATTGGAGCTTTTATATCTCTCAACATATCAACGTTTTCATTAACCATTTCATGTTCGTTGTCATATTTAAAATTAAAACAATGCTACAAAAGTGCTGCGTGTCGACTGTGGTTGAGAATAACCTTAATGAACGCAGTGCAAGTTGTAAATTTACTTGGGGTAGAGTTTGATGGATTATATTAATTTTCTTATCTACGTGAAAGAAATCTACCTACATTGAGCACTAATTTGATGTGCTCAATTGATTTTTGTTTATTTTTAGTTATGGATATGTTCTTTGTAAGTGTTTTAAACTCACTGTGCCAGGTCTGCTCGCTGCCTCCTTAAGAAAAAGATGTTCCAAATCTGTATAAACGTCTTTGTTCTGATGAACACAAAAGAAGATATTTAGAAGAATGTAGGAAAGCAAACAGTTCTGGGGCATTTTTGACTACCCATCTTCCTACTATGGTAGTCAATGAATAACTGTTTGGTTACAAGCATTCTTCCAAATATCTTTCTCTGTGTTCATCAGAACAAAGAAATGAATTCGTTTTGGAACAACCCGAGGATCAGTTAATAATGACTTGTCCCTTTAATAAAAAGGAATCTTACCGGTACCAATGTTTTCTTCTTAGGCCTTGAAAACTGAATATATATTTCGTTTAATAATGTATATTATAAATGTCCATTACAATTCAAAATGTAATATTTAATAATTAAATAATATTTAAATTAAATGTTACGAACATTATTTAAAGAGTTTATTTGTAAAAACCGGTAGCTCCATTTTTGGAACTTCCCAAAAATGTTTTTTTATTATGCTTTCATTGTGTTTGGAGTATTTTTAAGTTTTAATCACTTAATCAAAATAGCACAATTGCAGTTTGATTGATATTACTTGGAGTGCACAATAAAAAACATGTTTTATGATACCTAAAAATAAACGAAAATAGGTGTACCTGTTTTTGCAAATAAACTCTTATTATTATATATATGAATTAGCCTAAATACATTGAAGCTCGTGATTATATGGTTTGCATTGGAGTATTGGACTTTTTCTATTCATGTTATCATGTTTATGGCCCTCTTTTTGAAAAAAGAATGTTGCCTAACGATGACGGTAATAATCAACTTTATCGCGCCCCCTAGTGGTGAAATCATTGAAGTGCTGTTAGAATGTGCACTTGGAGCATCGGCGGAAAGCACATCACATGTTATCTCTCTTTTTGGTGAAACCTCTAAATTGACATCTGACTTTGTTTTGTACAGTATGAGTCCTACTATAGGACGATGGGATAGACAAGAGGTATACATTATGTCATGTACAAATTAAAGTGATACAATACGCTTAGAAACTTATTTAGTGTAGGAGATTCATTGTATACAAATATCAAAAGAAATGAACACAAGTTGAAATAGACCTACATTCGATAACTTATTTTAATATGGATCTTATTGCTCTGGCTTGTAATCAGACACAGATCATGTTCATTGGATTCATCCGGTTTACTGAGAGACTTGAGAAGCTCTAACACAATTGAAGCATTATCAGACAGAGACCTCCAGCAGCACACAAGGGCGGTAGTGTTTGAGCAGACACTGATGTCTCCAGAGAGAAGACACTGTATGAGTGTGTCTGTGTCGGTGGGGAAACGGGTCTTAATATTCTTTGCTTTAATGACAAGTAAAAGACATTTGCAGAATTTCTTTACTGTACTAATTTTTGTAAGAATTGTGCCAGAATGTTGGTCGAGCTATAGGGTGATTTGTAAATAAACGGCGTCATTTCACCTCAAATTAAGACAGGTTTGCCTATAGAAAAGAACAGTAACCATAGGTGTTGTAAAACACTTCCGACCATGCCCGTGCCAGCTATCAGAGAGTAAAGGCCACTCGCGCGCTGTCTCGCCGGGATCAGATTCCAGCCCACGTCACAGGAACTCCTCCACAGCACGAGCACGGATTTTCTCAGCTTCCCATCTGCTTTTGTACAATCGGCTGTATTTTCGTTTAGTTTCCGACTGAAACCTTGGAATAAACTCAAGATTCGTGTGAAACAGAAGCGTACAGACGCCGTTTTTGACCGTTTTCCGACAGCGCGTCTTGTACGCAGGAAATGGACTGTGTACGTCGGTTCTTGCGAACTTTTCTTTGTGAAAGACAGATACGTTTTTCTCTAAATATCGTAGACATTAAAGAATTCGATCAGACAGCTTTATGTTCGCTGTAAAGGGAGTTTTGGGGGGATTGGAAGCGCGTTGTGCTGACGCGTAACGGCGCGCACGCCGCGCATCGGACAGAGGATGAAAGTTTAACGGAAAGAACGAGTTCAGCTGGACAACCGGTTACAAAGAATCATGATGTTCGCGGGAATGATCCGAGTGGACAGTAAATCAACAACACACAATAATGACCCCAAGTGTTACCGGTGCGCCGTGACATCAGGTAAAAGATTTCATTTCAATCTGAGCTGTGGTAAAGGCGAGATGTGGCATTACCATGTTCTTTCATCTGCTGTCGGGCACTAAGTTATTCTGTTTCTGGACGTGTTATTGAAATTCTCTATTATTCTCTGAAATACATCGGACACATGTTAATGGTCCATAAATATTGTGTATCATGTATTATATTGAAGTATGGTGTTGGTATTGGTACTGTTCCTTACTACTGTACTGTTCTGTACCTCCCACACACTGTCCCTTTTTTAGGAAAGGAACCATGGTTTTGTTGTATAGTAACGACGTTTCCCAAATAGGAATCTGATATATATTTGGTGAGGTTTCATGAATAACTAAAAAGGACCTTTCCAAACATACTGACTTGCAGTTCAGATCTTGCGTTTAGACATAATATTGTTCATACAGCAGGCGGCACTAAGACACATTCCCACAATACCAAGATGGGGGCTGAAATCTTGATCCAACATTCAGAATTGTGCCAAAATGTAACATTAGCATTTTAATGTTTGCAATGTCCTGAAGAATATAAGTTTGCTGAAATGTTTTCTCAGGGCAACTTGTTGCTATTTATTGAGGATGCTGATGTGATAGAGACTAGTCATGATGGAGAACAGGGTCCATGTCCCAGCACTCGCGTACTCTTTCATGTATAAGAAAAGGAGTTCATACTTTGTAGGGCGTAGTGTAAACAGGCAAATTGAGATGCATTCACATTTTCCTACCTTTTAATTGTCAGACTTGTTTATGTTTTAAGTTGTTTATGTTCAAATAGCTTCCTAAGTGTGTGCGCGCGTAGCTGGCTTCTTTCTCGTATGTGACCGAACAGGAAGTGCGCACAGAGCTTTGTCAAAACTTCAACAGAACAGGGTCTAAATTTAAACCTTAAAGGAGGGTTTCTTCTGTTTTTCTAATTCACCCCACACAGACTAACTGTAAAAATAATTGCTGGATTTAAACCGGTTTCTGAATTAAAAGAACTCGATTACACCATTTTTACAGACATTATTTATAAGTTAGCGTCGCAAACATTTGAGCACTTGCTTTGAGGTACAGTTCACCCAAAAATGAAAATTCTGTCATCATTTTCTCACCCTCAGGTTGTTCCAAACCTGCATACATGTATTTGTTCTGAAGAACACAAAGGAAGATATTTGGAAGAATGTCAGTAACCAAACAGATCTCATCCCCCATTTACTGCCATAGGAGGGAAAATAAACACTATGGGAGTCAATAACATCTGTTTGGTTACTGACATTCTTCCAAATATCTTCCTTTGTGTTCAGCAGAACAAAGAAATGTATGCAGGTTTGGAACAATCTTAGGGTGAATAAATGATGAGAGAATTTTCATTTTTGGGTGAACTGTCCCTTTAACAGCACTACAGTGCGTCTTTATAGTCCATCTATCCATCCATATTTGTCTATGTATACAATTACGAACTTGCAGCAGTGGTTTAAAGAACAACATGCGCTGTACCCAAAATGCTGATGTGTCTCTCGCTTTGCTCTTGGTGACTCTAGTGTCAAGAAAAGAGGAAAGTCTTACAGAAGTTGCCTGTCAAACTCTCGCTTCCTCAAAGTTGTGCTGTCACTGGACGCATCACGCCACACACATGTGTTGCCTGCCGCGAGTCAGCTCAACGTTTCTGAAACAGATTAGTGTGCTCCTCCAACGTTCCTTCTCTTTATGAGCATCTCGACATTCCAGCGCTCCTTTGAGACGTCTGTGGGCGGCCAATAGGAGTTTGAGTCGAGCTGAAGGGAGTTTCGAGAGCCTCCCTAATCCACTGAGGAGGTAAACGCTCATGTTCGTCTCAGGAGGCCAACTTTAGAGCGTGTCTTTTCACATGAACAAGATGTCAGTTTGGAAGGATGTGTGTGTGGTTGTTTTATTGAATGTTTAGTGTTTGACTAGCGGAGAAAAAGACAAGTGTAGCTCCTTTATCAGAGATGTTACAGTGAAATAATGTAAAGACATCACAGATGATTCATTTTCAACGTAATATACTGCTCAGGAGTTCTGGAAGCATAGTTAGAGCAACCGGTTTTGCGTGAGAATCGGATTCAGTCTGGTTTTTCTCATGGCTTGGTGAATGGACTCACTGACAAACGTGTCTTGTGTTTATGGCCAAAGAAGAGAGATTTAATGGTTTTGCAGCTGTTCTCTCTCTCCATTCACTGGACACGTTCAACTGACTTGCAGTGAGGGTTTATGGGTAATATGTTTAGATGAAGAGCCAAGCACAGCTGCAGACAAAGAGACAATTTCTCAGAGCAACAGACAAATGTCTTTTTGTTCATCAGAGCTGTACACTCCTTCATTAGTTTGTTCTTTTGAGCTTAATAGTTTTACATAGAATCTCTTATGGATTTAAGCTCATTTCAGTCAAAACGCTCTGGATTTTGTTTTTTACTTTATAAAACATGGCGGCAGTATTTTGTGGAATGGAGAGAAACATTATTATTATCATTTATTTCATATATGCCTATTCTTAAATATTCAAGAAAGACTTTCAGATGTGGGTGTACATTTGGAGTTGTTTTTTCCATATCTCAGCAGATGTCATAGATTTCTCAATCATGTCTCGTTGTTTTTCTTTGGGGAACTGAAGGAGACATCAGCAGAAACCTCCGTTTGACCTTGTTGCCTAAGAGAAGCAGTTGATATATTAAAATGATTTTACTTTCTTTTTGGGGGAGGATCATAAAAAACACAAAGAATGTTCATGTTCGGTCTTTAACATGACCCTGCTCAGCCATTATTACTTACATCATGCTTATATTGTCACAGGTTGTTTGTGACAGATGAGTTTACGTGGAAAACAGTAAAACAGAAAATGTTTTTTTAGCTGTTATTTGGAATCTGATCAACCCTGCTAAAAATAAAACCATAGAAACCATTAAAGAAGTTGTAATGGTTTGTGATGGATTCTATTGGTGGGATGACCCTGCTGAAAAAAAACATAGAGACATAATAGAAACCATCACAGAAATTCTAATGGTTTGCATTAGAAAACCCTTACAACCCAATAGCTTTTTCCATTTAAACCATTACAAATTCCTTTTGTAGTGTGTTTTGGGCATTATTCTAGTAGGATTTAACATCCCGCCAATAGAATCCATCACACACCAGTAGACAGAAAAAAAGCAATGCTGAAAAAAACAATAGAAACCATTACAGAAATTCTAATGGTTTCCATTAAAATACCATTATGAACCATTGGCTTTTTCCATTAAAACCATTTTGTTGTGTTTTTTGGGGCATTTTTCCAGTACGATTTAACATCCAACAAATAGAATCCATCACATACCAGTTGAAAGTTAAAGTTTCCATTAAAACCAGTACAAATCCCTTTAAAACCATTATAACCATCATAACTTTTTTAATGGTTTCTATTGTTTTTTTCTGCAGGGTAGAAACTAAAGAAGTTGAAATGGTTTTAATGGAAACTTTATGTGATGGATTCTGTTGGTGGGATGTTAAATCTTACTGGAATAATGCCCAAAACACACTACAAAAATGTATTTTGTAATGGTTTAAATGAAAAAGCTATTGGGTTGGAAGGGCATTCTAATGGAAATCATTATAATTTCTGTGATGATTTTTATTGGGTTTCTATGGTGAGGGGGGTTCAGCAGGAATGTTAAGGCAGAACCGCATGGTGATAACTTTCACAGGTCACTTTTTGTTGACAAAAATGCCATTGTAAAAGTTGACACGATGCCTTGAGAACTCTTGAGCACTTTCACAGTTTGCTGTCAAAGCTTTAGGTGTTTAATCGGTAATCTCTGTTTTAACAGATGGTGTGACGGACACCCGTCACAGGAGGAGTTTCAGACAGCCGGGTTACATGAGGACAGAGCCGCTTAGCCAACTGGACGGTGCTGTCATCCTGCCAAGCAACACGTCATGTGATTCCCACCGAAATTCAGAAATTCACAGAAGTGACCCGTCCACAAACATCAGTATTTCTGAACTACCCAGCAGCCTCAGTGAGAAATGTCTTAAGGAGGTTTTGGAAGGTGATGACCCCTCGAACATTCAAACCGCTTCCAAACCTCACCGTCTGCACCGAAGTCAAGTAGAGGAAACTTCAAGATGTGATGTTTTCAACTCTAGTTTTAGTTTCATTCAACAGTCACTAGAAACAAGCGATTTATTAGACACAACCACAAGCGACCCGTCTCCATCACTGGACCAAACAAAATCTGAACCTTCAGACTTGAGTGCTGTAAAACCTTGCACTGTTATCCAATCGAAGGTTAGCCGTGTGGCCATCAGCCAATCAGGACCAGAGGTTTTCACGTTAGGCCAACTGCCCTGCTCGATGGGTCAGCCAGTGAAATCCAAAGGTCTCCTATTGGTTGAAGAGTCGTGGTACCTGGACGCTGGGACACACAGATCTCGTCCTCCATGACATCAGACTTCAAAGGAAGTGTTTCAGATTGTGGCTCTATGGATGCTGAGGTCACGTCCTCGCTCTCTGTTGATTCGTCAGATTCCACATCAGCATCCTCTGTCACTTCTGGCTACGACAGCGCCACGCCCTCCGCAGATCACAGCCGCAACAGCCCGAGGAAGTGTGAAGACGTTTTACAAGACTGTCTACAAAACAATCGCGCCAACACCAAGGTCAGTATCTTACAATGGCGTGAGATGTCAGTCAGTTTTATCACATTTTAAAGGTCTTTAAATGGTTCTTCATATCTCTGCTTAGAATTTAAACACAACCATTTAACTTCAATATTAAACTTGCTATCACTTTAAAATAATTCGATTTGGTTTGGCTGGCAGTGAAGAATTCATTTGACAAGCGATGCGAACATTGACCTAGAAACCACTCTAGGTGTCATCACGCAAACTACCAATTCAGAACACCTGAACAGATGCATAGCAACACCCTGACAACCGTACATAACTAGGGATTTTGAAGGTCCTACTTTGGTTTATAGAGTGTCCAACGGCAAGTTTATGTACATAGAAGGTGTAAAAACACTATTATCTCTTAATAATAGGCCGTTATTCTTACCTTACGTCTTGACTGACTCTCAAATGATTCGTTCGGCGATTCATCTGTCTAATCCCCTCCTTTCTGCTAGCCTAGTCTGCTGTGATTGGTCTACGGCGAATGAGCCTCACAAGCTACATTGTTTGGGGGAGATGAGTGAAGTTTTCGCGGGCGGTCCTAGCAAAACGTAGGCGGGGACTATATTTAGTGACGTAAATGGCGAATCGGATTAGGAACGACTCAATTGCATGATTCAGAGTCGACTCCCTTTGTTCCAAACTAATAACTTTGTTGTTTATTCACCTTCGGATTATCAACTTGACAGACTGTTTACTTTCACACACGACAGCAGCAGATGTCATTTTCACCATCTCATGTTATGTACTCTTTAACAACATGTTTTTTATCTTTAGATTAAGTCAATGATGCTAAAGCTGCAGAGATTACAGCACAGAGCGGTCCTGGATGATGACTATGACACAGGTCAGATATTTCTCACCATCAGTTTGTTTTGCTAAAATGTCCTGAAATGACCTTTTTAATTCATATTAAATGAAATTGCATTTTTATTTTATTTGAGTGACAGCTTACATGTAATGTGTCAACACCCCCACACACTCGGATATTTAGCAGAAACGTACCGAAACACATACTTGTGTTTGTTAACTATTGAGTGTCATTACCAGCTGCCACGTGTGTGATGTTTGATTTCGAGAGATTAGCAGAAGTTCACACAATCCACCTTTCACTTGTGCTTTGGATTCACACCCTTTCATTTTGGGGTGAACTGTCCCTTAAAGTGACACAAGGTTTGGACAGACTCTCTAAATAAACTCATTGCAGTGAATAATCTGTCCTGAACCTCTTGTCTTGTTCAGTATGTTTCTATGACGGGTTTCATGTGGCGCTAACTAAACACCAGTGTGAACTCTTCTCTCCTGCGTGTTTCCAGCTGAGCGGTTTGGTCAGAAACTAGAGGATCTTCGCAGGGAGCGAGCGGCTCGGAAAGCTTCTCTCCCCTCCAGACATCCAGCCGTCTCTGAATATCTGCAGACGCTCAGGACGGCCGCGCTCAGCGCCCTCCAGAGGAACAGCTCTCCACACAGGTCTGATGGCTTTGAAGACTGCATTTTCTGAATCGTTCCCTGCTTTATTTCTCAGTGGTGAATCTGACATGCTTTCCAAGGGAGGCTCGACCAGAGGTTTATAAATAGACCGTTACAACAGGAAAGAAAGCAGGATGGGCTGAAAGTTGATGGAATGTGTGTCTCCCGCTCCAAAACACACCACACGCTAACCTGTTTCCATGTGTGTGTGTTTGTGTGCGTTTGTGTGTTAATCGTGTGGAGTCTGAGAGTATAAATTATCTTTTGTCTTTGTTCTTTTTGAAGTTCGGTAATGTTTGATTGTTTTAAACACTACACTGCAAAAAATGACTTTCTTACTTAGTATGTTTGTCCAGTGTTTCCATTATTTTTCTAACATTGGCAGAATTATTTGCTTGTTTTTAGCAAATATTCACTGAAATTTCATATTTTTTGGTGTCAGACTTGTTTTCTTAGGTAATTTTGCTCTTCAAGAAAATGCATCTTGATTCAAGAATTTTTAGACATTTGTACTTGAAAACAAGACAAAAATACTAAGTAAGAAAGTCATTTTTTGCAGTGTAAAATATCATATAATGTCATGAAAGAATAGTGTACACTGCAAAAAATTACTTTCTTACTTAGTATTTTTGTCTTGTTTTCTAGTAAACATGTCTAAACATTCTTGAATGAAGAAGCATTTTCTTGATGAGTAAACTGACCTAAGAAAATAAGTCTTGTTTTTAGTAAAAAAATATATGACTTTTCAGTGAATTTGTGCTCAAAACAAGCAAAAAAATCTGCCAATGGGGTAAGAAAAATAATCTTGAATTGAGTGACTAAGAAAAAGGTCGACCTTAATTCAAGATTATTTTTCTTTGTTGATTTTTTTGCTTGTTTTAAGCACAAATTCACTGAAATTTCATATTTTTTACTTAAAACAAGACTTATTTTCTTAGGTAATTTTGCTCATCAAGAAAATCCATCTTGATTCATGAATTTATAGACAATTTTACTGGCAAACAAGAAAAAAAGACTAAGTAAGAAAGTCATTTTTTGCAGTGTAGTATACTTCAGTATTTGCTACAGTATAGGGCATTGTTGTAAAATTCCTAGATGCAATTTTGAGCCTTACCATAGTAAATAATGAAGTATACTAAGTATATAGTACATACATATTATAGTACATATATAGTATATGAAGTATACATAGTATACTATAATGAAGTATACTAAGAAGTATACTAAGTATTTACCGATTGATCAATTTAGTACTGTAGATTTGTTAGTGTAGCTAAAACTGTAGTATACATTAATATAGTGTTCTTTAATCTACAGTTTTTCTGTAGTAAATCCTATACAGTATGTTTCTTCATGTGGGTGAGCGATGACGCAAATATCATACTCCAATATTTCTGTCGTTTCTTCGTTTTGAAATGCATTGTGTTCACACAGAGAGAAGGACGAACCGTGCGGAGATCAGAAATGTTCAGATAGCTCCTCTGGGGAAAAACGGAAAAAAAGTCGGGAAAAACTGATCCAGGAAAAACAGAGGATTCAGGTCAACCGAAATACCTATTTCTGAAAAAGTCAGGATGACTGGATGATTGAGTGAATGCCATCGAATGTGTTTTGTGCTTCTACAGAGGGAGATGTGTGATCTTCAGAGGAGGCTGGAGGAGCTTCAGGAGCAGAGCAGGTGTGTGGAGGTGCAGCTGGCGCCGGAGGAGGAGGTGCCCGTGCTGAGCGGCTGTGATGTGGCTCAGCTGAGGCTGATGGGTCGAGCGCTGGAGGACATGATGACATCTGAACACCGCGCTCAGATCAGTGCTTCTCCACCAGCAGAGATCATCAGGTAAGGTTAAACGGTGTGTCCCAACTTCTGGTTACAAGGTTAGGGGTTTGGTTAGGGGTTATTCTTACAAAATAACCAAAGTTGTTTACCACACTTAAGTACTTATATGTTCAGAAAACGGTTTTAGGACTATGGTACTTTCTTTAAATAAAACCCGGTGTTGCTGTTACGTTTTTGGTACTTTTTATATTGAGTAAGAAGACTTGTGTAGTTTTTCACCAATCCAAACCAATACCACACCAAATTGCTGTGGCAAAATAAAAGCACATTTTTTTACATGGCCTTTATACAAAAGCTGAATAAGACATTCGTGTATAAAAAGATTGTCACGCTGATAGAAAAATACCCAAGCAAAGTTGATTTTTGTGATCTAGACACAGTAATATTAAAAGTGTATAAAACTGCGCAATCCTTATACACTTTTAAAGTAAAGTCAAAAACATATATTATTGCTACATTTTATGACATGTGATGTTTCTTGTATGTCGGTGTCATTTTATTTGTACTTCTAACCTTGTGCAGCACATTGGTCAATCTGTGATTGTTTTTAATTATAAATGAATTCAGAAAGCCTGCTGATATTAATCTCAAAGTTCCAGTAAATGGTTTTCTTGTCTTTTGTAATGTCTTCCGCGTGTGTTGGAAATCTTTTGGATGCGATTGATGTATTTTCTGCACAGGGTTGAATGGAAACAGGCAGATGACTTTCAGATCTCACACGCGTTGACAGATGAGCTGTAACAACATTCACTAGTTCTGGCTATTTTAAATCCATGTGGTTCGGTTTTGTGTTTTGAACGTTTTTTCCTCATCTCTGTTTATTTTGGAAACCCTGGAGATGTTTAAGAAGCCAACTTTAGTTAAAAACAAGAGCCGCTCTATGACATATGACGTTTGTGTGTCTGATATATTGCGATCTAGATTGAATTGCTCTGTCTGAACTCTGTCCAGATTGATTTTGATGCAAACTGTATGTAGATTTATTGAAGGTATGCTGAAGATTGAGGTCCGGCTAAACCAAGTCAGCTGAGAGATTGATTTTATAGAACCATTGGAGTGTTTGTCTGAGTTTGATGAATCTGCTATTGAAGCGGGTCACTTTCTTCATTTTCTTCACAGTCTTCATTTCATCTTCAACCTGCCCCTCATGGAAATGACACAGTCTCAGCCCGTTCTTCACCGTTATGAATTTTTATTGCTCTCTGCGTTCAGAGAAAAGCTTTTTTCAGATGTTTTCAGTTTCAGGTGTAGATCAGTTCTGTGTCTTTGGAAAGCATTTGCTCGATGAGGGTAATAGCTGGTGTTCTTGAACTTATGAGCGTGTTTGCTTACTGTTCAATAAGAAATTTAATTTAATTCAGTCATTCTATTTTTATTTCTTGTTTACTTGATAATGCTTGATAATGAATCAATCCAGATTCAGACACCCGCATGAAAGCTTCCTGTTATTAGATGTTGAAGCTGTCAGCTGATTCGGTTATCGTTGACAAAACATGATCATGTTCCCTGTCATGTGCCTCTGTTGCCGTGTGTCATGATGACACCATGACTGATGTTTATTCAATGAATTAGATCATTTTTCACATATTGTTTTAAGATAATTAGATGTATGTCATCTTCAGAATTGTATTTTAAGTAGATGGTCTTTCAATGATTCTACTATATGTTTCAATTGAATCATACTTTTGAGAATACTCATGCTGTGATCATAAGACTTGAATTCATTTTAATCTGATTTGTTTTGATCTTTAATGCAGACTTCAGGAACAGGAGCAGGCGTTAAGTTTGTCCATTAAAGATACAACTGCTAAGGTGAGTCGGCATCATTCGTTTGTTGTTCTTATAGGCGCCAACCGGATTACAAAGTCAACTTCCTGTCCGTGTTGAATGAATTGAGAACATTTTAATGTCTGTAATTATTTATTACCAGCCATGACTGTATTTGGGTCACATGTTGTCCATTCGTTATTATCGCAGAACTAAAGCGCCGGGTATACTTGACTTACCACGCCAGCGTGTTGCTTTTATATATGTATTGATACATATAGTGGACTAGTGCACTTTTCTAGCGCATGCGCATACATGGACGCGGACGGCCGGACTATACTTGCCCCTTTAGACTTGGTGATCTTATTTCCCCGAAAATGTTTATGTTAAAGACCAGCTGACTGTATATCTCACTTTTATGTTGACGTGAAGTTGACCATTTTGCAAGACGCAAACAACACTGGTCTAAAAGCACTACCTGTTTCAGTTTTGACATTATTTTTTTATTTCGCATAAAAATGTGTTGTTTTCTAATATTTGTTTAGTGTTAGAAAACTTTAATCAGGAAGTGCTTCTGGACCAGTGTTGTTTACTTAATGCAAAATGGTCAGTTATATTTGATTTAAATATTCCCATGAATATAATGATATATAAATAAGTGTTGTTTAAAATCACCATGCAATCAAACAGGAAAATTTTAATAGTTTTACACAGTGTTGCATTGGTTATTATAAATGATTTATCCGTGCACACCATTATTATTTTTAATTCATTTGCACTCGTAATCTTTAATCAAAACGTTAAGCTCCTCTCAACAACAACTCTTCACCACATGACATCAGCAACAAAAAAGAGGTAGGACTATACCGACTGTCCAATGGCCAGGCATTTTTAGCCCTCCCATCCAGGCCCAACTTACATCAAACCAATCAAAAACAGAAGGGCAAAATAAAGCCCCGCCCTACATTTTTATTCTAATTTCAATTGTAACTTCCGTGTCATTGTGACTTTAACTGTATCATGCAGTTGCAAGCTGACCAATCAGAATCAAGTATTTCAGGGAGTTTTTAATGTTTTTTTTTTCTCTTTTATTAGAACAAGTCATGTTATGTTATTACAGCTTTTATTAGACAGTGAAACGCGGACAGAAAATCACATGGGGTCGCCCGAAGCGACATTGTCGACACGCAACCCACTTAATGAGTCTTAATATCTTCTGCTGTTGTGCTCCTTGTGTTGCATGTTGTCACGCAAAGTCACATGTTCCTGTGATTAATGTTTGATTGGGAGTCTAACAGTGGGGTTTGTCTGAAGAACGGCTCTCCTTCTACAGTCGCTGACAAAATGAGCTTCTTTCCTCCTGTGAGTGCCACGAAAAATTGTCACTTAGCTCAGAGCTTCAGGCTCCGTCCCTCTGCGTGTGCGTGAGGATTTCCCAGTTTGGCAGACTGGGATCAGTGTCATTAAGAGTGTGAGCCCTGGGCTGTCGAGAGGGTGTGTGTGTGTGTGTGTGTGTGTGCGTGTGCGTGTTGGCACAGCGGGTAGATTTGTATCAGGAGGGGTGGAAGGGAAATGCCTGAAAAATGGCACCTTGTGACTTTGTCCTTCAGAATGCCATTAAATGATGTCACGTCTGTCTGCGGGAGGTCGCACGTGTCGTCTGCCGTAACATCTGGTCCACGCTTATGTGTTTCCTGATGTTTTGTGGTGCATAAGGAATAGTTCATCCAAAAATGACAACGTGCATGCCATCCCAGATATTACTTTCTCTTTTTAAATAAATATGTGTTACATTATGTACACCTGTCGGTCCAAGAATGTTGAAACTCCAAAAGCTTATACAGCCATCATGAGAAACCCAAACAATGTCAGTTAATAAATGTCTTGTGAAGTGAAATTCATGAATATTTGAGGTTAATTTGCAAAATGAAAAGTATTTGGATGGAAGCGGTAAAGGGGACTGTGTAACTGCTCCTCCTCTGCCGTCTGTAACATCTCATCTCATCTCTCCCGTCTCCTCTCATTTCTCAGGTGCTGATGAGTCAGAAGCTGGTCGCCGGTCTGCGAAGGAAAGTTAATGAGACCGAAACGCAGCTGTTGGCTCTTCAGGAGGCGAAGCTGGCAGCCGTCTCAGGTACTGTGCTCCATCACGTCTCTTTCCATGCTCACCTGAACAGACGTCGCCTTCACTTTCAGCTCTACAGACGTACACATAATATGATATATAATCATAATAAACAATGTTCTTTCTGTTAATTTAGTGCAGAGAGCGAGTGCGTGATCTGTGTGTTTTACTCTCCTTCCAGGAAGTGATTTCAGCAGTGCTAAAGAACTGAAGACAGAGATCAAGAACGTGTATGGAGAAAGAGATCGTGTGGAGACGCTGGTGAGGAAGCTGCAGACGTTAAGCATAGGCAGTGGACATGAACTAACCCGCATGAAGGAGAAATTAAGCCAAATCAAACTGGACCTGAAGCGGAGGGAAGCTCAGCGTGGTGAGTAACTAAACTCCAAACTCTGCGGGCACAAAGAGGGTGTTTTAAAGGGATAGTTCACCCCCCCAAAAAAGACAATTCTGTCATTGTTTACTCACCCTCTTGTCATTTCTAACCTGTATGACTTTCTTTCTTCTGCAGAACACAAAAGAAGAGATTTTGAAGAAAGTTGATAACCGAACCACTCACTTCTATTGTATGGACACAAAACCAATGCAAGTGAATGTGTGCCGGTTATCAACATTCTTCAAAATATCTTCTTTTGTGTTCTGCGGAAGAAAGTCATACAGGTTTGAAATGACAAGAGGTTCAATAAATGATGACAGAATGTTCAGTTTTGGGTGAACCATCACTTTAAAAATGCATAAACATTTGCGTTTTGTGTTTAAAGTCCCCGTGAACCATAGGTTTTTTCGCTTCCGTATTTTGACTCATTTCCGGGTGAAAAGGAATTTCTAATGAGGAAAATAGTGGGCGTGGCTTTCGTCTTTCTCTGCGATTTGATAGGATGTATAAAGACAGCTGTTGCATTTTGAAATGGACCTGGCAGTAGACTGACAGTGGAAGGGGAGGAGTTAACAGATGCCCCGCCCAAGCCCTCTAATTTACGCCATTTGGGATGGATCGTCACTAGAGAAATGAGAATGACCCACATTGATAAACTATTTAAAATAAACGTTGCGAGATTTCATGAAAAAATAGGCATTGTAATTTTTTATTTCACTGGGACTTTAATGTGTTCTGTGGCTTGAACCTCAAACGTTGTCTTTTTGTGTCCTCAATCGTGCTATAAAAACTAGAGCGGGCTACTGTCCAGTTTCTGTTAAACACTTGTGATGTAAGTAAGTTAAGTTTGGCCTCATTAGATTCCAGTGTCACTTCCCCATTTATGCGTCTTATTCCATCTTTTCATCTAAGGTATGTCTGGACCGAGCTCTTTACTCTTCCTCTGTTATTAGGAAAGAAAAGTGATTTTCTCAAATGTTCTTTTTTGCTGCCACTGGGGGGCGTTAATTCCTCATGAAGAGAGATTCACGTCTTGCTTGATCATTTAGAAATGTTCTCTCTTTCGTAGCTTTCAGTGTTGATACACACGGACAAGGGAGGGTATTTTTTTCTTCCCTCAAATTTGTTTGTCATCAGGGTTTGGTGAATGTTGTTTTAACGTCCAGGTCATATTCACACCAAGTCAATAAAAACAAAAAACTTTTGCAAGGACCATTTTCAGTTTTTCAGAATTTACTATTATAGGTATTTTAGTTTTCTCCTACAAACTACTGACATAATTTCTCCCAAACTTTAAATATATGTATTGTTTCTGTTTGCATTTAAGACAACGAAAACTGGAGAAACAGGTGAAAATAGCAATTTTCAGAGCTCAAATACGGCGAAGACAAGTTCAGATTCACTTTTAAGAATTGCAACAATAATATTTGTACAGGAAAAGTTAAAAAATGTGATCATTTTTTTATGTGATAACCTGGATATTATCACAGTTTCCACGCGTCTCGTCATCTTTCACATTGCTGTTAGATGACTTTTCATGAGGTTTGATTTTGTTGAAATTCAACATGCCATGGACTGGAATGACCGCAATACACGGCTGTGTGTATAAAAGTAGTTCTGTTGACTGTTGAAGTGTGATTTAGTTCTGGTTAACTAGTTGGTGATAATGGCCAGATGCACATCTGATCTCTTGAATAAGCTCTCCGGAGACATTTGCTGAATGCAGATCGTGGTATTTCATTTAATTTCTTCTCTTTGCGTCTGTCAGAGATCCCGGCCGTCAGCCAGCGGGACCCTCGCCAGCCCTCACCCTGCCTGTTAGAAGCAACACACACACACGTTTTGCCCAACAAAGACACCGGGACCGTCTTTCTTTTGGTTTGAGAGAGATAGTGAGCTAATGATAGGCTGAGCGCCGATGCTAAATAAGCAGAGCGGCTGAATGTGATACAGAACACAATAGACGTTTGAGGGGAACGCAGCGCTCATGCTAGGCTCTTATTAGCTTATCTTCCCACCGGGGTAATAACATGCTGACACACACATTTGCCAGAATGTGAAAGCTCAAGAGGCATCAAATGTGTGTTTTGGGCACGAGGAACCGGCTGTGTGTGCCTCGCTTGTCAGGTGGGGGTTTACGGTTTGGGATTGCTTGCGTAGTTTGGAATCACATTCAGTGGTATTTTTAAACACAAGTCTTTGTCCAGGCTTGTTGTGATCTCGCTTTCATACTGTAACCGAGCTTCAGAATGTTTTAATGAGGAGAACGAGGGGTTGTGATGACTTGAAATGAAAATAGGACTAACAAAAAATAGACGTGAGCGAGATGTTCTGAAAGGCTTTTAGATATTTCAGGGTTTTCCTGTGGTTTGCTTTATCTCTAGATTCACTCACCAAAATATTCCCTAATGCAATCCTTTTAGTGTCTAACCCGTTCTGGTTTTTCATTTCTTACTGACGAGCCTCAGAACGCGGGCGGCTCACCTGAGGCCGTGGGTCAGGCTTTCTGTCTTTAAGGGGATCAATAATAGATATGAATCGTTAGACCCGTCCACACCGAAGATGACGGCTATAAAGTTTCAAAAATGTTAGAGAACACATCCACACCTCAATGTGAATGATCAAGAGAATCAATATCATTGGATTTGCAATTTAAAGGGTTTGAACATTAAAAAATAAACGCGTGGAAGGAATTAAGAAGTGACAATTTCATTTTTTATTCAATCAGCATTTCTAGATGTATTTCAACAAAATCAAACAGCAATGTGAAAGACTGACCGCATGACAAGACGCATGAAAACTGATAAAAATCCAGGTTATCACATAAAAAATAAATTTTGACTATTCCTAAATACGTGTAGAAATATGACTGTTGTATTGCTTAAAAGTGCATGTAAACTTGTTTTCTTTGCAGTATATAAGGTCTGAAAAAATACAGAGCATCTTTTAAGTTATTTTCCTGCTTCACCAAGTTTAATTTTCTGCAAATAAGTGCAAATAGAAACAATATTTTTATGTGAAATTTGAGAGAAATATTGTAAGTAGTTCACAGAATGAAACGCATACATAAATAGTAAATATAAATGATCTCTTAATTTTTTCCGCGGCTGTACTGTCTATCTTTATAGTTGTGTACGATCCTTTAGTCTGAACAAATGTCTCAATTGTTTAAAATGAAAGAACAGAAATATAAAATTGGCTTCAGGAGGTCGAGTTTTAAGCATCATGTCACCACGCTTAAGTGTGTTTGCTGAGTAAGACATCATCCTTTCTGGGTAGTTCTGCACATGTTGTTGTGCTAGACTCGGGAGCGTGCCGTTGACAGCGGGACATTAATCTTGGTCATCTATTCTGACTCAATTGGAACGACAGGCTGGTCCTCTTTTGCCTCATTGCACCAGAGTTTCATAATGCTGTCGAATGTGTTTAAACCTCTTTATACATACTGTACATCTGTGATGCTGGTTTTGAGCTGTGTCACTGCTGTCAATGCATCAGAATAATGGCAAATCATTTCTTGTGTGTAAATCATTGATTGACAAGCGTCCTGCGTTTGTCTCGGTACAGTGAAAATGTGTGAGTTTGCCGGTGTGTTTTTCTCTTTGGTTGTCGGCCTGATAATGAGATGAGTGTTAATTAGTAGAGATGTAAGAATATTATCGAAATTGTGCTGTCGCAATAGAAAATTGTCTCAATGTCATCGTGGTCACATGACTGTATATAACTATAGGTCTTCCGGGCCTTACATAAAGAAAGTTAGAAAAAATAATAGATGTTACCTTTGTGCAATTATTTTATTTTATAAAAGGGATTTCTAGGTAGTTTGACCCATCTCATACTATACCTCTAAGCAACAGTTATGATTGGAGGATAAAGAAAAGAGGATGCTTATGGCACGTTTCCAAGTCATCATTTGTCATTTTAAATATTGCAATAAACACTGTACCGCGGATGCCATAATGCGGTATTATCGTACAGTGTTACATCCCTATTAATTAGCAAAAGTAATACAAAAGTTAAACAAAGTTTGTTTTGTCAAGTCTGAAACACATCAGTCTGACAGCTTGCGTAGTTTAAGACGAGAAAATGAGGTGAGGGATGCATCTTGTGATAGAAAAACAAGACCATACTGCATCTTATCAAATCAGATTCAAAGTGAATTGAGAGTGAATTGTGCATAAATTACGAATGGTTTTAGGTCTGCTAAAATCTTTTTATTCTTCAGGTTTCATTTAATTGCAATTTGATCATCAGGCTATTTTAAAGAGAAGATTCTGGCTCACAGTACATTTGTGCATCATCTTCAAGTTAAATCCTTCAAGTCTATTTATTTATAAATTGCAGTCAAGAAATAAAGGACATTTGTTTGCTATTCCAGTTGCTCTTTTTCTGAAAGGACAAATCCATCAGTCTGAATGAATCTGTCATCTCAGTTTTGGTTGGCACTACGGCTCATTTATATCATGTTTTCTCACATACGGCGTTTACTGCACATCCATTTCTCAGCACAGATAAACTGTTTATGGGTGGCAGTGACACACTGCCTCTGAAACGGTGTCTGCGAGACGTCTGCGAGATTTGATAAATTCATTTTCTCCTGGAAATTGTCATTTTTGCAGCGCTTGCTTATCTGTGGTGCACAGCTAAAATGTTATTTTGCAGACGTTAGAAAAACGATTGAATTTAGAGTCTGTTGTCAGGTGTTTTCGAAGTATAGTTGATCAAAAATGTTGACGCTATTTGAAAATGATATATATATTCTTAAAGATCCCATTCCCCGCGATCCCATTTTTCATCCTTTAGTTAGTGTGTAATGTTGCTGTTAGAGCATAAATAATACCTGCAAAATGATAAAGGTCAAAGTTCAGTGCCAAGCGAGATATTGTCTTTTACTGAATTCACTTTTCAAGGACTACAGAGAACGGCTGGAATCGGACTACAGCCCTTTACTTCCCGGGTACATGATGTCACCATTCCGAGTGCTTTTAATAACCTCCGCCCAAAGGAATATGCCGAAAAAGGGGCGAGGCCTTCCTTAGAGAAGAGGAAGAGCCTCTGAAGTAGTGTTTGGTTATCAGAGATCGTAAACATTTGACTGAGCTACGCGCTAAACTACTTTCACTTTCATCGCAGTCCTACAGCTGGTAATAAGAATTCAGCTACACACATTCTAAGATAACGGTCAAATAACAGCTTCCATGACTTAACATCGGCTGTGAAGGCTGTTCTGTGATATACACTGAGGTTGTGTGTGTGTCTCTAAAACACTTCTATGAAATGTCCTTTGAAGTCCTGCTTGCAAATGTCTCCTGGTCAATCTGCTTGTTTTATTATCCAACTCGGTCCAATATAGAAAGGCAAAACTAACGCTTCTGTTATCAGTGTTAATTAATATAACCAGTCTGACGCCATTCGGTCCGGTGTCATTTCCCACGCCATAGTAGGAAAAAATGGCAACCTCTAACAAAGATTGACGTTTGCACATGCACTAGCAGACCTCCGTTACACTTTGATCAATCCGCATGTTTTTAACTGATAAAGTGAAGTTGACGCCATTGTTACTGTTTATTGCTAAAAGTTTAGAATACACGTGCACTGAGAGCGGCGCCGACCAATCACAACAGCCTGAGAAGCGGAAGCTCGCTGATATGATATGGGTGGGACATCTTCACACGCCGGGGGACAGAGGTCAGCTTTACCAATCAGAGCGGAAGGAGGGACTTTATATAGACCGGAAGAAATCCAGTCGTTTTGTGAGAAGAGGGACAGCGGTGAACAATAGACTTGAAATATAAAGCGTTTTTTAAATGACAAACATGAACATCCATTGTTAAACACCCAAAACATAATCAAAGCCTCAAAAACAGCAAAAGACTGGCTCCTTTAAATGCTGTGATTATCAGATGTTATTAAGGACCTGATGCCAAGCTCATTTCATGTTATTACACGCCTCATCGGAACGCTTGATTCTGATTGGCCAGTCGCGACATTTGCAGGTTCGTTATTCCCATAATAACACACGGTAACCCGGATGACGCAAATCATTTTGATAGTTTTTTGACAAATTACATATAAATATGTCTTTTGATAACATATATGACATCGTATTTACAAATGATTAAACCAATTTGACTGTTCGTGACATTTGAACGTTGTTTCTTACCTTAAAACCGAAAGGAAAAGGTCTGCATTCGGTAAAAATGAGCTCATAAAATATTTCAAATTCATATTTCATGTCCGGTTTTTTTCTCATGTGGCAAGTAGCCGTGTAATAAGCGGGATAGTGTTGTTAATAAGCCCTGACAGTGTGATCAGGACGCGAAGCGAAGGCTACTTGCCACATGAGAAAAAAACTAAATATGAAGTGTTCATTTTAAATCATAAAAAAGGTTTGTCCCGACCAAATGTGCATATGTATCAAAATCAAGTTGATGTCACCGATTGTTGTTGTTCTTTTCTCTCACGCAGAACGTGGTTTAAAAGAAAACGCTCTGAAATACATTGAACTCCTGGAAGAGCAACGTCACAGGTAATAACACACACATGCGCGCACACACACACACACACTTATTTTTCTATTCTCTAACCACACAATAGAGGCTTCACATGTATATGCCTAAAGCGAAGTAAGATGAGTTAAACAAATGAAGATTCATTGGGTACTATTGTCAAGTGTTTTGTCTTATTTGTTGTCAATGTGCATTTTTGTTTACTTTTGTGCGAGCATTAATGGGTGTCGCCATGTGTCGTCACTTATGCCCAATATAAAATCTGGGTCCTGATGAGAATCTCCCAGTTTTAATTAATGTGAAAATAGGAACTCGACCCTGCCCCATTTTTTGACCTTGGAAAATTGAGACCACATGAGGCGGAGCTAGAAGCTGTAAACTCCATGCATATTAATGGAGACGAAAGGTTAAACGTCTGCTCGACAGCCCCCTCTCGCTCGCAAAATCCAACTTTGTATTATTTAGCATCTTTTGAAACCCAAAAGCGACACAAATTGTTGTAATTGAATGTGTTATTTGTTGCTGTGCTCAACCATCGAAATGTAGCATTCATTACATTTCAATAAAACACTATGGACGGCCATCTGGACGGAAGGGTTGGCATATGGTTTCGCGTTCTCTCCTTTGGAATAGCACATGCTCTGATGCCAGAAGCGATGCCTGTTGCCAAGGTGATTACTGTACTAGCGAAGGGAGAACGGCACGGGACTATCTCACAAACCCTCGCGTCTCGCTTTCCCTCAATTAGATTTTTCCCAGTGCGATTGTTCTCCCAGTTACTCACCATGGAAACCCGGCCGTGATGACTCCAGAAGCGGGCAGCCATTTCGCTCAACCCGACGACATCTTTTGTGTTGCCCCTCGATCAGATAAATGGCTCTTTTTTTGGTCAGGGGCTTGGCATGTTTGAAAGAGTTTTTACTTGATTTTATCAGAAGGAATGTCATGGAGGCAGATTTTGTCATATAAACAAAGCCGTATTGCACACAGACGTACACAGAATACCGAAAAATCAAGTGTTTCTGACATGAGCGGTCGTATCTTTCACCGAGGGCCCTAAATCACATCTGTGGGCTCTGAGGGGCAAAACAGACTCTCTTTTTGCACAGGTTGTCCATGTCGGCCGTCTTCCATTAGGGGATTCTCACTGTTTGCGTAATGTGTTGACATTGAACTAATTGACTGGTTCACCCCGTGCACAAGCTGCAAATTCAAAGAACTGCTGGCTGTCAATCAAATTATGCCAGTTTGATAGCAGAAAACTGTCATATTTCACATATGATGTGTCTGTGGTGCATATTGAATATCAAAGGATCCATATGCCATTCAATCGGTGCTTCTGTAAAACAGACCATTCGAGGTTAAACATATTTTAACAGTCATTAAGATGTTTTACATTGTGAAATGACTGCCACGACACTTAAGCACAACGCCCCTTTCTTATTACTGTCATTTAATGCATCCTTGTAAATCGTGAGAAAATCACCATTCTAAACAGTGACATGGGCTCTGCAGTCGCAAGTCGATGGCGTCATATATGTCAAACGGCAAAAAAATCCTTACGGTTAAAAACATTTTCTTTAAAGATCCAGTGTGTGTTTTAGCGGCATCTAGTGGTGAGGTTGCAAATTGCAACCAACGGCTCACTCCACCACTCCCTTTGGAAGCTGACACAGGACAAAGATGTCGTCATGTATTCGCTTCTTGCCGAAGGAGAATGTCTTTACGACACGCGCTCTGTAGAGCAGCTTGTCGATTTAGATCTACAGTAAAAACCACACGGTGAACTCCACGCGAGGAGACCCGCGGTGTATGTAGATACAAGGTAATAAAAACATAACGCGTCATTATAAGGTCTTTATGTACCTCTGAACACATAGTTATGTATATTATATTGCATTCTGTCAATAGATCCTTCTTAATATTCCACATTGCTTTTTTAAGCCAGATATAATTGCGCATTTCTTTTCCTTTGATTTTTTCCTGGAATACATACACCAATGCTTGACAGGTTTTGAGAGCTTGAGAGCAGATCCATCCCCCTCACTCCCCCATTTGGCTGAAAGCCTCTGAATGAATCTCCAGAGGTTCTTGTGAAAGCTGAATGGAGCCGCTCGTTCTGCTCCTGATGGGCTTTCTGGGAAGAGTAGCCTGTTGTCCGTCATCGCCGTAGGATTTTCTCTCTCTCTGGAGACAACGGGTGTGAAGACAGTAATTATCTTCTCTGTACACTCACTGAATGTGAGGATTTACCCCTCAGAAGGTGTCGACTGCTTTACCTGCTGCCACAAGAGCCCATTCCAGTTTTGTGGCGTGCAGAGAGCTTTAATGTCTTAACAAGGACTGAATCCTTTGTGTCTAGTTACGAATGCACTGCTGTGCCGTACTGATTCTGTTCTGCATTAAGCACGTTTATGAAGTAGAACTTAATCAGATGCTTATCAGTTTCAGTTTCTGAGTTCATAAATGTCTGATCATTGGTTCTGTTGTGTGTCATCACATAAAGTTTGTGTTTACATAAATCAATTTTATAGTGCACCTGGGAATATAAGATGTTTATTGATTATACTTGTTGTCAGAAAGTCTACACCGGAATTTTTCTTTCTGTAAAATTACAGAATATAAGGATATATATTTCATTTTTCTTGTAAATGTGTTGTCTTGTTCTGTAATTTTGTAGTTTTTGACCGTATTTCAAAAATATACTGTAAAAAAAGAAATCGTGTTTAAAAAAACGTATATTCTGGCACCAAAAATAAACTGTAAAATAACGGGTTTTCCATGTAAAATTATATTTACCCTTGTTTTTCTTGTAAATTTGCAGTCTTATTCTGTCATTTTGTGTTTTTTGACTGTATTTCAAAAAGTACATAAAAGAAATCTGGAAAAAAAACAGTACAATTTTGTTTCTTCGACATTTAGGTGGAAAATCTGTAAAAAAAAAAACTTTCCACATTGTTTAATTGAATAAAAAAACCACAACTGGGATGAAAGTTTAGTCAGTATTTTACCAAAACATTTGCAATGACGTGAGTTAAATGATCAGTTTTGACAGTAGCTCCGATCATTCAAAGGAATATTAAAGGTTCAATGTGTATATATAATATACATAATAATGTATTCAGGGGTGTATAAAGACCTTACATAATGATGCGTTATGTTTTATCACCTTTAAATAATCTTTTCTATCTACATACACCACAGGTCCCCTTACATGGAATTTGCCGTGTTATTTGTACAGAAGCCTTAAAAACGGACAAACTGCTCTACAGAACGTGTTTCATAAATACGTTATAAGTTTTAACTTGTTTATTTATTTATTTTTATTAGTGCTTAATGAAACATGCATATAACATAAAACAAAACAAAAATATTGGGCAAAGAAGTGAAAACATGACGACATCTTAGTCCTGTGTCAGCCACCGTAGCGCTTCGAAAGGGAGGGTTGAGTGAGCCGTTGGTTGCAATTCACACTTCACCTCTAGATGCCAACAAATTTCATACACTGGACATTTGTGTTACGCTTTTCCAAAGATTTTTAAGAACTTTGATTTTGTTTACTTTAAAATGATAAAACAAAAAATAGTAATAGTAATGTTCTAAATAAAGTGTTTGCGCACTTTATAGGTAGGTGTACGATTTAATTTTCAGATTGTCTTCTGTCTCTCTCTGTAGCTGTGGGGGTCCAGCATTGGAGCACATTTGGGAGGCAGAGTTGGAGGCATGTCATCTTCTCCTGAAAGGTCTGGAGCTACAAACCCCCAGCATCTCCGAAACCAAGGATCTCAGCTTTATTCCAGAATCAAGTTCAAATGTCCAGCCATGCACGGACGAGGAAGCGGACTGCGCCATGTTGACTGCTTTAGGGGGGCGCTGGTGCCCGGATGCTAACCTTCAGCACTCCGAGTTCACTAAGGTAAAGCTGTACATTGTTGCTTGATCGATTTCCTAAGGATTATGGAAGACAATGTGACTGTGATGCTGTAGTTTAGGATACCTCACAATGTACAAGTCCTTTAAGGTATTACCACGACAATATTGCACTTTACGTCGACAGGTAATAGACGCACAGCTTTGAATGTTTTGACCTCATGTCCTTTAAAGAGCTGGATTGCGCTAGAATAAAACATGTGCTGTACGAAAGACTCTTAAAATGAAAATCTAAAATTAGAAACTCTTTTCCCCAGGCTCCCTCCATTTCCATAAAAACCATCCATTTGCTGAATGACTCTAATTTCCATGCTTTTTCCGCCTCTTTCTCTTCTCTTCTGTTCATAATGTTTCTTAAGCTCATTTTAATATCTTTCAGCTCAGCGGGTTTCTTTTCGTCTCTAAGTGTGTCTGTGGGTCTTCTCTTTGTCTTTGTTTCTTCAAGAACAGCCTCTCCTGCTAACACTGCTCCTCTGTGATGAAGGTGAGAATGTTCTTCACTGTGCCTCATCTCTTCGGCACTACGTTTCTCTTTCTTTTTTCGGTCTTTTCTAAGCGGTTTTACCTACTAAACGTACATTTTAACACTGTTTTGAGCTACAGACAACTTCGTTAAGCTCATTAACTTAACGATTCCTTTCTTTGCAAATGTAAGCATACATACAAATGGTTGAAAACACAAGATGATTAAAATTAGAAGATGACAAAGATGACAATGCACACTGGCTTTATTGAAATTCCTGGCTGCAAGATATGTCAAGTCCTGCCACGACCAAAGAACAACCAGCACAACACAAAACAACACTGACAGGACAACACACACAAACTGACACTATCACCCTTATATTGAGATGTATATATATATATATTTTTACTTATAGACTTTACTATTTTACTTTTATCTTAATCTGTATTTGTGCATGTTTATATTTAATCTTGGGCTTTGGCAATGTAAAACTTTTTTATCATGCCAATAATGCTCCTTGAAATCTTGAATCTTAAATCTTAAATCTTAAATCTTAAATCTTAAATCTTAAATCTTGAATCTTGAATCTTGAATCTTGAATCTTGAATCTTGAATCTTGAATCTTGAGAGAGAGAGAGAGAGAGAGCGAGAGAGAGAGAGAGAGAGAGAGAGAGGGATAGAGAGAGAGTTTGTAACCGTTATGAATAAAGTCCAAAATTTACCAAGGTGCCAAATTATTTATGGCATTTTCATATTTGTAGTATCCACAAAAACAATAATCGTGGTAATTAATATTGTCAATACTTCCTTATAGATTTTGATTCACACATGATATTTGTTCCCTGATTTTTTGTTGTTGCAGAAAATCAGATCCAGTGTCAATTTTTTTTTATAAAAAATGATCTTATTTTTGAAGCATAAGCACACCACTGAACTGTTATCAGATGGGAATAAAAATAATACCATAATATCAGAATTCGGTATGATTAAAATATTCACAAAGCAATGAATATGTTACCCTGCATCAAATGACTTTGACAAGCTAAATATGATTCTAAACGCAGGCGGTCAGAATCTAATAAAAAGGTCTTGCTTTGCGCAAAACAAACCCACATTAATATTTCTCCCTGCTGACAGGCGATGGTAATTAATATTTGTGTCGTTTGAAATTCACAGTGATGAGAAATGAAAGCTTTAATGAGTTTTACTGAGCTCGGCTGAACTAATACATCTGCCTCCAGTGTTCATTATTTTCTGCTGTATGAAATCCACACACACACCGGCCTGAGTGGTTCTCTTGTCGGCATTAATGACACGCTATTGCAAACTCTCTGTGCTTTTTAATAATATATCAGCTATTTGTTTAGTTTTAATCTGCTAAAGTGAATCATTTGTCGTCTTTTCTCCTGCAGAAATTAGAGGAGTTTCTCTTCTGCGTGGAAGACGGTCCTGAGGTGAGCAACTCCTGTCTCAAAAGTGTGAAATGGAAATGGTGTTTAGTCTCTTATGGGGTTTACGTGAGCAAGGATTTTAAGAAGAGCTGCAATGACCTCTCACTGTGAATAATGAGTGATAACAGCCCACCGTTCCATCCATTGCATTCACTTATGCCGTCTTGCATATTATTCTTCAGTGATATTGAGTTCTTACTGTCACAATGTTCCAGCCCATGGTTGGATCAGATATGGACAAACCCAGCCTTTGGGATAAAGGGATACTCTGCCGTAGAATGAAAGTTCTGTCATTAATGACTCACCCTAAAGTGTAGGATAATCCTAGGACCTCCGTTCATCTTTGGAACACACAATCAGATAGTTTTGAAGAGGTCCTGGAACTTTCTGCCCAAAGAGATTAACGTTACTGGCATTAGATCAGACGGCTACGTGTTGTTTCCAGGCGGAGCGTTGAAGGACGCGACACACACTTCTCCCGGAAATCCTGTGAAATTCAGATCACGACTTCGAACGTGCTGAAGTGTTTCCAGAAAGTGTGCCTTATGCATCAGACGTTTAGCCAACGAGACGATGATGTAGTCTACTCCCTCAATGCCGTTTTCATTGATATATTTATATGGACCAGCAGGGGGCAGTCTCGTGTCTGAACCGAGACCACAGCAGTGGGAGATTAACAATATATTTCCATCATCTATTATTATGTCTCTTGAGTGGCTCATGTGAGAAATATAACCTGCCAAGAGCTCTTCGGCTCCGTCTCAAAACCTAGTGATCTGGTTTGCTGTCTGCGGCCTACATAGGCACCAGTCTAGTCTATGAAAATGTTGTTTAATTGGAAGGAGACTCACTAGGTACCAAGACAGAGTTAAAGGCTACAAGCTTTATTTCTCTGTGTCTGACTCTAAACACACACGTACAGATTTACATTTAAAGGAGTAGTTCACTTCCAAAATCATTTTTCATGATAATTTACTCACCCCCAAGTCATCCAAGATGTTTATGTTTTTTTTTCTTTAGTCGAAAAGAAATTCATTTTTTTTCTGGATATAGTCGACTTCAATGGACTCCAAACGGTTGAAGGTCAAAATGACCGTTTCAGTGCAGCTTCAAATGACTTTAAACGACACCAGACGATGAATAAGGGTCTTGTCTTGCGAAACGATCGCTCATTTTCTAAAAATGTTTTTAATGTATATGCTTTATAAACACAAATGCTCGCCTTGCTCTGTTCTGCGATGCGCGTTCATGACGTCACGTAATACATAATTATGTTGAAAACTTGCACGTTCATCTTGTAAACACTGAATCGGTACTTCCGCCTACGTCAAGCGTGAACTTTCAACGTAATTACGTATTTTGTGAAGTCATGAACGCGCATCGCAGAACAGGCGAGCGTTTGTGTTTATAAAGCATATAAAACAATTGTTTAATGAGCGATCATTTCACTAGATAAGACATTTATTCATCGTCTGGTATGATTTAAAGCTCTTTGAAGCTGCACTGAAACTGTCATTTTGACCTTCAACCATTTGGAGTCCATTGAAGTCCACTATATGGAGAAAAATCCCAATGTTTTCATCAAAACCTTCATTTCTTTTCGACTAAAGATTGAAAGATGATCATTTATTTTGAAGCATTGCAAACTTTTCAAACTGTTGATTTTCCCTTTTCTTAGGTATTTCTGAAGAAATTGTCTCTCACGTTTATCACAAAAGTGCAGTTTTCACTGTCGCTGTGACCTTTTTGAATGTGCGCCCGGCATGATTTCCATTACGTCTCAATAACTGTATCGCTCACACCCTCACAGGCAGTACGCTGGGGCCGTTTATTTTCATATCTGTCCCCAGAGACTCCATCCTCGCTCTGCTCTCCAATCTAAACTCTCTTTCTAGACTCTCCAGGCGATTCATTAGCGGTTTAAGAATGACCTCATTACAGCCAGCACAGGGCCGGTCCTGAGAGAAACGGGCAGATTTGAGTCTGTCGGTCGCCCTAAGATGTCACCCGACTGTGCGGAGGAGTAAATCGGTGAATCACGGTCTGATGGAATTGGGACACACCCGGCCGTGTGGACTTGTCCCACTTACCTGGCTGTCTGGCACACGCTAGCGCTAAACTGTTGCCAAGTTGCGGAGGTCCATGTTGTCACTTTGAGTCTTATTAGGGAATTTGGTAAGCTGTGGTCAGATCTGGCCATGGTTGTGAGGTTTAGTGTGGTAAGTTTGATTGATCACTTGTTTATGAAACAGATATAGATTATAGATATAGATCGTGAGTAAATTCTCTTATGTACTAAAAGACATTTAGAAAAAGATTGAATTATCAGTCTCTTTTTTTGTGTTTTAGTATGTAGAGGTCTACTTTAGTTTAAGTTTACTTTAGTTTAATAAAAATGAAACTATGGTCAAAGCAGTAGCCCAGTGGTTAGCGCTCCAGATACATATACATGAGCTATGAAAACATTTCTGTTTATTGAAATAAAATAAAAGATTGGCCTAAACATTATTTGAAAATGTAAATGTTGCCTCAGAAAAAAGCTGAAATAAGTTTAAGGCACTAAAATTGTAATAATAAACTCAACTCAACTTTATTTGTATTGTTACAAAGCTGCTGTACATGAAACATATTGACTATAAGCAAAACATTCAAGTTTTACAAGTAAAAAAAATTAAAGTGATATTAATAAATACAAAAACTTTTAATTCTAAAGCTGATGTCAGCAGCCCCCCCCCCGTCAGGCAAACAGGTGAGGAACCCAAAACTGCTTCTTATAAAAAACAAACAAATAATAATATTTATAAATATATATAAACAAATAATAACAAAAAGCATATAACAAAATTGCCAAAAACAAAAAATATTCAAATAAAAGCTAGTTTAAAATGGTAATAAAACAAAACTATAATAACTCTTCTTTAAAAAAGTTCAATATTAATCTATATAATTTATGAAAAATCAATTATAAAATACATGGTAGTGTTGATTTTCCATAAATTAGCGCAACAAAATAAAATAAAAATATTCATAGAGCAATTATAAAAGTAAAAACCAATGATATACATTTTCCGATGAGCTGATTACTACAAATTACATTTGTAGTATTTGTAGTATTTGGGGTAAAAACGGCGCCTTTCATTGAATTTTTCGGCAATGTGCTACTAACATCTTAAATGATCTTGTACCTGCATTTGAAAAGAAGGATGTTTGCAAATGTTGCTGTGTCGTGTTATCAGTGTTTAGTTGATTTTCTGATTGTTTCAGGATCTGTGTGGAGATGCAGCGGAGCTCACGGTTCGATGTGATCTCATCAGGGGGCGACTACATTACCTGGAAGATCAGCTTCGGACAGCCATGGAGAACCTCGACGAAGACCACGCTCATATCCTTACACAGCTGTGTGTGTGTGTTTATAGCGCATTAGCGGCGTTTATTAATCCAAACATTTAGAACATCAATAACGTCCTAGTAACCACCCAGAACAATAGTAACCTAGAAATGTCCTAGTAACCACAACCAGTGACTGTACAATGTTTGTGCATCATACTGCAAATGACAACGGCAATTAAAATGTTGACAGTTCCAAGATGGCTGCCGCGCTGAGGGTTTGAATTTGGCATCTACATATAGACGGTTTCAAAGTGACAACATAAACAAACGTTGGGCTGCCCTTAACTTCCGGTTCATCTTCACAAACAATAGAGCGCCTGTAGATTATTTCTGATATCAACCAAAAGAAACCGAGAAGAACCGTTACTTGGCTAAACTTGTCTCTCCAATATTTTGAATTTAGACTGCGATACCAAGCTCAACCACTCGATGTCAATGTACCATACGCTTTGTTGAAATCCGACCAAACTACAGGACCCATTCAATAAACTGTTTATTTAATAAAATGTACGTATATACAACAAATTTCAATAAAGCGTTTTTTAACACAATTATGATGCAATAAAATAATAACACAAATTGATATTAACATCATTTAAACAAAATATAAATAGTTACATTATCAGACACTAGCCAAACATAATTCTCTAATTGGTTGTTTGTCTATAATCAAATGATCTGGTATCACCTTTGCTCTTATAACCTCAGTCAGCCCCGTTCTCTGCTACAGCCAATCATCGCAGTTCCTCCGTCACATACCGCTAAGAGAACACATCCTATGGTCATTAGAGCCCTTAAGTAACATGCCCACGGCTTTATCCCTCCAGAAGAGCCCCTCGTCTCATTTGACAGAACACGACTCTCTCTTCCGGATGGGAATTATAGATACATTTCAACGGATCACTGGCCATTTCATATCAATCTCTTATATATGAGAGAATAGAAAAGAAAGTGCTTTTAGTTATTAGAGTAATATTCAGCGCTCGGCGGAGGTTGAAAGGAAGCGACAGTGTGAGGAGGGGAAATGGAGAGCGAATCATCTGCCTGTCACTGTGATGTGAGATTAAAGCGTGCCATCAGGGGAAAGGTTATGACACAGCACGCTGTCGTCGCCGTGATATCTTCATATCGCTGCCCACCTGTGCGTGCCAAACGGATCTGCGCTTTTGCAGCGGCCGGGAGAAAAGCGATAGATGAACTTGATTTTTATGAGTCGATCTGTTGATCTTATTTCTAACATCCTTCTTAAAAAATAGAAATTCCGTGTATCGGATCACTAAACCGAACAGGTTAACGAAAATGATACCGTGCTAATTGGGTTCGTCTCGTCTCGCTCTGTGGAACGTACAAATCAAACCGTGACGGATTTTAATGTCAAAATCATTCGCTCTGTGGACGACATTGAAAATGTAATGCAAAATATTGATCCGCTGCCAGACAAACTCACTTCATCTTGTTTGTTTATAGCGCGGCAGAATTTGATTCATCAGCACTTAGTGTGAGCCGGGCGTTTGTGCCAAAAGCAAATGAAGTAACAGCCATTCAAAATATCCATTAAGTTGTCAAGAAACATGGCAACGGCTTGTGACCTTCTTAGCATTTCAGAAGGAAGAGGAAACGTCAATAATATATCTCAGATATGATTATTCGACAACAACATTAATCACATTTATATTTGTTCCCTTTATTCGATATTTATTTGTCTTGTTGTAGTAATTCTGGCTAAAGAAAACAGATTTTTCAGCACTCCGTAATGAGTCTTCCGTCATACAGCAGAAAGGTGTGCAAATAAACACATAATAAGCCGAGTTTGGTGCCCGAGGAACTTCATTAAGTCTGTCCGCTCAGCTGAAAGAAGATCTCGCGTTCTCTCTTTCATAATTCATGAAGCGCTCTTTAACGGCTGGTTAATTATGAATGGGGACAATCTGAGGCCATTTGGAGAGCAAAACGTCCCCGTCAGGCCCCATCTGGCACGAGAGGCGTCGCTTTGATTCGTCGCTTCTACCGAGCGGCCGGTCCCCTCCGTCCGGTTAAACAATTATCCGTCGTTGATGAGGGTCTATCCCCCTTCTCATAAAACCTGTGTGAATTATTTAGGATAGATTGCTTGAATTGAACGGGGTCCGTCGGGGACATAAAGCCTTTAGATTTGAGTACGGCGTTAGAGAAGAGGGGTCTTCTGTGTAATTAAGACATCAGACGGGCGGTCAGGCTAAGATCATGAAAGTCGAGTGCTTTACCGCCGTGCACATGAATGTAAAATGATTTTCTTTAACTCATGTTGTTCACTGTCTTTGGAGAAAGAGCTCCAGGAGGTCAAGGCCATGCTTCACGCCATGCTGTCACAACTGAAGCTCGAGGACGACGGTGATGATGATGATGATGATGATGAAGATAAGTATTGTGATGTTGAAGAAGGACACGTGGAGGATGGAGATGTAGAAGAAGAACTTTACTTCAGTGACAGCTGGGAACTGTAACTAGACTCTTATTAGCCTCTTATCCAGACTGGAGTTCAGTGTTTGTGAGTTTGCACTTAACCACTAAACATGAAGCACACACTATTCTCAAAAAGACAGTATATTTACTTGAGGATGCCTACCAGAAGGGAATTATTTGATTCATTTTTCACATACAGTATATGCGTCTGGCTGAATCTAAAATGGCACATTTTACCCCCAAATTCGAGATACAAAAGCTAAAATAAATTCATTTCTATTTTTCTCCCTTTTTTTTATTATTATTTCAATACATGAATACTTGAATAGTGTTATCATCATCGGAAATCAGTACAACAAATACTAAATAAATGATTTGTGAACATTTTTCCCACATTTCTGTAACGTGAATATGGTGGGGTTTTATTCTTGATTTTGGGGTGAAATTACATGCGTGCGTGTTCATGACACGTATTGCGAGATTTCACTGCATTTTGTTCGTTGAGGCCTTTTTACCCTGTTGCACGTGTGACCGGTCCTACTCGAACCAGAATCGGTCGGGAAGGGAGACGGGCGCTCTAACGACGAGGCTAAAGACCGCAGTCTCCAGCGTCTGTCGCTAAAGCGTCTCTGTTGGTCGGGGACTGTGGTTTTTCTCACACAGTGAACTCTCGCTGGCCTCTGTTCCACGTGTATTAAAGGGATACTCCACCCAAAAAGGAAAATTCTGTCATCAATTATTCACCCTCAGGTTGTTCCAAGCTTGTATAAATTACTTTGTTCCTGCTGTACACCAAGGAAGATATTTGGAAGAATGTCAGTTACCAAACAGATCTCATCCCCGATTGACTGCCATAGTAAGGAAAAAAATACTATGTGAGTCAATGGTGGATGAGATTTGTTTGGTTATTGTCATTTTTCCAAATATCTTTCTTTGTGTTTAGTAGAACAAATACATTTATACAGGTTTGGAACAATCTGACGAGTAAATGATTTTTTGGTGAACTATCCCTTTAAGGTTGTATTCCTGTTTTTGTTGCTTTAAGTTATTTTTCTTTATTTTATTAGCATAACTTATTATTTATTTCGTATTTGATATATATCGAAACCCTTTCAGCCAACATATAGTTCCATATATAAATCTTTCTAGTTAAACAGATTATTAATTCAAAGATTAATGGGGACCAGACAGAGATCTGTGCCAGTCAGTTCAACTCATGAGCTCAGGACTTTGTTTAAATGTGTCTTAACAATTGTTTTAATATTACGACTGAACTTTGAACAGTAGTTTCCTAGTTCATGATTTAACAATATGGTGCTAAGAAGTATAAATGTGGAGCACACTGGTCTTTTGATGTACTGTGTTTTAATTTGTTATGTACTGCATTAAATGCCCTTTGAAACTATTTTCATTGTTTAGTAGAAAAATAGTTTGGTTTTTCTTAATGTGCAAAACTGCATTTTACCAGTATACCACTCTTAAAAGCACTTTTAAAAACTGTATTGTTTACTGTACGTTTACAATGTACGTATGCATGCTCATCATTTCATTCTGCTCCTTTGAGAATTAAAACCACTTTTTACCTTGTTATTATTTCAACTATATTTTTCCCGGAGCTGAAGGACCTTATTTTGAATATTTTACACAATGTGTTTTGGTGATATCCACCATAAATGCTTAAAAAACTGTATTTATTAAATAACTTTTTTATTTTCATCTTATATTTTCATGACATTTCATTATTTCTGACCTAGTTAGCCTAAAAGAAAAGGAAGGTTTAGTTATTTTTATACGACCAAATATGTTTATTTGGAGTAATTGGGCTCCATTTTATGTTGACCTTATTATTTTATAAATTGTTTATATTTTTCATAAATTGTATTTTTATTTATAGCAACATCTGTGTTGCTATATCTAGATCAGTTTTTCTGAAACCGTGTAGCCAGGAACAACTAGGGGTCTTGACAAACTTTCAAGGATGACTTAAAATTCCTCCTTGACGAGACAAAACATGCATTAAAATAAACTAAAACAACTAAAAACACAAACTTTTCTTAGTGCTGTTTATATAAAACATACACCTTTATTATGCCCTGCTCTTGAATATGTGATTGGCATTAAAATTGTAATTGTAAATGTCACACTATAACATAAATAAATGCGTAGATCTCTCAGATGAAGAAGTGTTTTAACACTAGATGTTATCCGGGTGCTCTGCGGCACCAGGTTTCATCAGGTCATGGTTTTGTGATGTTTATTCCCTAGGGGTGTTGATCAGCAGAAATCTGCTCGACAGACATATGGAGCTTTCAGTTTTATCAAATGAGCAGCTCACAGTTCTGCTTGTCTTAAGCGCAACAATGGTCAAATCTCTCTCCGCATAACAGCACAGGCTGGCAGGCATGCGAGCGGCACATTCATCAGCTCACACCTGGCACCGTTCAGCAGACGCCTACAATCTTGTCTCCTAATTGAATCTTTGTTTACGCCACACTGCCAGTTCTCAAGATGATTCCCTCGTCATGGAAACGGACAGTCTGTGGAAGACACTAGCGCTGGAGATAAGGTACTTTCTCTTAAATTCTTAGTTTAACTTATGGAGATATGTAAGATTTTTTCTCATGGCACGCAGATCCATGACTGATTGATGTTGATGTGCTTCTGTAATGTGTGCAAACCAGCCCCTGATGTTTTGAAATGCTGTTTTTAGATGTGAAATGCCATAGATTTTTATAGATTTGATGTGTCACTGCAAGATCAAATGCATTTCAACGACGTCTGATCGATTACAAACACAGATGAACGGCTTACATTTACATTTAGTCATTTAGCAGACGCTTTTATCCAAAGCGACTTACAAAGAGTTTAGGAGCAATGAGCGATATGTCATACAGGAGCCATAATACATTAAGTGCCAATACAAAGTTACTGGTTTCAACAAAAGCTAGACCACTACCTGTTGGGAGAAAGGGCACTTTTTTTTTTGATATATAAACTTTCTCCCTTACAATCAGACTCCATTTCATTTGCATTTATGCATTTGCTTATCCAAAATGACGAGTGTATTTAAACTTAACATTTACATATTTGCTGTGGAATGTAGATGTTAAATGCACTGTACCAGACTAGAATGCATGAATGGGGTCAGATGTTTAGCATAAAAGTGCATGAGACCTGCCCGATACAAGAAAGCATTTGAAGATAAAAACAGAAAGCCTGATATAGCCTGCGAAGTTTGTCTCTGATAAATGTGAAATGAAGGAGAATGGTTTCCTCTTCATTCTCATTCCATCATTCTGCCAGTGGAAGCGGGATTCAGTCGGTCTCCTCTGACACGGGCCCAGTTCCTGTCATTCACTTCTGAATGTGAATTGACAGACACAACGCTAATGAGGACGATACTGCCATTCTCTTACCATCCTGAGGTCTCACTTTAACCTTTGACCTCCTGCCACCCTCAGCTGTCTGCATTACTTCAGAATAGAAGAGATGTCACATTACAGCTCTTTTAGTCTTTTTCACAGTTTGTACAGAAAATAAAATCTTGCAAAATTGTAAAACAAATCGTTGCTCAACCTGAAGGCAGCTCTCTGTACCTTTCTTTTAAACAAAACCCAGTTATAAGTGATTGAAAACTGTCTCCATACCTTACACTGGTTCACACTGGTAAGCTTATGTTGATTTATAGGTTGATCTAGTGCGTGTACAACATTGTGCAAACTGTCTGATCTCGTTTGACTTACACTAAGTAAACTGTAGTTTTATGCTATCAGAGGCTGTGAGCAAAAGTAAAACTGTGTGTTTAAAACACCGACACTGAGCCTTATAGATGTTTTGTGCACATTTACTATATAAAAACAAATATTTGAATGTATTATGATGTGAAATAAACATTTATTTGAACATGAAATGTTTCGCCTCGTTTGCATCCGCTGTTTTTGGTTTGGTCTTGTGAATCCATCAGTTGGCCTGTAAAGACACATGACGTTGAGACATTGGATCTGTGTGTCCCGTTCGGATTGTTTTGATTTGGCGTGAGATCGTGGAGCAGGTCCCTTAAAGTGACATGTGATGTTTACCATTTTTGACAAGACACGCAAACCCGATGTAGACAGCAGTGCTTTCAGATGCTCCACAGAGACTGAGATGTTTCTAAATGCTGTTAGAGAAGCAACCGAAAACAGAGATGTTTGGACAGGTGTGTGAGAAACATGGCCTCGGCTGTATCACATATTAAACCCTGGTCCAAATGTGGAGAGGTTGAATGTGTTTTGTAATACTTTTGTTTATCATCATTTCTTTTTTCCCTTTTGAATAGACAACTTTGATAAATAAATGTATTTACGTTTAGATATTTACAAGATCTACCACGTTATAGCCGTACGGTAAAAAACAATACAAGACCTCGAAGCAGATCCACCGATGTATAGTGTGATTTTGAACACGGTTTGTTCTCGTGTGTGTTTAAAGTAAAGCAGTATTTCAACCTTCTGTCATCTGTGACTGTAATTGTTCTTTATTGATGGATTTGCTGCAGATACACTACACATCGGGTGGGACAGAATGTCCTCCCTCTGTCCTGTCCACTGGAGGAGGTGAGATCAATAGAGCTGATGTATGAGGCCGGCCGGTCCCTGACAGTTCAGATGAGAGCTGATCTCTGTGTGTGCCGGAGGTAACATACTGTGGTATTCTTAAGTACTTACTATTACATTTATGCATTTGGCAGACGCGTTTATCCAAAGGGATTTACATCGCATTAAACTATACATACATTCGTATCTGAGCATGTGCAATCCCTGGGATTGAACCCATGACTTTGGCATTGTTAGCGTCATGCTTTAACCACTGAGCTACAGGAAAGATTATGCGCTGGATTAAATAGTAGTGTGTTTCTGAACCTACCATAGTGTAAATAATGAAGTAGACGCTATTCCAGTATTTACTGCAGTTATTAAATCACTCTACTTACAGTAATACTACACAGTACTAATACATTATTAGTATACAAGTATAGTACATAAGTTGTTATATTTTCCAGAGTCAAATATAGTCTTTTAAAGTATACCTTACACCAAATATCATGTTTTCTTTTCAAACAGCTGCCCTTGTTTCATTCTTTTCAAATAGATCCCACCAGATTATATGGAGAGATTATAAATCAGGTGTACTTTAAAACACATTTTTATATTCTTCAAATTGGGACTTTAAAGAGTCTTTATCGTGAAATGAATACAAAAAACTTGCATTCACAGCTGTGCCGTGGTTTTGGTCAAACTGGTCCACTGTACATTGTGGTTTATAAGACTGTTTATCTTTCATTAAGAAAAAAATGATCGTTGAAAGAAAATATTTATTTTCTAGAATCAAGATCCTTTGACTTTCTTAGATTTAAGTTTTCGTAAGATTAATCTTGAGGATAAACTCAATTGTGTTCAGTTGTGGATGTTAACAGACTGTCTGAAGCTAAAAAACTGCTTGATAGCAACATAATTCATTCTTCAAGAGTTGTCAGCTCATCGAAATGATGCTCAACACTCTTTTACGTCATGATTGATATCACAGCCTTTCTGTTGAAATATCGTTCCAGTGTCTTCACCCACAATCCTCCCTCCGAGTGGACATGGACCAAATACATGACCCTCATCCTTAGACCGGCTGAGGAGAGGAGGACACGCTGACCTTGAGCTATTTTCCAGCTCAGAGGACCATAACAGCCGTCGAGAGGGAGTGAAAGCGTATGATGGGCTGTGCTTTAAGAGTTTCATGAGGCAGAGCAGGACAATGGGAGACGTTTGGGACAGCAGGACTGACAGGGCACCTCGAGGGGGGAGATGTTGACTCTTGGCACTTGTGAATCGTGAGTCATTGAAGCGTTTCGGTGTTAATCTTTTTTTGCATGATGTGATAATGAATCTATCGCTCACAGGCAGACGGTATTAAACACAGTGGGATGTCGTACACAAACACACACACAATATGTTCATAATAATATTCAGGCTTTATAGTCACGCAATAATACATCTACAATTTACACCTAAGATTGTGTTTGAAATTTTCACTGGATTATATTTTGAGAATAAGCACCTTTTTGTAATTCTGATGTCACCAATAAATTTGTGTTTTGAAGAATCTGTTGAACACATTTAGGTCACAGTTGGCTCTTTCCCATCATGGACACATTTTCTTAACTGAACCGTCACTATAAGAGTATATCTGTTCAGATCATATTCATAGGAAACCAAAAATCATATTATTTGCTTTGCTTTGCTTTGCTTTGCTTTGCTTTGCTTTGCTTTGCTTTGCTTTACTTTACTTTACTTTACTTTACTTTCTTTTTATACATCCAAACAATTTGCGGTGAAAAACACAAGCCACGCCCACTATCGGAAATGCATAAAAATACAAAAGTAAATGCGATCACAACATCCGGTTCACAGGGACTTTAAAAAACATTTTAAGCAAATCGGCTTAATTTTGTCAATACTATTGCTACACAAATTTAAACAATTGATTGGTCCAAAAACATGGCTTCATTTACTTAATTCTAATTCCTAAATAATGTGTTTTTAAATCTTTTGGGATGAAATCTGATGTTCATTCTTCCAGTGTCAAGAGAAATGTTAATGTAGTCCGTTGCGATGGCGTGAGGACATCAGAGGTGAAAGCTCACAGCAGACAGACAGCGAGAGACTGTGACCACATCACAGCCAGACAGATCACTGCCGGAGGACGAGAGAAACGCTGCTGTGGGATTCCAAGGACACAGACTGAAGACGGGCTGTAAGAAACCACAGATGGTGACCAGCTACCTGCAGGGAAGAATCTTAAACTAAAAAGAGCTTTGCCTTCAGTGGGGGATATGATACAAATACCTGCCACATCAGAAATCAGGAACAGTCGTCTGCCGTTCTGTGACCCCCAGGCAAGACTGTGGTCCACTTTTACAAAGACTTTAGATCATATACAGTGTTCACTTAACATTTCTGATGGGCTCTGCTAACTTGTTTAATGCCCCAATAATAGAGTCCGTAATGTGAAGCTTATACACATTTTGTGTTAAACTACATTTCCCAGTCATAGTGTTGACCATAGATATCGAAAACATGTGACCTTTTAGAAACGTGTGTCCTTACATACATGCCACATATAGTATATTTAAGCAAAGTATATATTTATATACAGGATAAGTATAGTGTACATTTTAAAATGAATTTGAAATATATTTATTTTTTTGTAAGGTCAAAGAAAAGTTGTGTGAATGTCAAAGGTTGTTTATAGGAACAGAAAGTCATTTTTTTCTATTTTTATTTATTTTTAAAAGTGAATTTTGTTTAAATGCTCTGATGTCTGAGCTCAAACTACCTATTATATTCATACCAGACCATTTGTGTGACCGACATGAATTATATTTCTAAACCACGTGGTCTATTGTATCTATTAACAGAATTGCAATTTTAATAAACTGTGTGTTTAGAGGTTTATAAAGACCTTACATGATGAAGCGTTATGTTTTTAATACCTTAGAATTAGTTTTCTCTATCTACATACACCGCGGGTCCCTTAGGCCTGCATGGAATTGAACCTGTTGTTTCAGCAGCCCAAACGGACAAACTGCTCTACAGAACGCATTTCGTAAATATGTCATCTTCTTCGGCAAAGAAGCGAAAACGTCACCAATTTGTCCTGTGTCAGTTGCCGTAGTGCTTCAAAAGGACGGGGTACTTGGTGGAGTGAGCCATTGGTTGCAATTCTCAACCTCACCACTAGATGCCACTAAAATATCTTCTCTTTTAAGGAAAGACACTGTTGGTACCAGAATTGACAATAAAGCAGACTTTTTTACTTTGATCTCTACAAACATACCAGTGAATGACAGGCAACAGTTCACTGGTTCAATGTATCAGGAGACGTTAATTCCCTGTAATGACTGATGAGTCTGAAACACATCATGATGCTGTACTTCATTATTCAATAGGATTTCTCATTTAGTGTTGTCTAGTTTCCCAGAGGAAATGACTGTAGTGCTTGTCTATGTAGATATATTCAAATCACGGCTTTAATGCGATTTGGAGCAAGTTAATTGAAACTGGAGATATTAAACTAATGCTTTTTCAGTCTCAGTTAGGTAATGCATTAGCCAACATGAACTAACAATGAAGCATTTATTCACAGCATTTATTTATCGTCTTGTTCATTTTAGTTAACAAGTATACGTAATGTTCACATAACCAGTGCTGTTCATGTGTTCATTGTGCATTGACTAATGTTTACAGATGCACGTTTAACATTCTTAAAAAGTATATAAAATATTGTATATTTTATATACAATATTTTATATTGTAGACTGATGAACAATATATATATTGTAGACTATATTGTAGACTGATGAACAATATAAAAATATTGTTCATCAGTCAACTAGTGTAGTTTACTATTGTTTACCAATGGAACGCTTTTGTAAAGTGTTACCTATTTTCTTTACTACACCTTTATTCAGACGGTCTTAAATACAACACCATATTTCATAAACATGCAGAATAAACGTACATCACATTTACAGTATATAGTTATAGGAAGGTTACATGAAATGTGGCTGAATCTTTAATCCCTCTCATGATGACCCATGACCTCGATGTGTCATGTCAAACCAGGTTTAACCTTTTCTCCACCAGCGTTAAGTGTTGACAGCTTTGAGGTCTCATCATTAATAAATGCGTCCGCTCATAAACAGCATCAGATGGATCCTGTGTGGAGTTTGTACACACGCTCAGACCTAATGGAGGAACTTCCATAAAATTCTGCGGAAGGTATTTAACATGTCAAACTGCTAAATGTGGTGAAAATTGTTTTTGGACATATCAATCTGACACTTTACAAGCCAAATAATGCACATTTCATGAAAAATGTATGAGCACTTAGACTTAAAGCTTTACATTTTTACTTTATTACCTTTTAGTGTCCTGGCCCAGTTTACTTTCACTATATGTGTGAAATGTATTCATTTTGCATAATGTATTCCCATGAGCTGTGATTTTTACAGCAAAATGTGCATAATCTCACCGCTAACATGGTCTGCATGGTCTGCAAGTACATCTTGTGTAATATCTCATTGTTTTTTATATTGTTTTTGCACGTTCAAAGCATAACAACAACAGCTTTGCATAATGCAAAATGTAAAGTGCACTTGGTTGTCAACATCTCCCGCGTGTTTCTCTTCTAGGTTATTACTCTTTCATCTGGTCCTGAAGGCTCGGAGGACTCGAGGATCTGAGCCCATCACTGAATGACATGCGAGGTAATCTGTCCATTAGTTTACAAGAAGAACCGGCAGGATGTCTTTAATGTTGTCGACAGCGCGCTGTGTGGTGTCAGTGTTAAGCACAGGAGATGTTTCTATCTGCTTCGTGGTTTGGCTTGTGGCTATAGATGCTTTATGAATTTAAAGCAGCGTTTTTTCCCTCTTCTTCACTGACCTGGTTTTCTGTGCTGAAATCTGCTGATGCATCACCGTCTCATGAGAGAATGACTCGAGGGCTTCAAAAACAATGAGTTTTTGTGCCATCATGTGCGTTTCGTGAAATACCGCAATACATTTCCTCCAATATTTCAGAACCGCGCAGGTCAAATATTTTCATATCTGTCATGATGATTGGAAGAACAGTTTTTGATTCCAACAATATTGCAGTAGTTTTTTGTGTAGTGAAAATGCTACACTGCTTTTTTTCATCATAAATTATAAATGAATAATATAAATACATATTTGTATTTCTTTATTCGTAATTAATGAACATTTCTTTATTATTGTCTCACAAATATTTCACCAAGTTCCTGTAAGGGAAGTCGATCCTCTCAGCAGCCATTTTGGAAACGTCTCCAGACGCCTTTTATATCCGCGCCGGTACAGTGCAAACTATCTTGACGTTTTGCTTGATTTTCATTATGTCACATTCAATTTCTTTTGCTTTTGTAGTGAAATATGGACTTGGGCATTTTTTATAAGATTCAACCTTATAAACACTCTTAAAATGAAAGTGCTCAACCATCCCATAGAAGAACCGTTTTCGGCTGAATGGATATGCAGAACCATGTTCTTTACAGTGAAAAAAATGTTTGTCAGGGTTGAAAACATCAGAAAGAAATGGCTCTTTTAAGAACCTTTAAAACAAAATGTTCTTCGGGGAACCCAAAATGATTCATTACAGTGAAGATCCTTTAAGAACTTGACATTAGTGAGCAGACACAAAGACAATCTCCGACTCAGATTGTTGTGTGAGAACGGGAGGAAGTTCACATCAATATTCCTCTCACAGTCTGTGAGGTCATGAGGTCAACAGGCTCAATCTGTCCGAGCCGGAAACAGATCTGTGTGAAGAGAAAGAAGAGCCAACGATTCTCTCCTCCCAGTGACTCTAAGGTCATGAAACTCCAATGAAAAGAATAACTTCCGTCTCTGATATATCACTAAATGCCTGCGTATCTCTCCTGGTGTTGTGTTGTGTTGTGTTGTTTATTTGTGTTGAATGATTTGTAATAGCTTTTAAATGAGTGCTATCGTCGTTCCCGATCCTTTGGTTCGAGGTTGTGGGTTTGATTTCCACTGAACACAGATTCTAACGCAGATCTGCCAAATTCATAGATGTATATAACATCTTGTGTCTGGCAGATGTCTCAACTGCATGGCCACAATGTGTGATTAATCTTATTTTTCACAAGCTAAATGTCTCTTCCATTCATTTCTTCGGCATCGCTCTGGGATGGGGCTGAACCCGCCGGGACATCAGGTCTGCTTCATCCATAGGAATGATGATTGACTTTTGCATCAGCGTTGAGAATATGCGCATATGTATGCGGTTTGTGTCAGGAGCGATTACGGCCGCTGCAGGTCTCGCCGAGGCTCTGGCATTCTGATGTGGAAAGCAGGTGCTCAGGGACAGATGTCTTATTACTGCTGCCCAGCAGGTCACAGTGTGCCCTGCCTACACAACACACACACACACACACACGCGCACACACACGCACACACACACACACCACACACACACCTTGTGATGCACAGGGCTCAGGGTCGCCCTAGTTGCTATAAGGAATGACTTCCCCAGCGTCTCTCAATGACTGTCTGCCTGTCATCCTCAGCAGAGAACTGAATTCATCTGAAGTGCAGATTGTTCAAACACTGGAGGCATTTTCTTCATGTCCTGAGGTTTGTTTTGTTTGCTGTTGAGAGCTCTGTCTGTCTGTCTTACCTGTCTCTCTCTTCTCCAAAGCGTGATGTACAGTATGCTTTACTGTGTCTGTGATTGTTCATTTGTCATCTCTCTCACATGGAGGACGGCACATGACAAAGTATCTCATGGCACTTGCCTTTTCTGTACGTTTACCTGTTTTAAAGCCAATGTCGTGTATAATTATTCTATTTCGATTGGTTTTACTTATTTTTTGAGTAATTTATTTGCAGTTTCTTATAACGTGCTTGGATTACATAATGTATACTTCTGCCAATTCAGTAAAAACAATATTTAAAACATTTGCATTAAAATAACTTATTCATCTTTTAAGATATTTTGAGGAACGTTGGTAGCAAAACAACATTGCTCTCCATTGAATTCCATTATATGGACACAAAGTCAATGAGACATTTCTCAAAATATCTTCTTTTGTGTTCCACTGAAGAATGACTCATATACAGGTTTTAAAGGACATGAGGATGCATCAATGATGACAGAGTTTGATTTTGGGTGAACTCTTAGTTTCTATTTTAATGGTTTCTTAAAATGTAATATAGTACTTTTTTCAGTTTAGTTTCATTAATGTACTTTGCGAATAACTTGCAATACCATGTATTTTATTTTACTTTTATTTATCAATAATCTCTTTGTTTTATAAATATATTTTTCTTCTTATTATTATTATTGTCCTAATAATTATAATTAATATAAAGCTGCTTTGCAACAATGAAAATTGCTCAAAAAAGTAATTGAATTCTTTGTAACAAATAGATTGTGAGTGCGGTTGCTATGGATAGGAAGAAATTAGTTATGCCGTTACTTTTTGGATAGTGTGTAATAATTAGTGAGCAATTTAAATACAGTGTTGATCATGTTATTATTAATTCATTATTTTTTTGAAGTAACTTCCCCAACACCGTCTTACTACTTCGAAAAGTTATATAACACCTAGACAGATTGAGGTTAATGATGTGAACAAACCTTTAACCCTACAGATGAGCAAGTGTGTTACTGATGTAAACATAACGAATGATCAAGTGTTAAAGATGAATCACACCCTGGTGACAGGCAATGTGTTTCATCCTGACGGCCATTAAATGTTCAATTAAAAGCCATTTGAGGTTCTGCTGTAATTATGATCCTGTATATTACATCATATCTGAAATATCAAAAGGTTGCCGATCTGCCATTTGTAGACAAAACTCCACAGCTCGGTGAGAGGGTGTCACACGAAACACAAAAGTCCAGAATAAGAGAATAAGAGCAAAGGGAGATTGTAACCAATGACAGAGATCAGAGTCCTGTAAATTATAACATTAAAGGATCAGTACAGTTAGAAACACAACATTGTCTTGTGATGTCTGTTGTGAAGTTACAGACTTTGTAAAGTAGTCAAATAAAGATGTACAAGGTCATTTGAATGTTGGCTACACTGTAAACCCGGATAAGTTGGCAATACTCAAACATTTTGAGTTTTAGAGGTTCTTGGTTTAAGTAAGCAGAACTTTCACATTTTGATTACTGTTAATTTAATTTAACTTAAATATTTAATATATCCTTTTTATTAAATTAAGTAGACAGAACTTAAATAAGTATACCAAAATTGCATTTTTAAGTTGACTAAACAAAAATCTTTCAGTTTCTTTATTTGACCTATTTCTTAGTCTTAATATGCATAAATCAAACATCTTGATTTATGAAACCCAGAATGAGCAAGATGAGACTGATCTCAGAACTGGCATAAGTACAGCTCACTGGTAACATAACACATGTTAAAGGTCAAATGTAGCTTCGCAGAGCCAACTCTTCTAAACAATGGTAACCACAAAACTGAAAAATATGACAAACTCTTCTAAATATCTAAGATAAGTGAACATTAAACACTAACAAGTCTCTAGCTTTACTAAAAACATATAAATTAATCATAACAATAATTTAATCTCCTAATGCAGTCTGACCCAAAGCATCCTAGGAATTGGAAAACCTTCTTAACCAATTGTGTTGAATTAACGTGTTTAAATTAAGTAAATTGAACAAGGAGCGAATACGTGTTTTGTGTTTTAGTCAAAACTGCAAGTTAATCAAAAATAATGATTATACTTTACTGAAAAGTAAAAAAGTGTTTCAGGAACTTAAAATATTTAAGTAAGTAGAACTTTATTATAAAATTAAGTTTACATTAGTTTGTTTGATTATTTTGAACATTTGGGTTTACAGTGGCAGCATTATTTTTTATTCAAACACAAACAAAAGCAAACACAGTGCAGTTTTTTATAGAGCTTGAACAGGTGAAATGATACAGATTTGTCATTTTTACATAACAAAAAATACAGAAATAGTATTATAAAATAAAATGAAACAAACTAACACATTTGTACCTGGATCACATTCAGCACTAAACCATTTTGCCCACCAATTCTTGCTTTACATTTTTTTAGGGCAGATTGCTTCAACATGGTCAGAAAGTGCATGTCTATGATGTCATATAAGAGGTCAGTTTGTCTCAATGTCAGTCAGCATGACCGCATCTCACATTCAATTTTAACTACAGGGCTTCTAAACATAGACACTGAATAAATAGAGCTCCTGTCTGAAGGCTACAAACGCTTCTGTGCTGGTGACCTGTGGGGTTAAAAAAGACTCAATTATTTTCCTTTTGCCATTTTCTCTTTCAGCCTCGTCTGTCTGATATACTTGTTTAGAATAATACATATTACTTTAGTTTAAGCCTCGGATATGAATGTTTTGACTTGTCTGGTTAAAGGGGATCCTGCTGTTGTGTGTTAATGGGTCAGTAAGTTGGATTTGTAAAATCTGCATTTAATGTTATTAAAGATCTCAATATGCACGCAAACAGTTTTTCATTTGCTCAAATCCAGATTATTTAACCTCTGCAATCTACAAACACTTTACACGTCCATATTCTTTGTGGATTTGAACAACTTCGGTCTCATTTGTTTCTCTTTTTATTTCTCCAGTTAAAGGACAAACACTTGAGAATGAAATAATACTTAAATGAAACACAACCGAGAACTCCAAATCTCCTGAGATGAAAGAGCAACCGGTGAGTAATAAAGCGTTCTTCTGTGTTTTGTCTGTTCTGCTGTGAAGAAATGCATCAGGTCTCATCCACATTGTTCTGAAAGTTTTACTTTGAGCCTTTGTAGTCATAGATTCAAAGGCAGAGCGGGCAACGGCGCCTCCTGGCAGTCTTTGTAACGTCAGAAAACCACTAGAATACAATCTGTAAAGTCTTTTACCAGAGATCCGGCCGGCCAGTTTTGAGTTCCTCAATTGATGGGAAAATCCCAGTTCAGAGTGATTGATACACCACAGAGTTTGAGTGATGATGGTCGACCACCCAAACCATAACATTGAATGCAAGCATCGACGGTTCAGACATTTCATTTGCTATTAATTTCTTGAAAGTGTTTGCGACAACTTGCTATGAGGTCTGTCAGAAAGGTAAAGTGTTGAGTCTGCTGGACTGACTGTGGTTGGAAACTTGTTTCCACGATTTTGATGAGTTAAAAATGAGAAATCTTGTAGGGAGCAGTTTGCCAATAACTTACTCTAGATTTACATGTATGTCATTTACTGGCAACTGTTTGTTCAAAGATAAATGAACATTTAACATGAACAAGTTTTTATCTTTACAGAAAAAAAACGATCAAATACCAGCCACATGCAACGCATTCTGGGAACCAGAATTAGAAAAAAAACAGAAAAAAGTTTGATGAGGATTTCTGGTTCCCAGAATGCTTTGCATGTGGCTGTTATTTGATCGTTTTTTTCTGTAAAGATAAAGACTTGTTAATGTTTAATATGAATTTATTTTTTAACAAACTGTTGCTAATAAATTAGATCAATCTACCATAACTTACTGGCAACTAGCTGCATAACTACAGCAAAATCTGTAAAGTTCTGTGTTGGAGAGTTTGACAGAAGTTATTACTTTTGCGATTCGTACTTTAAAAAAAAAGAAAAGTTTCAGAATTAGTGATACTGATGCTTGATTTAAACATCATGATTGAACCAACCTGAAAACATCAACACAATCTATAACAGAAACTCTAATGGATTTAATGGTCATAGTGGGATTTGTATTGGTTTTAATGGAAACTATACATGTCTCTGTGGGTCTCTGCACTTTATCTGAGGAGCTGTTTCATTCTTTTGAAAGATCTGCTGAAGATTTTTTTCAATTATTCAATTTTTGAAAGGTTTGTCTTGAAGAAGGAAAGGTGCTATGTATAATTTACCTCATCGCAGTCTCATTAAAGGATGCTTTTAATGTCGTTCTCAGTCTCGTCTTGAGACTCGTACACCTGTTCCTGTTCTCATTTGAACTAGTGAGATGTTCAGTTGTCCACTACATTAGTACAGTGTACTTTTAAATTCGTTCTTAAAATTGTTTAATGCAAGTTTTTTGATAAAGTTTGCTCATGTTCTTTGCCATGTTTCATTGTTGTTCATCCTCAAAAAACTGTGCAATGTGAGGCAACATTCATATCCGTGTAGGTGTGGTTGCTTGTAGAAAATAAATCCTGATAAAATATTACAATGTTAAAAGAGAACCTGCACTCACTTATCATTCACAATGCGAGCAGAAATGTTTATGAGGAATCGTATAGAGCCAATTTGTACATCATATGGCTTTGAGATAAAAACATAAAAATGGACATACTGTAAACACACACACACCGAAACACACACGTGCCTCACACCACTCTCAATATTACAAAACCCTTGACAACCAGATGGTGCTCCACTTTCCCATGCCGCCTCCCGCCAACGCCTCTCCGTACGGCCGCACGCTTCAGGCTACACTAATAACACGACTGTCATGTGAAATTGCTGGAGGGGAAAGAGAGAGAGAGAGATAATTAGAGCAACCTCACATGAATGGGACAAGAGAGCATCACCATGTCTGGTTCCACTTCATGCACACTAGAGACTAATAGAAGACTTTGTTGAGCGTTACTCCTGCAGAATCCATTATGGCCAGATCTAAAGCCCTTGTAGAAACAACAGAGACGTCACTGAAATGTGAGAAGTGTTTGCCAGTGCAAAGTTTAAATCACGAGAAAAATATGCGCTGAACATTTGAACTTCTTACAATCCAGGCGGAAGACAACAAGGTGTAAAAATCCCATTCAGTGATGGACCTGTGATGTACCAGGAGACCAGCATTCGTCCACTTGCAGGTAGCGTTCATTTAACCTTAGCAACTACATGTCACGCATGCAACATGCACGGAACACCCTAGCAACCACATACTGTAATACCATGGTAACCTGAGTGCCAATCACATGTTCTTCAGTAATGTAAATAATGGCCTTGAAGTTATATCTTATAGCATTGAGGATGTATATCCCACATCAAAAAATATGGAAAAAATGATTTCAGGTTAGGTGCGTTGGACGGAGCAAAAGAGAAACTCATGTAGGAAAAGTGTCTAGGTTTGAAGATGGCGAGACAGCTCAGGGCCAGGAGACGTCTGGCATCAGTTGAAACGATAGAGGTTTATCTTTAGGGAAATGAGTTCATCAGATATGCATGTAAATGCACTGGATGGTTTTTGGAGCATGAGGTTTCAGGCATTCTGTTCATGGTGACCAGGTTAAGCAGTCTGTCGAACACGCAAGTCCTGAAGCATAATGTAATTATTTTAACACATTAGAATATAATTATAACAGGAGCTGATTTTATTCATCCACATTTGAGTTGAGGCTGAAGGTCAAGAGCAATCCAAGAGCAGTTTTAAAATCGATTGTTGTTTTGTATTATTGCTGTAACCTTTATCACATTAACCAGCATTAATTCATTAATTATTCAGCAAAAATGTGCAGGTTTTAAAACCATAAAATACAGCAGGAAGTGTGTCAGATTATTGCCTGATTTGGTATCAGTTATCAGTAGATTCAGATTGATCTGCTTAGGTCTTATAGCAATTATTAGACGGCTCGTTGGAATGCTTGATTCTGATTGGCCAGTCATTTGCAGGTTCGTTATTCCCATCAACCTCTCAAAAATCATTTCGACAGGTTTTTTAACAAATTAAATATAAATATATATTTTTATAACATGTATGACATTATATTTACAAATTATTAAACCAAATATGCTGTGCGTGATTTATATATTTCGGCTTTCCTCGCGGAAGGTCTGCATTCGGTAAAAATGAGCTAATAAAATATTTCAAATTCACATTTCATGTCCGTTTTTTTCTCATGTGGCAACTTGGCGTGTAATAAGCAGGATAATGCACAAGCAGCCGGCTGTTATTGTGATATAAGCCCCTCCTTACAACCTCCTTAGCGTCGGGTCTTGATCACACTGTCGGGGCTTAATTCTGCGATAACAACCGGCTGCCTGTACATTATCGCTTACATAAATGTCATACATGTATTATTTTGAATATGAAAACAAACATATTTTTTTTCTAGTTTGAATAGCATGAACTGATAAGTATGATTTGCACACTTTGACCAGAAGCAAAACAGTAAATAGCGGCAATTTGTATTTCTTGTTGACTTTATCCCCCGATGTATTATTTCCTCTCAATGCTCATAGCTCAGTTTTGATAGAGCAAGTGTGTGAGCGTGTTGGAGCTCAACGCGGGATCTGCTCTGGCAGGAAGCCACCAAACGCAGGCAGAAATGGAGGGCGGGTGGTGCAGCCGTCCCGCTGAGCTCAAAATGCTCCCAGATGGAGCTTTGACATGTCTGACGGGTGGCCGCAAATCTCCTGTGTCAGTATTTCCAGAGGGAAGATTATTTTTAGGGTGCTTTATTTTTCCTCAGGTGCCATTTTGCACATGTCTGGGTTGTTGGTGTGGCTGGAAAAATAAAAGCGAACTAATTGGAATCTGTCAACGCCGCACTCATCCAGCAGCTTCGTGTGAATGTCTTCAGCTCGAGGGCTGATCAATAATAAATCATTTAAACATTCGCCACGGGCTGCGCTCGGCTTAAAACTTCAACACAAAATGTTTTTTAATTATTCAGTAAACTAGATTTTAGATTGCTGAGATTTTATTCTCAGTCTACGCGTGGTGTTTGGTATTTTAGATTTTTATTCTGTATCCGTTTACATACTGTATCCTGTATGTGTGTGTGTCGTTTAAATCAACATGTTGGGTAATATATTCCAGGTTTGATATATGTACTTGATATGTATGTACAATATAGAAGGACGCATTGCAAGTAAACATTGAAAAAAAAAAATTTATTATTTGAAAGTTAGTCAACAAGATATATTATGGTAATGAGAATTTGGATGAAAAATATTATTACTTGCACATTTCAGACTCTATTGGCTTTGCTAAATGCATTTTGTTTTCTTTTTTAAGATTTAGTGGTGATGGGGTGTAGAAATGTTTTTTTAAATCCACCCATACAACAGTATTTAGACAGCTGAACGTACCCACACCAGTTTTCTTCAAATTCAGAAACTTTGACCCCAAAGTTGATGAGATCCTCCGCTGATAAACGATGTCACCGCGTGACTGATCTGTGGGAAAAAATAAAATCGGCCAACGGTTCAAAGGCCATCGGCAGTCAATACAAGAATCCAAATGTCTGAGTATTTATGGCAGCAATAGATTTGCACATAGCCGGGAAATACAGTGTGATGACAGAGGTCACACCCCATAAAACAACATGTATTCATTTCAGCTCGGTTTGAAATGATTGGATTTTTCCTATTTAAGATGGAGAGCGTTGTGTCAATCACATTACGAGAGGTCAACGTGTAAATCAATGATGAATTAGTCGCTCGGTGAGTGTGAAATCCATCTCACTGAGCGTGTGTGTGCCATCTTCAGACGGAGGATGTTGGTCATCTTTAGGTTGCTTGTGGAGAGATGATCTCATCGTTATAATAATTCAATAGTTCTGTAAATCATATATTCAATCATCAACACTTCACAAATAATGACAAAGCATTCAGGAAATTAATTCTTGTTTGAACAGATCTTCAATAGCCATTTTAACGCTATGTCCAAAGCTGTTGTGCTGTTTTATTTATGATGACGTAACACTTATTTATGTTCATGATATTAGTGATGTTGCATCAAGTACTTTATACATCTTGTGTTTCACTGTCACTTTGAAAATTCTTATTTTATTTCTTATTTTTTTGTTTCTCTCTCAAACATAATTAATGACATAAATTAAATAAAAGCACATTATCTTGATCAATTTGTGTAATCAAAATTTAGTTTGGGACAGTTTTTTGAACACGTACAATGGTGAAACTAAAGCGCCACAAGAACTGGGCTATGATTTGTGCGATTTTATACAACAGTTCAATGGATAACAAAAAACAAAGTGAATTCAAAAGCAAAAAAATACTAAACTAAACTAAACAATTGATAATAACTAAATGTAAATCATTTAACCCCTGAATGGTGTTGTTGATGTTTTACACTCCAAGCCAGAAGGGGTCACTGTGGCACCACTGCTTAACACACCAGTTCTGTTCAGACAGATTTAAAAATCAGATATTGAAGTTTTATGATCTATTCTACACCACAAAGGGCTTAAGAAATGAGACGGGAAAAACGTGGTTTCGTATAACCAGTTATTTACAAACATTTAAAATGTATTGTCCGCATTTGTATTGTGTAATGTGGGTTGGAACCATTGGACTGAATTGAGACTGCAATATAATTGGTCAATTATTTTCCCTTCCTTTTTTAATCTTTTTAATCTTTTTGTGCATATAGGGATAATCATGAACAATAGAAATGTGACAAAATATCTAGTATTCTTTGTCTTTTAATAACAAAGAATAAGAATGTTCCTCTCTCTCTCTCTCTCTCTCTCTCTCTCTCTCTCTCTCTCTCTCTCTCTCTCTCTCTCTCTCTCTGGCGGTCAGGTGACAGCAGGACAGCCCGTGTGCTTTGTATTAATTTGCGGTTGATCTCAGAGGATAATGAGAGCAAATGTGTGCTCATCACCAGACGTCCGGCCAGCGTCTCGTGCCATAACCACATCCAATCACCTTAGAGAATGAATCCGTACATGAATCATGATTACTCTCTTGAAATGCCTCCATCAGCAGTCCATCACCATCACTAGAGAAAAGAGACAAAGACAAAGACGCATCGTATCCATCAATCTGTGTCAATGTGCTGCTATTCAAACCCTTGTCAAAAGCGATATGTCATTGACGACGGAATATCACTAAACCTCGGGATGTAATGTCATGAGGGGTGACTTCACAATCCACCTTCGGGGAAGCAGATTTCATTCCTTTAGACTGTTGATATGTTCAGGTTGTGATGTGACCCGGACAAAAGTCAAGTATACAAGTTTTATTTCTTTATTTTAAGTGAACTTCAAGTATATGTCAATTATACTTTGTGTAATAAGTATACTAATATCAATGTAGTAGTACACTAGTAAGTGTAGCCTACAATTTCAATACTACTTCAACACGACTACAATAATAAATTGGCCCAGTTTTTAGTATATAAAGTTTACTTTAAGTGTAACAGTAGTAACTGAGTGCACAACAATAGTTTGTTTATTTGTAATGCAACTATCCTACAAGTGAGCCTATAGGTGTACTGATAGTTTACTAGTTAGTCAATACTTGACTAGCACATGTATTTAGTTTACCAAAGACATTGAACTACTAGTTTTCTAGCTTGAGTTTTCTTTTTGTGATCTTTGGGTACACTGTTATCTTTATATTTAGTGATAATTTCCACACTTAAAAATATACCTTTAACAAAGTATATCTTGACCTAAATCTTGACATCTAGCACCTGAGGACGGCTGTAAACTCGATTCTTGCATATGCGTTACCGTCTCCACAATACCTCACTGTCAAGAAGATCAAGTATTTCCAGAAAAGCTTGACCTCCAAAACATCTTTGATCCTAGCACGTCTCCTCCAGCGAGACCCAACACAGAATTCAATCTTGAAGCGTGTCTGACGCTCTGCTCAGAGTGTGTGAATAAATCAAAATGAGAAGTATCTTAAAGATTCATTATGTTACGTCATTATCCTACATAACCCACACGAGTGTGTTGAGAATCACAGATGTGGTCTGTCTGCACTAAAGCCACGTTGAGATGATTTTTGAGAGGACGGGTTAACGGTTGGAGTCCCTGCTGTTCTGTACCCGTCAGATTGCACACACGGGTGTTTCTGAGATAGATCATCCTTATGTAGTTGAGCTTTGAAGACGGTTCAAAAGCCCCCTGTAACTCCCACGCCCACTGTGCTGGCATTTAACAATGGGGTATCTGACTTCTGTGCTACCGACATGAATGCTATCTCCAATTGTGTGACTTGTAGAGAAGAGGTGTGCTGGTACTTCTGCCACGTGCGGTTTTCACGACTGCCATGAAATCCGGCAGGTTTTTCTAGTATTGAAAGAGGAATCAGGGTCACATCGAGAAACCAGAATATCATGGGCATGCTAGCCAGCAAGTGACAGCTCAAAACACCGTAGGACCACCATAAACAGTTGGGGTGTTAAGTGTTGCAATGGCAAACACGGAGGCTTTTCATCGCCTTCACAATAAATGATGTTGCTATCAAATCCAAGAACATGTAAAGTCATACGAATTGAAAACTCCTTGTTTGCTCTACAGAACCGAGAGAGTGCCTGACCAATGACTTTATTACACAATAAGACCGTGATCGTACAATGTGAAGTCAATTGACAGCTCATTTTCCAATGTAAAGAAAATATAAAGTTACTAAAATCATCTTTCGAGAAAAGTTGTGAGTTTCGGTTCAGGAGAGATCAACTTATTATTTAGAGCAACTTGTTTAGTTTTATTTTAAATCGTGACCCTGGACAACAAAACCAGTCTGGAGACGTCTTTTGGAGACGAAATTGAGATTTATACATCATCTGAATAAATAAGCTTTGCATTGATGTATGGTTTGTTAGGACAGGACAATATTTTACCGAGATGCAACTATTTATAACTCGGGAATCTGAGGGTGCAAAAAAATCAAAATATTGAGACTTAAACTATACACACAACTCTGCATAGAAACTATACGCAAGCCTTGCCATCATATCCGCGAAAGAACTACATTTGGGTAGAACCACAGGCTTCATCATCCCGTGTGAATGCGTCACATAAAATACAGATGGGGGTAGTTTCTAAATCACACGAGGTCCCCAGATAATACCAATCCTGTGCGAACAGGGCTATAGATACCAAACTTGAGTGGATAATTCCCAAAGTATTTATGGCCATTTTTGTTACAGATTTTACTGCATCCACTCAGAATTTTTTTTAATATATATTTACGGTAGGATATCTTCACGGAACATAATCTTTACTTAATATCCTAATGATTTTTGGCATGGAAGAAAAATCTCAAATTTTGACCCATACAATGTTTTGTTGGCTTTTTCCACAAATATTCCCGTGTTTAAGACTGGTTTTGTGGTCCAGCGTCACAATTAATTGCCATTGACTGTATTTCATTGAATTCATCCGAACCTAATACCAAGATTCATTAACAAATAATATTAGCCCACAGACTCTAATTAAAGTTGAATTATTGACAAAAATAATGAGTGCTGAAATGGGAATGGTGTTTGGGTCACTGCCGTTGGCTTCATCAGCCCACACAGAAAACAAGCATTACACTTTCAATAATGACTAAACCAGAGCTGAAATAATTACTCCACGTTTCCTTTCCGCTCAATTTTCTCCTGTGATCCCATCATAGTGCTTATGAGACGGACAGACAGACAGACATAGATGTTGTGTTCGTAAAGTAATCTTGTAATGGTTTTAATGGTATTGCGATGGAAACCAGGCGTGTCCAGACTGCAAACAAACACATCTCACTGTGCTACAATGTTCTTCAGCGTTCGAGCCAAAGCCAACAGCTAATTTGTTTTCTTTAGTGTGTTAACAGGAAACTCATCTCATCCCACGCAGAGGAAGGACAGAGACCTCTTTAACCCAAACAAACGCAGGGGCTCTGGGAACCGTCCGCTTCAGCTGTCCAAAAGACAAAACTGCTAATGAATCAGTCGGCTCAGACCACAAGCGCTCCAGACGTCTGTGTTTCTCCAGCTGAAGAGGGTAAACACAACTAATCTCAGTGTCAGCATTTAAAGTCATTCTGGAGGAGATGGAAAGCCGGGGTGTTAAAGAAAGCATTTGTGCGGGGAGTGAATAGACATACTGTGGCTGTCGTGCTGTACTGAGCGATGCTCTCTTGAAACACACCGGAGAGCCAGAACTCACTTCCGCAAGCACACTTAATAGTGCACACTGTGATGTGTAGTGGACAGCATGAGCACTGCAGTCCTGTTTGCTTGTCATTATAATTAGAAAGTCAGACAGAATAACACAACAGGTTTCACGGCACAGAGATTGAATGTTGGTGTTTTTTCTTGCCCCGATAATGTCGTCTGAAGTATCATGAACTAGTGCTTGGAAAGTGACTTTTGTTATCATAACATATTGTAGATATTTGACATGATGGTAGGGCTACAAAATACACCGAATTATCTAAATATTTGTGAAGGTGTATTTCGCAATGGTTTGACTGTAAAACTTCAAAATGCTAAGCTGTGTGTAGTCAAAGTTGTGGTTATATAATTTTCAGTTTTTAAATAATTATATACAGTATATTTTTTTAAAGACCCACTGTGGTGAAAATCAGGTTTTTAATGTTGTTTATTTCATGTTTTTAATATTAATATTTGAAGTCAAAATGTATAGTGTAAACGCATCATTTTAAACCATTGCTGAGTATTTTCCACTGATCTAAATGAATGACTGGATTGCACAGAGAACGCTTAACTACCGGCACGAGCCGAAACCGCCGGAAGCGATCTCGCTGCCATCTTGGTATACCCGACTGACAGAGAGCGCCATTGACTTACAATCAAAATGATTATGATTATTCAGCTTATTTGGCGCGAGATAATTTTTTAGTTCACATGTGTGTATAAATTAATTGTTACTTCTGATGTTTTTTCCAATGTTCATGTTTATTTTTGCCGACTTTAAATTCCCGACATTAAATGAAATAATTAACCATTTACATGCGTAAGAATGCACTGTGAGACTTTAGATATACAGTAAAAACAGGACTGGTATGTTACTGTTTTATCATTAATATGTGATAACTCCCTATTCATTTAAATGAACGTTTGGGCACACCAACATGGCGGCGAGGTAGCTTTCTTTCATTGCATGTATTTTTACTATGGTCACAGACTTGCTTGTACGGTAAACTATCTCTGATAATGACTGTTGTCTTCACAGCCACCTGCGCTCCGCGTATAGAGAAGATGTCATGACTGGAAGCGTTTAATGAGAAGTCTCTTAACTGAGTGTGAGTGAGCCTCCAGCACTCCAGCACATCATCTGGACGACTATTAGATTGATTTCAACAGAAGACGCTCGTGAGTGTGTGTGACGTGTGACTGACAGCACGGACGCTTGCCGCTCGATTCAGTGAGTCTGATCTAAGCAAACCACATCAACCCAGACGAGTGCACGGGTTAAGTCCAAGTTGTTAAGTCCAAAAGTCATTTCTCACACATATTCATGTATTCATAATAGATTTGTTTTGGCTATTATATGTGACTTGAGAAGCCAATATGTCATAGCAGGTCTTCGGATTTCACATTCAGGTAAGTGACCCAGTAAGATTTGGAGTGCAGGAGATATACTGTCTGGCATAGAAACAGTTTCTTGGGGGGAATCCAGAACAGTTTTTTTCACATCTTGATGTATTGGTCTGGTTCTGGCCTCATGTTTTGTTGGTTGGCAGTGGATTTGTTTTTGTGTCTTTAACCGTTCTGTCGAACGAACGCAAGCGTGTCCTCCACAAAGCTCTTCTGCATCTCTACGTCTCAGGTGACTTCTCGAAACCTGACAGATCTAGATCTAAACTCATCTCTCTGTCTGTGCACATTATACGTCTCATCTCGTTCTATGCTGTCTAGATGTAGATGTGCTCTTCAAGAACACCTTCACTTCATTGTATTACTATAGATGATGGTGAGATACTGTGGTGTTGCCAAGGGCAACTGAGCCAGAGGTGGATTGAACATCATAATACACTCATAAAGACAATAAAAGATGTAATGAGAAGTACTTTCAGATTTATAACATCTCAACCAGACGCTCTCGCTGCATGCCAACAATCGTCTCATTTGTGTCTACTTTTGTTTCTCAGAAGGACGTTTAGGAGAAACATTTGGGACAAAGTTGATATGTACATACATGGCATTCGGCACAATGTCACGGTAGGAAAGCACAGAAGTAATTTGCCAGTAATACCGAGGCGTGACACCAAACAGCGTAACACAATTAAATGTGGATTATTGTGCCTCTGCTGTTTTTATAGACTGGACATTTGGATGAAAGCCCAAACATGAGCCATCATCTTTAGCCGTGTAGCATTGACGCGATGCTAAGCCGGGGCAAGAATTTCCTAATAAATCTGCCTGGCGGGATCCACAGGTGCATGAAATGCAATACCTGAGGTGTGAGGTTAAACGCGTTCCTGATCCTCCCCAAACAACATCTGATGTGACTCTTCAAAGGTCACGTACCCTCAGAAGACCTTTAGGTGGGCTAGAAAACCCCTACTGGTATAAACTGGCTAAGACGTAATTCTTACTCAAGGTTTTTTTAACATCCTTTTGCAAGAGATGATTGCGCCGGCCATTCAATCTTATCAATGTCTCTTCATTACTGTTATCTCCCACATCTCCAGCGAACACCACACCGCCATTGTGTGCGGACTTCCAGTCGTTACTCCTCTAACAAACCCTCATCGTTCTCCTGAACAAATCTGCTTTCAATGTCTAACTGATGCCAAGATGTGAGGTAATGCTATGACTGTTTCTCACGGCTAAAGAGGTTCATTTATCAGCGTTCTCTTCCAGTTTTAGCATCGGCCAAAGACTGAGCTCATGAATATTAATGAGCTCACGCTGACATTCCTAGACTGCTTTGGTTATAAGATTCTGCATTTTACAAATGTGTTGCCAAATGAGAGTACAATTTTAAGTTTTGCTAAAGTAAAACTCAGTTTGTGTCCTGACAATAAACCCATCTCTTCTATCTTTTTATTCTTTCTTTATAGTGTGCATTCATTTAGATGTTTGTCGTTTTATTGAAGCGACCATTACAGCAGGAAGAGACAGACGCCGTTTCCACTGTAAAGAAAGTAGATGTGCGCCGAATTATTGTCACTGTTGCTTAAGGACGAGGCGGCGAGCATCCATGTGAATTATTTCATGCGGAGCTCAAGTGTCTGGGGAGTTCAGCTGTCCGAAATGTGTAATGAAACACGGAACACAAACACTTCAATTCAAATACGGTTTCTTTATTATTGTGAGTCCTTGTACACGAGGGAGACAGGACTGTGCTCCTACACTAAAACTGAAATCATGAGATGAAACAAAGAATGAAAGAAAATCAGTATGCGTGCGTTTATGTTGAATGGATGTGAAAGACAACAGGCTTTATCGAGAAGCTTTCATACACTGACCACATTCATGTCAAACGGCTTGTGATGCAAAGAGATACTTGGATATAATAAGCAGAGAGACTTGATAAAGAAATTGCCCAAAACACACAAACATCACAGCAGAAGATTTTGCACAAACAAAAAAAAAGACAAACAGAAAAACAGGAATTTCCTCTATATTTTTCCTTGTTTTCCGGTACACATATCTAAACTCTCTTAAATCAAGATACATTTACTTGGAAAGCAAAGTGACCAAAGATGTTTGAATATATCCTAAAACAAGAAACAAACACCTGTCAATGAAGTAAACAATATGTGTTCTTTCGGACATAATATACTCAAATATATCAAAGTCTGTAATCCAAAGTTTCAATATTTCATTGTAAATTTTCTGATAACGTTTCTTTCTCTGTATGACAGAAATGTGTATCATGAGTTAATAGAAGATTGGTATCGCATTTATCCGGCTGTGATAAATCATAAATGGTGAATGCTTGGTAGAAAAGATGCGTCTTTAATCTAGTTTTAAATTTGGAGAGTGTGTCTGACCCTCGAATAGTATCGGGAAGGCTATTCCAGAGTTTAGGTGCTACCTATGAGAAAGCTCTGGTGGATTTAATAAATAATTATATAAGCCAAATAATAAAGTATCAGAGAAAGAGAGAAAACAAGAGTTGACGCAAACATTCATTACTGAAATTCTTCCGAAGGATGCCCGTGTTTGTGATTTGTGCTTGCAGCATGCTATGCAGTTGCTAGGGTGGTTGAGGAGGAAAATTCTACATTGAATAGCTTAGAATTTCCCATCTTTCCTCAACAAGCCACATGATGGAATGAGTTTCAAGGTTTGAGGTCTGACATCATAAAGTATGAGTAATATTAATATCAATGCTGCAGTACACACTTAATGATCCATACAAAATGGATAAAACACCACAGATGTATTAATTATGCTGTAATTTTGGATATGAATCAGTTTGAAGTTTGCCTTCCTCATCTAAGCGATTCAACTCTTGTAGCTTCTTAACTTCACGCTTCAAAATAAACGTGCTCTGAAGGGTTCGTCGCAGCAATGCCATAGAAGAACCCTTTTTGAAGAAGCGTCCACATTTTATTTATTATTTTGCAAGTATTCAAGCATGCAACCATCTGAAAATGTTGATTATTTTTTGGATGTAACATAGAAAAGGAAATGGTCTGTAAATGCTATGGCGGGATTGTGTTGAATTAAATATTTAATAAAAAGAACTGTGCGTTCTCATGAGCTGGGCTATTGCTTTATTATTTGTTTCATGAAAGATTTAAATGACATTTACAAATTCCCTAAGTAGGAGCTATTAGAATGAGCCTTGAACATCTGAACTGAAATGCTGCCAATATTTTCAAGTCCTCCATGGAACACAACAGTCATCTGGTATCAGGTTTGAACTTTTCTGTTGTTTCATCTATTGCCATCACAAACTCAAAATGACCTGATCAAGTTTATTCGAGCCACATGATGCTTTAAACTAACTATTCATGTGTTTAAGACCCATATTATGACTCCAGAGTCCTCATTAAAGGGGTCATATGGTGCGAAAACGCGTTTTTCTGTGTCTTCGTCTGTGTCTTTGGTGTGTTATAAGTTGCCCATGCATGTATTAGACACGTAAAATTGCAAAAATTAAAGTGTGGGAACAAGGAGAGCATTCTATCTAACAGCGAATGCTCACCCAGACCTGCCTGAAACGCCTCGTGTAACCACACCGCCACAAATCTACGTCAGTTGGTGGTCTGATTTGACTAAGACCGCCCAAATGTATACGCAAGTAAGGTGGTGTACCTGTCAGTACAATTGAAGAGGAACCTGACGTTCCAAATATGGTAAGAGGCGTTACGTTTCCGTCACACGCTTGCAGTATTCGACCAATCACAACGCACTGGTTAACTGGCCAATCATAGCACACCTCGCTTTTCAGAGAGGCGGAGCAAAGAGGAGATACAAACATGCTCGGTATGTGGAAAATACAGCGTTTCTGAACCTTAAAGCGTGTTTACACATCACATCTAAAACAAACGAAAATATTCGTTTTAGCCGTGTCACATGACCCTTTAAAGCACAACAACTTCACCTGCAGAAGTGTGTCTGCTCTTTAAATGGGTTGAAATGAAGTTTGAGTTATAAGAGCTCCAGTAATCTGAGCTGTTGACTCCAGCTTCAGACAATTGAAAATCAATGTCGCCCATCATCTTTCCCAGAAACGGAAGACAAGAAACGCCCTCGAAGTAAACACGTTCACTTCATTCGCTCTGTCATGGCATTCATAGAGTTTTAATATGTTTACATACAAATGAAAGTGTACATTCACTCCCCACTTCTCACAATCATTTGTTGAGCAAGTACATGAACGATCAATGTTCAAATCTTCATCCAATTTACAATGAGAAGCTCAATTTTTTCATTGAGCTGTCGGGTTTGATTTCACGGAAAATGTTAGTTGTTTAATACATATAAAGGAACCTTATGTTTCAAACAGGGGTGGTGACAGAAAGGCAAAAGTTCTTTGAAGCATTGAATTAAGAGCGACTGTTTTAGTTGAGGTTGTCGTCTTTGCTGTGAACGAGACTCATTTTAGCAATTGCCATCCAATTATCATCCTGGAACTAATTACGGTTTTGGCAGCTCAATTAAATAATGAGTCAAAAAATGAGATGAGAAAAATTGTGATTGGAATTACTTTCAGTCCAATTATCGAACGGCAGGTCAAGTTGAGTGCATTGCATTGTGGGATGCAGTTGACTGTTTTGACATTTTGAGCCTCTCGCATCTAGTTCACAAACAAAACAAGCTTCTGTAATGATTTGAACATTGTTCTTTTAAGTATGGCAGAATACAGCAGCAACATGCATTACAGTAGCAACATCATGTCGTTTCTGAATACAACTATTTAGATGTATCTCCGTCATCTTAATATAGCAGGTTGGTTGGGTAAAGTTAGCAGGTTTGAAAGTATATTGACTTTCATTCAGTTTCACCTTTGTGCTCTAAATTCAGTTTTTTTCCAGTTTGTTATTGCATTATTCAGTAATGTTGCTGGAGGTCGAATGTCTTGAGTTTCAGCTCAGATGAGGGTCAGGACAGTTTTACGGCGCTCACTGCCGATTTTCATGAGCCAGATTTAAAACCGACACCAATACTCGCTTAAGTCGTTTTACACAAAGAAAAAAATGAAACCTAAACCTCATTTTCTCAATATTAATATATATTATTTTTGGTCAATGAATTGAGTAGATGCAGTATTGTTGTAGATGTACAACACTGGGACAAAATCACCTGCATCTGCAGGAACAACATCACCATGTGTCTCATGCATCGCTGGACAACACTTCTCTGTATTTAAACACTGACCTCTGGATGTCCATCTTCCTTCATTGCCATACGCACACAGTTGTGTTATGGTCCTCTGGCTGGATGGACAGATGGTTCGTCTACAAGGCAGGTGAGTAAGCGGGTCCCGAGAAGAGACCATCTGGACCAGTCTGATATCACAGAACCACCGAGAGCCTCCAAACAAACTATTAGCTTTCTGCATCCAACTGTGATTGCAGAAGTCAGAAGTTGAGTGCGCTGACAAAACAAATACATAAAAAAAAGATTTCACTGTGTAGGTTTTTTACACCAATGCACATTGTTTAAAAAGTCTTACATTAGCTATTACAGAAAATAATAAAAAATTGAAATCAAATAAAAAAACTAAAACTATTCAAACAATTTGTTTAAATTGAAATCAAATAAAAATAGGTGAAATATTTTTTTAAAACTAAATGATTATAAGAAATGTTGCCTAAGCAATTAAAAAAGGTTAAAGTAAGGCACTAAAATTATTAACTAGAAATAAATGTAAAAATAAATATCAAACCTAAATCTGAACATGAAATAAATAAATAACACATTATACAATAAACACACAATTTTTAAACACAATTCTAATAATATCAGATAAAAAACTTGATAGAAAACATGTTTTAAAAAATTATTAAAAATAACAGGAAGACTTCGTAAGAGGAGTTACAAATTAAAAAAAAGTAGAGAGAGAAACTCTACTTTTGATATTGAGATTTTATTTCAATATTTAATTTGTTTACTTACACATACTTTATTTTTATTTCATTCTATATTTATGCCTTACTCAGCACCTTAGTTTAATTTGTCTCTAATGTTTGTACTTATTGTGTCTTTTGTTATATGTTCAATGCTGTAAGAACACGCAATCATGCCAATAAAGTAATAAAGTGCCAAAATTGAAAATTGAGAGAGAGAGAGAATTTGGTAAGAAAACTAAAGATGGTGAATTTTGTCTTAAGATCATTTCATACTTTGGGAGTATTAATAATGTTCTCTTCGTCTCAGATGTTTCTCAAATAACTGTGGACATACGCTATGATAAGACTAGACTACAGAAGTTATCCACAGATAATGTGAACAGATCATCACAGACAAACTGGTCCTGGAGGAACTTGACGAGAAACATTCGAGTTCGCTTAGAAACCTCTGACTTCTGTGAATCTAAGACTACATCATTTCTGTCTAGGAGAAACAATTACAAGCAAAACCATCATCCCTTCAGCAGGCGACATTAAGAACACTCACAGCCGGTGTGCAACAGCTCTTCTCTCTTACAGATTATACACCCGCACAACATAACTGTGATGGACATAATAAATGTAGCATGAAATCCAAATGTCCCTTTAAACCGCATGCCAAAACCTCCGCTCGGCTGCTTTTATCATTATTTAAACTCCCGCTGGTCTGCGTCCAAACACATATACCCCAGAATAACAAACACACCCGGAGAAATCACCCCGAAGCCTCCAGCAGTCGGGTGTTTCTCAGTGTGACAGCCCATCTGCTTTACTGGCAGACTTTTCAGACAAAGATTAAATATCTCCATTAGACGAGACTCTTACAGACCCCGACTCCCGCCATGTTTTGTACACACAGGCGCTTTGGCAGAATGGATTTGCCTAAACTTTCCAGCACAGATATATAATAGCCACATAATAAAGACAAAACGCACAGACGCGTCAGGGCTCCTGCCAAGACTCTGAATATTGACTTTTACTGGTATGATGCACGACGCCTCTTCATCTTCGATCTTTGATGACTGTCAGAAGAAGCCCTCAGAGGACCACAGGAGCCGCACGGCTGTGAGCTCAGGTGTTTGGCGGGTGAGCAGTGGTCTTGGAGGCCATGGATCTTCATATCTCACACAAAATGACAAACGCTTCCATGAACTGTAGACTGTAATCTGATTGGCTGGATTGATGAGATTCTTCGGTGTGCCTTGGCTTTTGTTTGTCTGCCAGGAATATCACACAATCGGACTCGTGGTGCAAACATGGATCCATATGTGGGTGGCTAAATTGTCTTATTGTGCTTAACTAAAATATACAAATTCTGTCATCATTTATTTACCCCCATCCCAAATATGTGTATGACTCTTTCTTCTGTGGAACACAACAGAAGATATTCGGAGAAATGTGACCTGTGTTCGTGCAATGGAAGTCAGTGGGATTCAGTGCAGTTTGGTTACCAACGTTCTTCAAAATATCTTCTTTTGTGTCATGCAGACATGACATGAGAATGAATAAACGATGGAAGAATGTTTATTTTTGGGTGCACTGTCCCTTTAACTTCTATATAGCTTAACATCAACTTCAGACTGTTTCAATAAGGCAATAGAAACTTCACGAGCAAACTCTGTTCCACCAAAACCACATGAACTCAAAGTTTGCTGGAGAAGCTGTGATGTGTATGAAGTCATCATGTATGACTATAGCTGGTGTCTGGCTGAGCTCCAGTACCCAGAATCCTTTGCACAGGAGCCTTGGACAGCCCCAAACCCGAACAGCTGTGCTCACCGCAAGCTTTCCAGAGGCAAAAGAAGAAATGATCCCACTCCTAAAATAGAGCAACATGCAAAATTAATTATTCGATCGGTCCCCGCAAAGACGTCCCTGTTGAGAACGCAGCATCTGTCGTGCGGTCCAAACACGTCTCCCGCCGGCTCCAGGTCAGCAGTCGGGATGTTTTCTCTCCTTGTGTGTTTTTAGATGCTGTGGGAAAATCGGTTTCTACGGTGACGCCTTTATTAGCTATTAGTATGTACTGTGTCTAGTCTTGTTTAAAGAGCATCTCAATCCATGTCAATCATGTTGTTTCAAACTTGTGTGACGTTCTATTATCCACCGAACACAAACTTCTGCAGGGACTGAAATTGAAATCTTGCCCTCATTTGCCCGTCCTGCTAACATGTGGAGAACAGAAACATTTTCCTTAATTCATGTCATTCGGTTCCTGCGGGAATTCTTGAAGACTGTACATGTGCGTTCTGTGAATTCCACGCCTTTCCCACCGCGTCTACCACTTCAATCGTGCGACATCTCTGATGTTGTAAAGAAATTCTTGGAGATTTATAGCGTGCGTAAATGAAAAGGAGATTCTTTAATCTTAATGTGATTTATGAGTTTGGCCTCTTTGAAGCTCGCAGAAAACTGAGATAAAAACAGAAAGAACACAAAGAGGTCATTTACAGGAACCACGGATAAAACAGCCTGTAGAGTCGAGCTGCGTGTTACTTAAAGGTACAGTTCACAAAAAAACATTCTCTCATCAGCTAATTTTCATCATGCGATTTCAAACCTGTATTAATGTGAAAACATTGCTGAATATTATAGAGCGAGAATCAAACATAATCAGCCTATAATATTCTGAAATCATTCTTTTACATGGCAGAGGGTTAAATGATTTACTGTACATGTAAGTAAATGGCAAATGTTTCATTTTCGGGTGAACAATTCCTTTTAAACTGCTAGGACAGACAAACTAAAAACCCATTTGATTAAAAGCATGTCTTGCTGACATACACATCACGAGCGGTCCACAGCGGAGAGGTGGTCCATCTGTGGAAGCACAGATAAGAGGCCATTAGACATGGATGTATTCTCAGACAGGTATTCCCAAAGGGGTCCTTATATGCTGCTTCCATGGCAACAAAACCCATGGCAACAATAATTCTGCGTCCCCTGAAGTGAAAAAATGTTCATGTCATCATCAAGTCAATCCATGTAACGACTTAATGATATTATTTTACTTCTTATATATCAATATAATATGATATTAGGGATGTAACAATATTAAAATCTCACGGTGCGATAATACCTCGGTGTACAGGATCGAAATCTCCCTATAATAAAATTAAATAATAGCTCTAGCTGGACCTTGACAAAGGTAACATCTATAATTTTTTCTAACATTCTTTATGTTAGGCCTGGAAGAGCTATCGTTTCATGTCACCACGATAATATTGAGACAATTTTACCATTGAGACACCACAAAATTGATCATATTATTACATCTCTATATAATATAATATAATATAATAAATAATCAAATCTTATATATAGAATATCACATAAAAATATAATAACTGTATAATATAATTAAGATTAATACATTTTATGTCATCATCAAGTCAATCAATGTAAAGTCTTGGAAAAAACAAAATTCTCCTTAGCTCTCTGAGAAATAATATAATATAATATAATAACAAAATCTTATATATAAAATATAATAATTATAGAATATATAATACTTATATAAGTAAGGGATAATACATGGCTAGCCGTGCATTAAAGGATTTTAATGCACAACATGGAGGCGAAGAACTAGTTAATGGTTTAATGCACGGCTAGCCGTGGATTACTCCGCTTATACCATGGTTATTTGCTCAGTTAAAGCTTTTATTGATGTTTACAGGGTCATTTTAGATCAAACAGGTGAAAATGACGGTTATTTTGCCAGCTCATTTTAAATGCAATCATACTGACTGGAGCTACCAGTTTACAGCCAATCAGAATCCAGTATTCAAGCAGACCATGGTATAATATAATTGAATCAATTTGATTTTTATATTATATAACATAATAATAATAAATAATTTATATATAAAATTATATAACACAATCGAGATGAATATATTTCGATTTTTCTTTCCTTTTCATGCTGGGGAAAATGGAGTTCAATTTGAGTTCTTCAATTGTTTTCATCGAGTGGTTTGAGAGCATCCCTTATATTTTTCATTCATACCGTACACTCCAAACAATAAAAGAAGCAAATATCTTTTACGTCTACATTTATTTAAAAAAAGCAACCAATGTCCCTTCTTCCATGAAACAGATTTACAAAGAAACACATTTGTAAAAGCAAAGAAACCAACAGTGTTTCCTAGCAGCATCCAAATGTTGGAATGAAAAGACAAATCGACCGATAAATCTAACATAACAGACACAGCCCAGACAAAGCTCCAGCTGACAGCCTTCACACAACCTTTCCTTTGATTTGATTTATTAAAATAAACTAATTTGGGTTAAATAGGCTTAAATAACAGTGTTAAATACTAGACAGTGAATCGAAGGATCTGTACAGAGATAAACCCATTTGGCATGTGGCTCACACAGTTTCTGAGCTGTCATCACACACATGAGGATTCGGTGAGCTGAAGGCATGTTTAGAAGGATCAAAAACGCTGCATACACCAGTTTATTTCTGATTCACATTGAGGCACAATCCCAACAAACACAGAATGAATCAGAAACACGGTTGAATCGGTCCAGGAACAAAGTTGAGAGACTCCATGTTTATTGCCAGAACTCGATGAGTGTAAATGGAAACGATTCAAAAGACAACTTCAAGATTCTTTGAAACCTTGACTTCTCGGCTTCAGTTTGCGTAACTGTCCCAAACCGCAGGTGAAGAATGAAAACGGGGTTCTTCAAGACGTCCAGCCGTCAAGTCTTGATGCCTTACATTCATAATCCACCTCGATTTAGGTACAATTTAGAAACGACTTGGTGCAAGTACATTCTCCGTGCTTAACCCATCGCATTTCTACCGCCTGATGTGAAGGATTAGTAGGTCGACCTACTCGTCTACTCCAACTAGCACCAACAAAGTGTCCTCCAGTCAAGTATATACTTACATTCGAATGTGAAATGGCCGCAGGTAAATCAATGCCGCTGAAGCATCTGTTGAACAGTATCTCGATGCTTCAGCGACAGATTTTTCTAGTGGTTTTCCCCCCTCGAGGATCTCCTTTGGTCCCCTAGACGGAGAGTCCGGGGTCCAGTTTCAACTCTCTCTCTCTGGGCAGATAGAGTCTCCGTCAAGGTTTCTTGTCGATGCTATGAAAGAACCACTCTGTGAATTTCCTGAGCTGTGCGGCAGAAGTCTGACTCTCCTCCTGCAGTCGCATGTTGTCCTGTCTCAGGTGCTGGACCTCCACCTGGAGAATAGCCTTGTCCTCCTTCTCCTGGTCACAAAAATAAAAAATGTAATCAGGAGTGCAGCCAACAAGTTTAAAGTGTCTGCCTTGACGGTCCAGCGTACGGATTTTAGCGGCATCTAGTGGTAAAGTTGCGAATTGCAACCAACGGCTTACTAAACCCTCCCTTTCGAAGGACTACGGTGGCTGACACAGAACAAAGATGTTGTTATGTTTTCGCTTTTTTGCCGGAAAAGATACAACATGGCGAATTCCATGTCAGTTGACCCGAGGTGTATGTAGATAGAACTGACTCGTTCTAAGGTATAAAAACATAACGCTTCACTACGTAAGGTCTTTATACACCTCTGAAGACATAGTTATGTGTGTTATATTGCATTTCTGTCAATAGATCCTGCAAAAAAAAAAAAAATCACACATTGGACCTTTAACTTGTTATTTGGTTATCTTCTACTATGTCTTAAGCGTTCTGCAGAAGAAAGAAAGTCACACATACAGGTTTGGAATGACATGAGGATGAATAAAGTAAGTTTTTGGGAAAACTATTCCTTAAAGAGGTTTCTGACTACAAAAGACAAAATATTGATATATGGGGTTTCCGCCGACATTGACTAATATACTTATTACTATATAAAATGCTGCTGAAAATTCACAGTCACATTCGGAGCGATGTATTTCTGGCCATGGGTCGCTCCGTGTGTTTGGAATGTCAGGAAGCAGGATATTAAACCAGCCTGACAAGGTGGCAGTTCTGTGTACTGGGTGCCCATTACAGCATTGTTCGGTCATCCTTCCCTTCAGAACGCTTCCTCTAGTAATGTGAGAAATGCAACTGACGCATTTCCTCGCATTTTACACAGACAAAGTGCATGTGTGAGAAAATGCCGGTGGGCAAGCTGACAGAAACATCGATGACTGCTGGACCCGTAAGCGATATTACAGACGTAGAGGAAGTGCAGAAGAGAGAGAGCGTTTACCTTCATCAGGTCGTTCTGCAGCTGTCTCAGAATGACCTCCAGTTGATTGACTTTGCCCGTCAGTGTGGACGGAGAGGCATTGCTAAAGGACGGAGCATGGAAGAGAAAAGAAAGAAATATTAAACTACAAATATTAGGGCCGTCAAACGATTAATCGCGATTAATCGAATCCAGAATCAAACTTTGTGTTTATATAATATATGTCTGTGCACTGTGCATAATAATTTTGTATTTATTAACACATACATGTATATATTATATGAAAAATGTATAAACCTTTATTTTAATTCATTTTAATTACTTGTAAATATTATATACATCTAAATATTTTGTAACTCTATATTCACATGTATGTGTATGTTTGAGTTTGAGTTTTTTATTAAAAGGTTATTATGCACAGTACATAGACATATATTTTGCAAACACAAACTTTTAAACTGGATAAGATTAATCGCAATTAATCGTTGTAGTTGCACACAACTCTGACATTCATGCAAGCAGTTAATGATGCCATTTCTTGCATCCAATAACAGCCCCGTGTTAAACTCACCCCGCCTCCAGGGCGGCTCCCTCCGCAGCCGCCACACGTCGGGTGAGCTCGCGGGAGATCTGCAGGGCTTCGGCTCGCTGCATGTCCGTCATGGTGCAGAAAGATGCCACGCGCTGGTCTGTAGAAGAGAAAACAGCACACACAATCAGGTCAAATGTTATGGTCACACTTTACACACATACTTATGACTTATTAATATCACAAGGAAACATAAACAAGAGCATAACGATAGTAAATGAGTACTTGAATAGTGTGTGATGAGAGGAGTATATACAGCTGTGTGATCTCAAGAGTGTTCAACCCTGTTGTGGGGGGTGTGCTGATCTAAAAAAAAATATTGGCACGCGAACAAAAGCGGCAATCTCATTGGTCGGCCAGTTTTAACGCAGCGCGTCAAAAAAAAAAAATCCACAGGCGTTTATTTTAAATGAAGCTTTTACGCCTAGTGTGTCGCATCGGTGTGCACACTCACATTGGCGCCCTTTGTTTAGTCACGAGGCGTTAAACGACAAAGACAAACGTGCGCGATTATCGTCCCGGTGTGGACAAGCCTTTAGGAGGTACATCCCAAAATCCTTCAACATCTTTTCATCATCTTTCATCATTTCTTAGAACCATAAACCACAATATGGACGGTGCTTTTATAGTTGAGATGAGCTCTATTTGTCATGAATTGTGAATATAAATATGATTAGAACTATAGCTGTTGTCGGGGTGGTTCCTGCTCTGTTACGTCCTCTGTTATGAGTGTTTGTCTTCGTGTATGGCGCTCTATATCGTTTTTTCCAGAGATGCCTTCAATTATCCTTACCAACCAGTAAAAACAGGCTCAAAATGAGAGACGCTATTGAAAAGAACCCGAAAAGCCCCCCTCGAGGTCACGTGACCCATTACAACATTCACAAACAGGTTAAATGACTTGAATAAATAAGAGTGCCATTAACAGAATGATGATGGGCATCTTACTAATCCATTTACAGAAATGACAAAGAAAAAAAGCCCAGGACCACACGTATGAGGCACACACGGGCCTAACAGAGGCATGTTTTCAGATGCAAATGGCTCAGGGGCAGAACGGGGCCACAATTACCAGCCTGAGTGCTTAATTGTAGGTGGCAGCGTTTGGCTGTTTTTGTCTGGGCGTCTAGCATGAACATCGCCTCAAAACGCGGCCGGCGGCTTTCTCAATTCAATGATGCATGGTTGGGATGGAGAAAGGCAAAGGCGGTTTGTACCTTCAAAAGCCCTGGCCGCATCCACGAGGTGAGACCAGTCCAAGCCTGTAGCCGTGTCTGGTAGAGGCATAAGACCCGGGTCACTGAACTTCGACCTGTCCGCCAGGGATCCGTCAGAAAACCAGAACTCAGCTGAGGAGACACAAACAAACAGACGGAGAGATGAGTGACACACACACACAGATTCTCAACACGTCACCGTCAATCTAACAGCTTCATTACAAGCTTCTCTGGGTTTTTATTTGAAACGGCACAGACACGAGACCAGACGTGCTTGTGACTGATAGAAATGGAGATAGTGTGGCGGTCTGGCGTCCTATTCAGACCATCTGTCGGCGGGTCAGGAGGGTCACAGAAATGAAGACAGTGGGAGTGACCATGCATAAAGGGCAGTGTGTTGAATTGGTCACCTGCTTAAAGGGACAGTACGCCCCAAAATAAAAATTCTCACCCTCAAGTCGTTCTAAATCTGTATACATTTCTTTGTTTGTTTAACACATGAAAAAGATATTTGGACTGATGCTTGTAACCAACAGTTCTTGGGCACCATTGACTCCCATAGCAGGAAAAGTGCCCCAGAACTGTCTGCTTTCCTACATTCTTCAAAATATCTTCTTTTGTGTTCAACAAAAGGAAATGTATCAAGATAATTTTTCCTACTATGGTAGTCAAGGGTGGCCAAGAACTGGAAGAACATTCTTCCAAAATATCTTTCTGTAAAAAGGATTTGGAACAACTTGTGGTTGAGTATTGGGTGAAATGTTCCTTTAATGTTTCCTTGTGTACTTTTGAAAAAAACTTTACAAATAGTTTTGATTTATAAATGTTAAATAAACTATAAATACACAACTCACACAAATTTGGTAGAAAACCTTAAAGTCTAGGTGGGCAGCTGACTAGGTTTTGGAGTAAATGTATTCCTATTTGACAGCTATCAAGGGAACTCTAAACGCCGCCTCATGTTTCAATCAATAGCATAGCTCCAAACTTCTCGCCGTGGTTCTCTCACTCTCCTCGACCTGATAGACAGTAGACGCCGTAAACATTTCCCCATCTTACAAAGCTCTCGAAATGATGTGAGGGGAAAAAACGTTCTGCTTGAGGTGAATCTAATGCCTCTCATCTAATTCCCTCTCTCTCTCTCTCTCTCTCTCTCTCTCTTTCTAAGCCTCAGAGGGATGCAATCCGTCAAATTAGACTATTCACTAGATGAGCACAAGTGAGAGAAAAAACACGACCTGTCGAAATAATCAGAAACTCATCACGGGGAGACAGCGATCTGCCCGTCTGAAGCACCGCAGGCCCTGTGATAAACCCAGAAGTAATGAACAGACTTTAATAAAACTGTTAAATGTGTTTGTTTGACACGGAATTAGATGTGATTGTTTGCTTATTGTGTTGAGATAACGCTGACTTTAATGTCTTCATCTTATATTTCATGTGTTGTTTGGAGAGACAATCTTGAATTGAGGCTCACAGTGTGCACAAAATCTTTTGGAACGTGTGTGACCCTGGACCACAAAACCAGTCATAAGGGTCAATTTTTTGAAATTGAGATTTATACATCATCTGAAAGCTGAATAAATACGATTTCTGGAATCTGAGGGTGCAAAAAAAAATCGCCTTTAAAGTTGTCGATCAGAGGCGCTGTAGCAGGGCGTTGCTAAGAAGAAACAGGTTTGTTTAAACGCTCTCTATTGGCTTACCGCTGTAATGACGTTGAGGAGATTCGATGAACCAAAAAGTGGACATTTTGGAAGGTTTACGGAGATACCAAACTTGAGTGGAAGCAACGAGTGAAGTTTGTAGAAGGGCTTCGTCAATTTTGGCCTTCAACAATTACAAAAAACAAATAATTGAGGTAAAACGATTCTTGTGCCGCATTCCATTTTGCAAGGTGACCAAACACATTTTGGGGATGCTGTACTCCCAGATTTATTCGACAGCATTAATATTCGAGCATCCTACTAAAGACGGCTGAGTTCTGAAGGGAGGAGACTGTGACATGCCACATCCTAAACAAGAGCTTGTGTTCCTCATGTGTAATTAATCATGCCGCATTAGAGAACACGCGCTACAGTTTTCAACCGGTCAGGAATAATGAGGAAAGCCTTCTGACAGACTGTCAGTTGCTGATGTATATCATAAAACATTCAGATGGTTACTGACCTCAGGAGAACTGCTTCAAAGAAATGTTTCACCGACTGTGGGAACGATATCATCATAAATGAATCCGTGCCAGTTGGGTGTGGTGTTTGATATATATGAGTGTCATACTCACTCTTGAGGTTGGATGCGGTTTGACTGAGGCTGATGCGAGGGGGCAGCGTGCTGTGATAGGGTGGAGTGCTGCTGAACAAGATGTCATTGGGCATGGCCTGGTCCAACATGGAGCTCCGCGAGCTGGCGTAGGACGAGCCCTTTCTGTTACTGCAAACGCTCTCATCTGAAAGGGTCCGATAGAGAGACCGCCGCGGTGACAGACTGCCCGCTGTCGATGCCTGACAGAAGAGACACAACAACACAAACTTTAAGCTTTAACAATGCTTAATTCATATAGTACAGTGTTACCTAACAGAACAAATATATGCACACATTGAAATCAATTCACCAATAAACAAAATACATATAAAATAAAAGAAAGATGGAACGTTCAAAGAAGAATTAGTAACAGTATACAAAGGTTGTATTAGTTAACATTAGTTAATGCATTAGCGAACTACTGAAGATATTTCTATAGCATACATTTTATTTTATTTGAATAGGGACAATAAAATAACAATCACCATCACTATACTCCCATTCCTGTGTAATAATGAAGGAAGTTATCACGCAGCGCATGTAGGCTAACTTCAGTCAACAGTTACCTAGCTTGGGACTAATTTCAAGCGCTGTCTGATAACACTGAGCCTGCTGCGGCCATGTTACGGCAGCAAACTTCTTTAATTATTACGCCGGAATGGGAGTATAGTTCCTAATCAAATCGGCCCGGAAAATCTCAACTTTTCAATTTCTGCCTGTCTTAGTTCACGATATAACTACAGAAGAGAAAATATCGAAACTCATTTTTGAATGCGATACTACTGGTCTTATTGGATTCAATGATCTATGCTAAGCTATGCTAAAAGTGCTATCGCCAGACCCGGAGATCGGCTGAATAGACTCTAAAACGGTAAAACTCAACTTATTAACTCTTGGGGAGTTGGAAAATGAGCATATTTCCAAAAAAGTGGAGTGTTCCTTTAACGTCGAAAAACTACATAGTGTTGCTTTAAATCCTGTTTCCATATCATGTCTTTTTCTTTTCATGTCTTTACTGTATTTAATGTTAAGCTTCACAATGGAAAATTGTAAAGTGCTATAGAAACACATTTCAATTGAATTTAAAATCAACAAACAGGTACACAAGGATGTCGAGATATAAAACCAAGCGGTCCCAGGAAGTGCATCCGAGACCAACACTAACACCAGGAATGAGGCTTTGTGTGTATTTTGAGACGGACATTTGTGTGTATTTTTGGTACAAAAGCAACAGAAAACTCTTTTATTGAAGTGATTTCATTGGAAGAGTTTGATGCACAATGGACAAAGAGAAGTCGATCAAAACAGCTGTAAGCAATGAAGATGCACGCGGTGCAGATTTGACAAGAATATTAGCCATATCGTTTTATGAACACACACACGTGTGTCTAAAAAGTGTCCTGTTATTCTGTGCTATCTCTCAGGGCAGGATGTGGACGGGAGGTTTGTATTGGATTGAATGAATGGTCTTATGTTGTTAAATAGCAGGATGCTATAAATAAGGTCTGCTCTTTATCTGCAGCTGTACACTATTGAGGAATGACTCCAGTGTGGCGCTTGTGTTCCTTCTCTAAAGCAGATCCATATTTAGTCAGCTGGATGAGAGGGGTCAGCGGGGGCCCAGGGCACCTACTTCATACAAGACCACATGTCGAATGTCTTACAGTCAAAGTTAGACAGACAGTAGCTTGTTTGTAAAACGTCTTCAATTCCAGCATTCTAACCCTCATGAAATCATAACTTTGTCATTTAAATACTTTACAGAGGCATGCAATATATCCAAAATATCTTAAACAAGACAGAGTTGTGCCTGAAACCAGAGGTGGAGTGAAATCGTGCCAAAATACTACCAAAGCTCTATACTGTAGATCAACTCAAGGGCATGAGCCAGAAGTTGGTTCGGTCCCAAATGAAGTCATTTCATCCTCTTTGTGTTATTTATAGTACACAATACGTCCTCCACTATTTAAAACTTGATCAAAAATGTCAGTTTGCTGAGCTACCATCAGAGGAGAGAAGGCAGACATCGAGGCTCGCGGGACTCAACAAAGCTAAAAGCCTGCAGGCCCCACACCCACCCTCTGTTTTCACATCCTTTATGCCAAAATCCCACTCCAATCCCATCGCTGAACCGTGAACCAAACCTCTCTTGCTGTCACAACAACACGTTTCCATCAAATTCTTCTCCATTTCCTCTTCAGCATCTCACTATACAAGACTAGATCCCAGTCTAGACCTTTTCAAAACCGCTTCAAACAGGACTTGAGAAGAACCTCGCACAGACATAAAGAGAGATCAGGATAGATTATTGCTTCAATGTTTAAATAACGTGCAAATAACGCTTTGTGACATTGTGAGCCAACGAGGCCTCATGTATAAAGATTTTTCTTGCACATATTAAGATTTACAAAAAATAAACTTAGGACACCCTACAGACACTTTACAAATTAAATTAATTCAAAGTTCTGAAAGAGAAGACTCCTTATATTTTGATCACACTAGGGGTGTCACAATATACTGGTATTGCCAATAACAGTGATGATAAAACCACGATTACCGATATTGTGTTAAACAATACCGTGATATCCAAACTATTCAGCACCTATTTAGAAGTTTAAGAGTCACGATGAGTCCCCAAACCCTACACTTGGATTTCGGGTGTAATTCGTTGACTAAACAAAAGACCAAACACAAAATAAACAAAATTAGAGATTAATTTAACTGATAGCATTATTTATTTATTATAAAGGGGTTTGGGTATCGTGATAATATCGTTACGCAGGACCAGGCCACGATGACCTTGTAGTGAAAATCGAATATTGTGACGGCCCTAGATCCCCACAGAACTGACCCTATTAAAGGGATAGTTCAACCAAAAATGAAATGTCTGTCATATTTACTCACCTTCGAGTCGTTCTGATGAACACAGAGAAAGATATTTGGAAGAATGCTTATAACCAAACAGATCTCGCCCCCCATTGACTCCCATAGTAGGAAAAAAGACAACGGTAGTCAAAAGTGCCCCAGAACTGTTTGCGGTCCTACATTCTTCAAAATGTCTTCTTTTGTGTTCAACTGAACAAAACAAAAATGCTAAGTAATTTTTCCTACTATGGAAGTCAATGGGGAGCAAGATCCGTCTGGTTACAAGCATTCTTCCAAATATCTTTCTCTGTGTTCATCAGAACAAAGACATTTATACAGATTTGGAACATTTTGAAGGTGAGTAAATGATGAGATATTTTTTTTTTGGGTGAACAATCCCATAAAGCAATGAAAACATTATTAACATCTTTAAGTAACAACTAAAACAATCACTCTTATAAAATATGTATAGATTTCTTTTTGTGCATTTCCGTTCACAGTGCGTATAAAAGGACGCTTCTGGCAGGAGTTTCCATCGGGAAAGAAAACCAGATTGAAAGTGTTCTCCATTACGACTCAAACTCCACGACGGCAGTTCTGTCTCTGAGGTGCTGGTGTGTGGCATTTAAAATAAATCAACTCCGCTGGCACATCTGAGGTCACGGACCAGCGAAATCTGTCACGGGTAAATAAAACACACTTGCTTGTCAACCTCGACTAATCTAACTCATATTACACAAAACAATATTTAATATAGGCGTCCCTTATGAAAAACCTCCAGAAATCCAAATCGGGACGAACTCTGACCGTCTCCCCGATAACAAAGCTCTTACGAAACTGCAGGCACTGTGTAAAAATCAGGCTTGAGCTGAAGAACGGGAAGAGCTCATGGTGCTGTAACGTGTAAGATATCACGCTGTCATGTCAGCGGGTCGGGACGGTATAAAACACGCCGTCTTTCTCTCTGCGCCTCACCTCCCTGTAGGAGCCCAATGTCCCGTCTGCCTCGGAGGGCGCAGCAACATGGCACGGCCACTAAAAATAGGCCATTGTGTATCAACCGCGGCCTTTCCTGCTAGATTACCGGCTGCGGGAGGGACGGAGGGAACTCAACAGCAAATGCAATTAAGACGTCTCCATGAGACTTCAAAAACACACACAGCACCAACAACTTCCGCAGTTTAATCCACGACACGAAGGGAACACAAACCCAGCGAGCGCTCGTAAATCTGACTGGGAAAACAGAATCTGTCTGATGCTGGGATTCATGTGTGTGTCCAGTACCGGCTCCGTCTGATAAGCCACACGTTTGCTCAGGCTTTATTCATTTCACTCAAGGAGGTTATCAGCATCGGAGCGCTTTGTAGGGAACACATGGAGCTTGTAGACCACAGAATGCTATGATTGCGACACAAAGTGAGTCGAGAGACAATATGAATTGCATCCTCTTAATGCGAAACTGTGAAGTTAGTGACATTTAAATCATTGCATAATAAAAAAACAGGTTTCAAATGCAATACATCAATTACCTGATATATTGTGGGATACGTGTGCACAACTGGTTGAGCATTACTACTACCATAGTAGGAACGTTGACAATGTTAGTGTCCCAGAACTGTTTGCTTTCCAACATTCTTCCAAATATATTTTTTTATGTTCAACGGAACAAAGATATTTATAGAGCTTGTTAATCGACGACACGCCGCGTTGAATGTCGCACCGACTTGGGAGGATCGCTGCTAGTATGTTCAATGCAGTGTCTTGTTTTTCTTGTTTGATTAGGAAATGTAACTATGGTAGGTCAGTTAAAAACTCATTCAGGAAAATCCCCTGGTTCGTTCACTTTCTATTTCTCCAAATATCACACAAAACAAGTAACTGTACGTATCAAAATAATAATAGCAGATGAGTTTGATCCTTCCAAGATGGCGGCGCCACTGCAACATGCAACATATGGCGCGACGTCAGCTTCACATTCTCTATGAAGACGTTTTTCCTACTATAAAAGGGATGGTGGCCAAGAACTATTTGGTTACAAGCATACTTCCAAATATCTTTCTCTCAGATTTGGAACAACTCGAGGGCGAGTAAATCATGACCGAATGTTTATTTTTGGATGAACTGTCCCTTTAAATAAACAACGAATACCTTTCTGTGGCCGCTCTCTGCAGGTGGGCTTTCGGGCACCATCATCTTTAGATATTCTTCTTTCGACCTGCTGGGCTGAAGACCTCCTTCTTTAAGTTTGTCCCTTCCCCTCTCCTGTAGTCGACACGCTCCCTCCGCCGCATACAGCTGCCTGATGAGAAAACACAGAACCAGACGTACATCGTGAGTGCATGTGGGTGTAACCTGCTTGAGTCGGGAGGAACGCGGGAGGTTTGGAGTCCTGAGTTTGTTTGAGGAGTGAGATTGCAGGTGTAAAGGTTACTCATGCGTGGCAGGGGTACAGGCGGCGTTAGGCGGGCATCCAAACAAACCAATTCATTAAAATGATTCGCACATTCACACTACTAGTCTGGTAGAAAGGGAACGGTCGGGAGGAGCGTTTAAAGAAAGCCAAACTGCCAAAAGCACCAAAGCAGTTTAACATAAAGAATCTATGAATATATGAGTTGATGTAGACGCAGCAGGTGAGGTATCTCAGAAAGATTAATAACGCTGTCGTTTTAGTGTGTTTATAACACAGCGCGGTCTATGGGACAAACAGGAGGATGAGGGGAGATCCGGGCGACGTGACCTTGATGATTCTCTGGCTGTGATTGGTTGTGCTCAGTGTGGGAGACTCGAGCAGGGTGTTACAGATTGATGTCACATAGCGGCACACACAAATACACAGACGCACTTGCTAACAGCTCAACCTGAACCACAAATGAATGCATGAAATCCAAAGTTAGTCTTTCGTGCCTTTTAATCCAAGTGTGTGTAATCCATCTTTTATTATTCTGGTGTATTTAAATATACAATAGTGGCCAAAAGTGATGTCCGGGCTGGGTGGCATATTTGCACAGTATTTGCTTTTAATGTTGCCTCAGGCTCGATTAAACCATCAAATTATGAGGCATATATTTTAACAGACATTATTAGAAAAATTACAGCATATCAAGTAATTTGGGTTTTATTCGAATATCCAAAAAAACACAAAAAAGCTTTTATAGGAAACAAACATTGACTACAGATGTTGATCATATTAATATAATAATAGTTTTAACATAATATTTATCAAGGTTGTTAATTTTATTCATGTTTTATATTTAACATTATTAATATGATTATTATCACTATTAATAATAATGAACTGTTATTATTAATATTTGTTGATCCTCACTAATATTTTGTAGTAATTCTCATGGGATTTGATTCAATAACAGCATCAATAATACATCTTTAATAATATAATACAATATTTGAATAAAGAGGGAAAACATAAATTCATATCAACTTATATTTGTACATTTTCATCCCAAAAAATTGCATTTAAAAAGGCACAATAATATATTAAATAAGAATATTAGGAATTAAATAAATACGAATTTAAATCGATATTTAATATACACTCACATATTAAAATAATTTATTATAAAGTAATTTGTTATATTACAACCAAACATAACTTCGGGTCAGGCGTTTGCGTCCAATAAAACTGTCTGTTGTTATTAACTGTCTGTTGTTATATAACATTCTTGTTCACGGGCCTGATACAGCATGTGACTACAACCCCAAAGGTGGCGTTTTCTTTTCAAGCCTAAAAGAAATCACTGTGCACGTAAGTGAGCGAATTCTTAAATGTGACAGTGGGCAAGGAAAAATACGCATCACTTTTTCACGGCTTAAAAGTGCAGTAATAAAGAGGCTGTTGCATGCGTCCTCACAGCTGTCTGCCGCGTCAACACCCTCACTGACCCGCTGACCTCCGCTGGTGTGTATGTGTTTATCAAAAGCTGTTGGTGTGAGGGTGGAGAGCCGGTGAGGAACAGTGAGGACAACTGAACTGGAGTGAGAGGGACAGAGAGCTCAAAGGTTAAAGGGAAAAGTTGACTAACACGTGGAGTCACATGTACTGTAGATACCTGGAGCGCTCGGCTAAAGCTGTGAGAAGAAAGGACAACAAGCCTTCACCCCCACTGACAGAAGAAGCCAAAGCAAAAGAAACAGAGAAGAAAGTTAGCAGCTGTTTTCAACACACCGAGAGCTTCATTGGCTGAAACCCTTTTGTACGGTTTGTCTAGAGCCAGCGTTACATAACATGAAATAAAGCCTTGAAGTGGAATAAACGCAGAATGGAGACGCTAACTTCATTACAAGGCTTCTTTCATAACAGCTGAGGAAAAACACCCGTGTCACATCATCAATCACAGTGTTTAAGAGGTACGGTTTTAAAGACCAAAGCAAACAAACACATGCTGCTGAAACAGAATCAGACATGCCAGTGTGTTCGCCATAAACGCTAGCCGGACATTTGATGTCATCTGTCAGTCACGGTTAACTCATGTAAACTCCATATGAGTCTCCGGAAGGGAGATGTTAAGATAAGCGTACTTGATGTTGAGGAATATCAACATGGCGCTCGCTTTGAAAGCAAAGCGATGCATAATCCACAAAACTAAGTCTTTAAAGAAAAGCAAACACAATTCTTTCGCTAAACACAGTGAGGTCTTACGCCCCCCACCAGATTTTTTGTAACACACAATTCCCACACAAAACAGGCCAGGCCATGGGGACTAAACATCGCTCTCAATAATGAGAAGAGACACATGCCAAGTGTATTACATTTGCGAGATTTAGAAGCTAACCGCAAGTTTCCAAACAAATCCATGGTGCGCTGATCTAGCGCCGGATCGATAGAGGAAGGATCGAGGTTTGTCCTTGAACGCTGGGAATGCTGGATGACCGTGCCGGAGGAAAGACTAATTGGATAAAAGAGGTGAGAGACCTAGGCCTGTGGCTAAATCCGCCTCAGAATAGAGAGAGAAGACTCTTTTCAACTTAATGAGTCGTGCCGGCGCAAGCTTGAAGGGCAAGAGCCCATCCTAACGGCTCGCATTAAGAAATTAAAACAGCCTGTGGTTTTATTTGAACGTTTACATGCTCTGGAGACGTTGAGGTCCGAGAACATGCCCGAAAGTCAATTAAATTACATAACAAATTACGTCTTGCTCATATGGTGCGAGATTGCTTTTAGTGACCATCATTCACTTTTGAATTGACCCTGCCGGCATCTTCCACACACACTCACCCACACTCGGACAGATTTGGGGGCTCATCAGCGACGGATCTGTCGTCGGCCTGCTTGCGTGCGTGTCCCGGTGCTGGGCCTCGGCTCCTGGCTACTGTGGGCTCTGGAACAATCTGGAGACGATGTGCGTTTGGAGCTGTGGGAATGCGGACTGCTGTGGTGATGTGAACCAGCACACATGAGATAAAATGAGACCGAATCATCACGGTAACATGCAAAGACCATCAGCATTCAGATGAAAACAAAGTGTTTCCCAATCCGAGAGGAGATTTGATTAACAGGGTTTCAATAGAGCTGTGGGTATATTGACAACATTCTGTTGGGCATCTGCAATCCAACACAAATTCCAAAACACACACATGAGAAGAGACAGCGACACAGCGGGCCGGGAGCAGGACCCTGACCTTTCCACGAGATGATGGCTGTCAGTCTCTCCTGTTTTGAACTCATCTTTTCTGTCCTTATGTGTAAGATTCAAGCGAGCGTACAAACCTATTAAAACGTTCAAATTGAATATAGGGATGCAAGGGCGTATCGTGCGGTTTCTGAATAGCCAGATATATCAACCCAATGGTTTATTAATACGCAATGTGAAGGCACTGAGTTGAATAATTTCTGTTGAATAATCCAAGGTTTTTCTCCGGGTTAAAAAATGTAATACTCAAACTAAATGAGTTCTGAAAATACAGCCGCGAAATAAATTAAGAGACCGTTCCAAATGTTCATTTATTCAGCATCTCTAGATGTATTGTGGTCATTTCAGTCCAGTGTCTGTTGAAGTTGAACAAAATCAAACCTCAGGAGTGACCGAGTCATCCAACAGCAATGTGAAAGACTGACAGCATGACAAGACACATGAAAACTGTGATAAAAATCCACTTTATGTAGAAATATTACTGTTGCATTGCTACAATGTAGCGGTAAATTGTCCTTTTTTAATGTTATTGCATCGGTTGAAAATTTGTCCTTTTTTATGTTATCGTATCCGCCGATAAATGGTCATTTTTTATGTAGTCGTAAAAAAATGACTAATTATCGGCTGATACGATTACATAAAAAATGAACATTTATTAAAAAAAAAGATACATTTTTTATGTTATCGTATCGGCCGATAAATGGTAATTTTTTATGTTATCGTATCGGCCGATAAATTTAAAATTTTTTGTCTTATCTGTATCAGCTGATAAATGGTATTTTTTGTATGTTATCGTGCACCTGAAGATGTTTAACCAGAGGAAATTAATTATGATTTATCGGCTATAATATATCGGACTTCAATTAAATTAAATAATCGGCCGATATATTATAGTCGATAAATCATAATTAATTTCCTCTGGTTAAACTTCTTCAGGTTAAAATCCAGTACAGTACTGTCTTTCTGCCGTGATCATTCACTCACTGCCATTAGCAAAACATTGTTAATGTAGGTACAGGATGTAGATATTTATGAGTGTGTAAATTATAGGAACAAAAGCATATTGTTAGAATCAGACTGCTGAAAGAATTTTCAGTCTCAGAGAATGTTATATCAATATTAAAGTACTGCATATCAGCCATTTATCGGTTATCGACTTCCAATGTTCAAGGCCTGGAAAAATACGGAGCATCTTTTCTGTTATTTTCACCTGTTTCTCAAGTTTTCATTTTCTGCAAATAAATGCAAATATAAACAACATTTTTATTTGAAATTTGGGAGAATTATTGTAAATAGTTAACAGAATAAAACAAATAATTATAATTTTACCAAAAAAAATATGTTGAAATGGTCTCTTAATTGTTTTCCGCGGCTTTATAGTTATAACATATAAAATATATTTTTTCACACATCTTTCTGAAAAAAAATATCTAAAGTAGCTACGATCTATGGTTTACAATGAATATAGAACAGCAAATGCAGTAATTAAATATAATATTGGCCAATAGTTGTTTACTGAAACCCAAATCAGCCAATAAACTACATCCAGCAACCACATTAAAGATGTCCCTCAATTTCCCAGAACAATGTACTGTCAAGTGTTGACGCAAGCATCCGCAGTTTCGACTAATTCCTGAAACCGACCATAATGGCCATAATTGACATGTTGTTTTGCTTATGATTTTTCTAAACAGCTCTAAAGTAAACAACATTATCGTTCGCAATGTGGATGGAAAATAAGCCACGTCAACATGTGAATGGTGAACATAAGATTCATTTTTCCCCTTCAAAAAATAAATGTTGTCCTGTACTGTTGTAAGGAATTGCATGACCTTCCCGTGCATCAACGACTGGAATATGCCAAATGAACTCAGTGGATGCTTTTCCGTCATCTACAAAATCCTCATTGTGGTCAATGTGTCCAAAGACGGAACGCAAAAACCGTGGCCATCTTTCCATGCAGCTGCCTATGCAAAACATCCAGGCAGACAACGTATTTAGACAGCTGGATGTGTGTTTGTTTGTCTGTAATTGGAAGAATATGTGCATATTTATAAACAATAACTAAAGCTGACCAAGTGCACATTCTTTCCTGTTAACATTCCACCCGGTCTGAAGGGAGTTTTATCTGACAGGTGAATCAATAGTCGGCAAAAACAAACCGTTTTAGAGCCCTGTGTTTGGACCAAACAAACAACCAGAAATCTCTTTTCTAGCCACAAGTCGTCACTCACCTGGAATGAGATGAGATCTCGCTCAGGTCTCCCATGCTCCCGTCCACAGGCGTGTGTCCGGCCGCCAGCGCCGCGGCGTATCCCTGAGGCAGGTACAGCCTGCTGTGTTCCTCCTCTACAGAGCCTTCCTCCGTCAGTTCTGGAGTCCACGGGTGACCCGGATCGGACACCCCACGGGCCTGGAGCATGACGCGGGCCACGGACGCGCTGGCCACCCCGGGGGTCATGCTGCAGGGGGCGGTATCGATGCCGCTGTCCGTCGAGGCTCCTTTAATGTAGGTGAGACCCAAAATCTCCGGATCCATCAGGTCCCCGGAGCCGAAGTGCTTCTCGTCGCTGTTACTGCTGGAGGCGTTGCTGGACAGTGTGTTACTGCTGGAGTGACTGGAGTTTTTATCGCCGCCCTGCTGGAGGAAAACAAGAATCGAATAAAAAAATACTTTGGCTTTAACATTATGCAAAACCAAATACACTTGCATTTCAACAAATAGATAGAAAAGAAGGCACATTGTTGACACGCTGTGTCTGCCGGTACATTTGTCTCTTATCGGCTGCCTGTCATACTTCATCACGTGACATCACATCAGTTTTAATGCGCACTGCGAGAGCAGAAGAACTAATTACTCTGAGCTAATGAATAATTCGGTGACTGCTAATATATGCAAATGTCTTCTGTATTCATTAACTAGTGTGCAGACAACAAGGCGTAATAAATTAAGAAAGCAGAGGCTGATGGGAACGAGACGTGTACATCCCCCAGCGGACATAACCTACAGAATTACCCACCGCAACAGACTATAAAAACAATTATATCCAGATAAAGATAGTAATTGGCATTTACAGTATATATAATACAGTGGCCCAAAGACGTCCAACGTTGAGGTATTTGAACACAGCAGGACGAAGACCTAAATTTTTCCTCAAATATATTAAAGCATAGTTCACCTAAGAAAAAAAAGTCCTTTATCATTTATTCACCCTTATGTCAATCTAAACCTGTATGACACAAATGAAGATATTTTGATGAACGTTGCGATCCAAACAACATTGGCCCCTATTGACTTGAAATATATAAACAGACATTTCTCAAAATCTCTTCTTTTGTGTTTCACAGAGTTTTGGTTTTGAACCCCATGAGGGTGAATGAACGATGATGGTGTATTTTTCTGTGAACTATTTCTTTAATCAAGATATGTTGTAAAAATGCTGTGTGCATGTTGTGGAGTAAGGAATACGGCGTTTTAATTTTACAGCTTGCTACGCTCATGCTGCTTCGAGGGTCTGTTCAGGATGCTGTTTCAGAAGTCAGCTGTCTATATAGTTTAGAAACAGAGTTTTATCACTACAGCTTCACTGCAGGAGTCTGTCGTCTCTCTGGACTCCCGCTGCTCTGCATAAATCAGCTGTAATTCAGTCTGAACCGGGGCGGCGGTGGTCGGGTGCAACTTGGGAACAGGGCGAGCGTGATATCGGGACAATTTAACATTCAAGGTGAGAGAGACGGCCAGACCAACATGAGCACGTCGCTGATAACATCGCAGAATAACAGCACCAAGGGCAGCCTGACCTTATCTCCATTCATTCATCAGTCTGACGTACACGCACACTGACAGTATAACCAGCGGCCTGGCCACGGCTCTGTCTGCGTTTGTCATGTCGAGGTTTTTTTAACGTACATAGTCAACACCCTAAAAATGACTTTCTGAAACTTTCCAAAACGCTCCAGAGGTGAACAAGCATGTTTCTGCATCACTGTTTCTGAAAAGTTTTCAGAACACTACACCTGTCCTCCATTGTTTGGCCAAACAGATGGACGACAAAGAAACTCATGCTATAGAACCGTCTGAGGAACCGTCAAATTAAGCGGGGAAAGTAAAAAATACCGCAACAATCAGGGAACACATTCTGACGTTGTGAAGACATTCAGACATTCCCACTGCTATTTTCCTTGTGGGAGTTTCCCTGTATTATAAATCAGTCCGGCATTTATAAACATACAATTATATACAAACAAATATCTTCTGCTGGCTGGCCAAGTCACCGATCGAATTATAAATAAACCACATAATTTAAAACCAAAACATACCCTCTCTCTCTCTCTCTCTCTCTCTCTCTCTCCCTGTTGTCCTTTTAAGGGGTCATCTGTGAAAATCAGACTTTTTCCATGTTTAAGTGCTATAATCGTGTCTCTGTTGCTTCCGCCAACTCAGAAAACGTGAAGAATGATAACCCAGTAACTTTGTTTATGTGAGCCTATCTCTGCAAGCTTGTGAGAAAACGAGCCAATCAGATTTCGCTCCCCTTCCGACGTAGGAAGGGGTTCTTATTATAATTTTACCGCCGCTTTATCTGAACGTGTCCATCCATGGTGCTGCCGCCATATTTGTTTTCAATGAATGTTATATACACTACTGTTTTATTTTGAACATATTATGTAATTTTATTAAACGTAATATTAAATAAACGTGGCAAACATTAGTTTTGTCCTCTTTATTATAAACTCGTTCAATAATGTGAAAATGAATGTTTACCATTTTACAAAACAATCCATAAAGCCAACCAGGTATAATATAACCGCTATGACGAATGTCCGCGACAGTACTATCAAACGCAGGACATATCACGTCAGTGTCAGAAATTGTTCACTCATTTTCATTCATTCCTTCTCCATAAAGAGGAATATTTAGCATTCGCTATATAGGGAATAGTGAATGAGTGAGCGAATTCAGACCCAGCTCATTCGCTTTTATGTGACCCTTCTTTCTTGTCTTGTCCTTGGAAGCACAGGCTCACAGCCCTGGCTGCGTTTTCTGCTGAAAAGGGGGCGGAGACTAGCAGCTCATTTGCACTTAAAGAGACACTTTAAGCACGTTTCTCCTCACGTGCTAAACTGGGCATTTAGGGCATTGTATAATAAAAGATCTGCAGTGTGTTTTGAGCTGAAACTTTACAGACACATTCTGTGGACCACCAAGATTTATATTACATTTGTGTAAATGTAGAAAATAACCTCATATGCTGCCTCTCCGTATGATGTGAGGGTGTGAGGTCTTACCCGTGTCAACTTGTTAGGCGAATCCTTGCCCCTTTCCTTCAAGGAGTTGAGGATCTTTGTGGACGGGACGTGCCATTTGGCCTCTGTTGACAAAAACGAGATCAATCCAGCTAAACCTGATTTCAGATGATAGTTGGTTTAAGGGGTTTTCTAGCTGGCGCAATCCGCACTAGCTGAACTACAAAGCTATTTGATCGCTATTGAAAGGCTGTGCGTGAACCTCACCTGCAGACCGTGTTCTCTCCAGAGTGGGCTCCTTTTCCCTCAGCATCTCACCATCTCCCAGCATGCCCTGGGCTTCAGCAGAGCGGTCATGGAGGACGGGTGAATGACACCTGTGAGTGGAACACGCGGTTCAGCATCCCAAAGTGTTTATGGGGACTTTAATTTTAATGTATTGACATGAACTCTGTCTCTGTTGTATGTTTGATGTATTGGCTGTCGTGACGCATGACTAATATCGACAGTTTATGTCTATGCTCATCTTAAGGATGTTTGGAGAGTAAAAAGAAGGGGAGTATTTTAACAGTTTCCTAACCAGGTGTGAGGATCTTTATGTGTGAGTATGTTAGAGCTGAGGCTATTACACGGATATGTTCACTTCCTCAGGCACATGGGAACACTCATGTCAAGGGTACCGCCGTACCGGATCTGTCTGCAGATGTTTAGTGGAGAGCTTTGATAAAGAAGATCATCAGGTTTTTACAACTTCTGACTAATAATGCAAATGTTTCCCCGTGTGTTAGGATGAAGATAACTTTTTATACATGTAAATGGTTCTGATAAAGTACTTTATATGTCCATATATACACTACATTTATAAATGTAGCCATTAAATATATGAATATATACTTATATGTTTTTGTAAATATTATTGCTGAAATACTTTCCTTACTTAACTTAAATACAAATAAATCAAATTAATTTTAAACTAAATAAATACAAAAAAAGGTATTTTAACTTTCTTTTAAGTTAAAATAATTACACTGAAATATTGACAAAAAAAATAAATAAATATATATCTATTGAAAAAAAGAAAATAACAGTAAAAATTCAAAATATACTGATTGAAAAAAAGAAAAGAAAATATTATTAGAAAAAAATTCTATGTTAGTATTTAAATGCAAACATGTATCTTGATTGCTGTAAATCGCACTGAATAAAAGAATCTGTCAAATGCATGAATGTTAATGTAATTATTTGATTCCACAAAATAATTTTATATGAACAGAATGTGTGTGTGTTACCCGTCGAATGCCGGCTGCTGGTTCCAGGTGGCACTTCCGCAGGGTCCCGGGTCACTTGATGATGATTGGTTACTGGGTGAGCTGCGGTAGTGTTGAGACGCGTCTCCTTTACTGCAGGATGAAATCTGAGGGTTCTCTATATCCTGAACGCTCCTGTAGTGAGTGTGAGAAACAGAGAGAATACACGTGGATTCTTCTGGCAGTTGTTCACATGTGGAGCTCCATTACAGTTCTCTTATAGTACATCCATTAGACGTTCCTGTGGCTCAGAGGTAAGAGCATGGCACTAGCAATGCCAAGGTCATGGGTTAGATCCCAGGGGGTTGCACATAGTCAAAAACAAATGTATAATACAATGCAATTTAAGTCGCTTTAGATAAAAGCATCTGCCAAATGCATAAATGTAAATGTAGACGATTATGAATTCTGAGAAAATCAAGTTGCTTCCTTCCTTTTCAACGAGTGTATAAACAAATGTTTTCTCAAAAGACTGTAGGATGTACGATAATAAAACTTGATGAGACGATTTAACTTCTGTTCTTATAGAAAGTATATAAAATATGACAGTGTACGTTCCATTTCACTCCAAGACACAACAGGCACTGCTTTCAATGTGTCTCTGGTCCTGTGATGCTATGTGGTTTCTAAGATGTTTGGAGTAGATTTTAGAGTGTTGCTATGCAGTTGCTAAGGAGTTTCGGGTGAGCCCCAATCAATCAAACACCACTAATAAGAGAGAGAGAGACAAAGAGAGTGAAATCAGAGAGACAGAGAGAGACAGAGTCCTCAGTTTTCTCCACATGGGGTCTCACAGAAGAGGCAGGAAAGGTCATCAGCACCACGAGGGGCTTCTAAATTAGAACAAATGACCACATTATAATAAACCATAACTGCAAGAAATATCTCCTGCATACCAAACACAAGAGCAGGTGCAGGAGTTCATGATGAGTCTTTAAATATACCGCAAACACAATACCCGCAGTGAATAAACAACATAACACTGTCTCAGAAGTAGGCGCCATGTGACATGTTATGGGGAAGGAAGAGGAAAAAAAAGAACAAAACAAAGTCGGTCAGTATGGACTCGGTATGGAATTCATTCAACATGAATGAAACCAGACTGTGAGAAATCAATGACGTCTGTCACTTGCTGTGTATGTAGATGTCGATACGGCGTCTAGCTGAAGCGAAATCATTTTATTGAATAATTCACAAATTTAATGCAACATTTATAACGATTTAAACTCCAACACCCTCATCCCACCCAAATGTAAACTCCGATAACATGAGAGAACGCTGATATGTAAATGTCAGAATACAGTCAATACACACAATAAAAGGTTTATCAGTGGCTGTCACACTTTCTCCATCAACCTGGATTTTTAATGCATTTTAACACCCGGAGTTCTGTCCTACTTTTGTGTGTAGGGCTCAGATAATCTGAAAGTACAGTATCTGGTTCATTCATAGGAGAGGTGCACTCATGTGACGCGTCAGAGAAAATGATTTTTGAAAGATACAAAAAAAGATGTGAAGAGTTTGGAAAAGATGCCGCCGTGAAACAGATGAATGACAGAATGAGAGTTGTCCTGAAGCACACAAGCTCAAATAAAAAAACACTCCGTTAGCCATCAAACAAACATATTCTTGAAACCGAATCCGTAGACACGACTAGTAACATCCCATAAAATATGATGGAAATGCTTTTCAACCCCATAATCTGACTGGTTAGATACGGAACAATTTTAATATTCCAACAACTGCAAGAACTGAAAAAAAAAACACCCTGAGATCTGACTGCACTTTCTGAGCCATTGAGCAACCCTCAAGAACCATATCATCTCATAAATCTAATAGCTGAGGTGACTGGTGAGCAATACCTGGGTCCGTCCGGCAGCTTTCTGTCGAATGAGGTGCTGCGTGGGATAGCAGTCTGAGCGTGCTGGAGGAGTTGTTGGCACGGCATGCGGTCGTGACCCTGGGTGGGGGATCCACGGGGCAGGGGCTGGCTGCTGGTGGGCACCCGGTGCCAGGTGGTGTTTCTTTTGAAAGGAGTCTTGTATTCGCAGGGAGTTCCTTCACTGTCCAGTTTATACTCGACCATGGGGATTCTGTAGAGTTCTGAGCAGCCCCTGAGAGACATAAGGGTATAGTCAAAATGTTTCTGTTCATAATCTTTATTCAAATATATTTAAGCATCCCCAATAGGCCAGAGATCCTTTTCACCATCTCCTTGATTCCTGACAGATTTGAATGACATTTTTTTAGATAGATAAACAGACACCTAAAGATAGACAGACACCTATAGATAGAAAGAAAGACACCTATAGATAGACAGACCCCTTAAGATAGATAGACAGACACCTAAAGATAGACAGACACCTAAAAATAGACAGACACCTAAAAATAGACAGACACCCATAGATAGACAGACACCTATAGATAGACAGACACCCATATATAGGCAGACAACCGTAGACAGACAGACAACCGTAGACAGACAGACACCCGTAGATAGACAGACACCCGTAGATAGACAGACAGCCGTAGATAGACAGACACCTATAGATAGACATCTGTAGATATACAGACACCTATAGATTAACAGACACCCGCAGATATACAGACACCTATAGATTAACAGACACCCGCAGATAGACAGACACCTATAGATAGACATCTGTAGATAGACAGACACCTAAAGATAAACAGACACCTGCAGATAGACAGACACCCGCAGATAGACAGACACCTATAGATAGACATCTGTAGATAGACAGACACCTAAAGATAAACAGACACCCGCAGATAGACAGACACCCGTAGATAGACAGACATCTGTAGATAGACAGATAGACAGAAATACAAGAATATAAACATGTATGAAAACACAAATCTAGAGTGCTGAAGAAGAGAAGATCCACACAAAGGGGAAGGAGGGTGAGAAGAGATTTGAAACAGAAGAGCCCGGGGGGATCAACACTGCACCCTGCTTCAGAAACCCCCAAAAATCTACAACTCTGGAGCGGTTGTATCTGCAAAACATGGGGGGGTCACATTCTCACTTTATCTTCTTCGATTTGCATAACAAGCCCACAGGCCACTCGTATCAATTAGATGCAAAAGACAAGCCCCTAACATCAGAGAAGATAATCTCCTCCTACATGAACTGCAATGTGTTTTAAATTGAGCCACATTCATCCGTTTCTCCTCACTGCCCTCTGGATACCACTGACCTCGCTGTTCTCCAGAGGCTAAAACACTAGACGCAACGCTATGATTTCTGCCAGAATCTCTTGCCACGAGCAGTTCAGCGCCAATATGCCAGTGCACAACATTTTTAAAACATATTTTTCGTGTTTTTACGGGGAAAGCATGCAGATATACAGCTGCGGAAAAGAATTTACAGCATTAGAGACCTACATTAAATCAGCATTGCTAGATGTATTGTGGCCATTCTAGTCCAGTGTCTGTTTAAACCATATCAAACCTCAGGAGTGACAAAGTCATCCAACAGCAATGTGAAAGACTGAACGCATGACAAGACACATGAAAACTGTGATCAAAATCATATACATTTGAAAAATATTTATATTTTTTTACTTTTCCTAAATACATGTACTGTAGAAATATGACTGTTGTATTGCTTAAAAGTGAATATTAACTTGTGTTCTTTGAGTATTTGAGGTCTGAAAAAATACAGAGCATCCTTTCTGTTATTTTCCTTCTGTAAATAAATGCAAATAGAAACAATATTTTTATTTGACATTTGGTAGCAATATTGTTAGTAGTTCACAGAATGAAACGAAAATGATCATTTTTAAGTAGTAAACTTAGAGAAACTGAAAATAATTGTGAAATGGTCTCTCCATTTTTTTCCGCGGCTGTATATACTTCATTGGTAGTGTCAGCATTAACTGTACTCACACTTATCAAAACTTTTCTTCCAAACACTTAGGAAGTTCTGGAATATAAACATATAAATGAATCATGGTTTTACTACAGTAACCATAGTTTATTTGTAGTAAAAGCCTAGCAATCAAAAATTAATCATAATATCCACAAATTTAGCATCGTCTCACTATACTAACCACGATTTAACCATATTTATAGTAAAACCGTAGTAAACACAAATGAACCATTCTCTCACACATACAAGCATGTGATGGGGTAACTGATGCTGTGCTCGCGGGGACACGAGGGAATTTAAGGTGCAGGTGAAAATATCGTCACTCAGCGGCGAGGAGCCTGAAATCTCACTTGAGCGTCTCTTTAAGCCCGAGAACAGGCAGAGAAAGAGTCCTTCCATCTGACCGCATCTACAGGAAGAGCCCTCACATCAACCGAGGCATTTTGGGAGGAAGAAAGGAGGAAAATTATTTAATGGAGGAATTTTAAGCAGTTTGGGCTCTCTGGGGTCCTTCTAGATTAGTTTTAGTCTCATTTTCATCACTACCTCTTTTAAATCCAATTTAAAGGAATTGTTCAGGCAAACATGAGTTTTTTTACATGTCCTCAAGAGTCATGATCTGTTTTCTTATCAAGGGTCTTATTAACTAAATGAACACTTGGATTAGGGCTGTCTGTACATCCGATCTAAAGAGGGATGAAGCGACAGAACACCATCTATCCATCGATCTACTTCTACACTGCCAACGCATTACAGTTCTTTCTTGGCACTTTCACAAGCGCCTTGTGCTCTTTTCCAAAGCTTTCCATTTAAAACAGCACAAATATAATCACAAAATGAGGATTTAACAAGATAAGTCATACAGAGTAATATACGGATATCATATGATGACGATTCTCTAAATTTCATTATACGCTTACAACAACATGTCAGTCAGCTGGATCTGAAAAAGTGCAGATAAATGAGCAGAAATGAAACACACAAAAACACACATGTAATGTAAATGCATTGAATCTGTAGGGCCTCTTTCTAAAACCTTTGAAACTGTAGATGCTTCAAACAGTGTCGGTGACTCATGTGTTTAAAAAGCAAATCAACACAAGTGCTTACACAAACGCAATATAATGAGAACCAGTTGGGAAGCAAGCTTTCCCGTTTGTGCATACAGTAGAAGAATGTGCTTATAGAAAACAATGAATCTAAGCTGGAGAATACAAATGTTTTACCGTCCTAAAAAACATTGCATTCGAAGCGGAGTGTACTTTAAAAATGATACTAAAAAATGTAAGGTAGGAATTTTCTACATTCAGAATTGACTGGATCATAAAAGAGAGAATGAAGTCGGAAAATTAGAAAGGACGGATGAAACGGAGGGTCTTTAGTTAACACATTGAAACTGCTTCTGCATTGACTAGCGTCTTAATGGGGTTCATTTCTTGTGCGGCGAAAAGCAGAAAAAAACATCCTGATGTGTAATGGAGTGATACAAAGCTAATGGCATTTCTAAAGACGTGCAAATGTGCGTTTGCCTCAAGCACCGTTTCCACAAGTCATTAACGTCAGTATATATGTTCAGCAGGGTTAACATGACTTTCTGTTGGTTTCATCTTTTTAATCACATGAGAAACACATTCACACGTTCCAGAGTCATCTACAGTATGTGTGACTAAAACAAACCAAACAACATTCAGTAGATTCAATGTGCTGTTTTAATACACACCTGATCCCAAATGTCCGCAAAGCAAATCACGACAGTCATTTCTAACATTACTTATTCGATCCAAGAGAGTATTTAAACACTATCTTCCACTGCTGGATGCTAAGATCGGCACAATGCACACCTCTGACAATATTGCCATTTTAATGGAAAACAGAATCAGGGGCTACCTGTATGAGATATTACAGACCTTAGAAAATGCAATACTGAGAAGTAATAAGCAACATTATGTATATATATATATCTTCATATACACCATATGGATTATTATACCACTGTTCATCTTAAAAAACTACAAATTTACACTCATCCATAAAAAAATGATTTTATTTTAAGAACCTATAGAAGCTTTTTTTAAGGTTGTGCAGAATCCAGTCTGGTCTTGTGAAATATGGGTCTCATATTAGCCCAACCCAGAAAATCTATTTATTTACACAAGTGCTGCAGGATACGGCCGTAACCCCGTACAGTCCAAGATCCTTTTCCATCATCTTTATTGGAAGCCTTTAAACATGCCGCACATACATCAAACTAATGATGGAAACAGAGAAACATTTCAAATGAGTCTACACTGCAAACTCATTTATAGGCTGAAAATGTCGACAACGGGTAAATATTTGCCATCAGACAGATTTGACATCCTTCAGAGAGCATGTGTAGACTTGAAACTTGAGGACTATGAGAAGGTGTCTGATTCTGAACATGTTTATACTGCGTTTAATACTTTGGATAGCAGTATTTTTAATCCAGGTTAATGCTTTGACTGAACCTTTCCTTTAAACATTTAAATGATATTGTTATTATGTATGAGTTTCTTTAGACGTAATGTATACTAGATCATGTATACTTATCATATTCATTTTTCTGATAAACTTCTCTTTCCACTTTCAAGCCAAAAATAAAGTAGATAAAAACATTTCCACTTTAATTTCTTTAGGGTAATACAAAAAGTGCAAAGCATTACAGAAAAAAAACACATACATTTGACACGTGAAACATGTGGTTGTGCAACATTTTCATGTGACTTCCATGGGATCACATGTGAAAATCATGTGTTCATTCTGTAAGAAAAGCAAGAGAAAACATCTACAATAAAAGAACCCATACATAAAATTAACCGTGGTTTAAGTATAGTAAAAGTGACGAGCTTATAATGACAAAGGTTTTACTACAATTGACACCTTTAAAAAAATCTAATAAAAGTTTTTTTTCAAATGTTAAAAATTTTAATAATATTCATAGACTAATAATCTTTATAAACACTTTGCGTTTGTAATTTATAGCCACAGATTTAGAGACCATTTAAAAATCAGTTTTTCTGATATAAAAAAAAATCACTACTTTGCGTTTAGGTACAATTCTGTGAACTACTAACAATATTTCTCCCAAATTTCAAATAAATTCCTTTATTCGCAGAAAATGAAAACTGGAGAAACCTCAAATACAGCATAGAAAACAAGTTCATATTCACTTTTAAACAATACAACAGTAATATTTGTATATTATTTAGGAAAAGTTCAAAAGTAATTTTATATGATAACCTGGATTATTCTCACAGTTTTCATGCGTCTTGTCATGCGCTCAATCTTTCACATTGCTGTTGGATGACTTTGAGTCACTCCTGAGGTTTGATTTTGTTAAAATTCAACAGACACCGGACTGGAATAGCCACAACACATCTAGAATTTTTTTTGCGGCTGTATAGACGTCTTAAATCCAGCTGATTGATGGTACGTGATTGTGTCCTGTTGTAATTGATCAGACAGGTAACTGAAGCATTAAAGCACAATCTGGTGTAGCATGACTCATCTGACAGCGCAGGGATGTGTTTCATCAATAATCGAGCACCCTGTGTGCAGGGCTAGCGTTTGGACGAAAGGCCTTGGCATCCACGTCTGAGCCCAGCTGGCCATCTCTCTCATCCACATCACATCACAACACAAACGACCGTCTGCTAGTTTCCTCTCATGGTGTGATGTCTCTGCTCCAACATCATTCTGTCACTACTGATACATCGTACTTACTCTAAACAGCTTCTTGGTGTAAACCGTGGATAATAATGTGTGCATGTGTCCATGAATTCACATAAATGAGAAGAGAAATAAGAAGAGTGCCGATACCTTCTGGGGGCTCCGTCCTGGTACGGTTGAATAATGACGACCTTGACGGAGACAGATGTTCTCAGGAGGTCGATCATCTGCTCGTGGGTCAGAGTCGCCACCGCCACTTTGCAGATCTCCACCAGCCGGCTGCCCTGACGCAAACCCGCCTTCCAGGCGTAACCGAAGGGTTCCACATCCGCTATGATTCCTTCAAAGTTGACGTGGAATCCGAGCTGGCCCAGACCGTTCCGGCGCAGGGTCATTTCTGTGGTCTCGCATCCCCGCGACACCATCTGCATCAACACACAAAGAGAGAGAGACAGCGTGAGCAAAGATAATTGTGCGACTTTGTCGTCTTCAAAACCTCAACACATTTCACAGTGTTCGTAGTGTGCTAGGAATATGCAAGTTTTTCATTTGTGAACATGAAAAGAGGTTCGATGGCGTCGTGAAGGTTCAGTGCATCTTCAGTGGGAACGTGGAATGAGACACAAAGGTGAAAGGTCGACTCATTCTCCAGTCCCTTGTTCAACAATGACAAGAGGTTCTTTAAAAAGGTTTTCCTTTACAAGGGAACGAAGGCTCATGACATGTCTTCGACATGCCGGAAGAGTCATACCAAACATGTCAACTAAACGATTTAGAGCAAAATTGTGGTTTTAGTGACAGAGGAAGAGAAGAACCCCAAACGAAACCACATCCCCCAGGAGACATCTAAATCCAAACGGATTTCTCTTAATCTAACAAGCCTTTTGTGTGGAAATAAAGACAATTCCCCACATGGGGAAATGAGTCACCGGAAAAGTTAGTCTATGCAATTACTGTCCAATAAAAGCTTCTGTGTGACACACACCTCTCTAAGTGATTTTTTCATGCTGTGATAAAAGCAGAATACATTTTTGGACAGAAAAAAAACATTCATTCATTTTGTATATAGCTATGTACCAGAATATCAGAGACTTGAGGACCCTAGAAACTACATAGCAGTGCACTAAAAACCAATGGCTTGCTTATTAATAAATAAAATCAATGAATTCATTAATAAAATATCACTACGGCGTAATATGTGACGTTTAGCACGACAGCAAAACACAATCTCATTCATTTGACAAAACGTCACAAACTTCAGATCAAATCTGTTCTTATCTTAACTATGAAAAACCAGAGCAGGCAAAACAACAAAGGAGAATCGATGAGAAAATCCTGCATTTTATCACCGTGTACACACATCATGGGGGTCAGATAAGTGACAGCGAGTACAGATCTCAGATAAGAGTCCGATCCTTCTTTAAAGCTTTACTGTAATGAGCTCAGCAAGTGAGAATCTGATTCTACTGTTTGTGTACGTTTGTTATCAACAACGGCCATTGTGTTGTTATAACGAAACACTCAGTTTCGGTCAAGTATTTGATTTATTTCACAAATGCAAAACCATAAATATACACCATCATTTAAAATTTAAGGATTCTTTCTTTATAGTTTCCCACTTTTAAGAATAACAGTAAACTCATCAAAACAACAGAATGACACAAATGTAACAATGTGAATTACAAAAATCTAAACTGTTATATTTGAGCATTTGCAGTGTAGTCATCGTTTGCCTGAATATACAATTAAACAAGAACAACCCACATCAAACGCAATAACTCAAACTCAAATCAAACCGTCAAGTGATCTGCGAATGGAATGAGTTCAGAGTGAATCCTCATGGAGAAGCTGAACTCTGCGCAGTTTTTCCCACACGGTGTCATTCTCTCTGTTTAAGTGCTTTAAAGAGGCCAATCTGTTCCGGCCGTCTGCTGGACTGGTTCACATTACATCACAGGCTTTTAAAATCACCTGTGAAACTCAACACCAAAGCAGCCCAGCGTAGCACAACAGACCCAACCTCGCCGAGGAGCTGCTGAAATACATGATGTGTGATGTGTTGTCCGTTCGGCCGAGATTTCGCCTCTGACTTCAGCGTCTGGTTTTAGCTTACACAAAGTCATTAACACCACATTAGAAAAATTAAAGGGGTCATATGACACGGCTAAAACAAATATTATCGTTTGTTTTAGATGTGATGCAATGTGTATACATGATTTAAGGTTCAGAAACGCTGTATTTTCCACATATCTTGCATGTTTGTCTCTCCTCTTTGCTCCGCCTCTCTGAAACGCGCAGATTTTTCCGTAGTGATTGGTGGAATACTGCAAGCGTGTGACGGAAATGTTACGCCTCTTACCATATTTGGAACATCAGGTTCCAAGCGATTGTACTGACAGGTACGCCCGCCTTACATGCGTATACATTAGGGCGGTCTTAGTCAAATATCTTAGTCAAATATAGTCAAATCAAATATGCACACGGAGCGAGGACGTCCTTTCGCTAAAATCTCTGCCAGATCTGTTACATCCGGCGCCAGAGGGAACAATGGTGGTTCACTTCTGGATGCACATAGGATTACGATCAACAACGTGAGTCTAATTATTCAAACACTTTGCCATACGTCTACAACCAAAAAGGATCCGTTTCAAGGTACATCAACAATTAAGATAAAAAAAAGCAAAGTGAACGTTTGCACTTACTAGAGGCAAGATCACAGAGGTGACTTAATCACTCCTTAAAGTGGACTGTATTAGTGAACTAATGTAGGGAATAGTGAAAGAGGGTATAGTGGGCGATTTCAGACACAGCCTATGTGTCTTAAAGTCCCTGTGAACCGGAAGAAGCGATCGTTTTTACTTGCATATTATGACACATTTCCGAGTGAAAAGGAATTTCATAGGAGAAAATGAGAGGGCGTGGCTTGCGGTTTTCACTGCAAATTGATTGGATGTATAAAGTCAGCTGCTGCATTTTGAAATGAAACTAGCAGCAGCAGACTGACAGCTGAAGGGGAGGAGTTAACGGATGCTCCGGCCAAGCCGTCTAGTTTACGTCATTTGAGATGGATCGTCATTTCAGGGCGGAAGTGCATTTTCAGATTTTAACTGAAGATTATGAGGGTACATGAATTATAAAAAAATAATGACACACATTGATAGGCTATTTACTATAAATGCTGCAATATTTCATGAAAAAAATAAGAATTTATTTTTTTTATTTCGCTGGGACTTTAAACACAGACGTGAACGGGGAGTTGATAAAAACACAATAATGTTTACATTTCTTAACCATTTTCAATGGTTTACGATCTAATGGTACAAAAACATTCGATCTCTAGTTACTAATAATGTCAGTAGTTAGTCAAGGGAAACTGTGAACACTCACACTGGTCAAGCAGTGATTTGGCTCATATTTCTTGGTTAAAATGATATTTCACCCAAAAATGAAAATTCTGCCATCATTTACTCACTGATTGTTAACACACAGAAAGATATCTGGAAGATTGTCAAATCTTGTCCCCAATTGACTCCCATAGTGTTTATTTTCCCTACTTTGGCAGTAAATGGTGGATGACATCTGACATTCTTCCAAATTTCTTCTTGTGTGGTGAGCATAACAAAGAAATGTATACAGGTTTGGAACAATCCAAGGGTGAGTTAATGATCAACTGTTATGTATTAGGAAGTGATGTGTGATTTGAAACTTCTGTTTTGAATCCTTTATGTTTGGTTCGCAGTGAGAAGTGCAGGGTTTGGATGGTGTACCGTGATGCCAGTGTTGGTCCAGATGGCCCACAGATCAGATCTGTGCCTTTGACAGATTCTGGGCCAAGCATCAGGCTGCGTCTCATCCACAATAGATTACCACAGGTGCAGTACGAAGGCTTGGAAATTCAGAATATCATTTATTTAGAAATTGCACTCACTATGAGACGGATATCACTAGAAAATATATCTCTGACTCTGCAACAGCATCAAGAAATAGACTGACCAAAAATAAAAATGATTCATTCACTCTCATGTCGTTCAAAACCTGTATGTGACTCTTTCTTAGCGGAAGATATTTTGAGAAATGTTTAAATGGTTTTGTGTCCATACAGTAAAAGTCAATGTGGGTCGCTGTATCAACGTTCTTCAAAATATCTTCTTTTGTTTATCTTCAGAAGAAAGAAAGTCATACATGTTTGGAATGACATGAGGGTGAATAAACAAACGATGAAATTTTTCATTTTAGGGTGAACTATCATTTCAGTCTCAAAACAAAGTTTTACTTGGTGCCCAGTAAAAAACAAAGTTCATACGCAAACTGTTCCGTCTTTGCACAAAATCCCTTACGGCACCTATTCTCCAAACTGAAACAGATTTAAGACATGAGAAAAGCAGGCCTCAGGATCAGAATACGCAGAGCTGAACCCGAACCCGTCCTTGATACTCGCTGGCTCATTACGTATGCTAATGTATCCCGTCCTCCAGGAGCAGAGCTGGATGCTGTACAGGTACAGCGTGTCATCCAATCGCTCAGATCTCAAAAACACACACACACAGAGTCACAGCGCCGGGAGCCCCTGAGGTGAGACCGTTTGGCGTGTCTGTCGCAGTTCGTGATGCATGCCGAGCGGCGAGTTGCTGGCAGACTCAGCGTGAGCCGTGACCTGCCGAGCTTTGACTTTGGAGGTGCCGAGCGCACAGAGGGGTTCCAGTTTAAAACCACACCGACGGAGGGGATGTCAGTGAGAAATGTTTCATTCATTGAGGCTCACTATAATGTTTACAAAGCAGCACGGTCTCTGTTTTTACACCCAACGCTAGCACGCTAGCACGCTAGCACGCCACAGAGCCCAATGACAGTCCTGCATCATTATAAATTCAATACATAGTCACACAAAATGTAATATTCTCTCTTAATTAACTCAACCTCATGCAATACCAGATGTAAATGACTTCTTATCTTTAGCTGAACACATTTGTATGAAAATATCCAACACCTACATAAATATAAAGATCCAAAAAGCACATCCATCCATCATGAAAGTAATCCAAACAAAAAGTTTTAATTCCAAAAACTAAACATCAATGTGAATGCTGACTGAAAAATATACTTAATGATCAAATGACTCTGAGTCAATGTTGTTTTAATGACAAGTTTATGAAAATTCCTAAAAATGTTAACGGCATCCTCACATGAACTCAGTCCCATTGTGTCACCATCCAAAGAAAATCTCATCTCCATCATCAGATCAACTGAGCAGTCAGACAGGTGACACACAAGGTTTGTTTTGTGATGAATTAGAGAGGCTATCGAATCAGAAACATCTGTTCAGAGAGCATCATGCCTGACCCGGGTCTGGGTACAAAAGATGCCTTTAGGAAATGAGGCCAAACACCGGAGTGACGCTAATCCCACTTGCACCCCGAGCACGAATGTAATCCCCGGAGAGCTTTCTGTCCCCAGAGCATCCAGGTAACCCCGCTGAGCTCATCAGTCACAGCGTGCTTCACATTCCGGCTTTCTCCAGCTTTCTTTCTAGTGGCTGTCAATAATAAAAAAGCCTCACGGTGAATCAACCTCTTCTGAAATCCATTGAGCTGTCTACCTACGCATTTTAAAGCTTTACAGAGTTCCACCAACACCTTCTTTTTCTGTGGACACAGCATCACATCATATGCACACGATTAAAGGGTTAGTTCCCCAAAAATGAAAATATAGTTATTTACTCAACCTCATGTCGGTTAAGGCCCCAATTTATTTGTTTGCTGGAACCAAAACAGGTGGTTTTCAGGGAATGTATGGTGCCTGTGGCTTCCCAAACTTCAAAATAAACACTTCACTCAACACAACACAACACCTTGTGCAAAAATCTGCATTCTGATCCAGAAGAACGAAGAAAACCATCAGGGGTTTAAAATACATAAGCAATTGATGAAAATACATTGGTCAGGATGAAGTTATACTCAAAATAAAAAACCCTGACCGATTCAGCCAGTCCACCCAGAATTGATTGCAAACGTCCTCTACAGGTGGTGGATTGACTTTATTTGAGTCTCACAGCTGGAAATGCGCTGTTTACTGAACCGTTTCAATCAACATAAAAAGCAAAAAAGCAACAGAAAGGCTTGTGTCGAAGATTGCTTAAAAATTTACTCCATAATGAAATTAGAATGAAATGCCATGCTGTCCACAAATTATTATAATACCCAAAATGGTATAATTTTGGGTAACCCCGCGACCACATCCAGACCACCATTCCCAAACCAGCAGAACTAGAGCTTCTCTGTCATAAAGCAGGCTACAAGAGAACTAAACTGGCAATCTAAAAAAAGGATTTTGCATAACACATATGTAAAAGGGCATGCCGTGTGAAGATGCTATGCTTTGGAACACAGTCTTAGAGTCTACAGTCTAGACAGTGTTTTAAAGCCAAATTCTTATAGACCCAAGTGAGTCTTACTGGCGTGGGCATCCACAAGATCCATGAACATCAGGACTACAGCCAAGTGTAATATTATACCAGCACTGGCCAAATCTTGAGAACTGATACTACTTAAACCTCTAGAGAATTCTTGTAAGAAGATTATGAAGCTTACAGTGAGCCCTTACACACAGATTTTATTGAAGTGATCTTTATGAGTCCTTACAGGTAGCAGGTGGATGAACAGTATATGTACAGAAAGATGATGAACATGTTTAATTACAGATCCTTTTAATTAAAATGAAAACATCTCTCAAACTAAGCCAACCAATCCCTGAAGGTTAGCCATGTAAGGAATAATTACAATGTTACCCAAGAAAACACTACAAAAACTGGAGGCCAATTTTTGTTCTCAACTCATGGAGGAAAAGAATGAGCATGTTTTCATTTGGATTTTAATGTCTTACCTCGAGTCTTTGTACGATCTCTCGAATGTCTTCTCCACAGTTGTCATGCGCCGTGAACATCACACATTCCCCACGTTCATAAAAGATCTTGATGCTCATGACGCCAGAGGACCAACCAATGACATCCCGACACGAACAGTTAAAAATCACATTCTTGGACTCTTCCTCAATGAGCACGATGAACTCATTAGAAATACCCAGCAGGCACTCCGCATCCGCTGACTGTCCGAAATCCCGTGCCACCATGCTCCAGGTAATGGCACCCACGCTGTAGAGATGGGCGTCCTTCCGAGGTTTAACTCTCTCTTTCTTCTTAGCACCCAGCGTGATGAAGCTGAATTTTACAGCGGAGTCCACCGTCGTCGTGCTTGCGAAGTTTTCCGCGAGGTCTTTGAGATACTCCTGACGCGTACGGGTCGCCATGGCGCGAAACTTTTCGGATTTATGAGCCGCGTTTTCTGCGTTTATCACTTTGGCCAGAAGGAAGTCCCTGAAGACGGCGGACTTGGGAAAGGTCACGCCTTTAGGAATGGGAGGTCCGAATGGAGGCACGTCTTTCGATCTGGATACCGCCACACTGGAAAGACCAAGGAGAAAGATGTTTGCGAAACTTTTGGCATGAATTACCGAAACCAAAGTAACCAAAGTGCACTTTACGTACCAAATAAAAGGTTTTATGAACATTCTGCCATAATTTACATACACGAATTCTTTCACACATTTAACATTCTTTCATGAAACACAAGATTTCTCGTACCAAGTGCTTTTTGTCCCTATCAGAGTTTGACAGACATACTGACCACTACAGTTCTTTACCTTAGCTACTCCTTAAAGTTATATACATGAAACAACAAATTTTAGTGTAAATGATGACAGAATTTTCTTTTTAGGAATCTAAACCTTTAATTACAATAATTAAAAGCCCCTGAATGATTGGCACACCTTTTAACCAGAAGATGAAACGTGACTTTTAAGCAATCACAAAATGACAGAGAAGTGAAAAATGAACAGACTGATTTGTTCCTTCTAGCTTCTTCGGGATCTAATAAAGGTACTTAAATTTCACAGATACTTTCTTTTTCAAAGGTAAAAGACATCAAAGATAAATGAAACCACTTTAAGTGCCACATCATTTCTCAAACTGAAGAGTGTATCTCGGAGTAGGTTTCATAATTTACTGAAAATCTAATTCTCTTTCTAGAAACAATGCTTGCATTCATGAGAATAATGGTTGGCTGTACTTGCCTGTAGCAGACGTTCTCTGTGCAGGGATTGTGAACTTTAACAATGACAAACACGTGTTGGAAATGGGATCGAATGTTTTTGGGAGTGAAGGGCAGAGCACCGGGCTCCTGAAACACGATGGTCACAATGTCATTTCCAATGTGTCTTTTTCTGAGCAGCTGGTGAGAGAAAGAAGAAAATGGGAATAAAAATGAGATCCACATTTTGATACACTTTCATCACCATTGGATAAGTAGAGTTTTATAGTGTGATATACAGCATGATGGTGAATAAATGACAGATTTTTTGTGAATTATCCCTTTAATAGATTTTTAGCAGAGACAGTTTGAAAACAGTCTTCCATGACAGTATTAGAAACTTCACATTTCAATATCTCTGAACCTGCAGGGTTGTGTCATTTAAATCTTGTGTCTGTCCGTGCGGCCCCTGAAAAAACAGGATTAAGGTTGAGACAAGGTGGATAAGAAGATGAATCTTCTAAAATCTTACGGTCAGGGATTTATAGGCTGATCCAGCACAATTCAAATTAAGGCTGAGAACAACATATTTTTAATCTTGCCAATCAAATTCAGCCACATTATATTTAAACACAAAAAATAAATGTTTAAAAAAATCAAAATAAGCAAAACAAAAACAGCAGACCATCCGGGTACTTTGAGAATACTCATTTCATCATGATTACTATAATTTGGGACATACTAGTTCTATTTTCGAATACTATTTAGGACGGCTAGTATGCGAATTGGGACGCAGCTATGGTCTATATTGCAAAACAAAAACAAACCGGTTGGTCATGTGTTCTTTTATCACACCCTGATGGGTTTCTTTGGCAGTAAAGACCGTCAGAGTGTAAAATATTCTGCTTGTATACTTTGTGACAAATAAATGGATTTTGATACATCTACCGACACGAAAGACTGTTGCTATGACAACTAAACCTCCAAACCCAGTGGCTTTTAAAGACACAAAGGTCGATATAGACAAAAATGCCTGTGAGAATTACTCAACAACTTATGAAAAATATTTTTTAGAACACCCATTTGACCCGTTTTTCATCAGGAATGAATTCGATTATAAAAGAGTCATTTCAGAAAAGGAGCGAGCATGACAAAGTAATAATACAGACCTGTTGCCTGTTATTGGGTGTGTAGGGGAGAAGCGTCGAAACGTGGAACATCAGCTCATAGTCTTTGTAGGTTGTGTAAAGCGAGTGGCTACCGGTGGAGTCCGCTGGGATAGAGAACACGTGAAGATTTGTCAACAGAAAGACAGTCATTCAGAACATCTTCAAACGAAGACATTAATGTGTTTTGTGAGTCTATCTATCTATGTAAAAATGTGTAGATAAAAGGATTTTAACGATGTGCATTTCTGGAAAGGTAAAATAATAGTATCGCACTACATATATTACCAGTAGTAACCAGGATGTGAGGAAAAGTGAATTCGTGCAAATCTTTTAAAGCGAGACGATGTGATTGTAGTATTTGTTCATTAGCACATACTCTTGTTGTCCAGCTGTGCTCTGTACTTCGTGAATCCTTTCAGTCGAACTCTCTGACCGAGCAGATCCAGGAACTCGTCCAGCGCCGGCCCGGCGTTCTCATTATTGTACATCTCTTCTTCTGTGCTCTGACCCGCTTTACAGTACAAGATGCCCACTTTGTGCTGGAAACTGAGCTGCAAAAGAATCATAAACATCACAGATTACATACAGCGACTGAACATCAATCCAATCATTTAACTCAAACGAAATGCAAAAACAATGCGGAACATAAAAATGGGACATCTGCAAGAACTGTAGTAGGAATTTTCCAGGTTAAATACAACAACAGAAAAATCAATTACACGTCCCTGCTGAAAAACAACGATAGAAAGCCAACAGAAACCATCACAGAAATGCAAAACCATTCGGTTAAACTGTTACAAAATTCCCTTTTGTTGTGTGTTTTTGCATTATTCCAAAAGGACCAACAGAATCCATCACATACCAGTAAACACCATTATAGTTTCCATTAAACCCAATACAATTCTCATTACCAAGAAAATCTATTTTTTTATTAAATTGTTTTGGGCAGGGTTCTGTTTTTTTTTTTTAGCAGGGATGTACGAAAATGTACAGTAACAGCCCTGGAGAAAAAAACAATAGAAACCAATACAGAAATTCTACAGTTTTCCATTAAAATATCATTATGAACATTATGCTTTTTCCATTTAAACCATTACACAATTTACTTTTGTAGTATGGGCATTATTCCAGTTGGATTTAACATCCTACTAAAATTAACTAACAAGTACAGTTATAATTTTCATAACATGGTTTAATGGTCTGGTTTAGTTTAGTCTTCCAGTCTGATGCTCAAATGCCCTCTAAAACCAGCTTGGTGGCCAGTGAAACCAGTAAACCAATTAAAGCTTTCTTCATTTGAGTACAAACACAAAAGATAACCAGGTCAGTTGCAGTCCATCACTGAGCTGGCAGCTAACACAGACCCTCCCTACAAAACTCTAACCCAGTTTTAACGCAGCAAGCGGGGTCGATGAGGCAGGAGAAATGGCTTCTCGGCATGACTGAGTTGATATTTCAGTTCTCCGGGTTCAGTCTCGAGTCTGAACGCAGGTCAAGCATTCCCAGCGTGGAACCATGCTGTTGTCATGACGACCTTGCTCTCCGAAACCTTCATCAGACTGTTTTGGATTAGGAAGCAGCCACGGGCGCTTGTTCAGGCAGAGCTAATGCGGTACAGAGGAGAAACAGCCCGGCTTGGCTTAAGAATAGAAAGCGCACATGTACGGGGAGAAGAGCAGGAAAGCGGTTAAATAGCGCGCTTGGGTTAAAAGGGGGTAAACGCAGACCTCGTGACCCCATCCATTCATGCTAGCTGAGCCTGAACTCGTGTTTCCTGCATCAGCACCATGACTCAATGTGTCAGAATGTGAACCAACAGGTATTTTTTAAATATAAAGAACAGGAGGGAAAACACACGATAGCCGTTTCGAAACACAACTTAAGAAATCTTGTGATGTCATTCATCTTGTTCGGGTTTTCCATTTAACAGAACTTGCACCTGGGTATGTTCCCAATGAATACTATGGTGTATATACATCTTTCTTTTTTTAAGAAAACAAATGTACTGATTACAGTAAAGTATGCGTACCAAGAACATTTTGCAAGATGTAAACAACATCAGACCACTTTCCGTTCCGTTTTTTAACACTACACAAATGTTACAACAAAATACAACCAACAGAACATGTAGAACTGAATCTTTAGGACTTAATTATATATGTGAAATAAAAAAACTGAGTCTTTACATCTTGGAAAATGGTGTACATTTCATTTCCATCACATAAACCCACTGCATTGCATTTAGAAAATGTCATCATGTTGCCTCAGAAAATTATTATTAAGCATCATGAATCCAATTTCATGTAAAAAGTTGTTCTTGTTGCTAATAAATAATTGGTCGGGAAGATGTTAAAAAACGATTGATACTGGCTGGCATGCTTTGAAGATGATAACGCAAAACAGTTTTGATTTATTTTCGCAACACATTCCCCTTATGTCATTCATAATTTTGTTGATTTAATAATGTAAAATTTGGAAAAATCTAAATAAAGATTATGCATTTTCCAGATATCCAGCTGCTCTTGTTTTGAAAAGTTCACACTGTAAACATTCTGAAAAATAGCAGATACAAGTAAACATGCTAGACATGCTAAGAAAGAAAAGTTTATGATCACAGATCATTCATTTCCATTCTGTGATGTCTCTCACATCTCCAGCAGACATCCACCCAACAGTCTGTGGTATTAAACCAAGAGGGCTTTTTCCTGTATGCTTCTCCTGAGGCATCTGAGACAGAGCACATTCTTTCTATATCTCAAAAGTCAAGCACTGCTCTTGACATGGATGCCACATGACAGAAAACAAAGATCAAAGATGGAGGGAAATGCAAACATAACCTGGTTTTCCCTTTAAGCCTGATATTTACATAACTCTATTGTGACCACCGTGACATCATCATCGAGCTCTGTTGCACCCATCAGCCCTTGGGACAGTAATGTGCCAGTTTATCTCCTGTTGACTTCTCACAACTTTAAAGCTGAGGCCACGTCTCCGGTTACTATAAAACAGATTCAGTGATCGGGGGAAGAGTGTCCATCCGACTCTCAGATGTATTTTGCGTTTCATTTTCCCATCTATGAAAAACAAGAATTTGATTTTTTGCCACTATAACGCTACTGTCGTGCTCTAGAGAAAAGCTTTCCGCTGCATGTCGGTCCATCAATCTGTCGTTCTGTAAGAGAAGCCAGAGATAAAATAGAAAATAAAAGGTACACCTATCATGATCCATTATCATCAAGCGGGCAGTAAACGTGTCCTGCAGCAGCCCAGGGTAACGTGATATGATTTCTGCTCTTTTGTGCGTTTCCCTCCGGGCCGCGTGGGTGGCAGACGGCAGGTCATTTGCGCATTACGTTACATAGGTGTTGTTTATCGCACCTGGCTCCCTGGAGGCCAAGACCACCGATCGTTCCAGAAGCAGCAAACATGGTAGAACGTGCGGGTAGCTCTCCTCTCAAGATATATCGGTGTGGTAAACGACACATAAAATATTACCCATGAGCTGATGAATAAAACCTAATCTAGGAAAGCTGACATCATGTAGCGGGTAAGTGAGATCTTCCACTCCTCTCGTTCGCGGCAAGACTTCACATACAATGGCTAAATGTGCACAAGCACATGTGGGCTAGAGAGACAGATTTTCAAAGAACTTCAATTCGGGTCTGTACCTCACGCAAAGCTATTCTGATGAGAAGCTAAAGTGCAGAATGATGTCATCAAAATTTAAATATGAGAGACAATAAAAACATCATCATAATGTATTCGCCCTCGTGTTATTCAAAACCTGTATATGACTCTTTCTTCTGTGGTCACAAAAGAAGATATTTTGAGAAATGTCTCTGTGGTTTTCAATGGGGTTCCGTGTTGCTTGTTTACCAAACTTCTTTTGCGTTCTACAGGAGGAAGAAAGTCCTACAGGTTTGGAACGACATGAGGGTGAGTAATTGACCAAAGAACTTTCATGTTTTGGTGAAGTGTCCCTTTAAGACTAACATATTCATACTGAAAGCCAAATGAGATTTAAACAACTGAAACAGAGAACCATGAATCCCAAATTCATTACGCTAACGGCCTGCATAACGCTTTTCCCCTTGGTAGCAGTTCAACACACAAACTCAGACTCTCAGAAATCTTATTGAAGGAAGTGTGTCAAGAGGTAATGAAGACAGTTAAGTGCTTCCCCTGTAGCATGGCATGACTAAACGCAATGGAGTTTCCTTCTTAAAACTCTTTTGGGACGAACCCATATATACCCCTCTGCAGAGAGACATAAAAAACATCGTCAATAAAGTGCTCTCACGTCCATTAAGGGGAATTTCTTTGGGCTATTTCTATTTTTGCTGTGGCGAAGGGTCGTGGCACCCGTTCATTCGCAGCGCAAACATTACGAGCAAAACAACTTTCGGAGTAATTCTCATCAAGTCCAAAAACCACACGCTCACTACACATGGTGATGGGAACTCACCGTTTCCAAAAACAATAACAACATCCCTTTGCAGGGTTTTCCTAATATCTTTGACACACTCGAAGCAAAGGTGAAATTAAACGCCACACGGCATGTGGTGTTTATTTAGAAGAGGTAAACAATATCTCCAATAAACACTCCCTCATGGAGCAATAAAGAAACGGTGGTTATTAAGAGGGCGGTAATGGAACGTCCTCAACTATAAAATCAAATGTAATTTTGGTACATTAGTCCGTCCTCATTCGCATTTCCACCAAAGCTTGGAAAATCAATGGAAGACTGGAGCTGTTATCGATTGACGCTTAGCATGATATTGCCTGATTTTCTCCTTCAGAAATCATCTAAAGCCGTGTTGACAGATGCCAAGTGTTGTTGGTTCACCCTCATGGGTAAAACAACTCTATTAAATGATTCTTTTATCAAAACGCATAGTCATTTAAATAGTCCCATATAGTCCCATTTTGGAGAAAACTATGAACACCACATGTTCAACAAACAATTACATTCACAAGTCATTATAATCACAATTAACTATTTGTATTCACACAAAAGAAGATATTTTGAGAAATGACTCGGGGGTTTTGTGACCATACAATGCAAGTCAATGGGGGTTAATAATGTTTGTTTACCAACATTTTATTTTAAAAATCTTCTTTATTGATCTGCAGAAGAAATAAAGTCATACAGGTTTAATATGACATGAGGATGAGTAAATGACGAGAGAATATGAATGGCTTTGACTCACATTCTTGTGGTGAGATTTTACAGTAATAAACGGCGACTCACCCCCTGCTCGTCCAGTTTAAGGAGCTGGTCAGGGATTTTCGGTGAGTTGATGGCCAGTCTCAGGCACTGGATGTTCAGCTCAGGCACCACGTACTCCAGAACTTCCTTCAGAGGCAGAGCGCGGGCCATCCCGTGCCTCGCTGTGGACGGCACGGCATCCTCCAGAATCGCCCCTCGCAGGGTAGTTAACTGATAAAGGGCAGACAAAGAAAGAAAGAGAAGAGATGAATCACAATATTAACTTTTACTACTTTAATATAGATACATTGACTTGAAAAGACATTAAAAAAACATTTTGGAGTAATTTCATGTACCCCAGGCTGGAACCCAATTTTTTTTATTGTAACATCACGCAGTTATGTTTCATTTCGTCGACTCTTCAAGAAATCTAAAGCACGTATGAGAACTGAATTATATAACGTCATGTTACCACTCGGTTCTCAACTTGACATGAACTTGTTTTATTGATGTTTTATGCTTTTGGCGAGTGAAATAAACCGATGTCCTGTTTATGATGACAGAGCAAACACTGTTTGTGCCGTGACCCAAATACAAGCCTCTGGTGAGGTAAAGATGGACCCGCCACAAATCAACAGTGTCATTTACCAAACTGGACATTTTCCAGCTTTAAACCATCTGTCTTAGCTGAAAAATGAAAACCGATAAACCCCTGGAGTCAAACAGAGAGCAGAGATTTATAACACCTAAATAACAACAATGCCAACAGACTATATAACACTGATTTATATACTGTATGTATTTATCAAGCTTGAGGAATCATTCATATACAAACTAACTAGCAACATTTCACATGAAGCGTACACATATTCATGTTTTGTTTTTACAACTTGTACACAATTATACTATTCAGAATAACAGCATCACTTTTAGACATTGATTCCTGTGTTTTGCTCTGAATGTATGGTTGTATTACTTGTTGACAAGCAGACTATTGGTCAAAAGGAAAAAATGATCTGGATCCTTCTGTACTTTCACCATGACAGAAGGTAAAAGTTTTTCTGGAACTCTGACATCACATTATACGTCAAGCTCTATCAAGCGTCATTTTTGAGAATGTAGTTTATGTGTTTAATTGAGAATAATGACTGTTGGAAGCTGAAGATCAAAGCCTCCGTATACCCGAGTTTCATTAGCAATGATTCACTTAATAAGAGAAGAACTCAAACCCAAAATATCTGCTTTAGGACAGTTGATTATATTGTCCTCGAATACGAAGGCCAATTATTTTCATCTTACATTTTCATCATTTGGTTGGACAAAAAAACAACACAGATATTATCTGTAGATATAAAACAAATGACGATTTCAAGTAAAAAAAATTGAAATTGTCCCGTGGTCTTAAAGGGATAGTTCACACAAAAATGAACATTTACTCACTCTCAGGTTGTTTCAAACCTGTATACATTTCTTTGTTTTGCTGAACACATATTTGGAAGAATGTCAGTAACCAAACAGATCTCATCCCTCATTTACGGCCATAGTAGGGAAAATAAGTACCATGGGAGTCAATGGGGGATGAGATCGGTTTGGTTCCTGACATTCTCCCAAATATCTTCCATTTTTGGGTGAAATATCCCTTTAACATAGAAATAGTATCAAAATATCTATTTTAACAAAAAATGAAAGGTGATAGAAGTCATATGGGTTTGAAATGAAAGGTGAAAGAAGTCATACAGGTTTGAAATGACAAGAGAGTAAATGATGACAGAATTGTTATTTTTAGGTGAACTATAACTTGAATGAGTAACATTTGTGGGGATGTTCTTCATGAACACAACAAGAAGTAAATGTCTTTCATTCAGACTAGTGACACTTTCACATAAACACACAGGGATGTTCAGCTTCGATATTTATAAAATAATTGGTTAATTGGTTACATTAATTTGACACTACAGAATCACTGAAATGAACTACGGTGACAAACAACCATTCAGTTTTTACCTGACTTGTTCTGAAGGTGATTCGATAGTTATACTGTGAACCCTCCTTATCCTTCCCATCATCTAACTTCTCTCTCCTCACACTGATGGCCACCGGACCCAAGTTCTCATCCACCCCAAAATAGTTCTGATGTTCTGAGAAAGACAGAAAAAGTGATATAAGGTTACGACTCAGGAAGGACACAACATTCTCATAGAGTATCATACATCTAAGAAATTGTTAATGAACATATATCAAATATAGAGAAATTTGTCAGCAAATTGCATCACAGATCTCAGAAAACGTATGACATAAATGAATAAATGTAAACATGGGTTTGACAATTCACTTGGTAAATAAACATAACATTTGAATGACGATGAATAGAAAAAGCAAATGTGGTAAGTGGGAAAAGTTTTTCCAGTTTGCTGCCTTTTCCACATGACAGGAACGTGGCCTGATCCAGGGCACATCTCCACAGACATGCACATACAGTGAGCAGTGAAATCTGAGATTATGGTTCATACGAGTCCATTTCAGATTATAAACAGAAAAAACAACACACAGCAGCAGACGGGACTTAACCTCTTTCTCTTTGATACTAATTTTAGTAAAGCCCCTTTGGCAGCTTGCATTTGGACACCACGTCAAAAAGCTCATGCCAAAATTATGCAATGTGATTGTCAATGGGTACTAAAGGAAGCATTGAAAGGAAAACTTTGAAAATAAATTGCATTGATGCAAAAAGAAAAAAGAAATGAGCATTAGTGATAGAGCAGCATATCTGTAGCTTCCAACAGCAAATATGTCTTTATATAACATCCGCCCTGCAGGTGATATGTATTTATTAACACTGTATATCCTGCACTTGCTAATTGCACTTCTGGTTAGACCTAAACTACATTTCGTTACACTGTACTTGTATATGTGTAATGACAATAAAGTTGAATCTAATCTAATCTAATATTTGACAATATTTTCTGCAAACAGCCCTTAATCCAGCTCAAAAGCAGAAGTGAAGAGCGGAATCAAGAAGCAGCAGGAGACGTCCTCATCTGTCATCCGTTTATCTCATCCGCTCTATAGCGCTTGTGACATTTTCTCAAGGTTAAAGTAAAAAATAACATGATGGCTTTAGACACACTTGACCTCCAAACTTCACTGCTGTAAAATACAGCTTCCAAACTGGTCTAGATCATCTTTCCAGAAGGACAAATGCGCACAGCTAGCCTACACCAAGATGCTATTATTTTGGAGTTGTGATAGTTCAACCAAAAATCTAAATTCTGTCATCATTTTTTTCATTACCATGTCATTTAAAACCAGTATGTGACTCTTTCTTCTTTTAAACAGAAAAGAAGATATTTTGAGAAACGTATCATTGGTTTTCTGTGCATACAATTTGTTTGGTCACCAACGTTCTTCAAAATATATTTCTTTTGTGTTCTAAAGAGGAAAGTCCTTGAATGACATGAGAGTGGTTATTGATTTTTTTATTTTTGGGTGAACTATCAGTTTGATTTAAATTAGATATACAATTATTTTGTTTGCTTAATGCACATAAAATTTCTTTCTGGCCTACTGATAAACTTTCATCACACAAGGTAAAAGCAAACTTTGTTGACAGTATCTTGTTAAGCATCATTTAGGACTGACATCAAACTGAGCCTGTAGCATGGTTAAAAATGCTAACAAGGCACCAACTAACATGCACGCACTAATGCAACTTCAAATGGGCATGTCACATCTTGCATCCTCAGATCACGTAGCGTCTCTGTAACAAAGAGGAAATGGAAAATGGAAGCGAAAGTTAATGGAATCAATGCTAGTCTCCAGGTGATAAAAGCATCATGGAGAAAGGGGTGTGAAAGGAGATGGAGACTCAAGGGAAGAACGTGTTGACAGGTCTGTCCTTTCCCCGTCCCTGTAGAGATGCTGATGGGGTGAGCATGAGATATGAAAGGTCAACAGACACGACTGTTAGTTTGAAAACAGAAAAACATAATAGATTCTAACAAATACAGAAAAACACTTTTAAATGTATAATTAAATACTCCATTCAGTATCTGACATTAAAAGTATAGTCAACATTATACTAAATAATGTAGTATTATTTATGTTATTTACTTCAGAATTGTGCATACTTTTTACAGTTTTTTTATAGGATACTACAGTATTTTACATATGCGCTAAAATAATAGTTATAAATGTAAGTAAATCCAAAAATCCAGAAAAGGAAAGTTTCAGAAGCATAACATAAGGCTGTAACATTATGAAGACAAACTTCTTTCTCCTTATGCTCAGCATGCACTGATGAATCATGCTAAAAAGTTTTATTAGAATGAGAGTCTCTCCTCTTTAGGCAGCACTTAAAATCAAGCATTAAACACACACTACTAATCACCATCTCAAATATAAACCCACATAAATAAAGGCAGTCGATTGCTCAGAGGAAATTGAGCTATTCTGCCGGATGGGAGCTCAGCGACGGCACCACGAATTATTATCTATTTCCCAACAGAACGAGCAGGCTAACGTGATTTATCGTCATTTGAGCCGGGCTGTAATTGGCTCATTCGCTACGCTGGGAAGCCTATAACACGCAGGATACAATCGCGGTTTTCAGTCCGACGCTCATTATTCAGCACAGTCGCAAGAATAAGATGAATTTCTGCATGGCGAGAGGCGGAGCAGCTGTTTTTCACACTGTAGGAACGGGTAACTCGATCCTTTCAGGACCGTGCAGATGTGCAGACACGCAGAATAAAATAACAGTCCGACAGCTACGGACACCTTCTCTCTCACTCAAACACGGATGACAGTGTGCCGTCGAGGTATCGTTTGCCTTTTACATTCCCAGACACAAGGAGGTGATTTAATGAGGAGCAGAGGGGCGGCTGTGTGAGGAGAGATTCCCGTCTTCCTTCTCACAGCCTCACCCACATCGCTGCTCCTCTGAGAGGAACAGCTGCACCTCACCCTGTCCTGTCTCACATGACAAATCACAGCACGAAGATAGGAGAAAAATTTCACACCTCCACCCGGCGCAAGTGTTTCACTGTTCATCATGCCAAACAAATATCATATTTACACTTTGATATGTAATGATTTAACTACGTTTTGAAGAAAAACATTCTTGGAATCGCTGAATAAAGAACATAAAAAGGACAAACAAATTTTTTTTGGCAAATTGTTGTTAGCATTTGATTGATGATAAAACCGTTCTCATATGAAAGATTCTTTCTTCTGTGCAAGACAAAAGAAGATATTTCGAGAAAAGTCTCAGTAGTTTTGTGTCCTTACACTGGATGTCAATTGGGGGTCAATGTTGTTTGGCTACCAACAGTTTGTAAATATCTATTTTTCGGGTTCTGCAAAGAAAGTCGCACATGTTTGAAACGACATGGGGATGAATAAATGAAAGAATTTTCATTTTGTGGGTGAACTGTCCCTTTAAAGTCCCTGTGAACTGGATGTTGAGATCGTTTTTTACTTCTGTATTCTGACGCATTTCAGAGTGAAACTCTTTATTTTTACTGCGATTTGTTTGGATGTATTAAACAGCCGTTGCCTTTTGAAATGGAACTGCCAGCAGACTGACACTTGAAGGGGAGGAGTCAACAGATGCTCCGCCCAAGCCGTCTAACTGACATCATTTGAGATGGATCGTCACTAGAGGAGGAAGTGCATTTTCAGATTTCAACTAAAGATTATGAGGGCCATGAATTTAAAAGAGAGAATGATCCAAACCGATGAGCTATTTACGATAAACACTGCAATATTTCATGAAAAAATAGGAATTGTAATTTTTCATTTCACAGGGACTTTAAGTGCCAAAATAAAAATTATCCTTCACGAGGTTACATTTGAACAACTGGCTATGCTGCACTTTTTAGTCGGTGATTCTTTTAAAACAGACAGCAAACATACACACAATGACATGTTTTACCTCTTCCATAGAAGTATTTGTGGTAATAATACGCCCCCAAGTCGATGTGCTCGATAATGTAGCGCTTGACCTTTTCACGGTGGATGGGTTGGTTTTCTCGTGGAACCTCCAGCACAGACACACCGGCATTGGTACAGTGAGAGCTTAAAGACGACTCAAAAGAACAGTTTTCTCCTCCGCCACTATAGCCGGCACTGTTGGCCCTGGACAGCGAGATTCTCCTCTCACCCTCTCCACCAATCTCATTACGAAAATGCGAGCAACTAAGCACCAACCCGTTGCTTTTCCCATCGCCTTCATCAGCATCCAAGTTCTCCTTTGGGTTCAGGTCCTCTCGACTGCCCAGGGGAGACTCGAACATGGACGAAGTCCCGGCTGTATTTCCGCTGGTTTGACTGGCTCCTGTGACTTGATACTGAGATGCTGCAGAAGCTCCAGTAGTGATGTTCTTCCTCTGACTGAGAATGACCCGACTGGCCACCGCCTCGCTGATGTTGAAGAGAACGCTTTGGACGTCATAGTGAGCGAAGCACTTTTGAAAGCTGAGGGGCCGGCGGTCATCCTGCTCGGTGGAGAGCCGGAAACCGTCATGTTCGCTTTTAATAGTCCTCAGTTTTCTGAACAGCGACGTCTCGGATGAGTCCGACTTGAGACGATGCATAAAGGACTTCTCTCTTTCTCGGCTGTAGAGGAGGGAGCTGTCCACGTAGTCGTAGCCTGAGATGTGGACGATCTCACCACGGGCTATTTGAGTAGCCGTTTGCAAGCTAGGGGAGAGGGTCGTGTCGTAGCGGAGGAGCTCCGGAAAGCCTACAGGTGGGGCGCTGCGATGGTCCGAAGCATCAATCTGATATCCACGTAACATGGAAAAGAAACCGTCGTTGCCGAGACCCTGCCGGTCGATGGAGGACGTGCTGCCGTACTCTCGATGCAGCGAGGCGCCTGTGTTCGGGTTGACGGCGTTCTGGTCCATTATGTCCTCCGCGTCGATGTCGCTGATGGTCACATCGCTGTTACTCCGCTGTCGAATGGGATGAAGCCCCTTAAACGGAGATCGACTGAGAAGGTCGCCCAGGGAATATTTCGAATCCGAATAATCAGGCTCCAACTGTTCATCACCTAAATCAGAAATCTCTACACTTTGATCCGGCTGGCCGTTTTGAAACGACGTGACGGCGCTTTCGTAGTTGGCTCCCCAACCCTCCTTTTTCGGGGGCCATTCTGTCACCCTGGCTCGCACCCCCATTTTAGGCATGGCGGGCGTCCCGTTCGCTTTACCGCCCCCTTCCAACTTTCCCTGTGTGTTGTTTGCAGGATGTCCCATGCTCCCATTCAACGCTTTCAGCTTCCTGCTAAACAATTCCTCAGATGACTGCATGACGTATAAGGAGCCTCCAACTAGCTGAAGGCAGAGGATTTGGTTTATCGTCGATGGCCACGGCTCGAGCTCATATCCTGCTTGCAGCTGCTTGGGAAAGAGAGAACTCCGGTCCCCTTATCGGTGACATTGTCATAGATCACCCATCGGAGTCTCCGGACCAGCTTTCTCAAGAGACGTCCCAGAGGGAGTTACCCCGCTCGAAGGGTTGACCTTCACTGCAAGTCCATTTTTCTTCAGGGGCGACCAGTTTGACGAAAGACAGGCAGCATTTGGGTGTCACGGACGGCTGGAGCTTCAAGGAGCAGAAGGGGTCAGTTGAACCGGCTCTCCTTTCACAGAGCTCAGCTAATTTTAGGGTGACAGCTGGAGGAGAGAGATCTGTCGGGAGCAAAAAGAGAGAAAGGCAAAAGCACATTAATGCTTCGCACAGAGGAGGACAGAATATATTTATTAACATACTTTTACAAGAACAGTGGGGTGTCTTTCTGGAAACGGAACAATGTAAGACTGTTAGATAAGCAGCAGGGTGTGTACCACAGGATAGGCATGATGACTCCTTTCCAAACATCTCACAAAGAGATCATTTAGAAATATAAACGGTCAGTTCATTCCTTACTCTCCTAGGCAAAAAAGTGGATCAAATCGTTCTTGTTAACCATACAGAAGGACTAAAGTAGAATCAAAACTGCATTTTTATATGAGGCAAAGGGAACAGAGCAGAAAAAAGCCTTTATCTTTATGCAACATTAATTCCCTCGTTGTGTAATCAAGTTCCCCATTGCAGGAGCATTACATGCAAACTTTGTTTATTATTAACACATTGTGTGTTGCAGCCTGCTTTTACCTAGGACAACTGATAGATGCCGATTGGTGAATACGGTATTTTAGCTGTGCTATGGAACAGTTATGATGTGAAACACCGGGGTCATTCATTCTCAATGCACAGAACCCAAAGTTAACCTGTTAGTTTACATTTCAGGGATTATATCGTCAATTTTTTGCTTTAATGTAAAATGTATTTACTTAATATATTATATAAAACCAATAATCATGACCGTACCTAGAACCTTGAAACTATTGCAAATATTAAGAAGTTGTAATAATGCTTTCTTTTCCTAGAAACAAAGTAATGTGTGTGTAAGTTATAGTCTTTTAAATATAATTAAAAATAATTTTACAACATTTTAAACATATGTAATAATGAAGCACTTCACAATGATGTTGTATTTGTTAACAATATGTAATGCATTGGCTAACATTATATCAATGAACTACACCTCTAGATTATTTCTTAATCTTAGTTCATTTTTACAATTAAAAATTGTAACCGTTAACATTATTTAATGCCCAAAGAACTGACATGATACCAGTATTTGTATTTACTAATGTTAACAAAAACAACCTTCTTGTAAAGTGTTACCGAACACTTTTACTAAAGCATCCTTCATGCTTCAATGAACAAACAAAAAATGCACTTCCGCTGCTCACAAGGTTGGGAAGGTGACTCTGATGACCTAAATGGCTTTTTCATGTTCACAAGTATAAATCCCATCTCTGTGCATCCAGAAATACTGGCATAGCGTGCCGTAAAGAATCCTGTAACATGACTTCACGTTGCTATCAGCCGCAAACAAAATCAGCTAAATGTGCTTGACCTATAAGAAAAATCCTGTTGCCCTGTTTTCTGAACATAACAGCTAATCTCATTTATTTTCACAAGGCCTGTAGAAACATGAAGAAGGGGGTAACCAGCGGGTCTTTAACATGTTATCGCTATCCCATGATTCAAATCTGGTGTCAAACATTTAGATTTGCAGGACAAACAACATCTGGAGGGTGAATGTGGGCCACACAAAGATTAGTCTGTATGTATATGCCATCGCCTGTTGCACAACGTATGTGTGTGTGAGGGGGGGTGGAAAGAGCAGCTGGGGGCAAAACAGTGAACATATATTGTGATTACGTAGACTAGCACTGAGTATTATTACAGGTTCAATATGCACAGGTTTGACCCTGACAAGATAGTTTGACATCGATGCACAGCTGGCATCTTTTCATATAATGTAGCTTGTGCTGGGAGGTGATTTGTGCTGGCTACAGCCCTGATGATAACATATAACACACAGAGACTTCAAGCCAATAGTGAGAGAGGGGACGGGCACTCATTCAGAGGCTCAAAATTTTATTGAATGATGTAATCGGAAATTATAAGTGTTATTCTTGCTGGTTAGTAATGTTTGCTAAGGCACATTAGGAATTTAAACAAACCCATGAAGTATTTCACTGAAAAATAAAAATTCTCTCATAATTTACATGTGACAACTAGACACTACTCACGAGACATGCAAAAATATTGTCATGAGACATGATTCATAGTTATCGATGTGCCGTCATCCGGATTATTGCACGCTGATCTGTATCGTTTAGCTTCAAAGTACATTTATCAACCCTCTGGAGTCATTTAATGTAAAATGTTTGTGCTTTTTATAGGTTCAACATTTTGAGATCTATACGATAACATGAAAGCATTTTAATATAAGAATTCATTTGTGTTCAATTTATTAAAAGGCATGGCATGAGGGTGAGTAAATTAATGAGAGAATTGTCTTATTTGGGTGAAAAAGTAAAAAATAAAACACATAAATATAAGAAAATTCTGTCGGGATCCCATTCAGGGCAGAATATCACAAAGAACAGACAACTGGAATCTTGCGATTCAAAAACAACCACTTTTCACTTGCAATGTTATTTTTTCTTATGTGACTTAGTTTCTGTAGACTGTTGTTCAGAACAACACTGCAGGATGTTGGATCTCCAATCCTCTAACATGACCGACCGCGTTCACAGGAATGCTGAAAAGCACTTCCTGAAATAACTTCATTAAGTGAGAGAGGCCGTTTCAAAAGGATGAACAAGGACAAAACACAGAGACCGGGATTACGTAATCCCTTTTCACATCGACACAATGATTAAAACACACACACAGAGCAGACTCGCAGAGAAAAGCTCCGTCCACAAAACACAGCTCGAGATGAACTCGAGGACTAGTGAACTGTGACTAAAAGAGTCTCATTCCATGGAGTCTCGTAATGGTAAACTCCCTACAGAAAGATCCCCGCTCCAAAAACCCCCAACAAATCTTAAAGAACACATTTATCTATACAAACTACATACAAATGACTGTTGATGATGCTTAAATGCTTTGACGTCAAAACACTTTCTGCTTCTATTTAAAGACAAACTCTGAAGTGTAGCAGACAACCTAAAGATAAACTAGACCTCACGGTGGTCCGCGAGCACCGTTACACACTTATCATACCACCTCTAGTTGTGTAAACACAGACATTGATGAATGTTTTCAATCTGCCATTTCGTTCTCCAGAGGGGCCCTCGATTCCAGCGAGAGCAGCTCCTTAGTCAGCAAAAATATACCTTCCTCATGACCCCTGACCTGCACAGGGTTCATTATCTGACCCGGCCTTCTGTCTGCGTGTGTGACGGACACGAAAGCCGCGGTGGTGATCACAGGGCTGACACACACACAAACACACACGGGTGTTTAACAAGAGAAACTCAGCAGTCATTATCTCTGGTCAACCAAGGCCAAAGAAATAGGATTGGGGAGGGGGGAGGTTGCGAGACTAATTATGGCAATGAACTCATTTTCTGTCTTTGGATGACTTGTTTTCTGTCTCTCCGTGCAGAGCGGAGCTTTATCGCCAGGTCTTAAAATAATCTTTTGACATGGTGGCCTGATTAGGGCTGCGAGAGTATTAATATGCATTCGGAGGATGAAAGCCTGCGGTGTTGGGCACCTTTCAAATCATCTCCCACTATCATCTGCTACAGAGAGCGCTCGGAGAGAAGAGAAGATTAGAACCAAACCGCTGGAAGGAAACATTCATTAAGGTTTCCAAATTACAAAAAGTGCTACGAGGTCTTCTTGACTATATCGATAAAACTCTAATTCTGAAAACTAACATCAGCTCAAGTCATGCCGCTGATGACATTGAAATATAAAATCCACAAGGAAAATCAAATAAATGTGGCTTATTTTAAATGATGCCTGAACCTTTCTCCAAGCTATATCATCATAAGATCAAACCTGCCGACAACGCTTCAGCTCAAAGGTCAGGCACAAATCTGGAGATAAGTAACTGTTGTATTCATTTTTGCCCAGGAAGCATTCATTATACCAAACTGACTTTCAATGAACTATATTCATATATTCAGTGACGTGTGCATTGCATCTACTCCAGAAATGCCTGCACACGTCAGCAAGAGGAAAAAGTTGCTGACTGCTGCGGTTCTCTGGAGACGAGGGTCACTGCATAGCTCACCATCATCCAAAACAGCTCTGACAGGACAGCGACGCAGCCGAGTCCCAAAATACTGGAGTTAAAGCGATAGTACGATAAAATCATCCGAGTCAAACAAAATCTGATCATCGCTCAATGAAACCACCAAACACAAGCGGCTGTGGCGGAGGTGAAAAGGTCAAGTATCTTAAAAATGTTCTTTGTAAAGTACACAAAACATAAACCTGAATGGTCCTTTGATGGTTGTCAATACTACTCACGACACTCATCTCTTCATTAGGTTACATTGGCTCCCTATAGTCGCTCCATCAAATTCAAAGCTCCGCTCTTGGCCACCACTGGTTCGGCACCACCATATCTTCACTCGCTAAAACAGACGTATGTACCCGCCAGATCCCTGCGCTCTGCCGACGAACAACGTCTTGTGGTGCCATCCCAAAAAGGAAAAAATAATAATCACTCTCCCGTACCTTCTCTGGATCTGTTCCACATTTGTGGAATGATCTCCTCGCTGCTACAAGATCAGCAGATTCTGTAGCCATCTTTAAGAATCGGCGGCTGAAAACACATCTCTTCCGTCAGCACATGACCGATTGGGACGGACTTCTATTTCTTTTCTACTCTTTCTATCAAAAAAACAACAACTTGGCTTTGTATACTGTGCTGGGCAATATGAGACCAGTTTTTACTGCACTTATGCATTTTGTTGTCCTTATGTTGCTCCAATTGCTTCTATTGTTTACCTCATTTGTAAGTCGCTTTGGATAAAAGCGTCTGCTAAATGACTAAATGTCAATTTAAATATGTTGTTTAATGGATTTTAGTGCATTGTTACAGTATGTGGTTGCTAAGGTGTTACTAGATGGGAAGAGTTGTCAGCCAAGGTTTAATACTTAGTCTGAGAGATTTGAAGAAAGGCAAACCTTCAGCCATAATGATGCTTGCCTCAGGAAACACCACCAACAATAAGTGCATTCAGTATTAACAGACACTACACAACTGTATAACCTGACACTTTACGTCATTAAAACAATCAAACAGCTCTCATAAATCATTTACGAGACAATAATGGCACATAAAAGAAGCTATAGTAAAGAAATCAGGCCTTACCAACAAACGTGCTTGCACGTAAACAATGTTTACATTTCTTATTATTCTAGTTAAATAAACAGACATAAAACGATCAAACACAAACTTGAACTTAAAACATTTGAAACAAAGCAGCCTGTTGTGCGAGTACGAAACATTGCACACAAACCTGACACATCATTCACTGTAACTCAACACAACTTACGCCACGCTGAAGTTCACGTCTGTGTTAAGGCTTCAAACAAACGTTCTGGTTTCAATCAAACTTCAGGGGCAGTTATTTTAACCTTGAGGTGAGGGCAGTAATTCTAGGGATGGCGATTATTAAATTCCTCACACTCACGGACAAAGAAGGCCAAATGAGAGACGGTAACCAGACACCGGCATCTTTAACTAAACGCATGCATTTCTGCTTCACTGGAGCCTCGAAAGAGAAGACGTAATGTGGGGAATCTGGCCAAATCTAGTGCACAAATTACAAAGGTTAGTCTAAAACTATTTATACATTATATTGCTCTTGTACTGTACTGAAAGTTACTGATTTCTAGCAAAGAGAGTTCTTAAGTAACAACTTGTATTACGATACTTATTTCTAAAATGTAAAGTACACAAATGTGCAGCATGCAATGCGCCTTATCTGAACAAATATTTAAAGCGGCCCTGCAACGGTGTTTCATGCATTCGACTTCTTCGCAATGTTAAACGTGCTGTCTTCTAATGCTTAACATGGTCAACTTGTCAAAAAACCACATTTCTGTGCTCGATACACTCGATCGTACAAAAACAAGGTTTGTAGTCCCTTATTGTACAATTCTCCCAGAAAAGCACATGGCCGCAAGGAGAGCAGGAGAGGGAGCATGCGCAGACGTCACTTTCACTTGTGTGCAGGAGAGAGAGAGAGCATACGTTCGCGAAGTTCAGGTGTTTGTTTGTTCACCACATTTGGGTGATGAATGTTATATAAACGGGGGATATAACGCTGGATTTGGAGATCGTTTGAAACTGATATATGGAGCTGTCACAGCGCTAAAAGATGCCGGACATGAACCGCATGCGGTGAGTGAAACTGATGTCTGTGTTTTGTTGACAATGGGTGCGCACGTGCTTTGGTTCAGCCTACCCTCCCCCCCGCACGTGCCGTATGTTCTCGGAAACAATCGTAAAGCTGCATCTATCTTTTATAAATGTGATCAAACTAAATACTCTTCGAAGATACGAAGTATGCAATAATACTCTATAGATACTCAAGATTTATATGAGATTGTCAGAAACCCCATGTGTTACATCCGCTTTAAAGTGTAAAAAATGAAGTGAAATCTTGACCCAATATCTAATACGACATTGTACATGTATTTAGAAAAAGTTCAAATCAAAAAAATGTATGTGATAACCTGAGTTTTTTAGGTTTGATTTTATTGAAATTCAACGCACACTGGAATGGAATGGCCACAAAACATCCCGAAAAGCTGATTAAATGATTTTTTTTGTTTTGTGGCTGTATATAGATACACAAACACACTGTGAAATACTGCTCTAGATAGATGCTCTAGATGGAGCTACTTTCAATGGGTGTGTTTGTATGGGCCGAGTGTTAACATCCAATCCTCCTCAAACATGGCAACAGCAGTAGATGATGTGCAGCTTTACAGATTTAAGCAGGCTCTCGGGACACTCCCTTGCTTTCATCTGCGGCTCGTAACTCAGGGTTCTCAACAGGGAGGCATCCACCACAAGCTGACACTCAAATTAGCACCATCGTGTCGGTCTGGACGTTATGAGTCTATAACCTCCTGTGTAATAAGACCGGCCCCTCCATCAGCTGGGGTCTTTGAGGAATACCGCTGAGGATTTAATAAGGGTTTTTGTACCCGATCGAACCCTTTGGATGATCAACAGTTGGTGCCTGAAAGAGTTCCGCAGAAGAGCGAAAAATCTTTGTGTGAAATGTTCATTGTGTGCTCACACAACAGCGCGCTCCAGGCGTTGCAAGAGTTTAGGGCCCCGAACACATTTTACTTGACTAGACGAGACCACACAGAGCTGCGTTACTGATCGTGTCCAAAAAATGGAATATAAACAAAATACGGTGCGTGAAGAAAGCATTTCATTAGATGTGAGAAAAAGGCCACAGACATTACTCCGTTAAACAAGCATGCAGTCGTGTTGTATGCATACAACTTTAACTAACATAGATTCTCTTCAAACCAAAACCCTTATGACAACAGAGCTGCTTTTAACACATTTATGAGCACAACAATGTAATTTGGGAGTGCAAAGTACTTGGAACTTTAAATGAGGTGAGGTAAGAAGTTTGTAATGAGAAAGTTCACTTTTAAGAACTGAAACAGACATCACACACATGACATCTTACCCCCGAGCAGCTGGCACGACCCATTCTTACCCCCCCAGAAAATAGAAATGGGCTGTTAGCAGAGCCATCTATCCTCTGCCTAAATGAAATGGCTGACCAGTAGCCCATTTAAAAGCACTCGTCCCTTTCCTGGTGTACATGACAATCATTACAGAAACACATTTCACAGCCTGGAATCTCAACAACATGACACACTATTGAAAAGTTTTGAAGATTTTACAACATTCTAATTCTTATGTTATAAAAATAACATTCTTACAACATTTCGCTTTCTAACACAAACAGATCAGGAAGAGAAAGTGACAGAACCCAAAAGAGAGGACAGACAGGTTTGCTTTCTGCTCCAGGTTATGTGCAACCAAACCCGAGAGAATGTGAGATTTCCATTATAAACACCGCAGTTTACTGCCAAATCACTTTGCATATTCCAACAGAGTAAATTACCTCATTGTTCTTTACAAAGAAACAGGAAGGTGCCAAGACGTCAATGTGCATCTTTTGATCCCCATGATGCATTAGCACATCTATGGCTTACACTCCCGCAGTTCAACTTTCTAGATCCGTTGAAAATATAAATCCATAAAGATACAGACTGAGAGCAACAATCCTTATAAAACACACGGTTCTGTATATTCAACGCAGTACTCATTTCAAGATGTACACATCTTGAAATGAGAAGTCTAACAGCAAGGTTCTGCAAACTCAAACCTCAGGGTTAATAACAGCCACATGTCAACGTGAGTTATTCAACGCTGCGCTCATTTACAGCCAACACAAAACTAAACAAGGTTTGAAATATGCCACATAACTAAAAGATTACCATATTCACATGATTTAGTCTTTACATGGCGCTCCAAAAAAATACTACTACCATGGCACATGCCAACAAGAAAAAGGATTTGCCAAGACACAATGTTTAAAAAAAAATCCTGAATAAAGATAATAAGACTGATATAAATCTGTGCTGAAGTCGTTTTCAAAAAATTTGAAAAATAAAATATATCATTTCCAAACCATGTTTATATTTCAGAAGCACCCATGGCAAGAAAACTACCCAAGTCATGATTGTGCCAGAAAAGTATTCATTTGAGGTTCTTATACGCTTGACTTTAATCTTGCACAGCTGGTACAACGGTTCAACAAATCCAGCCAAGTCTTTGAGGGGCTCGTGTTTGTTCTTGGCCATTCTGAAGGAGACATCTGATGGCTCGAGCTCCTTGGATGGGCCTCTTCCAAATGGACCATCTGTTGTGGTAGTGTTGGAAAGCGGCGAATGGCCCGGCTCCGTCAAGGGGTGGCTGGAGAGCCGATGTGCCTCGGCAGGCTGTGACAATACGGCACCGCTGCACGTCAGCCATTAACATGCGGACCAACCCACTGCAGCTCACAGCTTTCACTAATAACAACCTGCCACTGACACAGCGGAAGAAAGGGGTGGACATCTGAAGCACAGAGGGTTTGGAAAAGTGCTGAGAGTGCAAATAAAGTGTGCATGAGACTAGGATGTGACTGTGTGGAAGCGAAGCATTTCTAGATAGTTCAATACTAACAAGTGAAGGTATATGTTTAAAAACAGCAATATGATGCTATCCTTGTTAAGTAGGGCTGTCACAATTATGAAGTATGGCTGGAGAATAATTGTTTATTTAATAATTGCGATTAATTGTCTGTTTAAAGGCTTTGAAAATTATAACGATTAACTACAATTCATTTATTTAACGAATAAAATATTGATACATCAAGAAATGTGAAAATTCTGTTACTAACTAGTAACATTTCCTGTAGAGTGACATCAACAGAAAAGACTGTTAACAGAAAAAACTTTGTTATGAGGATGATGTCGTCTTGCTGTGTAGATGCATGAAATCTGGAATCACTTTAATAAAACTCATATATACATAAAGGACCAATCTCATACAACTCAAATGATGAAGAAATGTCATTGGAACATAACGGTGAGTTCAGATCACCCTTGTTTTCTAAGGATCTACAATCATTGCGGTTATCTGAAATTATTGCCATTATGTCAAATAATTCTGATGACACAATAATTGAATAATTGTAACAGCCCTATTGATAAGCTTCACTAAAACGACTAATGCACAGAGAGAGAGAGATATTGACTCCAGTCTGATAAACTAATTAGAATAAAGACAAATTGCATACCTGTGCACTATTTTACGCCATTTTGTAGTATATATATATATAAATTATGTTTTCACATTGAAAATTCCAAAAGAGGTGCACTTAATGTACCCGGATGATCCTTTCATTCAACCGAAGAAACTAAGTCTGTAACGCTGGATACTCAACAGTCACAGTTTTGCTTACGTAACGAGAGGCGGGGCTATCAATCTGATGGTGACTGAGGTCATGTTGGGCAAAACAAGTACATTTACATCTAGTCATTTAGCAGACGCTTTTATCCAAAACGACTTACAGAGAGTTCAAGGAACAATAAGCGATATGTCCCATTGCAGCAATAATACACAAGTAATATACAAATAGATTTCATTGACACGCATTGTGACATCATTTCCCATCGTCTGGGAAACCACTTGTACTCTGTTTAATAAAAATCTATGCAGCGTTCCATTTGAAACAATACTACCCATCTAAAATATATAGACTAGATGATCATAGTGCAAATGCATAGTCTAAGATAAGTGATTTAGGACACAACTTTAGCTTAGACTAAATCCCTTCCAACACAATTCAATGCAATTCTCTGTTTTCCATTGCAATCTATTATAAACAACGACAACATTCAAGGCTATCAAACAAAAAGTTAAATTCTTCTAGCTTTTGACAGGTTCAATAAACAAACAAGTTTACTTCGTTTACTCCATGAGGATCATTGACAATGGTGCAGACCTACCCAACATTCACCTCCAACTTCTAAATCCACTTGATGTCAAATCCAAGCGTTTTTCCACAGCCACTCTCTGGAGCACCATTCTGAAACATCCTCCAAAACACCTGGTTCGAACTTCTTCACTCAATTTTAATATAAAGACAACGAGAAAGAAGGAGAAAGTTAAAGAGAAAAGGATGTCGGGCAGCTCGCCAAAACGCTTACAGCTGTCTTGCTAATCTGCCCCCCATCCCATCACACAAGCACCAACCGCTGCGAGGGATGACCTCATTATCATATGTAAAGGGCTGAATGGGGGGGGAAAGGGGGCGTTAGACGGTGACATTCAACCTCACAGCCAAAATAAAAGAATGACAAAAAGATTGAATAAATTCCCTGCCATTGTTCCATTGCAGCAAAGACATGCAGCTCAATACGTGACCTTATAGATGCCGAGAGACGGATGGATATACCGCCGAGCTCTACCTGAAGAATCTACCAACAAATCTCCAAATGTTCTGCATGGACTGTAGTGCAGATCAATCTTCAGACGGACAGATAAGAGTTAAAAGAAAGAAAGAATCATCCACACAGTTTCAGAATTTGATCACTCAACTACTCCAATAAGAACAATCACAGATGAGTTTCCTTCAGCTCATTTCTCCAAGACATCAATGAGATAAAACAAATAGCGGCCGAACATTTTTGCATTTAACCTAAAATTTACATTAATTTTACACCTCAATACTCTTCATGTATTTGAACAATTGTTTTGTTTGTTTCTGCTTTCATTCATCCTAAGCAAAACAACATCTGAGACTAAGTTGATACTTAAATGAGGCAACACTGAGAATCAAATCTCCTGAGCTATAAAAGATCAACATATTGTGACAATAATATAAAATAAATGTATGTTGTTAGTTTCTATTATGTAAGATGTGTATTGTTGTATATTTGTGTTGCTGTGACGCATGTTTATTGATGGTTGGCTGGTTACAATCGGCGGTGCTCTGACAATCGTGCACACGCTATCAAACACAGCTGGTTTTACTTGCGGTCTGCACAATGACTTCCAGTGTGTGTGTGTGTGGTGTAATGATTTCGTCTACATCAGAACACTCAAGTGCAATCTTTCCACGTCTACCTTCCCTCTGCGTCAGCGCACCTCTCTCCGACCGCTGTGCCGGTCTAAGAAAGGACTATTTGAGTGGAAGGAAATTGCAGAGCTTAATTTGTCTGAATACCCATAAGTGTGGTCTTCCTTTCAGAGGGTCCCACTTTGATCCCCCGTGTCGGGAGGGGGGTCGAGGACAAGACCTCGTTTTGGTTTCAGTTCGGGGGACGTTTGGAAAAAACGGAGTCCAGAAGGCACCAATTAAAGTAGCTGGCACTCCAGACCCTCATACTGCCAAGCCTCTCATTTCCACATAAACACCAGGACCCAAAACAGTACAACATAAATCACACAACAATGAAGCTTTTGAGACATGGATGGCATTTACAGATGCCACACATACTTCAAAACCTACATAGGGTCACGGGTGTATATACACACTTTGGCAACTATGGCTCAGCGAAATCTAAAACGTTCTACATAAGACTGCAGGCTTTCATGTAGAAGCTCATCTTCAGCCCCTTGATGATAACAAATGCCCTTCAGCTCCGCGAGGAAACTGGGGCACATGGGTGAGAAAACACACCTTCATGAGTCACAGGCTCCTCGGTCCTTACATCACAAACCATTTATATCCAAATAACACAAACACACAAATTGAGCTTCCAAAAATGACTGCATGGCACCCATGCTTAGATTGCAATTTATAGGACATCATGGCCGTTTCTCAATATGCGTTCTTCAAGGGTCTTGTGTCCTCCTGTTCTCGCTCTACGTCATCAGTAACCGTCAAAGTCCGGTTCCAATACTCAAGAACAGAGAACGCATGAAAGTACCCGGATGTGTTCTCGATATCAAAGATGCATCGAATGCAGCCTTGCGCGCGTACGGAATCTGCTTGAAGTCCCGGAAGTCACTGCGGCGCATCCATCAGACTTCGTTCTTCCGAGGCTGTCTCGCAAGACTGGTCTCTCCACAAGAAAACAAGTCAGTTCTTGGAATTGAGAAACGGCCCATCACTGACTTGATAACCAGAACAAGGGTGTTTGAGGAGATTTTGTACACTAGGAACATTAAGTCCATGCTTTCATTCGAATGAAGTTAGTTCTATAATCAATGAAACTAGAAAAACAGCAACACTTAAGGTACAAAATTGTGTCCAACAATGGCAGTCATGGTGGCTATTGTGTTTGGTTTCCTGTGCCCTGCAGAAGAAAGAAAGTCATTCATAAGTTCTCTAAAGCCTTACAGGACATAAACATGCATTTATGAGTTTTCTGCCCGTTATATTGTGGCAACAGTTGAAACCAAACAGCAGCTGAACCTATTAGACTGTCAGCATGCTAAAACCCTCGGAGATGTTTCTAAATTCATCCCTATAAAGAACCGCTGCTTAACATGATTAAAGCTTCGAAAATAAGACCAGGTGACCTCACTTGTAGAATGGGCTATTCGAGCATCCTGACCCATTCCTATGAGAGATCCTCACAGCAGTTAAACAGAGCACAGATCGTGCAGACATTTTGGGCATTGTGAATTGATTTTCATACAGAAGACTGGAACTACTGACACCCTCATCTCTAAATTTAGCGCATGAACCTAAATGCCTTTGGTGGAGGTTTACATACAGTAGATCTTCTGTTCTGAGAGCAGCTATGCCACAAAGGTTTGTGCACGGGGAAGTGGAGTAAAAAGAGTTTGGAGGAACTGCAACCTCCTTTTTTTGTCTTTTATGAATATGTTAACTTCAGGATATCTGTAAACTAAAACATTCACAAAATTAGCATTTAGAAAGTAAGCATTCTAGACTTACAGTCTCTCACTCCCACCAATACATATCAACGATTTGTATGACATCATTCTGCACTTAAGATTCTCATCAAATCCCAAGCAATGGGTAAAGTAAAAACTTTAGTTTCGTTTTTTTTAAAGAGCAGGAGCCTTCACCGCTTGTTTTAACAGAAATTATGTCAACGCATCGAACAAATGTGCACGTTTCAAGGCACTTCAGTGGGGTTTTTATTGATTCTAATGTAGTTTCCAACAGTTCCACACCTCAAGGGGAAGGTTCACAGCACCTCGTCGAAACAGCTGGTTACCAAACACAACCAATGGAGTAAATAAACAACGTCAATGCGGAAACGATGTCTGACTGGAACATCTGTCATATATCAGCAGGAACTGCCATCAATTAAAAGAGAAACTCACACAGAAAACTTGATTAACCAAAACCGCTAAATAATTCTCCAGAGCTCCAGCGCACCCGCGGGTTTCCACAAAACTCCGACCGCTCGCTGTCGAGTCACTTTCAAAGCCGCTCTGCCATTGAAAACATCTGTTCGGTGGGCATCAGCCGCGAGACGCGGTCTCGATTCTGACAAGATGAGCAGTAGATGATTCCAAATCACATGTAAACGGCCACACAAACCAAAAGCAGCCGCAACGACCAAAACCAGAACGTCCCAGAGGAGAAATAGACAGGGACTAAACAAGGATGGAAAACTAAAGTACTCCGGTGGTACCTTGATATAGTGATGGTCTCATGCTTTAAAAGACTGACTATATACAACGTCCTGAAAGATTAACTTTTATGCACCGTGTTATGTACTTGATTCATCAAAGGCCTTTAAAGAACTCCATAAAACCCCAAAAGCATGTTACATGTGCAAATAAACAAATAAATGCTACAAAGCGCTACTAATGTCCTGAAAATGTGTTTACATGCACACAATCGCTGGGTCTATTGAAAACTATCTCAACTCTTTTGGACAAAGAGACCAGTTACATGATGAAAACCCACCAAACATCAGCTACGGTTAATATATTCTCCACACGTGAATAAAACCCTTATTGAAACAAGCAGAATGGAGCTCTGTTAAACACCCCATAAAGAGAAACGCAATGGAATATTTCCATTCTCTCACCCTGATGTCATGTGGGCAGGGATGGAAACATTTGAGGAAATTCCTATAGCGAGACTGAGAGAAAGAAAGAGAGAGAAGAAAAGAAAAAGGAGAAAGAAACAGATAAAGAAATAAAACGAGAGAGCAGTTGTAACTGTTCAAGTTATTTTTTTCTTCTTCTGTAAAGACCCTCGCCGTGTGCGTTCTTTATTGTGATGCTTTCCCACAGGCTCAGTCCACTAAAAGCCCATTTATTCACAATGAGAGCTTGTAGCGGTTAGAAAAGAGCTAAAGAATCAGACGGCAGTCACATACAGAGGTGACATGGCTTTTCTCTCGATCTCATTGCTGCTGGGGGTCCTTTAGAATAGGATCGTTTCTAATGACGGAAGAAAAGCAAAGCAAAGTACATCTGTCTGAAATATTTGCATTTCTTTGGTAAAATTCACAATGCACCACTTGACTTGATGGATAAAGGATGCGTGAGAAACAAACGTCATGAATGAGTTGAATCGACCCATGTGCATTTACAAAACAATACCTGAGAGGATGCGATGCTACGTTGTGCCCTAGACCACGGTCTGAACTTGAGATTTGTGTAAATGTATATATGTGTATGCTGGCAGAAATGCGAAAAATGAGAAGCTACATATAAACGAGGCCAAATTACCATCGGGCAGTTGTTTATTCTGCAGGCCATTTACCAAAAGTCTTATTTGAAAGCTTTGGCAAAACATCAATATGTATCAATAAATAATATTTCAGCCATATCACAACATTGCCATAACAAAAAAAAAACGGTTAGCAACGTATCATGCGTTACGGTCCAATACTGAGAACTGATGGCAGATCACAGAGGTAAATTCTCATCCAGTCTGACATTGTTATGCGCTGATGTGTCATCCTTCATTCTGCAAGTGAAAGCGTCTGATGAAGGATGTGTTCTTGGCAGGTTCCCTTTCAACCGGGTGCTGATGCGACGTGACATCAGACCCCAGTGATGAAACCACCTCTGACCTTCAGAAGCATTCCTGCTACTAATCTAATGAGTCACAGCGCTGAACAGAAGGCAAAACAGAGACACAAAGATGCATTATGGGAATCTAGATTTACTTCACTGTGTTTAAAGGCATGAACTGAAACAGCTTTCTCGGAAAGGATTTTGGCATGTTGACAGCATACACCACTGCAGCCATCAAATGTCATATCCCAAGACTAAATCTGAACATCCCATAACAACAAATCTCTATTATTTCTCCTTAGACATTAATCAGATTAAATGGAGAGCAAATGGAAATTTGTGTATGTCTCACACATTTCTAATAAAAAAATGGTTTCAGAAGAGACCTCAAAGTGAGCAATCAAAAGTCAATATTATTGAAGATCTCAAAAGGAACTCAAACATTTCTCATCAAATACCCAAATCTAGATTATTTTAAAAGCAACATTTGAGCAATATATAATTTTTCTCTGGAGCACATGCGCTTTCCGCTGCACCAGGAAATGCAAAACAAACAGATTCTTGAGAGCATTATTGAAAATATGCAATTACAGCACCCGTTCACTTCATGCATCAGCATAAATGTTTATATAACTCAAGCTACATTCTGAGTATTTCCAAGTGTCCCCCTCAATCGCAGCACAACCGAGCTGAACCTCACAGACGGAAATGATCCTGACATCACTCTCTTATCGCCTCACTGCAGCGTTTCTGATTGAAGTTTTAGAGATGCTCGTGTGCAGACATAAAACTTGCCAATAAATGCCATACTTAATTTTACAGTGAAGAAACCTGGAGACTTCAGATTTGTTGACCCCAAAGGGGCATTGTGTGTTTTTAATCAAACTAATTGTCTTCAGAAGAGTTGCTGTAATCGCTGCATTGAAGATGTTTTCCCATAATAACTTAATACATCCACACCAGAGATGCGCATACATTTATCAGCTGTTTTTTGAACCATTTAAAACCTTCAGTTATAGTACAAAAAAGGTAAAAAAAAGGATATATTTTTATTTATTAACAAAGAAAGGCACATAAATACGTGCCAAAACAAAATTAAATTGTACAAAATATAGTTTGTCATTAAATGTTGGCTTGTTTAATCGACCCAATCGATGTTCAATGAAAATGATTTTACGATAAACCAAATGAGACACGTGTTTTTTTACTCTTTGCTAAATCAAAACATGATCAAAAGTGATTTGTTTTATTAGCTAAAGTTCAAATAAACGAGCAAGTATTTGAGACCGCCAACTGTCGCTAACATTGGTATTGTTGACGAAAATCTTATCAGTGCATCTCCTATGAACAGACTTCCTCTGACCCCTCTCTCATATTCACATGGGTTTTCTTGAGCAGTTCTTATAAGCCTCAGATCTCATGCTACATGAAGCGGTTTGACAGGAGCAGAGGGGTCTGTCATGTGTCTAAAAGAGAAAGAGCGGTTTGGGATCAGAGCTTAGCATTGTATTACCAGACTCAGATCCGGGTTTGTTGCAAGAAAGGACGTTCTGAAATGCCACCCTTTACTTCAATAGCATAGACTTTTATGTCGGGAGCACCCTTGGAAGTCAAAACAATGGGTCACACAATGGTTCATGGCCTTTCTGGACAAGTAAGCAAAGGGCACAGGACTGAAAATCCATATTATAGCTGCAATCTGTATGTTTTTATCTTTATAGGGCTGTCCAAAACTCTAATAATATTGCAGGTTTCTTTACAGACTTATCGTTACAAAGTCGAACTAACAATAAGCGTTCCATTGAGATCTTTTGAGAATATAGATTTTTTTTAATGGACTAATAATCGATTTTTGTTTACTTTTATGCAAAAACTTACAGGTATATCAGCTTTAAGTGCAGGATATTACACAAACGAAACCAGCAACTGTCCTATGTTCTACAACACGGTTACATCTTCAAATATTAAAATTATTTTTCCTCCCGTCACATGAAAAACCATCTGCCTGACAATATGACAGATTGAAAGCTTCCAGGCATGAGAATATTAGGATTAAGAGAATTTACAGAGTCGAAGCCCATAATACATTAATACTTCATGGAAGGAAACAATGTACGTGACATAACATCGACGGTGATTAATGCGCTGTAAATAACAGCATGTCCCTGACACATTGTCTTCGGTTCAAAGGCTCCAGCTGTGGATGTTTCCGAGATACATAAAAACATTAACCACCCAGCTCTGACACCATAATGTTATGTTTTGAAGTATAGGATGGAAACTCAAGGGTAACATGCCTGTTGCATAACAATCTTTTGCTAAATCCTGTTCAGCACTGATGGTATAAGGCAACGATGTATCAGTCTCATTACTGTACATTTTAAAACACAGGAGAAGAGGTAAACTGTGTATACAATAAATGTATAGTTGGTATAGTTTTTTCAATTAAATGTCAAATGTATCAATTTGTGTTGTGGACGTTGCAGCACAATTGCATTACAGGCCCCATAAACAGCAGTTATGTGGGAACAATACAGAGGAACAGGGCAACAGGAAATACAGGCCAATTTCCTTCACACGACAGATAAAAGACCCTTTCACCGAGCGACAGATTCTTCCTGTTAAACGTCTTGTATCCTGTAAACAAGTGTTCAGCGTGACCAGTGATGTCAAAAAAAGGCAGTCAGTGAAAACATAAAATATGATAGTTTCTATTAGTTATTTTATACATTTACATTTAGTCATTTAGCAGACGCTTTTATCCAAAGCGACTTACAAAGAGTTTAGGGAGCAATAAGCCATATGCCATTATTTACATCAAAAAACAACAATGCAACAAAAACCAGAGCTCAACACAAAATTTTCAAGTGAGTGATTTAAATTGAAGGTGTAGTAAATGAATAACTTTTGGCAAAAGTATTTTTTTAACAGGCATTGGTAAAATTTTCAAAACTTCAACAGAGCCAGTTATATATATAAATATATTTTAAAGAAATGCTATATATATATATATATATATATATTATGACTTCAAAACCTGTAAGATCTTAAAAGAGTGAAATAATTTACTGCCAAGCTCAAAAGGAGCTTTCTCTAATCCACATTCAAGAAGAGGATTTATTTTTATTCTTTTACATCAAAGCACCGAGCACTGTCGCGTTCAGATATCCCCTTTACCAAAACCATAGCCTACTTTGAGAAAGATTATCAAAGCACTTGTGAGTTGCCAACATCTCAGCAAAAACTGGAAATGTAAATCACACAACCGCATCATATAGTTGGACCAGTCACTTTTCGTCCTAACAGGAGGAATAGAAGTTGGAATGAAAAACGACAGACTTTATCAAAAGACTCGTATTCATGAAACAACCATCAGCAATTACACAGGACCTCGGGAAACTTCTGGGGCAGGAGAAGATAAGATTAGCCTGCAGAGCAGAACCAGTGCTGTACTCTTAAAGTGTTGTTTGAAGATTCATTTACATTTATTCATTTGGCAGATGCCTTCTTTCAAAGTGACTTACAAATGAGGAAACATTCAGTATTTTGTCTTACGAACCAACAATATAAGCAGCATAGTTCACAAAGCTATACAAGTGAACAGCAATAAAGCTAGAAGAACTGCACAAAAGAAAACAATACAAATCTTGTTGCAAAGGAACAATCAGGCATCACTCATTTGCTGATAATAGATGTCAGGAGGAAACGTAAACCTGCATAACTGAATGACAGAACAAGTTTTATGTCTGTTCTTCGTGCATCAGTAAATCAACGTTGACCTGAGACACTGATAGATGCTAAATAGTCGCTCTACTGACAGAGAAGGTTAAATACAGGGGACTGCTTGATAAGTGACTCTCTAATGAAGGTTAATTGGCTTTCATTAGTTGAACAGGAAAAGGGAAACAAACGCGTGTGAAAACAACCCTACAAAGAACTGAAACTGCAGTAAATGGAACCGCCGACAGCCTTAAACATTTTACTACAAGTGTGACCATGTAAATGATTTTTTTATAGGGCTACATGGCCATATGCTGAAAATCAAGCAGAAGTTTACTATGCCAATTTTAGGAAGAAATATTCAACATGTTTAGCCGAGAATCACATTTCCCATAGTACCACGTCTGTCTTTTTGTGATACATGTTAAAGCAATTAAGCTATACTTAGAATAAATTGCTGTGTGCTGAAAAAATGACAGCACGTCAGCAGTTTTATTGAGTTATTGAGTCTTTCATTCCACTGTAAGCAAATACTGGGCTTTTGTGTGTCTTACAAAAGTACTGTGACAGCATTCAATAATGTCATGAGACAGTACTCCATGATGAACATATTTTAAAAATAATAAGAATATCATGGTAAATATTCAAAACTAGTATTACCATGATAGATAAAAAACATAGTATTACAATGGTATCTTCATGCTAATGTACGCTGTTCACATGAGTAAATTAAATTAACTAAATTCCCACTAACATAATGACTGAAAAGGCATTACAGAATAAATATCCAAGATGGTATTTCACTTTTTTTTTTACTGGTTAATGACAAATTGGAATCCTAGAAGGATAAACAGGCATAAATAGATGAAACATGTTTCCCTTTTCTCATAGGTTTCTCTTAGGTGGCCTTACCAACTGTATATCATACATTTGACCATATCTCATATCCTCTGTGAAAATAGGAAGACAGAAAAAGGTTGATGTCAGTGAAAATGAACAGCCAGATTACTCTCTCTCTCTCTTTCTATCTCTTTCTCAATTGAGCAGAGGTATGCGCGCTCTAGATCCCGTCTTATCTCAAATCTGAGGTCAGGAACATCAGGGTCAGTGTCTGAAATGTCTGGAGTCACTGGAGAAATCAGAGCAGGTTAACCCCTGGACGTCCACGGCCCCTGAGCCAACTTTCAACAGGGTCAAATATTGATCCACTTTCAATGTGTCTACTGTGAGTCAACAGACACAAACAACAGTGTGATGTCAGACCTGCGACTCTCTCCATCTTAACTCAAACTGGCAATTTATTATTCTTACACTGAAGACTACACTGGGAATCCTCTGGGTGAATCGGAGTGTTCAGATGAAAAATATTATTCCGGGTCTAAACTCTGACTGAATGAGCAACATTCAAAGGTGCTGTAAACCAGACGATAGGTTGTGCGTGTACACCTGTGACTGCAAATTATTCCATCAGAACAATATGACTGAGGCAGCTGTGTAAACAGGCTACAGCTTCTAGACATTAGTGATCCCATGTGAACATTAAAACTTATATTGGAAAAAGTGTCATAACATAAAAGCCATAACAAGCGCTGGCCAATAATTCATTTAGTTTAGGGCATGGAATAACAACCTAGCAACCACTCAGATCACCCTAGCAATGCATATACAGCAACAATACAGAAAACATAACGAGAGTGTTATCTGTGATAAACGGCACAGGATTAAATTAATTTTAACCTTACTGAGATTAAACAAAAATGTACCTTTACATTTATGCATTTGGCAGACGTTTTTATCCAAAGCGGCACTGTAACTTCCATTCAACGTACAGTTATCAGTTCGTGTCCCCAGAGATTCCGGGAATCAACCAACAACCTTTGCACTGCAAGGTGCTTCATCTCATTTTTATTATTCTCTTTTTATATAAAAGTTGATGGATGCCAAAAACCATAAAGGGGAAAAAATTATGACTAACAAATTACGTGTGGCATTAGTGCAATTAAAAACAGATGTACTTATGTAAAAACCAAAAACTAGTAACAATCAAGCTACAATTATAAAGTGATTTGATTTGTAAATGAGGTTTGAACAATCTCTAGATTTTACATTCAGGCAACATGAATCATTCCTGTTCACAAATGTATTCACTATGGTATAAACATTGTACCAAAATCTACTGTCAGACAAAGAACAAAGAAGCATCTCACTGTACCTCGTTCATTAAGAGAATAGCGTAGCACACTTGTGATAATACTGAACCCCAGCAGTCACATCATCCATCCATCAACCTACACCAGATAACATGCGGCAGCGGAAGGATTACATCAGTTTACACAAATACTGCAGCAGATACAGGCTGGCACATAAACATACATGACGGACAGACACAATGAGATAAAAAGAACACAAATCAACCAAGATACAGGACACACAAATACAGACATCTACAAAGAACATTTCACAATTATAAATTATCAGACTCTCTAACGCCAAAACAGACTGAAGATTGTAATCTTTCTATTATTCAGTTCAATATCCAAAGTGCAGTACAAAGTGAATTATTAGTAGATCATAAATATATTCTAAGTCCATCTTCTGAACTGTGGCACGTTTTTTTGAGTTTGAGGTTGGGTGACTTAAACTTCTTCGATAAAGCTTTTCTTACAGCTGCAACAAATAAAAGCAGATGTCCACTTTTTGCCTTTTGTTTCAGCCTCAGTTTGCCTATATTCATATTTAGGTACTGCATATCAGCCAATATATCGGTTATAGGCTTCCAATGTTAAAGAATTACCGGTTATCGGCTAAAATTTACATATCGGTGCATCCCTTTATCTTTACATAAGCCTGTATCCATTCTCTACACCGCGTGTCCAAACTGGGGTCACAGGGAGTGCTGGAGGCAGCTCATCCCAACTATCTTGAGCCGAGGAAGGAAAAAAAACCTGGACAGGTGGCCAGTCCATCACAGGGCCCAAGTCATTGATAAAATACACACATTCCTTTCAGTCTTAAGATGTTACAGGAACAAACATACAATTTGTGAGATTCAATCTTCTAGTGAGCATTAGAGTTGGGCGATGTCTACCAAATTGGCATCGGACGATGTCTTGTCTGTCAGCCATCGACGATGGATGATGCCATCGTCTATAGGACCAACCCTAGTGAGCATGTCTTAAAAATATGTTTTTACTTCTCTTACGCACAATTCTATCAACACTGCATAGCACACAGATGCATCGTGTGACTGAATCCACACTAGTATCCGACTTCACTTCACATACTACACTGCATATACCCAAAAGGGTTAAACATCTTCAGTGACCAAAATTAGAAGCAAACAGACATTGCCTGGATGCGAATCATTCTCTTACTGATATCCATGCAGGAGCACGACAGCGTGAAATACAAGAATCTGTAAGTAACTCTACCAGGGCGTCTTTTTTACCCAAGCGCAAGATGACATTGTGTTGGTGTGTGTGTGGTGTGTGTGTGTGTGTGTGCGTGTGTGTGCGTGTTTGAAGGGTGGGTCCAAAAATAATTCACTGAATGATTGATTTATTTCGGCTGCTCAAATTTCATGTGTGCATTCACCTTCTTTAGCTCGAAACAATGTCACAAATCCAAGAACAGAATGCAGAATACAGCCAAAGGTCAGAGATGCTGTTACAGACAAATAAAACAAACATCCCAGCAGAGTGAACAACACAAAAAGCTACTTAACGTTTGGAAAGCAAATCAAAGTGCTATCACTCAATGGCTTTTATAAATGTGGTAAACAAAATCACAAAGGCACAAACAAAGTGAGATTCTAAAGTGGCTAACAGCAACCAAATTCACCATCCTACATTTCAAAAGACTAAATCAGACAAATCATTATTGAATCTGAATGATAAACAGGCAAAATTTTACAAAAGGATTCAAAGCATTTTCTGAATAAACAGCAGTGTCAAACTAAACCGTAAGAGACGGTCTCAAACCATTGGCGGCAAGCTGCATTTGATTTTTCTTATATTTGTTTCTCTTCGCAAAAACAACAAAAATAAACTGAAATGGCATTTGTGACCCATAAAATATGTATTTGGCTGACATTATTCAATATGCAGCCTAAGTGACATCTGGCGAGACTAAATTTGTTTGAAACAAAATCACTTTGAACTCATTATCCATGAACAAAAAGAGCAGAAATTTGTATAGAAAAGTCAACAGGGTGAATTTAGATGTTGTGTAGACTTTTACTAGGCTCATATCAAAACCAAAAAAAAAGATTTACTTGCAGCCCAGCCAATGATGACACAAATACAGTTCAAATAAACAGAGCAGCGTGTTATACTGTCGCCTGGCAGAGATTCTCTCTGATGATGCCAGTTACAAGTGTTATCCATTATCAAATACCATCAGAATGAAACTGGACACTGATTTCAAAATAAGCACATTTGAAATGGATAAATGTGAATACAACACAAGGTTTGTCCTTAAAATGTAGAGACATACATGGAACAAAAGATTGTTTAACTGTAAATCACTATAAACTAGTTTCTATTTCATCTATATCACTCATTGAGAGTAACAACAGCGATGTCTTAACATTTACATTTATGCATTTGGTAGACGCTTTAACCAAAGCGACTTAAATTGCATTATCCTATACATTTGTTTCTAAGTATGATCCCTTGGGATCGAATCCACGACCTTGGCGTTGTTAGCGCCATGCTCTTACCACTGAGCTACAGGAAAACATAACATTCTTTGGTCCAGTAAGTCCATAACATCTCAAGATCTTCTACGAGCAGATCAGAACCTGCTATGGTTCATATGTTTGAGTGACTAACGTGTCGCTTGGACAATCTTTGCTAAAGTTACATTAAACAACTCCTTGCTTTGACGTGAAGCCACCTGCGTGGCGGTCCACCTGCCGTAACAGCTGTAATTTTCAAGAGCAGACGTCACAAGTTTTTTTATTTCCTGTCATTATGTTTTGAATCTGTTGTGCAACGTTATGCAAGACAAACATCCTTCTGCTGTGACTGTGCCATCTAAACCAAATGATGAGAAGACAAACTCATCGTCTTTCCCAGAGAAACTCAAGGTAACACCGAGGAAACTTACACACTAAAATCGAAGAAATCACAAAACTCTCTCATAAGCACTCTATAGCGTTCATACTGTAGACAACATGTCTACTTAAACACAAGTATGTAGGCTAATCGTTTCACTTTTCTTCTCAAGTCACCTTTAAAAATGCAAATGCGGGTCTATGCAGGTGTTGTTCGTTTAACTGCCTCGAATAAAATGATGCAATTTTATTCGCCAGCATGAAAGGACTAAAGACACAGTACAACACCGCTGCCTTAAAGAAAACAGCCTTTCCGATTCACAAAGACTCGATTGTGTAACATGTCTAACCAAACGTGCAGTTATTACACATGAATCGGATCTGTTCAGTGAGATCCATCAATTCATGAATGACACAGATATCAGTTACTGTAATAATAACAATGTAGGTCTACTTTCTATAGAGCATAAAACATGACAGCTCATTAACCGTGGAGGTGTTACTTCATATACTGAGATTTTTACTTTCCTAAGAAAAAGTACTGTGGCATCAGATATTTATTGAGCCTTTGCTATAGTACTGAATGACAGCCATATCCATATATCATATACATGATACTCCAATGTAATTCAAAACAATACTGTGGAATTACAGTGATTACCTTTTGTTATATGCTTTGTCTGTAAGAGGAAAGACAAAATGCCAGATGGATCAAAGCTTCAAATAATTCAAAATGAAAGAATGAAAATGTTGTTTTAAATGAGCTATCATCACAAATTAGGTAATGTAACATCTATGAAATAAAACATCTGCTTCAAATAACCTTGGCTCCTGGTTTGTCATTTTACAGCCATCAAACACAGATCTACATTTAACTGGGTTTCTTCTCAATAAGAATATGCAAGAGCCCTCTTGTGGATTTATTTTTTGGACTGTAGAGTTGTGCAATGTACACCGCTCCTATGCTAAATCTGACATTCATACCAAGGATAAAAAAGTAAAAAAGACTGCAAAATGAGAAAGCACATGCTCAAGGCATTGATACACTGTTACACAAAACATTGTTCCAATTTTGTGAATAGCTGATGCAGCAGCTGTCCGTCTGACTGGTGTGTGTGTGTGTGTGTCCTTGTTTGTATATCCCGGTGGGGACCTAAACCTGAATACACAAAACTCATGTGGACTCGTGTCACCAAAATTGAGGTCCCCATCGGCAAAACAGCTTATAAATCGTACAGAACAATATTTTTTGAAAATCTAAAAATGCAAGTTTTCTATTATCTTAGTGTTTGCGTGTGCGCGCACGCGCGTGTGTGATCCTCACCTGAGTTCTCAGCCTTATTTCAAGGACAAGCACCCAGAACAATATGAGACCTCAGGTGAGAGATCTACACAACAATAATGCTCTGTAAACATAAGATCGGCTTCCAATCTACCTAGAAACCTCCAAACACCTTCAAAGGACCCTAAGATGTCACACATAGGATGTCTGAAACTGCAGCACGCGACAAAATAACAACGCTGTCTATGTAGAGAAACCTGAGGTACGGCCAGGAAATGTGACTAAAACCTGAAAATATTCACTTCAGCAAATCGCTAAAAAATGATTTGATAATATAAACTATTTGTATCATGACAAACATCGCTGCACAAAACCAACTCTCTGTCAGGATGCAAACAAAAAAGTGTTAGTCTCAAAAGTGAACAAACACAATCTTACCCTCAGCATCCAGAGGAAAAAGAAAGTCCCATAATGCGCAGATATGACAGTAAATCTAAAAAAATACAGCTTGTAGATTATTATATTCCGTTAATAAATCACATAAAAGGATTCCTCACAGTAGCTGGTGTCCTCCTCCTCTTACTACCTCCAAATACAGCCGTTTGATCCGCTGCTTTCAAGCCGGTCTGTGGCTCCGCCCACGGGAACAGATGATTGGTCGGTGCGCTGCCAAACCCCGCTCACTCACTTGTTCACAGGGAGGGTGTGCATATATCAACAGCCATAAATAGACATTACGAATAAGTTTTATCACATATCTTCATTGTTTTTACAATAGGTCATTTAAAACGAGAGAAGTGGAGGTTGGGTATATTTAACCATGAAGTGTTATTGCAGGTGGCTACTATTATTTGACCACAGTTGATAGAATGTGAACCTGGAGTAAGAGTGGCCCCAGCTGGAAGAGTGAGGAAAGGCAAGCGTAACTGAAGAAGGGGAACTTTTTTACAAATTAAAACGACGCATTTATGTTCAAGTTGATGAAAGGTGCTTTTAACGTTTGGAAATGTACTGTGCATAGCAATTGTAAATGTATAAATAGTATAGTTGTTAAAATAAATTAATATAAATAAATGATTAATATTGTGTCAGTAGTATTTTAGTATGAATGTTGTTGTTTCTCTATTAATACGTTCTTCTAATAAAAAAAACATACTAAGGCCGAAGATGCTAATATTAAAGAAAAGCAGTCAAAATAGAAAAAAATATATATTTTAATGAATATTATATATTGTAGTCATAAAACCACACACTGAAATAAAAATGTACAATAATTAAAAGACTGTAAAATACTCCTTAAAATAAATTTAAATAAGCGGAAAACAAATCTACACAAATCTACCCAAGGGGGATCGTGACGTACAAAACTCGCGACCGTGTCGTTGCTAGGTGACGCGACGCTCCACCTCTCGATCTCCGCTACATTCAGTATTTTTGCCATTTTTTCTTTACAAATGTTATTTTAAACCAGAATGAAAACATTACTCTTACATTAAGGACGATGTCGTCCACGCACGAAACTCTCTTTTCATTGGAGCTCGTGATCGATCATGTTCGCTTTGACCGTGCGCGTGGAAATGTTTTGGATCCAGTAGTAGGTTTGCGCTTCTTGGACTTCCCAACACTTCTGATATCAAGAAAAGAAGATCTTTTATCTCATTCAACATTTGCTGATCTGCCAGCTGACGCTTCATCTCATGCAGATGAACGGGACAAGTATTTCTTCCACAAAGGCAAGTCGTGTCTTTTTAAAATGAACTTGGATTCTCTTCACAACCATCTGTCAAACACCCCTCTGTATGCCATGGTGTTGGATATGAAAGACGAGGTTCCCAAACTTATAGGGAGCTCCATGATATCTCTTGCTAAAGTGACAGAAAGAATAAAGATGGATGTGGACAAACATGGTATAGGCACCCCAAGTTCTGGTGGGGAGAAAACTGTCACCCCACTCTGCAATTTGATGGGCAACAACATAGGGACTGTTTCACTAGCATATCAAATCATAAGTCTAGGAGCAAATTTGATTCCTCATATCCCTTGTGACAGAGTCTTTAAAGTCGGTATGACTCATAGAAAAGGACAACAAGGCTCTAAGGCACATACAGAATGCGCAGGGGTGCTAAATATTGATACAGATGAGACTGAAATGCACCACGCTGATGTCCTCTCTCCAGTCAGCCCTGATGGACAACCTGCCGATGTAGTTAAATATGGAGCCAAGCAGCCAGGCATCGCTGCTGTTACTCAAACCGAACCCACAAAGCAGAAGGTCTCATGGTCTGTGTCCGACGGTAATGACGCGCAGGAAAATACAACGTTCTGCCCTCCGCCGCTGTTTTACAGTTCAAGTGTGAAGAACCAACAGGAGAGGTTTGCTGAGAATTGCGGAATGTTAAACGTGGAATTGGAGAGTCTTAATATAAAGACCCAGCGGAGGAAAATAATGAAGAAGAATCAGCTGACATGCATGATGTTCCAGAGATCACGGCAGCAAAGCAACAGCAAAGAATGGCTGACCCAGCTCCACCCGGAGATGTTTTGAGACAGCTGCCCCTGCTGAATGCTTTACTCATTGAACTTTCACAGCTTACCAGCCAGACACCACACCAGCAGCCTGTATCCATTCATCCCAACCTGGCCTGGTTGTACACATCGGTAACAGAAGCTCATAGTGCATCAGACGCAGGAGAAAACCACAAATCCAAAACTTTCCAACACGAGAGCTCAAACGTAGACCTGGTCAGTCTAAGATAAAGGGATGCATAATACCGCCCATGTCTCCTTCAGGAAAGACGGGAAGCAGTGCAAAGAAATGCCTAGAAAAGTTGCAGTCGAAGAAGAAACTTAAATATGGATTAACACATACGTTTCGTCTCAGACTCCAGCACGCAAAAACCGCCGGTACCAAACGCCACTGCATCGTATACCAGGATGTACCACAGGCCATACCACAAAGACAAACATTACCTGAGCACAAACATGCTGGTAAGTCAGTAAGCAGAAGTGGTAACTTAGACGAAACATTACTGAGCATTGTTGACATGGACAAAACACCTATTCAAACCAGATCATCAAAATCACAAATGAGGTCTAGTGCATATGAAAGCTGTACAAAAAATGTGACATCCATGACAAAAGACGAAGCTTTGGTTACTGAACCTGACAGAAACATTCGAGTCCGTATTCCAAGTGTACTCAGTCATTATTCAGACCGCAGTGACCAGCGTTCAGCCTCATCTGACCGGAGCAGTGAATGTGACAGGGCAGAAAGCAGAGAAAATAGAAAAAGTTCCTCAGAACAAGAGTACCAGGATGATTTCACAAGCGTAGACGCAACAGACGGCTTCTCACCCGAGCCACTGAGCAGTCCGGAGCCGTACAGACGTCACAGAAACAGTGGATCAAATGACCATTCCGACTCAGATAATGGATCCTATAAAAGTAAAGTTCTACCTGTTCCCGTCAAAGCCGAGAACTCACCACATCGTTCTCTCAAAAGCACACACGTCATCCGTCCACGACCCCAGACCTCTGCTTTAAGTCTGTCTTCAGATGATAGTGAGGACGGATCTCCCACAGCGTCCTCCAGTCAGCAGAGATCTGGATCTCAGAGCAATGGAGGAAAAACTCCATCTGTCCGCAGAACGTTTGGGAGGTCTGAGAGCTTTGACACGGACCCTGCTGATGGGGACATTACACTAAGTCGGGTTTCTGTGCCCAACAATAACTCTGTGCTGAAGTCCTTCTCATCTTTAGATCAGTCTGCAGAGGAACGGGATGAACTGGGTTCTCTGGGTTTGGACAAGAATTACCAGCATGTTTCAGAACTGGTGATCAATAAGCTTCCAGGATATACCCTATGAGTAGATGATGTTCATCTAAAACAATTAAAGACTCAAAATCACAGGAAACCAGCAAATGTTATTAAAACAGCATATATACAATTGAAATGTGAATTTGTTCATTTGTCATTGCACAGTACTACAATAATTGGTTAGCAATAATTAATTTTATTAATAAAAATAATAATAACAATGTACATTACCATTTTTAATGTAAAATAAATGTTTTATAACATAATTCTAATGTACAATGAGAATGGTGAGTTTGACAGAAGCAGGTGTTCTGTTGTATATCCGGTTGAAAAGAAGCATTATTATTCAGTAAGAACATCTGCTCTTCTTCTGTTGCATAACAGCAATCTGTTCGGTCTAGTTTGAATAAAAACTTTATTCCTCATAGAGCTGACTGCACTAACTTCAACTCAGTTAAACACTAACTGTTTTCACTTTTCCCCCTGTTTTTTATTTATTGGTCATTCTGGGACAACAAGCCAGAAAAATATTGATTTAAATCATTAATTACAGTATATTTTTAATGGTTGACATGGGCTTACTATTGGGCTTGATAATTCAATAAATAATATATTTTCACAGAATGTTCTTTACATTATATTGGATGGTTTTGTAGGAAAAAATGACTTGAGCTGGGTTTTCACTGACTGTCACATTTATTATGTGTACATCCCTAGAAAAAGTAATACATCATTATAAATCCATATAAATAAAATTATTAGTAATTAAATCACATGGATTTTCAACGATTTAAATATTATATTCCCTCAAATTATTGTGTTAAATACATTTCATCACCATAGATTCGCCGAGAGAAAATTATTTTTTTGGCGTTATAATGTTTGGTTATATCGAGTCCACAGGTCACGCCTTCCGCGTTGCGTCATCATCATCACGCTCCCGGAAGTAATTCTACGCAGTGCACATGCTGGCATCCTGACGACGTAGCGACAAGAATCACCTTTAATGATGAAGCACGTGTTTTTGACAGGGCCACCTGGTAAATTTGGCAAAAACACCCAATTTTAAAGCGTTTACTATAAATGACATCGAGTTTCGGTTTCCATGTAAAGTGTATAAACGGATTTTTTTTGTATTTAACCAACGTCGATAAGGAGTCGTTTTATGTCACGTTGGTATAAACAAATACGAATCTTAAAGTAAATCAACGCAGGATATTACGTGTCAATCATTACAAAACAGTATTATAATGGAATCAGATAATAATACCGTAGTGTTGTGTGATTGACATGGCTGTTGCCTGCATGAAACCGTTAGAGACTTCCAATGGTGAAATAAGTAATAACAAAGTATGATAAATGAAAAAGAAATGATCTAGTATATTATAAGTCTATATTTAGAGAAGTTGTTGGCATTGACATGGCTGTCAAATATGCCCCATATTCACTTTATATAGTTTTGTGTTTGGGGGCATTTTGTGTGAATTGGTTACCACGTTGCAAGATGGAAACACACCCCACCCCTGTTTTGTGTGTCAGGTGTGGGTAAGACGACCCTGGTGAAGAAAGTGTGTGAAGCCGTGGTCTCCGCTGGGGTCACCGTAAATGGCTTTTACACAGAGGAGGTGAGAGAGAGAGGGAGGAGAGTGGGCTTTGATGTGGTCACGGTCACAGGTGGTAGAGGACGTCTGTCCAGGGTCAGGTATCGTCTCTGTCTCTCTGTGAATCAGTCATTGCTCGTGTGCATTTGCTCGTCCCGTAAATCACAAGCTCTTCCTCTCTTTGATCGTAGCTCCGAACCGGCCGCTGGAAGACATGAATACAGAGTCGGCCAGTACGCCGTTGATCTTCAGTCATTTGAAAGTCTTGTGCTCCCTCTTTTCAGAGATGTATGAAAAACAGAAATCAGTAATATATTTACTTGACTATTTTAAGCAACGAATGGTTTACGCAGTTCTGGTGCATGACGGAGACAGATGAATCATCCTGCTTGAAAAAAAATTCATCATGACTCAGAGTTTTCTCATCAGGTGTCTTTATCATGACAGACGCGGGAGGGAAGCAGAAGGGTGTTTGTCATCGATGAGATCGGAAAGATGGAGCTGTTCAGTCAAGCGTTTATCCGGGCGGTGAGACAGACTCTAGACGCCTCCAGCTGTTCTGTCGTGGGCACCATCCCGGTTCCTAAAGGAAAACCTCTGGCGCTGGTGGAGGAAGTGTGCGGCCGACAAGATGTCAAGATCTTTATGGTAATAATACATACGTACTACACTCACAAATACTTTTTGCTGAAAGTTTTCTATTAGCTTTCCAGTTGGATTCTTTGTGCTTATCAATGGAGTTTCATTATCTTCACCATAAATGCAGTGCCCTTATTTTCCTGAGAAACATATGATTCACGGTGGGCTCCACAGAAATAGGAAGCAATATGCATTTGGCCTTTGGTCCATGATGACTCGAACGGTATGTCTAGACCAGCATGTGATGAACACAGACGTCTGCTTTAAGGCACGAGTGTAAGTTTAGACACAGCAGCAGTGAGTTCTGTAGGAGTCCATGTGGAGCTCAATGCGGATGTGCTGCTTGATGGGGGACTGTAAAGCCGGTAGAAAAAATCTCACATTAAAACGGACCCAAACTATAGCAACCGTATATCAACGTTCAACAACCTTCCACAACATTCAAGCTTCCTTGTGGGGCCTTATGCACACACAAGAACAACAAATCTAAAATGTGCTGTCTTCTGTTTTCATTCACAGGTCACAAAGGAAAACAGAGACTCGTTGTGTGATGACATTGTTTCTGCTCTTCAGGAGTGCCTCAAATAAACACGAGAACTCTTAACATATATTTAAGTTTTTTGCTCAGGCAGGGCTCCTCATTCCCTCACACGGGTAAAATGTTGCCTCCGATGAATCGACCTCAGCATTATTGATTCGGAGCGAGATCATTGGAGAAAGAGAGCGTGAGAGCCGTGCGGATAAAGAGATCCTGGAGAAATGTCTGAGATGAAAAAGGGTGAAACCTTGTGGACATTTGTCAGCCCTTAAATGTTTTCACCCGTCTTTAGTTGGACAAATAGTCTGTGAGTTTGTCGACTGTTCCGTTCGCATTGACGAGTGTTTCCTGTGTGTGCGGTTCCCATTGGACAGGAAAATACATTTAGATTTAAAGAGACATACTGACATGCTTCCAGATGTTTTATATTAAATATGGAAACGTGGCCTTTAATGTTGTTTATTTGTACTGTAGGCCATTAAAGATCAAATCAGATTTAATCTCTGGCTTTTTTCTCATGAGTCGTTATACCAAAGCACATGAACGCACAATACACAATGTTGAAGTCCCCGAACTATAAAAATCAAGTTATTTGTCATGGATCCAGTTGCAGTTGTGTGGATCGAAACTCAACAGCTGTGTTTACAGAAGCCTCCTGAATGTTCCACATGTTCTCTATGATGTCTCGTCCTGTCTTACGCTGGTTTGTCAGTGTATTAAAACATCTGAATGATATTTGATCTGTGTTTATGCAAGTCGTTGAATATGCTGTGTTTAGAGTTAAAGTGACCCAAAAATCAAACGCTGTCATCCGTGAGTAGATGATGAAAGAACTAAACACTGTTTACAAAGACAAAAAGACTTGATTTACAGCTTCCACAGACTGTCCATCCATAGCAGATTTGGCTCAGAATCCTGTGACGCACATTAAGCTTGGCACTGTGACGTTCTCCTTCCTTTGAGTTTGGAACGAATGGTTTACCAGCTGATCCCTGCACCTCAAGCACCGTCCACGGCAGATGAAAAAACAAGTAGCTGAACCAGCCTCAACATGTCGAGCAATGATTCTTTAAGCATTTATCCATCCTCGTGTCATTCCAAATATGTATGACACAAAACCACTGACATTTCTCAAAGTATCTTCTTTTGTGTTCCACATAATAATGAAGTCATGTTTATGGCTTCACGCGTGTCTGTAGTCACATTGTGTGTGTGTTTGTTCCGGGTCATTGGAAGGTGTCGAGCAGCACAGATTGTGAAGAGGATTGTGGGTAGAGTTGTGGTGTCTGTCGGGGGCCTGTCGTGGGTCACCCACCCTGCTGCTGTTCTCTTAAAGGTGCTGCCAGGGGCCCGCAGCGGCCACACAGATGGATTACGTAACAGTGTTGACGGGGGCCGAGCCGACTCCTGTCCCACCAACTGTGGCGAGCATCTCTGTCCAGCCGGCTTGCCAAACACTCCAGATTACGTCATCGCTTGAAGCTGTACAATTATGTGTTTGTCCTTCAAGTTTGTACATCTCGTGTCACCTTCTATAACTAAAGGATGAAAGATGTTTCTGTCAGTTCCATTCCAACTGAACTAGATGCAATAAAAAAACGTTTCTTTTGAAAGGATGTTTTGGTCTGTGTATTTGTTTATGTTTCTGAAGAAAATGTCATTGTTGGGCAGGTGCCGGGGTGTTGCTATGTGGTTACTACAGTGGTCTGAGAGGTTGTCAGCATGTGACTATATGGTTAGGATATTACTTATTAGTATATGTCTACTTTTTGTGTACTTATCTTTTGAAGTATCTTAAGATATGCTTGAAAGTATAGGGAAGTATTCTAAGTTTACTTGGCTTGTAGTTGCGTTTCCTCTTTTAATTGAGCAGCCTATTAAACACTTTTTCACGTTGTTTTACATTCTGTTAATATGTAAAAGTAATATTTTCAATTTATAACATTTTAACATTTTGTTAACATGAGTCATCTCAATAAAAAAGTACAAGTACAGTTTCGGTATATTAAGTTTAAAAATGAATATCTAAATATGAATTCAGGGTATTACTTTAGGTCCAAAAATAATATATTAATAGTAAACCATGAGTACAATGCTAAGTTCACTCAAAGCAAACATACAAGTATACTTCCAATATAAAAACTTTCAAACTAGTCTTGGTTAAACTTTTCAACCTACTGTCAGAGAGTACTTCAAAGCATATAGGCCTACTAAAAAACATGCTACAAGTATTGTATGCTTATGTTGTTCCAATTGCTTCCATTGTTTCCATCATCTGTAAGTCGCTTTGGATAAAAGCGTCTGCTAAATGATTCAATGTAAATATGTTCACTTGTAGTATAGCTACAGAACAAATGTAAACAAGTGTTTTCTACGTTTACTACTGTTATCTTACGTAAGTATGTACTTTTTATAAAAAGTGGGCCAATTTAGTCCCAAGTTAAGTAGTATCAAAATAGTACACTCACAAAACTAGTACACTGATATTAGTATACCTACTACAGAAAATACTTTACACTTCTTTCTGAACGAGAGGATGTGATCAGTGATGGTAACTGTGATTCTTACTGTACCTTTTGAGGAATATTACGAGATGTGCATACATTTGAATTGGTCATTCCTTTGTTAAACTAAAAGTGTTTAACCCCCACAAAACTGTTTTCAGTGGCATAACCCATGAGAGCACTGGGGATTATTTTAGTGCTTGACAGAAACAGATTTCCACGAGTCTGTTATCTTACAGCTCACAGAACGTTTGAATAGCCATCACGTATCCATAAGAGCTCCCAGCACACACATACAGCCAGATCATTCTTATCAAAGCAGCGGCTGATGAAGATTTGGACGCCTTTGAAATGGCTTTCATGTCAATATCGCTGACATGCATTGGGCAGACGCTTAATGTCCGACCCCTCCTAACAAACATGTAAATAAAGCCCGGGGGGGCTTATACAGTCTGAGCCATATGGAGAAGGAGAGGGAAATCTTTTGTGTGTATAATAACCCACACAATGAGGTTCTACGCACATGGAGATGAATCACAGCTGACAAGCGCACAACACACTGGACACAACAGCGTTCAGACAGACTGCATGCATTAGTCTGAGATACTGTATTTAAATCAGTACAAATGCATAAATAAAGAGACTTCTAGAGTAAAGTCATGGTCTGATGTGGGGTATTTATTAATGCATGTATCTGTTGTAAATGAAATTTAGCTTTAGAAATGTAACAACATACTCAGTTCCTGAAACTATTTTTTCTGTTTTTCTGATGTCATAGTTTCTTTCAACCGCCTTCCTCTGATTTATTGTCATAAAGAGATTAAATCTTTTTGGAGATTATATTATACATCAAAAATTAACCACAGCAGGTTATTCCCTCCAATTATTTTCTTTTGATATATTTCATAATATTCAGTTCTTAGCCTTTGGCATTTAATAAAATACCATTATCAAGAATTATAAAAAATATTTAAAATAATCCTTGGAAAATAATTTATGCCAAATACACCTCGACGTGTACGTTTACATTTCTGCATTTCACCACATGTAAAAAAGCATGCTTGCTTAAATTTAGATCAACTACACGTAGCTCTGTACACTGTAGTAGGCTTTGTGAGACATGTTTTTATTGCACTTATGCTTTTGTTGTTCTAATGCTGACCCAATTGCTTCCATTGTTTACCCAACTTGTAAGTCGCTTTGGATAAAAGCGTCTGCTAAATGACTAAATGTAATGTAAATTTAAAAGACTCCAGAAATGTTTATGGCAATGCATTCTAAAGTGTCCGGTGTTAACATTGAGATTGAAGAACGCATGAAATTGAGCTTTACTAGCTACACAAATCTGGAAACAAGTGGCCATAAAAGAACAAAGATATAACACTGCACACAACAGAACATCCCTTTTGAAATACAGCGGTGACTCAAACTGAGTTTCCATCATGACATCCTTGAAAAACAGACGTGTAAGGTTTCAGCTTTGAAGACCAAACATCACAGCACAGATAACTAGAGACCAAACAAACACACATTCATCTTGATTTCAGACCTGTTCATGAGTCCAGACGCAATCCAGACACACGTAACAAATATATAAAATCAAGATTAAGAGTGTTTGAAGGACCAATATTTCAGTTTATCTCACATCAACTTACAATAAACATCCATAGGGGAACATAAGACATTACTGGGATAAACTATACACAAATACACATAAACTAGATTTTAGCATTATTTGTTAACATGAGGTGTGTTTCTAACCTTGTCTGTTATCTTCTTAAATCCTGTTATGAGCAGGTAAATCCATAAAAGAAGACCAAACAAAGTTAGTTTTGTTTCTTGTTAACACCTCTACACAGCTGTTTTCTATATATGGTCAATCATTTTGCATTTAAAATGTTTGGATTATTTTGCCCAATACACTGTAAAATAATGTATAAAAAAATCAGCTGGAGCGACAGAAATGCACCGTAAAATAATAGTTTTGCCCTGTAAAATTACAGTAAGGATATATAAATAGTATACCCCGCTTTTCTTATAAATTTGCTGTCTTTTTTTTGTGTAATTTACAGTTTTTTACGTATTTCAAAAATAAACTGTAAAAGATAAAATCCTGTCTTTAAAAAAAAAAGTTTTTCTTGTAAACTTGCGGCCTTTTTCTGTCATTTCTTTATTTAAAAAATACCAACTCAGTCAATCTGTAAAAAAAAGAAATTTTTTCTTTTTTTTCACATTTTGCAATGTGTAAAAAAATAGCAGAAAAATTCTGTAAAAACACAGTTTTTTTACAGTGTAGACTATTACAAACACGTTGAGTTTTAATAGTTTTAAACCTGTAATATTAATATTTTAAAGCTTTAACAAAGAGCTTGTGTTGTTCATCATAAAACTCACCTGCTCATGTGAAGAGGACAGAGATGAAGGCAGATATTCAGCCCAAGGGTGTCATTCATCTCAGGTCATTTCCAACTCTCTCTCTTCCATTTTACAAACACATCCCCATTGCCCTGGAACAGGATCTATGAATACTGAGAGAGGTCATGACCTGAGGCTGATGGTCAGGGCTGACAATAACACCAGGGATTGTTAGAGACTGCCCTTGGGGACACATTTGGAAAGAGAAATTCCCATGACACGGGGTCACATCCTTTCTCTCGGAGCCAGAAAACAAGAACATATGAACATGAAAAGAGGAATCTTTTGATAGTTGGCTTTCACTTCATTTACAACACATGCAAACAACGTGATGTATTAAGTTGCCTTAATACATTAAAAACAGATTTTCCGCAGAAACAAAGTGAGCAGTGAGACAGAACATTGATCACATTCACTTCTCACTCAATGTCACGTCTCACCCCCGTTTGATCCCTGGATTTTATGACGAATCAATGAAAAACACTGTTGAGCTCAGAGTTTCTCATACAAGACATCATTTGTCTGTGCTCATGACAAATCACACATGAGAACTCTTAAATATCTCAAATCGTTCTCCGCAAAAAAAAGTAATTTTTCAGAATTTACAGTTTAATATCTCTCTGTTCTTCTCTCCGGTGGTCTTTCTCCAACGGCTCCTTGTGTCACATTCACTTCATGACATTGATAAATGAGGCAAGCGTGTTTCTAAACGTCACCGGGTCGAGTCACGAGTCAATTACGCCAATGGAAGTGAACAATCGGTTCTTTCTCTCTCAGAAGGTTCTGGTGGACTGAATAGTGTCAATGGTCGATGGTGGGCCAACCGTGTCACCTCCAGTGCTCGAATCACAGAGGTCGCGACCTGACCCCGTACCCTTCATCACTGTCAACGGTCCATCACATCACACGTTCAACCTCAAGAAAAAATCAATGTGCACTCAGTCTTGTGAATAAGATCACTGTAAAAATGACGTGATCGATAAGTCATGCCAGCATGTGCATTTCTTACATTAAGTTACAGCAAATCATTACTAAGACTTAATGTTAAAATCCCTTTAACAGTTCATTTGATTATTTCTTATCTTACACGTACGATATATTCATATAAAAAGGAGGTTTTCGTTATGTAATATTAAAGAACTTTGCATGAACACAGACCTCCAGAAATAAGATTTTGGGACGTCGCAGTCGTAATAAATCTGTCCGTCCCTCAGGACTCGGCACATTTCGAGTACTTCACTCATGCTAATCCTACACGGACCATGTGGTGTATGCCATTGTTTAGCACACGTTTACCCGCTGGCATCAGCTCTCTGAATTTAAGCTGGTCCGGCGCGTTCGGATTTATCACGGATCCTCTTTTGTTTTGCTCGGTTAGTTCTGAGTGGCGACTGTACAGCATCTTATTATCTCTTCAACACGAAACATCCAGCGATTATGTATGCACAGACTCTTTGAAAGCTTAAAGGGATTGGAGGAGCATCTCGCTTCCAGCGCTAACAGCTTTTCATATGCAAACGCATGAACCCCGCAGGATTTCAGCTCAGATCTCCTCCTCTGGGCTTTAATGATTATTATGGAAGTTTATCTTCAGTTGCTGTATCAGCGCTCCACAAATCCCATCTGAGAGGCAGAGAAAGTCATCTGGAGGTGATCGTGACCTCTGGATCATTAAAACAAACATCAAACACAAGCAGCCAATTTCCTCACTGTTGCAGTCATTGATTTATAGCCGGCGCGAGGCCTTCGAGTCCAACTGGATCTCAGTTATGTACATGTGCTGTAATGACACTCAATAAAATGAACAAAAATCATACTTATTCCTGACAAAATGTAAATTGTAGAGGTAAAATAATCTGGATTTGGGTAAATTTGATAAGAAATGATTGAGATCTTCAATAATATTGTGTTAAGATTGTAGACTGAGCTCAGTTTGTGTCATTTTTGACATCTCTTCTGAAACAACACAGACGTTTGTGACAAAATTCGGACTCATTTTTTTTTTCTCAGGAGAAATATCTAAAATGAGATTTAGGAGAAAGTTTCCCTTTGCTCTCCATTTAATCTCACGTCCAAGAGATTTTTCTTAAATGCAGCTAATGACCCACAACACTTTTTTCTCAAACTGAAAAAATCAACTCAGTCGTAAAAGGTTCTGGCATCACGAAATCTGTATAACAATGTATTATATTGCGTGTAAAAACAGTCAAAAAGTCGTATCTTCATTCTCAGATCATTGTTTTCTTGTGTTTGATACAAGTGACCCATACAGTACAAAAGCATTAAAAAACTATTTTCAAAACCACAGCATTAGTATAAATATGGAAAGAATCTCTAGTTTGTGAAAGTGGCAATCATATAGTGTTTAGAAGACTGGGATTAAAAAAGGAAGAGTTCACCCCAAAATAAAAATGGTCGACACATCTTCAGATGCAACAGTGCGTCTATCAATGTAAATGAGATTTAAAGGCAGGGGTTAGAAGACTTCAGTATATTATATTACAGTAATGTTTCACCTTTCAGAGAAAGCAAGAAGTTGATTTTTTCTTCTGTCTACTGCAATGAATGTCAATATCGAGTCACTTGGCGATTGGCTCAAACAACAGACTTTTCATTTTTGGGTGAACTGTTCGTTTAAGACCTCTGCGAAAAAGACATGAACAAAACTCAAACAATGGAAAACATGACAAGCCAACAAATTATATGTGCCATAACCTCAGGAAAATGAAAACAATGACTAGACAATGAAACCGATAACCATCAACACGAACCGCAATCCACACCAAACACAAACACAGAGACAAGAATTCAAAACACACCGGCCCACCTCAAGTGGAATGTGCTGGACACACCGAACATATCAAAAGTCTCATATCAGTAGACGACTACAGCAAACTTCACTCATTTAGAAACATTTCTGCCAAACGCTGACATTTCAGTTGAGATAAAGAAACAGTTCGACTCCGCGTTGAAAAACCAGCATATGCTGGTTTGGTATGTTTTGATGCTGGTCCTTTGGTATGTTGTTGGTTTTTGCTGGTCCTTCGCTGGTCATGTGCTGGTTTAAGCTGTTCAAACCAGCATCGGAACATACCTAACCCAGCATATGCTGGTTTTTCAACAGGGCTAAAATTGAACATTGTCATCATTTATTCACCCTTGCGTTGTTCGAAACCCGACTCACTTTCTCCGTGAAACACAAAATGAGATTTTTCACGCTGTACATTTCCACACAGTGAGAGTGAATGGGGACAAACTCTGCCAATGATAGAAAAACGGGTCATACAAAAGTAATCAAAGTGTGTGATTCACCATTTCTTTTTTTGACATTTCATTATGGAGCTGGACAGAAATACTCACCTTCATTACATGACAAGAACAGGGTGAGAAACCCATTTTCGGGGTGAGCTGTTCCTTTATTTCTTTCCCGGCTCATACAGTGAGAAATAAAGTCGAAGCTGTGAACATTACAAAACTTTCAGCAACACGAAGCAAACTCTCAAAAGAAATGGTTCTCGCCATCCGATCTATAAATATCCGCAAGCTTTTTTAAGGAGCTCGTAACTTGTGTGTCCTGCACATGACAGTCAGAGTTTATTTCGGCCTGCTGTGAGCCACAACAGTCTCGAGTCACTCCTTTTTCCCGAAGAACTTCCTGAAGACGGATTTGTTTCGTGGTCGCGGGAGGCTCATGTAGCTCAGCAGGGGAACATCAGAGGAGAAATCCTGACTGACGCCGTTCGGCTCGGCCATCGCTGATGTCGTCTCTCGATCGCCGATGAATAACGTGACAGAATAACTGGAGCTGTTGTCCTGATCTCGTCCTGTAGGGGGCGCTGACACCGGCTTTATCCTCTGATATGTGGCTGTAGAAAGAGACATCAGTGTTTAAAGATCATATACACTGAACACATGGAAAACTGAAGTGCTTTTTTTTGAGTGCAATTTACTTGAAACAGCCAACGTCTCAACCACACAGACTAACTTTAAATTGATGCTAAAAGGGGCTTAGATTTTTTAAGTATGAGATAGAAAAGCCCTGGAAGTTTTTTCTGTTAAATGAACCTCGATAGGAACATCCCCCTTCCTCTTTAGTCGTCTTTTGTTCTATTGCTTTCTTTATTTTAAAAAAATGTGTCAAGAAGGTAAGAGCATTGTGTTAACAACGCAAGGTTGTGGGTTCGATCCCAGGGGATTGCAAATACCTATGTATAAATGTATAGGACAATGCAATGTAAGTTGCTTTGGATAAAAGCGTCTGCCAAATGCCTAAATGTAAATGTAAATGTGTGTCATTGGCTTCCGCGTGACATCACACAGATACGAGCTTTGGATGTTGAGGGGTACAGTGGGGATTGTTTACCGGATGTAAAGGAGTGGGAGCGTCTCTTTTCGCTGGTCCAGCCCCGGAGGATGGATGATGAATGAACACCAGTGAGGTTCTGACGATGAAGGTTCTGTCCATGTGACCTAAACTCATCCTCTGTAGAAAGAAAACAGAAACAAGTTTCAACCTCTATAAAACACATCGACGTTTGAAAATAAGGTGACCGGCATGGAAAATGACGAAATGTAGAAAGCCGATATAAATGATTCTCAAGAAATAACAATCAGCTGACAGCAAACAGATGTGCCTGTGCTACATAAAGAATATAAAAGCTTTTGATATAAGTGCACTACCGCCCTCTTGTGGATCACCCGTGAGTCTACTTTGGCAAACCTCACTGACTATTGCACATATTTGGCATACAGACTTAAACAACCCAACAGAATTTCACAGCAGTTAGAAACTATCGTACAAGGACACGGTCAGTTAGTAGAAATTCTCATTTATACAAACTGGTCACCTTGTACGTCATTTGTAAGTTCTAGTGTCGATTTCTAATAATCGAACATTTTTGCACAATTCATCTTGTACTGAACAGTCTTACCACAATGTCCTGCATGTGAAGGTGAGGTGCTCAACAGCTCCTGATGTCTCTGATGGATGTGCAGACCGTCACCGGCGTGGACGACGACTTCTTTACTTCTCCCTGAGGTGGACTGACTCTGTGCTAGAACCGTAGTGACGTAACTACTCACGGGAGACGGACATTCATCTGTACAGTGACTGCTGTCAGTCTGAGGAGAACATCTGAGCGGAGCGGCGTCTGCCGAGGGATTGTGACGCGCTGATATATTCACTCCAGATTCACTGCATGCTGAGAAGAGAGAAGACATCTTGTTAACGTTGGTTAAAAGTGGTCAACACAGTTTATTACACGGCCAGACAGAGAGATGTATATGGAATCACACCAGCGTGCTCTTGGATTCTCAAGATCCATTTCCGCATCATAAATCGTGAAGAAGCACTGAGGAGATACTCAGATCCATCTCGCAACCTGTGACAGACGGTAAAACACAAATTCAGCTTTCCTCATTTATTTGGTCTAGAGATGAACATGCAGGACAGTAGAGATGGTCATTCACCTCAGACAGAAGCAGTTTGGTTTTTTGGTGTACTCCGGCGACGGCTCACACACTCCTCCGATCAGATTTAGAGGAAGACCGGTCACGCAACTCTGACACACAAAACACAGTCACTCAGACTAGCTCACATACATTATAACAATTAAAACACGATTTATGCATTTTTCACGCATCAGATATACAAACCCCGAACGAACACCTGGCTGTAATGTTCTCAAGCTTACCTTCAGCGCATCTTTTCTGTCCTGATAGAAACACATTGTTCGTTTGTAAAGGACAGCGTGATATGAGCTCCATCCCCTACATGATGCCTGAAGGAACATATCGATAGTTTTCATCAATCAACAGGATCGAAAGGACAACAAACATCTGAAATGTAAAGATAAAGCAGGCTGCTTCATAACATCTTTACCCGTTTCCCGCCCAACTGCAGTTTCTGTTTTCTCTCAAGTGTCCCCTCCATAGATGGCAGTTCTTGCTTTTCTTTCTATTAAAAACAAAAAACTAGTTTGTATATAATATAAAACTCAAATTATATTATATATTAATCCAGGGGTTCCCAAACTTTTCAGCCCACGACCCTCAAAATAACAGTGCCGGTGACTCGAGACCCCCACTATCATTGGAGGTGGTTCAAGTATACAAACGTTGCGCGCAACTGCGCACATGCGCTAATAAGGTCTATCTAAACACACACAAAGGAACACAGTCTAATGTAATATTATTTTATAGTATTATTACAAAAATTTAGCAAATTTGAGTCAAGACCCCAGATAATGACTTCAACAGATTAGCACAAGAGAGGGTCAAGAAATATAACTAATTGATACAATTGTATTCAATGTATGTTTTATTTTCTTATAGTTTTTCTTTGCATTTTTTTAAATAAAAACCCATGATTCCTCCTTTTTATTTTGTCCAATAAACAACAATAAAAGTTTAATGTTTGTGCATTATGTATCGTGCAGATAGATGATAAAGATAAAGCTAATCTAATCTAAAGAGGCATTCAAAGCGAATACTGAACAAATATGCCCAGTAGACATCACTTTTGGTCATTTCATTATAATATAATCATAAATAAAAAAGTATGTTTTTCAGACGGAATCAACTAAATTAAACTAGATTCTAGCAATAAATGGTTCATTTCTGTTGAGAAAGTTGAAATGTACCTGAGTATCAGAGTCATTTGCAGATCCCTCTAAACCCATCTGAAGAGACAGAAGACTCACAGACTGATCCTGTTCAAGACAAATGACAAAACATTCCTGAGTTATAACAAAAACTGATCAGATGTTCATGTCTGCTACACAGTTCAGAAAACTATCATTCTTCATCTTCAACAACACAAAATGTGTATAATGTATAATGTATAAATGTATAGGATAATGCAATGTAAGTTGCTTTGGATAAAAGCGTCTGCCAAATGTAAATGTATAAAAATATACGTGTTCCCTGGGGTTTGAACACATAACCTTTGTGATGCGAACACAATGCTCTACCTATCCAGTACCTCAGAGATGATGTATTTTTGTAGGCTAACCCGGAAGTAAGCGCCGCGCTGGTTCCCTCAACCGAAAGCTTATGCATTTATCCCACAAACTTTTGGAAGATCGGCAAGAATAAGCTCAAAGGTTTATGATGTTTACACGTTTTGTCTATCAGGATAATCTTTACAAATGAACACAACATTTATTACTTTTGAAGTTGAAATACAACCGGCAGAAGTAAAAAGCTAGCACGATGCTATCAACAGAACACACTACGGTCGCTCAATATCAACGTCACCACCACCAATTCTCCGACAACACTTTCAAAATGTATTTCAAAGTGTGTTCACTGGCAAGTAATTACTCCGTGAATGAATCCGCATCTACGTTTTAAGAGATCTTTGCCCATGTTGCATTATTTGTGAGCTTTATATAAGCGATGACTAACGTCCCCGCCAAAGGAAGAAGTCGCTTTTAGTTACTTGTTAGCAACCGCCACTTTAAAGACACAATAAGGCTTTAAAAATCATAAGCAGGTTATAATCAGTGTTTTATGTCATGGAATAAAACATGAAAATATTTCAAGGTTTTGTTCAGCACAGACTTTATTTCGGGCGATTTACCAAAAACCCATTAAAAAACCCCATAGACTTTGGAGCGATGGAACCGGAAGTCCTACAATGCTAAATCGCTTCCGGGTTTTGCATACAAAAATACTTCATCTCCTCAGCTCCCTATTAAACAACATGTGACATGTGAGGTGTGCACTCATCTCCTAAATACCATCAACATGAGTCAATAACTCAACAGGGTTAAACAGAGCATGGGTGCACACATTTAGACCTCACCTTCACAAACCCATCTTCCTCCTCCTCCTCCTCCTCTCTATACTGGTAGATGTACTTATTCTGGTGCTCTATAACTGGCAGTGTCACAGGATCTGAAGCGGTTTCATTGACAGCCACCTGTTTATAAACCTGCTCTTGTTGAGTAAAAGCAGCCCATGACCTCCTGTCTCTTCTTCCCGCAGTGCAAGTCTCTTCCTTCGAGTTCTGCCGCGTCCCGCAACCCACCACCGGCTGGACAGATTGTGGCAACCTGAACTCGGCTACAAGGAGGTTGGGTGCAGACGCAGTGACCAGCTTTCTGAAGAGCGCTGCTTGTTCTTTGGTCGAGGGTGCCCTCTGCTGGTCTGGAGAGGAGGTCTGGTAGCCGCTATACATGATATCAGAGCAAACACTTTGGCGGTATGTGTTCGTGTGGTTCCAGATGTCCTCGAGTTCCTCTTCCTCCTGTTCAAACTGTTGGTGGTCAGGATGAACCGGATCATCGACGGAAGGCATCTTCTCTTTGGAGCACTCAAACTTCTTCACGCTGGAGATGTTTGTGTCCATTGAAGGGAGCTTAACTATTTTCTTGGACGCTGGACAGTCGGAGGTGTCCAACTTGAAGCTTCCAGAGCTGGAGTGTCCAGAGTCCACCGAGTCCTCCCTTCTGTTGGTTTTGAAGTTGAGAACCACGTGAGATGCTTGAAGTGGGATGGGACTCTCTTTCGCCGGACGAGAGGTCTTGGCTGGCTTGTGGAGCAGGGTGCGAATCTCTGCCGTGGTTGAGCTTCGATTGGCGGCATCTTGTGTAGGACTGACATTGAAGTCTTTACTTTCACGATGAGTTTCATGTACGTCCCAACTACACTGCTCCTCTTTAGTTACTCTTCTGATCCCAGACAGACGATTCATTGGAATATCAGTCGCTTCAAAAGAAATGTCTTCAATGACGGGAGAAGGGGGAGGAGGAAATTCATCTTCAGTGAATGAGAGGTCCGTGTCAACGCTGATGTTTCGAGCATCTTTACAGTCAATTCTCAGGGTTATTTCACCCGAAGATGTGCGCTTGGGCTCCTCGTGACGTGTCGGAACCGAGCGGGCCATTTTGAAGGTGCTCAGAGCTGTCGGAGACTCCTGCAGATCACAGCTTGTCTTTTTACCCTCAGCGGGACCGATTGTGATGACATCTTGAATGCTAGGAATGAGACTGGTATCCTTGGAAAGGTCAAAGCTCAAGACAGAACCCAAGGAGAGGAATCTGCAGTGGTTCTTTGCATGTCCTAGACTGGAAACTTTGGGATCGTCAAACGCACAGTGAACTGGAGAACCGACCTCTCCGGAAGACTCCGCGTCGATGTCTTTCTCCAAAGGGTTCTTCATGTAGTCCAAGACTTGCGCCCCGTCGCTGTTTGGTTTCCTTGCATTTTTACGTTTTCTCCTTTCTTTCAGAGGCCAAGTCTCATACACCGCTGGTTCGCAAATAGGCGTCGGACCCGCCTCCTCCTCCTCTCCCATGATCCTCTGAATAGTGTGCCGACGGTCATCTTTCTTCTTCTTTCTCTTCATGCTCTTTCTCTTCAGGCTGCTGAAGATGGAGATGTTGGTGTTTTTTGGCAGCAGGTGGATGGAGGAGTTGTTGGACTGTTTAAGGGCGTCTTCATTGGAGGATGAGGAGTATGGGAAGGTACAAGAGGAGGAGGAGATCGGCCTCGGGGATTTGTTTCTGGGCAGCGTCATACTCTCATATACTGGAGCTACCGCCACGCTGTTGTCCGTGACATGCAAGTAAGTACTTACCTAAAGAAAAAAGACAATATTTGAGATGTTATCACTTTTGTCTACGTGATAATACATTGTGTGATAATAAAGCTGTGTGAAAGCATGCATGAAAGTAAAAGGCACAGCATCTTTCAGACTGTTCTCAAAAAGAACCATGCTAGTTATTTGATACAAAAACATCTTTTGGAAGTCACAATAAAACTGTATGCATTAGACAACAAAATATCATATCATTAACTTAAATGAACAAAACACTTGAGTCTTGAACGACGTTATGAATTCCTTTCTTTAAAATAAACTCTGCTTGCTTGGATGATTTGTAATTTTAATGAATTCATAAATCATTTTTAAGTGTCCAAATACTTTTGAGGTCAGTGTAAATCAGCGTTTGATGATTGTGTAAATGGTAATGTGTTGATGCATCTGACCACAGCACTTCTGGAAACACCGGCTCAAGCAAGACATTCATAAGCAAAAGCACAGAAACATGTTGCTTCACATTTGTTACTGATAAATGTTGACATCAGATTGCAATGATACAAACCATAACGCATAAAAATGCTGAACCATCATTCCCTCACCATGGACGTCAGGCTGTCGGAATGCACATTGTGTAATGCAATGCAAGTTTTTTCGCAATAAGACTGAAGTCCAAACGGTGCGGATTACACGCAGAACTTCTGTGATTTAGAAATAGAGTTAGCATAACCCACATAAGAAAGAAAAATCACAGATGAGATCTCTTTAATATGATTTCTCAGAGACATCAATGAGGTCAAATAAGGCGTCAGAGATATTTCTCCTGAGAAAAAGAGGAAGAAACCTCTCGAATATCTCTGTCCTAAGAGTTTCAGAAGAGATCTCAACAATGTCTGAGCTCAGATTTGATCAAAAGTCATTATTATTGAAGATCTCGATATGAACTCTCATCAAATTGATTTTACCTCTACAATCCACATTCATTTTACACCTCCATACGCTTCATGCATTTCAACAGTTGTCCTTTTTGTTTTCTCTTTTTGCCAGAAAAATTGAGATTAAGTTGATACCGCAGTGAAACAAATCTGAGAACCCTTAAATCTCTGAAAGAGCAACATCTGAGCAATAGCATTTTCCTCTGGACCAACCGTAAAAATGAGCAACAGCCAAACCTTTAATAAGACATAAGAGCAACATGAAATTCACAAAGAACATTCTAGCATGACTCTATATAGCACACGTTATTTTGTTCTTAGGCTTTAATAAGAATCATCTGCTCTTAAACATGTCGTCATACACAGCTGTAATGGTTTGACCTTTCACCCTGTGACTAATCTTGTGTTGCCCCAGCAGCCCCAGATCATAAATCACACACAGTGATGTCATGAGGGCTTCTCCAGAGCCCCCGCTCCTGCTGGGAGACGTTTTAAAACTCAACACCGCTTACAGTATATACATTATGCAGTATGATTCCAGCACTTTCCTCTCTTAAGTTTGCGTTCTTTTTCCTCTTCGATCGTGCATATCTGAGAGAAGCAGATCTTTTGCAGCACATCTTAAAGGTGGGGTAACAAGCTATTTCACGCATTCTGACTCCTTTACTCTGTTAAACGCACTGGCTTCTCCAGGTTAATAAGGTCAACTTGTCAAAAAACGAGTTGAATGTATGACGTAGTGCTCGATTCACTCCGCCAGGGTTCGGAAAGCTTTTCCGAACATGATTTCCCGTTTCGTAACAAGGGTCTTAGTCTCATATTGGACAATTCTTCCGGAAAAGCAGGCCCACGCGTCATCCACCAAGCGAAAGAGCACACCCACGTGCGAGCATGAGAGAAAGACTCGCCCATCAATGCCGCTTCACTCGGCTGACGGAAGTTTATCTGTGTTTGTTTGCTCACTGCATTTCGGTAATGAATGTTATATGAACGGTGGATATAAGGCTGGATTTTGAGATCGTTTGAAATTGATGCCGGACATGAAACACATGTGGTAAGTCAAACTAAGTCACATGTCTGTGTTTTGTTGGCAATCGGCGCATACGAGCATGTAAACAACATGAAGGGATTAATGCGATGATGTGTTGTGTGCTCGTGCTGTAGTTCCGTCCCCCTGCCCGCCTCCAGCAGCTCGTCTCTTTCCAGAATTAATCGTACAGCTATATTTCTCTTTTATAAATGTGATCAAACTAAATACTCTTCGAGGATACGACGTATGCAATACTACTATGTGTATTTAAGATTAATATGAGATTACCTCATCTTTAAGACTTTTGACCTAAAGCATTAATAAATAAACATTCATTCTTTTTTATATTTGATGTTTGACGTAAATATATGCATGTATGTGTTTATAAATACAAAATAAACATGAACAGTGGACAGACATACATTATATTATGTAAACTCTTTAAAAAGGAAAACTTTTATTTTGGATGCGATTAATCACATTTAAACAGACCAAGTAATCGTTTTTTAAAGTCACTCTTTTACGTGAATAATAACACATGTGAATGTAACTCTCACCTCCTCATAACTCTATACAAAGTTTAAAGCTGTGTGGCACTAGTCATAAAGTTTGCAAGCGTAGGAAATAAAAAATCCCGCAGACAGATATCAGAAATGTGAGGAGATATGACAATGGCCAGCCAATTTCCCATCCTCCCGTTACTCATAAAATCCATCATGTAAAGATCCCTTGAGAATGTCCAGACTGGAACATGTCCACAAAATGAACACAGCCGGATGACACGAGCGCTTCACACTTACAGAACTGGCTCCATTTCCAAAATACTTTTTACTACGGACCAAAGTTTACATTTCACAGGCCCTCACGGCTCAATAAAACAGCCGAGAATACTGCAAATCCGTTTAAGGCTACTATACTTTTAAACGTCCTGTAAACGCTCCAAAAAACTTGATTATTATTGCAATTACTTTCAAATTCTTCCTAAAGAGAGTTTTTTGTAAACAATCGAAACGTTTATATTTCATTTCCTCGGTTATTCTTTCATAGCCGCTGTTACCTGTTTGTCATCTCTCATAAACCACAGCAAGACCTCTTCCATCATGCTCAACACTTTCACTCTGTTGTGTTTCCAGCCGCTGAACAAGCCAAAGCGGGTTCGTGGGAACCACATATACTTCTCAACTACTTATTCACCTGAATGAGCGACTGAAAGATCAAGCTACAAGATATATTTGTACACAAAATTAGATAGAAACACCAAATAACTTATAATATAAGTGTGAAAATCATCCTGTGGTCTATTTTTAGGAGTATGAATATATTTTACTTTGTGCTATTCTTATGAAAATTAAATCTTTTATACTCCAAATTCATCTTTCTGTTATGCCTACTGTAAAGAATAAAGATAATATTTCACAATATTTTTTAGGGGTGTAACATGGTATGACATATCACAATACAAAACATTTAAGATATGCCAACACGTGACCTGTGTCAACATATGGTTTTGTTTTTGTGCTTTCACTGTGCTTCTGTGCTTCTGTGCTTTTAATTTTGTTCTATCGTCAGGTATAGCTTAAAATTTTTTTTTTTATAAAATACATTTTTATTAATGGACATTCTAAAGGTTTAAACAAACTGTACAAATTGTACATTAAACAAAAAGTGATTTTGAATATTGTAAATATTTATCTGAAATAAATCCAAATCTTATTCAAATTTCTGTTCTTTTTTTAATTTTGTTTAAAATATACTCAAAGTATCGTAACTCTGAACACATTTGTATCAAATCATGAACCAATCGTATTGTTGCACCCATAATATTTCAAAATTAAAAATATTTAATAGTACAAAATCTAAACACTTGAACATTTAAATGACCATTTTTGCCGGGGGTTTTTTTTTGTCACAGTGTAAAAAAACGTAGCGCTGCTAAATTAGGTTATTTTAGTTTACTAAAATTAAAACTTTGAATTCAAATAAAATATTAACCTAAGCATTATGGGAAAACTTAACTAAAGGAAATTTTTAAATGTTGCCTCAAAAATAAAAAACTTTTAAAGCACTAATATTAATAATAATAAACAAAAACAGAAATTAATTAGTATTATATAGCAACATAAACAATAAACAAATACATTATAAAATGACAAAAACATATACCAAAATTGCTAAAACTAACTAAATGAACATAAAAACCAAAGATCTAAAAATTTGAGCTAATTCAAAATATTAATAAAACTAAAATCAAAACTATATTAAATCTGCTGCTAAACCATTAAATCTTGTTTCAGAATATGTTAATAATGATAAAAGACATAGATGTTGTTTGATGTTCTTGGACGTCACAGTTAGTCTATAACACTGCAAAACTCATGCAAGAACACATGAACACGTTTCTGTTTGCTCATGCAGGACCAGCGAGCATCACAGTATTTACCTCTTCTGCACTGTGTCCATTAAACTTTTTCTTTCGCTTTAAACTACCGAAAAGCCCCTGGCAGCGTTTCCATAAGCTTTTACGGGCAGAAGAGTGAGACTCAGCAGGCTGAAGGAGACGGTAAGAGAAGTAAGACAAAAACATGTAGTCGAGGAAAGAGAGGGGAAAACTAAAGAGAAAACTGTCCATCCAGAGCACAGTACAACAAAAAAAGAAGTCATATGGAAAATCAGAAAACGTGATAAAAAAAAGTTCCGGTTTTTGATCTTATTTTACTGATTGATCTTTAAGTGTATTTATTCTCACCCGATGCACAGGCTCGGGGTCCGGCATGCCCTCCTCGCCGCCGGGCGTCTGCACCTGTAGTTGGTGTCACCGGAGTTACTGAAGCTGAGGATCAGGTTGACAGTTCCCCCTAAAGCAGGAGGACTCGGCCCCTTCAGCACCAGGTAGGGTGAATCAGGCCTCTCGGAGCCAAGGATGACATCACTTCCTCTAGGACTGACAATCTTCATCACCTCATACCCATCATTGTGCTGCAGTCGTTCCTCCGGATCAGTAGGGGGCGCACACGTCATCTGCTCGATTCTCTTTTGAGAGTGCTCAGGTGAGGTTTCCAGCTGAATGACACAGAAGATGACATCATGAAAATCAAACACATCTTTGGGTCTGTCCCTCACGCGATGTATGTATGACTTGGAGTATAACACATTTTATAAAATACTTAGACAATCATTTAAGACTCCTACCTCAGAATAGATGGCATCTGCCTGGGCTTCTCCTGCTTTCTTATTGGTCAACAGCTGATTCTTCTGAGCTCTCCAGTGCACCAGGATCCATCCCAGCATGCTCCTCAGCTCCTCCATCCTCTCGCCGATCTGCACGGGAGAAAAGGAATCAAACCACTTATTCATTCTTGCGACCTGTAAATTCACAGTCATTTTTCAGAGGTTTCACTTTAAATAAAAAATAATGAAAAAAAATTATAATAATAAAAAAATTATAAATAAAATTATAAGATAAGATGATAAAAAATAAAATAAGATGATAATAAAATAAAATAAAATAAGATGATAATAAAATAAAATAAGATGATAAACAAATAAAATAAGATGCTAATAAAATAAAATAAGATGCTAATAAAATAAAATAAGATGCTAATAAAATTTAATAAAATTAAAAAAATAAATAAAAAGTTCACTGACAGTATGATTAAAATAAAGAACAAATGTAAAAATAATAATTAAAAGATGTTTCAAACGAACCATTTTGTTAAGATGATGCTCTGCGTCAAAGAGTTTCTTTCCATCCACGACAAGCCGATCAAACTCCTCAAACTTCTGTTCAATCTGCTGATCCAGAACTTCCACCAGAGGCTGTCGGTTCTCTCGGCTCTGACGTCGAGCGCTCTCTGAGAAAATACAGGAGCGAGTGTCTTCTGTCCAAGAGCTGTGAGAGAGAAGATGAAGAACAGAAGGGTGAAGAGCAGCGCTGCGGGCCAGCACACACAGATCAACATGATTCTTACCAGACGCTGCTTCAAACACACACACAGAACACAATGTGAATACAGTTTACATAGCTAACAAACACACACGTCAACCATCAATAAACAAACATTAGCTTTCTGGGTGGATCTTGTGAAAGCATTTCCAGGTCACATTTCACCCCAAAATAGGAAAATAATGATACAGATGCTATCACTCATGTCTTGGCTTTGTCCCAATCTTTACTGTTTTACAATAAAAGCAATTACCATTATACATTATCCAGTACAAATAATATGTAAATAGCGTAATTTATCATTTGAAATATGCTTCATGAAATAAACAAAGGTGGTATTTCACGTTTTTTGTTGACCTACATCATGGCCAGGTAACTCCTGAAGAAGCTGCGCAGATGCTCAAACTGCAGTAGTCTCGTTCTGTTTTCAGCTACGCTCCTGCCGAGCTCATCCCAGGAGTTCAGACTGGACTGGATCTCTGCGCTCACAGCGCGCATTCTCTCCAGACAAACATCTGACAGACGCTCAGCCTGACTCTCCATCACCTCCACCCGCTCCCTCAACATCTCATATTCAGCCTGGAGAAAAAAATCACAACAAAGGTCAATGGTCGAAAAGACAGATTCAATATGTTCGGCCCATCTGTTTGATGGACCGTGTTTATATTAAAGAAACATTCACCCAAAAATTAAATGTCTGTAACCACACAGATCTCGTCCCCCATTGACTCCCATAGTGTTTATTTTTCCTACTACGGCAGTAAATGGTAGATGAGATCTGCTTGGTTCCTGACACAATGTGTGATACAGTATATGCTTTGGGTTTGTACAATACAATTTGTATTGTTTGTCTTTATTCCTTCTCTTATTGTCACAAACTGTCGCAGAATTAAAGAAAGCCTGCATGTCCACCATGTTTGGTTTGAGATGAGTGTTACGAACCCTTAAAACTAAACATATCTTTCAAATCATTAATCCAATATGCACATTTGTGATATTCCACACGAAGCAGTTTTGACAGCCGCACGCACAACGTTTACGTTTAATGCTTCGACTTTATTAAAGAAGCCTTATACTTTACATACATGTATGCAACGCCGACACTGTTTCTGAACATCATGAACGCCGATAACAGCTCAAACGAATCAAGCCTCTCGATGTTGCCTCTCTTGCGAGATCTCAGATGCCTTGTGCATGAAACTCAAACTATTTTAGAACAAGCGCTTAGGTCATTTCTTCAGGGTTTTAGATTCGGACAGCTGCGTGCGTTGTAGCATGCAACATATTTCAACACCCTCCACCACGCTCAATCCTTCAGCCGCAAATGAATCAGTCGACACATGTGCACGCTGACACGTACAAACACCCAATACAGCACACATGCACGCTCTCACAAACAATCATGTCCTGTGTGGGTAATAAAGTCATGCGAGGTGTGTGTGGGCTTCTATTGAACAAAACAAAGCCCTCGATGGACGCGAGACTTTAACCACAACAGGAAACAGATTCCAGAAACAATGTGCTAAAGCAAATTCATCAGGAGAGATGGGAGAGAGCCAGTTCCATGAGATCAGCACCGAACGGTCAATGTGTCACCACAAATGACAAACTGTTCCTGTTCTTACAGAGCGTCAGCTTGTGAACCATTGTGAAATGCTATTGTGTTTTAAATGGAAAACAAACTCGGTTGCTTCCTGAAAATATATTTTTACTGGGCTGAACATTACGTACTAAACTGTTTTGTAATGATAACATGTCCTGCTTAGCAAAAAATCGCTCACTTTCATGCGTACATAAAATCTGCGTGTGAAATCTGCCAACGAATGTTTGCGTAGCTTGAGGACGACCTTTACACGGAGATGGTTTGGGAGTGTATTATGCAAATCCAAACTTGGACTCGGACATCCATCCAATGCATACGCATATGTTTCAAGTCCCGGCTTGTGGTCCTTTCCTGATCCTACCCTCTCTCCTCCCATCGCTACCTGTCTGTCTAAACTGTCCCTGTCTAATCAAACATAGTCAAAACCGGACCCAAAGATCTGTATGAATATAAATCATGTGTGCAGTTAATGGTGAACTTGTAGACCCACTCATCCTACAACATTTTCTTGGTAAAACATGATTTTAGACCAAGAAGGACACGCTCTTGAGAGGTATAGAAGGGGTTTCCCGTACCTCCAGCTGGTCCTGGATCTCCTGCAGTCTATCGAGACCGCATCGATCCGGCTCACATCTGACAGCCATCTCGCTCTCCATCTCCAGCACGTCTACGGCCAGTTCTGCACAACGCTGCAGACACCGCTCCACACGCGCTGAGAACTCGGAACGCTGGGTAACGACAACCAAATGAATACCGAAGATGAGCACTAGTTTTCATTTACAACCGACAGTCACACTTTTCTGTTTGTGTCAGAAGATTTTATTGCTCAGATTTCAGGAGAGTTCTCGGTGATGCGTCATACATGCATAAACTTTGTCATACATCTGCGGGAAAAAATGATTCTGAATGAATGACATTTTCAACTTCTCCTTCACATATGACAGTTTGCAGCGTTTTCTTCATTCGAGCACACACACAAACTGAACACCCACCCTGCTGAGGAGATCCTGAATACTCTGGCCGTGTGTTTGCGAGCGGCCTCTCTCCCGCGCCGTATCGTTCAGCATCTCCACAGCTTCTCTGAGCTCCTTCACAGGGTTTCCGATGGTTTCGATCAGGGGCTCGCCGTGCGTGCTCCCCGGCAAGCCAAGAGCATCGACATCACTACACAGAGGCTGAAACACCAAGAATGACTTCATGAACTTCCCTCAATGAATATATAAACCGTGTCTTCCTTCCAGGTGTGGCATCGAGTCTGACCTGTCCGAGGGTGCTGTATTGGCTTTCCTCCAGTTCCACTTTCTCCAGGAATTCGGTGAGCATGCGCGTGTCCTTCAGTTCTGAGCTTTGTTGGGTCAATGCAGTCTGTACGCTACTAAACCTGAGCGAGAAAGACAAATACTGATGTTCATACATCCAAACATACAGAGACATTTTCTCTCACGATGAACCTTCTTAACCGTGTGGGAAGAGTTTCCTTTTGGGTTCCAAAACATGCGGTCCTATTTTTTGTGCACATACTTTTTCTCCACCTCTTTCAGTCGCGCAGGAAGTATCTGTGTGTGAAGATGTTTGTGATTGCTCAGATGATCCACTTCCTGTCTGAGGTCGTGCAGTTCTAATCCTCGGGCCTCCAGCTCCTGCTCCAGCTGAGAGCTCTCCTGCTCCGCCACGCTCACAGACTCCGGGTCTCCTGCCAGAGACGCCTGTCTGATGGACAGCTCCACAGCCTCCAGCCACGCCTCCAGACCGCACAAAGACCGAAGAACTCGCACGACCTGCAAAACAAAAGCAAGCAACCTCTCAACAACTGCTGTCGGGTCTGTCATTCCAGCGAGAGCTCAAACTCCAGCATCTCTAACTCGACCAGGTGTCAACGGATAAATGTACCTTGTGGTTGAGGTCTTCAGAGACCTGCAGGACCAGAGCGTTCCTCTGATGTTTTCTGATCAGCTCGTCCCACAGAACCTCCAGTTCACTCACAAACTCCTGGATCCTGCTGCTGCCCGGATGTTCGGCCCTCACCAGACTGTGACCCTCCTGGAGTCAGACAGTGTGTTTCAACTCAACGCTCAAATCAAACTCATCCTTGTTAAGATACTCATATGAAGGAGTATGAGGATACGAAGCAAAGTTCAGCAAAGGTCTCACTTGATCATCAATCATCAACACGATCTCATGAACCTATTTCATGTAGTATGTCATTCTTTAGCTTAAAGCTGGAATCCATTAATTGTTTTGGTTTTGGTTTTTATACAGTATTAAAATCATTTCAAGGTTTTTGTTTCTTGAGCTGTCGTGCACAGTTTCATGGAAAATGTCAGCTTGACATTATTTGTCCTTGTAAGTACATGAAGTAACCTGCAATTTTGTAATCCAAACAAAGCTATGGACTGGACAAAGTTACACCGAATTACACTAAAACAAATGCAAAATGAAAACCCCTATTTTTTTGTATTTTATTTTTCAGATTTTTTTACACATTTCACTAAATTATGCTTAATTGAATGTAAACACTTTTATTATTTATTTATTTTTACACCATATTACACTAAATAACGATAAATTTGAACACTTTTCAACAACATATTACACTACATTCTGCTAAAATGAATGTAAATACATTTTTTATTTATTTTGTATTTTACACTAAATGACTTTTTACACTATATTACACTAAATAATGCTAAAATAAATTTGAACACTTTCCTATTACACTAAATTGTGCTAAAATAAATGTAAATACATTTTTATTTTTATATTTTACACTAAATTATTAACACTAAAATATATGTACACACTATTTAATAAAAAATACTTTTTAGACCATATTACACTAAATTATGCTAGAATAAATCTAAAAACTTGTAATTTATTTTTTTTACACCATATTACACAAATAACGCTAAAATAAATGTAAACGCTTTTATTATATTCTTTATATATTTTTTACACCATGTTGCACTAGATGAAAATAAATCGAAACACTTTTCTTTTTTTACAGCTACTGATGTCACTAAGCACACGTCAGTATTTCATCACTCTGTCAGTTTTCGCTTACCCTCTTGACCAGTTCTATTCTGGCTCTGTTGGACCGGATGTCCTGGTCCAGCGATGCTTGACGCCTCTTGGCAACTTCCAAACCGTTTGGACCAGACATGTTGCATATTTGAGTTGCCATGGCAATGCTGTCTTTGAGCCAGGAGAGAGTCTGTGGACAACACAAGGGTCACATGAGATGAGCAGTCACATTCCAGCAGTGAACAAAATCAAAACCCGATCAGCTGACTTGTTGTTCACTCCCTACCTAGGCAACATCCCAACTGCAACTAAACTACGGACTTGTACTGTAACACTCGCCACATTAATACGGCGTGAAGCACATGAGAAACTCAACTGGTTTTGTGAGTCTATGTTGATTTACAACACTGTCTGTGTGGACGGCTCACTAGATTTTGGAAGCAGGCATCACATTCCATTAAAAAAAGGAAAAGCATATTTCCCAACAGAAGGACAGAAGACTTATTTAGACTTGGCTGGCCTTTGAATCTCTGGCTACTCAGGCAAGACTGGGTTCAGAACCCGTCAGCTGGGTTTTCAATCCTGAACAATTCCTGGAAGTCACATTCACCATCACAGGCCGACACTGGTGTCAAACAAACATGTAATCCTCAAGTACTTAGCAAAGAGGTATCTATCAAGCTCTCATGAGTTTATTTTGGATGAATCCCAGCGTTTGGCCGAATTTGGGGTAAATCAGCTGAATCGTAGGAAGACGAGGCTGATGATGTTCGCTGGAAGACGCTCTTGTTTTCTGGACACATAAATGGTTGTGTAATGGTGAAGTAATAAATGGGCACCTTGTCTGCAGACGCTGTGAACTTCTGGAGCTGTGTTTGGAGAGCTGGGTGGCCTCTGGAGTCAGACCTCGCCGGGTTCCTGCTGTAAAGCACACCAGAACATATTCTCATTTACATGTGTGAAAAAATGAATCCGGAATAAGATTTTTTTATAAATGATTCTGGTTCCAATTCCGTTCTCAATGACTTCCAATTTTTTTTCAAAAATAATTGGTCCCAACTGATATAACTCGGAAATCGTGACTGACTGTGAAATCCAGGTTCAAGACTCCTAATCACGTTATGAGATTAGAAACATCAAAGAAGTCAGTAAATTAAATAAATGAAAATACACAATGTGTGTTTATTGCTGTAAATGACAGTTTATATGATAGATATCGAGATATACTACTCAAAATACACTTAGATTTATGTATAATATAAAAAATACTAATGGTTTTATTAACACTGCATTTCAGTATTTTGCACACAAAAAATACCACAATCTGGAGTCCTAAACTTTTGGCCTTGCTCAGTCAAAATTAAAAATATCACAGAATGTTCTTTATATTATGTAGGATGATTTTATGTGGAAAACAGTAAATCACAAAAATATCACTTTCTGCACAATAAAAAAACGTAATCATATTCCGGCAGCTGGGCCGCAAAAAAACTACGTAAAATACATTTTTTTCAAGTAAAATTACGTTTTTTACACCCAACTTTTACAACCAAATTTGAAGTGTACTTCTGTACTTTGACATTTTTTACTGTTTTCAAAAAGATGTGTAATTTCCGTGAACTAAAACAACAAGATTTCCGGTTACACTTTATATCAAGGTACACAAATTCACCGGGGCTTATATACTAAATAAAAAAGACTTCTATTATGCAAGTACATAAAACAATCAGTTTCACCCCCCAAAAAACAGTCTCCTTACTCAACCCCGAGAACTTAAAGTCGGCATGAAACGCAAGTAGCCGTATCGTGAAGTGAAACGACTTCTGAAATGAGAAAAAAATGTTGGGCGGGACCAGGGTAAATTTGGGGAAAAAGTATTAATTACTAGTTACTAATTACATATTCGATAATAATATTACTGTACAAATTGCTCTCTCCAAAAAGTATTTAATTACTTATTACTGATGACTTTCTATATCCTACATCAACCTTAATTAGAATCGATTCAAGGATAGACATGAATCTGCTTATTTTATTCATTCAAATAAATAATAAATAACTACATAAATTATTATTTTTAACTGACCAAGGTATTACAAATGTGAGGATACATCAAAGCATACATTTTAAAGTTAGACTTATAATTTTGATGTCATTTCCACTACTGAATATATTACACACAGTATTTGGTTCAATTAATCAGAAGTGACAGTAATAAAATTAAGAAAAAACACGAGTAATCCCTTACTTTACTTTTTCAATTACAGTAACTAATTATTTAGTAACTAGTAACACCCAACACTGGGCGGGACTTGATTTCATCCACCGACAACTGATTGGATCGTTAAAAAGTGAAAGATTTGAACAGCAGTTTACAATCTGTCAGTCATTTCAGCCCCGCCCCTCGCGGCATTCCTCGTGAAGAGAGGTCGTTTCGACAGGTGGAGGAGATTAACCAGATTAAAAAACAATGACGTGCACGGATAGATCATTTATTATAAATACTCCACCACTGTGTAAAACAATCAGAATGATCGTTTTTAATTTCATGCCGATTTTAATAATGATTTATATGTTGAGCTGTGGGTCTGATTTTGTGGGAAATGTCCGTTTGACATCAGTTTGACTTCGACCCAAATAAAAAGAAGTAGATCAAGTTTATGTTTCAAACATGCGATAAAAAGGCAAAAGATCCTTTAAGTTCTTGACTTAAAACAATAATCTAAAGTGAAGTCAAAAACTCCTCCACTGTGTCTGTGACTGAATCATCACCCTCACGATTCACCGATTCACCGGCAGAGCTCATTTACCTTTCAGGGGATGTCTGGAGTCTGACGATAACATCGCTGGTGGTGGTACGCGTCGAGTTCTCTTCTGCGGTCGTCTGCGGGTCATCTTGGCTATCTGAAGGCTTTCTGCGGCGCTCTATGTCTCTTCCGCCCTGTGCAGAAAAACACAAATCGAACATTAATCAATGTTTCCAGACATCCAGGTTGTGCAGACGCGAGCACAAACACGACAGTCCCACTGAAGCATCCCTCTCTCCCCTAAACTGTGCCGTTGGCATGTTAACCCAAGCTTGAATGTCAGCGTGCGGTCGGAGGTGTGGACAGCGTGCATGTAATCCCAGAAAGGAAAGTTACAGTAACAAGCTCCGTTCAACCGGTTCCAGCAGCGGAAAAGAATCATTCTCACGCTCGCCATCACGTCTTGAACAGAAGGTCACAAACTCTGTCATGCTTTTAATGGACATGACATCAACAATGTAGAATTAAATGAGGCCTCTCTGGACACGGCGCATGCTGTCGGAGAACCAAATTCACTTTGTGCAGACGTGCGAGGAGGGGCTGCTGGTTTAACGACCCGGATAAGTGGACAATTAAGGTTTACACTTACTTAAAGTTCACCCAACACAGAACATTCTGTCATCGGTTACTCCACCTCATGCCGATCCAAACCCGTTTGACTTTCTCTCCTCTGTGCGACACAAAAGGTGCGAGGAACAATAATGATGTCGCTATAAATCTGGTTTGTTTTTTTAAGGGAAAAATTGAATATTTTCTAACAACCAGAAATAGTCCGCACAGCGCCAAGTCTCCTACACTGAACAAGAATACAAAAATATGTCGACTCCTCTTCCTCTGCAAGCAAACAGATGATATACAGCGAATGTTATTATAAAAAAGCCTGTAAACGTGTTTATAGTCTGCGATACGCATTAAAACATCGACTGATAAAGCAAGTAACAAATTGAACAGACAAATGAGTTTCTTCTGATAAAGTTCTGAGAAATGAAGTGAAACTGGTCGACTGCGGGCGTTTATAACACAGCATATGAACGTGAGCGTGGCATTCTCCGAATATGAGCTCAGGAGAAATGAGTCAGATCTGAGAAGAAAGAAACGTCTGACGCCTGAGAGAATGAGAGAGAGTTGCATGAGAAAGTGCCATTTGGAGAGCGCCACATTTATGAGGCATTTATAAACACGCCAGCCGAAAAGTTGAAGAGTAATCCAACAGCGGCACGTTATCGGACCGTTTATTCACCTTAATGCCATTCCGAACCTCTACATGACTCTTTTTTGGGAGATATTTTGAGAAATGGCTTTCCATGAAAGCCAATGGGGTTCAGTGTTGTGTGGTTGCCAACGTTCTTCAAAATATCTTCTTTTGTGTCCTGGAGGAGAATAGTAGTCGTACAGGTTTGGAATGACAAGAGGGTGAATAAATGATTCTTTTTTATTTCTGGGTGAACTGTCCCTGCACGAGGGCACTAAAAAAGCACAAACCATCTTCGAAGGTTGACATGGTCTTATTTGTTTTGGTTTTATCTCTGTGACTTTCTTAGAATGTTGGCCTGTTGCACGTTAAATCAAAAGCATGATCAAAACTTCAATGACAAAAGCACCAGTCTGTAGATATCTGTATCCCTATAATATAATATATTCAGCATTCATTTTTCAGCTATTGTTATTAACACTATAGAAATGCTTCCATAATGGACCCGAGTCCTAAACATGGATTCTTGTCTCAGCCCCTAAACTGACAAAGCAAACGCTTGTTTGTTTGCACAACAATTCTGCTCGTGCTAAAAAAAGTAGCTTGTTAGGTCTTTTAAGAAATCAAGTATTCCAAAGAGGCCTGAAATCATTTCGGTTAGTTTATTCCCAAGCATGGTTTCCTGCTCTCTTTCTTTTCCCAGCGCTGGAAGCACTTGAGTTTTTGTTCCCCTCTCTCTCTAATGCTCCGTCCTCTCTCTCTCTCTCGCTCTCTCTCTCTCGTTCGAGACCTTTGTTTTAGTGTAAAGTTGTGGAGTGATGTCAGCCAAGAGCCCTCGTAGGCCCGCTCCATATGGATGGTGTGCCTGCCGCATCTGGGAGCCATTATCCGGAGAAACGGGCTTCACCGTCATGTTTACCTCACGTCACCGGACGAGAGGCCTGACTACACGCGTTCATACAAACACACGCCATAAGAATGAACTCAACCTGCTGAGAAAAACACATTATGGTGCTTAAGCATCAAACCTGCTATAGTCAAATCTCTTGGTTTTAAAGGCATAGTTCACCCCAAAATAAAAACATGATCATCATTTATTCACCCTCATGTTATTCAAAATCTGTATATCACGGTTTCGTAAGTGGAACACAAAAGAAGATATTTTGAAAAATGTATCTGTGGTTCTGTGTTCGTACAATGGAAGTCGATAGGGTTCAATGTTGTTTGGTTACAAACGCTCTTTAAAATACTTCCTTTTGTGTTCTGCATAAGAAAGAAAGTCTGACGGGTTTTGAATGACACGAGGGTGAATAAATGAAAGATTTTTCGTCTTATCTGTGTAAATGTATTTGGCCAGAGCCGAGTCAGGCTATTGTGTGAACACGTCCATCATCACATCCGTCTGTGCGTCGTTTCCAGGGCCGTCCACGTCCGACGTCTGCTGCCTGTACATCTCGACCTCAAAACACCATCATCATGTCAACACCCCGTGGGTGGAGTCTGTGAGAGGCGCTTTGGGCTGATGGCTGAATCTCGTATTCTCTGTGGGTTCACCATGTCCCAGTAAAAGTCTCCATAAAGCGTAATGAGCGCAGCTCCCATAGACGATGCCCCCAGGTGACCTCATCTCCCACCGCCGATACAAGCGGCCATTGTTACAAATGAGATTGAGCCAATGACGCTCACAGACGTGCCAGCGATGCAAAAGCCAGAGAAACACCTGATGCAAAGCTTATATTGGACGTTAAGTAACACTTAAGTAACAGTCAGCTTCCGTCTTTAACCCAAGAGGGAAACAAGGGACGACATTGTGCACCTCGGTGAAACGGTCAGACTGTTACAATAATAAAAGTCATGGAATCAAGCCCAAAATATACTTTTACGATAAAGTAGAGTCATTTCTGCACATCAAGGTAATGCAAAGATAGTGAGAAAAGAAATCCAAAACAATCAGATCATCACGCACACGGCACACACTGAAACTCTCTCCAACGCTAATGGACCATAATACGGTTTATGCTAACGTTTTATTAATCCAATGAGTGTTTCCTGCACCTTCAGTAAGTCCGAAAGATGTTATTTCAGCCATAATGCCAGCGCATATGAAAACGTTCGAGATTTGGGAGTTTCGAGAATATTGTTTGTCCTGGCGGACAGTTCTTGCCCTCACCGCAGAATCACGGCTCGCCGCGCCCATGGAAACGTCTGGATGGGTTGTGCCAGGGTCAATAAAACTTTGAAAAGCTCTTCCTGAAAACTCAGTATCACAGACAACAGGGCTTTGTCGGATACAAAGGATGGCGTAAACGGCAACCTTCACCTTTGGACGGCAGTGACTGTTGAATGTGCGACCGTGTAGAAGCCAGAAAGTCAATCGCAAAAGTCATTAGGACAAGATGGTAGGAATGCTTTCAAATGACTCGCGTCAGGTCTCAATGAACCTAATAGATTTGCAGATATGAAAGAGCATTTGGTGTCGTTTTAATGTTCGGCACGGCAAGAAACGAGGAAGAAAGACAATGTCAATCTCAAACAAACTGTGACGTAATGAACGCAAATAGCAGCAAGTCAACATACCGCAAAGCCCTTCAGACGATTCTGTTCTTCCTTCACCACTTTTCCCATAATTCTGCCTGGGTCTGTTCCCACGCTGCCGGGCGGCTCTTGGCTCGGGGTTTGGGGGTCACGGCTCTCCCTGGTTAATGAGGGGGCGGAGGGCAGCTGAGCTGCTTTTTCATTCCTATAAACACAAACACCAGCCATCAAAAAACCAGCCAACAGAACTAAAGACTGAGGCCAAAAACACAGAAGCTTGTGATATGGATGAGGCTTATTTTAGATTATACATCTATCTTTAGATGATCTGCTACTCTATCACAACTCCTGAAATGAAGCAGCGTTATAAAGCCACGAAGATCAATGTTGAAACACACGTCATGGCTTAAAATAAACATGCACATGGGAATACCCAGATAACAGACAATTCGGTAAAATCAACACTTTTCATACGGAAATAAAAATAAACTCAAGACTAAAGCAAAAGCAACTATTTCTTCTGACTGGACTCAAGGAAACAAACAAAAGTGACATAAAATGAATCAACACACCATCTTTAGATGTGCAAAACTAGCTTAAAGTTGCATTTAATAACTTTAAATGAAGTACATCAGCATGTAACTCAATATCAAAGGGCTTGTTTGGAGTCAAGCATTTCAAAACATTACAATCCGTGGAAAACATTCAGATCGGTAATCGCTGACATTATGAAGCGAAACAGAAATCTTTTATACGCATCTAATGATCATTTGGAAGCGTTTTTCTGGCCGTGCCTCGTGCGGTTGGCGGCGAGGAACACAAACACAACCAAACCAGAATTGTGGAAACAGCCTTCAGCCTTGTGGAAAACCCTCTGTTTGCCCATTAAGGAGGGAAATGGCTCGTGTCCCTACAAGGACGCCGTAGGGGCTCGTGCGGTTTCGTGAGCTACCTGACAGTCTTCTGGAAGAGAGCCCAGCAGTCTTTCATCTCGCTCTGCTTCTGTGTGACCCTGGCCGCCAGCGCCGGGTGCAGGTTGGAGAGCTGCGACACGGTTACATCCAGCATCTGAAACCACAGAGACAAAAACACCGCGGACGGGAAAACAAACAGAGGGGTCAGGAGGCTTTTCGGCGGAACGTCGCCACAACGGGAAACGGCTTTTTGGATCTCACGCACCATGATTTGGCTGGCGATGTCCCGAATCTCCCCAGCTCCGTTGCTTCGGGAGAGGCTTTTCCTCTGTGATGAGGAGTAAAAAAAGAAGATCCGTGGATAACATTCTTCGATTACGAAAGCACGAAGACAGCAAACACACAGACATTGGATTTGCTGTGGGGTTCCAACATGTTGGATCTTTGAAAGAGAAATGATTACCATGGTGTTGATGGAGCAGATGATGTTATCCGCCTGCTGGTGGAAGGAGGAAACGTCCAGAGCCAGCTGAAGATTCTCATGATAGTCCTTCAAGTGCGACTGAGCTTTCAGCCACCTGCTCATGAATGAACAGCATGAATATATAGAATGTCTGCGTAAAAACTCCCTTAAATAACTAGGGGGGTTGTCTAGGTTTTGCTAAGGTGCTTTGAGCACTTTAAGTAGATTACAGAATAAAAGTGAGCTTCTTTCGGCAAGCGCACACAACATTTTGTTGAAAATCACACACAGAACTTCGTTATAGTTCTAGCAGCTTCGAGTTATTACATAACAGAGGATATAAGAAATACGGTATGTACATTTGATGCTAAAATGATGGGAAATATATGAGGAATTTAGAAAATTAAGTTTTAATCAAGTTTTTTTACGAAAGAAATGTTAACAAAGTCAACACCAAAGAATAATAACAGAATGTCTAAAAATAGCCCAAGTGTTCATCCCCCTGATTGTTAATACTGGATGATGTAACCTCCACAAACACAATGATGTTGAGATTCATCGGTTTGCATTGAGGACAATCAAGAGACTCGACTACTACAATAGATAGAAACATCCAGTGATGCTCATGAAGGCAACACCATTCATTTAAAGTCAGGTGTGTGTAAACCTCTCGAGATGTGTATCGTATCGTGAACCCAGCGGGGAGATTTGTACCAAATCGTGAGCTGAGTGTATCGTTACACCCCTACGTGAAACTAAATAAAGATCACACATATGTTTTCATAGTTATAAAGGCACATCTGTCTTGAAAGCACTTACATTTTGTTGATGTGTTTTCTCCGGGTGGAGATGGTCTTTCCGTCCGTCTTTCCCTGTTTTTCCAGTCTGAGGGCCATATGATTGATCTCCTCGTGCAGATTACGATAGAGCTGCTCATCCTGAAAGACAGTCAAAGTAATCCATTTCTCAGATTTAAGCCAACTACTGCACAGTCTATCGACTAATGGAATCGCACCGTGTGTTTGCCACCAATCTAACATTCATAAAACAAGTACAACTGGTTTCCACACTAAAACAAAACCTGAAGAATATCAGACAAATTGAGAACATTGTGTTGACTCAAGACACCTGTAAATAATAAGGAGGAAATGCGCCGGACGTATGGATCGCATGCACTTGCTAACATACCGAACAGGTAAACAACAATGATGGTATATTAGTAAAACAATAGAAGAACAGATTATTTTGAAAGCAGAGTCTGCGGAGAGCTGTTGTTTGGAAGCACCCACCTGTTTCAAATCTAAGATCTTCCTGGTAAGCTGCATCTTGTCAATGTTTTCCCCGAGGATGTTAGCCAGCGTTCGTTCCTCTTCCTGTTGACACGCATAAAAGCTTTACGGCTCTGAATTGTTGAAGCCCTGTGACTGTTTTCTTTGAATATTGCTACTGTTGTTGTAAATGAGTCTGGCTACCATGGTGAGATTTAAAACAGAACAGACGTCTTCAGTAACACAGACACAAAGACTGCCGAGGAAAAAAAAACTACACAAGAGAACAAATGTGCCCGTGTATTTACATTTACATTTAGTCATTTAGCAGACGCTTTTATCCAAAGCTACTCACAAATGAGGTAAACAATAGAAGAAATGCAATACTTCAACGCGTCCATGTGTCGTATTCTATCTTGCAAACAACACATTAGAAGAGTAATTGCATGAATAGTTTGCTAAACAAAAATAATCTCTATTTTTTTTCACATGATGCAGAGAATCATGTTCTACGACATTTTATCATTTTGTGTCACTGCAGCAAAACCTATTAAAAATGCATCATTAATGATATATAATTGGAATAGCACTTGTTTATTACATTATCGAATGATATCTATATTAAAGGGACAGTTCACCCAAAAATATAAACTCTTGCGTTATTTACTCGCTGTGATGTCATTGCAAAGCCGTATGATTTTTTTCTTATGCAGAACGCAGAAGAAGATATTTTGAAAACCAAACAACATTGGACCCTATTGACTTCCACTGTATGAACACAAAACCACTGAGACATTTCTCAAAATATCTTCTACAAAATATAGAGTCACATACAGGTTTCGACCAACATGAGGGTGAAAGGCATGACACTTTCTCTTTAAAATGACCGCAAAGATCTACAAAACTGTTTGAACAAAGACCCTCAAACAACGTTTTTAACCTTCTTTTTGATCCAGGCTTCCAGACGGTCCACCTTCACGTTAAACTCCTGCAGACTCTTAGCTCCGCCCATCGCCTTGATTTGATTGGCAGTTGTCTGTTTGAGCGTGCTCCACTGGTCCCGGAGCTGAGCCAAGCGTTTCTTCACCAGGTCAGACGTGGGGTTAACCTTGCACATCAGTTGCTCGCCCATCTGCACACATTTTACATCACATTTACATTTACGCAGACGCTTTAAATCAACAAGCGCTTCTTTCTCGCTCTCAGAAAAACTGGAATTTTGGTTTCGCAATCCACCAGAGATTCATGTCAACAGAGACAAATTATCCGCTGTTTTCCAATGACCCCCTTCAAAAAGGGCAAAGGAGAAATTTAGCATCCGTGTTGGGAAAACATGGCACTTGGGAAAGTTTTCTGTAAAGTTCTCGCTCAAAGCTTTCAGGAAAAGCTGAGATTGGAATAAATACGTTTCGATTGGTCGGCGTTAAAAAGACGTTACCATTGTCACCATAACAATATGTCAATGTTTTGCCGATTATTTTGAATTAGGGAGGACGTCCCCAGAGGAGCCTGTTGAAACCTGACCAACATGAAAATGATTCATCGGTCTGTTAATGTCCTCATGAAGATTCATCTCTCGATCTTACCTGGTTGAGCTGTATGAGAGTGTTCTCAAAGTCTTTCAGATCTCTCTGAAGGGTTTGACACGCTTCGTCCCAGTCCTTCTGGAGACATCTCTGGACATGACTGCTGTCTCTCAGGTCCCGTAATCTTCCTCTGATCCATATCTCAGCCTGTGGGATACAACACGCGATGCTTTAAAAACTAAATATAAAGTTCAATTATAAAACTTGAAATCATAAGGTTTGTTTGTGATGCTTTGGAACGAACACTATGTAGGCCACATTTTAGGAGATTTATTTGCCATTATGCAGGACTAGCCGAAAATGGGCCAGACGTCAATTCTTTATTTATTAAATGACCCATCTGGATGTTAGCAAATGTGTTTCATCCTCTGTTTTTGTTTTGGATTGTATTGTTAATTTTGAACACATGTCGGGGCACTAAAGGCCCGTTTATGCTCACTTAGCCATTCGAGAGAACTCTCTGAAAACACAACATTAAGCAAACAGAGAGCGATGTTAACTTTACACAAAGATCCTTTCAAATCTATTACTGAACTCCTTGGAAAGAATACGACGATTATGTCCACTTACAGCAACACTTCAGAAATATCATCAGGAGACTGCTCACTGCTTCTCACGTATCACGTTATTTGCAGCAAGTTTCTTTTGGCCGGAGCGCGAACAAAGCTTTCGAAACCACCATTACTGGCTCGGCTCGCGCTGCGTGAATAAAAAACAGGTGGCCAAGTGGAAATAGATCCAGGACATGTTTATTTGGTATGAACACAATGTATGACCACTGGCGGTCTTCAGAAAGCCCACCCACATCACGGCGTATGAACAGACCGCTAAATGAAGTTGTCATTTCTTCGAGACTAAACGCGGCGGTTCGGATGTGATCTCCAAAGCCAACAGAGCCGACGTTCGTCTGAGAGCACTGGGTAAAATGCAAGGAGACAGCCTAGGAAAATTAGACCAAAGGCATCCTTATTACTGCACATGAAATACACGGTGGAGGATTTGAACAAACCTCTCACTCTCGTCTCGTATCGTTTGCTACGGAAATGACGGATCTGTAAACCGTGAGGTGTGCTGTTCGTTTTCAAAGTGATTTACAATTTGCTTGGACTACAATATCATGAAAGCTTGGGTTGGGCTCTTTAGACATAACAACCAAGGTAACAACCTAGCAACCATTCAGAAAACCATAGCAACCCTTCAGAAATCCCTAGCAACCACAAAGCGAAATGATTATAAATGATTATAAATGATAAAACTTGTATTGCAGTACTAAACTACAGAGACGAGAACCAAACGCCGCAGTGCTCGGCAAGATTTCACAGAGCAGATCAAAAATAAAATGATGTCATTTCTAATAAAAGATCAGTCATTATTTTTAATGGTTTCGCACAGCCTCAAAGGTATTTCTGTTTTCAAGCCCTGTGTAAACAGCTCGGTCGCCTCGCTTCTGCCCCGCGGCGCTGATCTCTGAGAAAACCATGACTTCATACAGGAAGCCTAATGCCTTTGTGTCTTCCGTTTCCCCTTAAAACAATAGTCCTTTTCAAAAATAACACGCTTTAAATCATTTACCCGGCGAAATAATCCACTATAAATGCTGTAAGTGATGTGTGTAGGTTTTCCCGGGGGAATTCTGACTTCCTCTGTTAACCACAGAACATTGTTGAGGAAAGAAAAGACTTCACCTGGCAGACAATCAATCAAGAAATACATTCCAGAAAACCTACTGTGAGATGCAAGCACATAACACCAAGAATAAATGTTAATGCAGTGATGCAAGCATCTGCCAAATTGCATAAAATGATGAGTTCATATTGAGATCTTCAATAATATTGACTTTTGATTGCAGACTTGACAAATCTGAGCTCAGTTTGAGACGTTGTTGAGATCTCTTCCGAAACTCGGAAACTTCTGAAAAATGACGTTGGTGAGATTTCAGACTCTTTTTCTCAGTAGAAATATCCGAGACGCAGGTGAGACTCAAGCAAATCTTTTCATTTGTTGTCCATCTTACTGATGTCTATTAAAGAGATCTCACCTTTTCTCATAGGCTTTTTCTTTCTTTGATGAAGAATTCTTTTACTTTCTGAACTTCACAATGCTAAACTAACACAAATCCAAAGTGCAACTAAATCTCCATAAAGACATAGAAGCGTTGCTAACACACATCCAAAGACCATTTGCTAAAAAAACATTCAAGTGACATTATAAAGCTAATAAAACCCAGCGGTTCTTCAGCTTATTAACACTAACAGGCCCTGCCGCCCTCTTTATTTTTTATTTGCAGAGTAAATCTCGCTGGTACACGGACTGTTGACAGTCGCAGCAGCTGTGTCCAGTGCCCCTAAAAATGCCCCTGTCAGAGCGAGCGTGGCGATGAGATAACGCCAGCGCTTGTGCGGCACGGTTTAGTCTCAGAAGAACAGAGGCGTGAACAGACAGGGCCAAACAATGATCTCATCCCAAAATAATGACTCCTCTTGTGGTCCTCCCCACCCGCTCTCCAACTTCAGACACAAAGAATGAGAGAAAAGAGCTGAACGCTCACAAGCGGGTCGTAGGGCTCCACGTTGATCTCTATTGCTTTTCTTTCACCGTCAACTGAGAGTTTAACTTTCCACATTAGCGATTTAAGCCCTGAATCAATTCTCTACTTTTGACATCCGAGGGTGAGCTGGAAAGAATCAAAGTGACCTAAAGCAGGACCAGAGACACAGACGTGTTCGCGTTTCCTAAAACAGAGCAAAAAAACGTGATAAAGAGTAAACTGAGATTTTTAGCACGAGTCGTATCTCTATTAATAAAGCTGCTGTTATGTGATGAATTTCGAGTTTTAGATTTCAATGTTCAGTTCATATTTAGTTCAAAGTCAAAATGATAGAACTACATCTTGCTTATTTTGAGGACCGAAGCGATTTTTTGCAGTTTGCGATGATTATCATGAAATTGAAGCACAATTTCCCCTGAATTCCACTTTACTGTATTACAGTGTTCATACGTCATTTTAATAATCATTGTACTGTCTTTGTTTATTTCAACTAGGGGTGTGACAATATGCCGATATCCTCAATAACCAGGATACCAAAAACCACAATTCTGTTAATTCTACACACATCGTAATATCGTTAACTATTCAGCACCCATTTACAATTTCGCAATTACAGTTACAATGGTTACACACTCTCTCTCTGCCTTCTACACTTTTGTGTTAAGTGTGATTCATTGTAACACACACCTGAAGCGCCGCGACACGGCTTGTTCTAATGGGATTGTCGCGCCGCATCCGGTGTAGACAGGGTTTAACACACAAAACACAAAATAAAAAAACTAATGGCATCATTTGTTTAGTTTATAAACATTTTGATAAATATCAAGATAATTAACGTGAATTTTGTGGGGCCCAATAATTGTGTAGTGAAAATTGAATATCGTGACTGCCCTAATATTTTTTTTAATAATAATTATTGTATAAATTGTGTTACTGTAAAAACAATTTTAAAATAAAATCTAAACCATCAGTGAAGACAAACAAATTTAACACAAAGAGAATTTGGGGGTAAAATGTGCTTGTCAGTAAACAACGTCACAATGCAAATGTGTAAATTATCACTTCATTTATTTCTTGTAATTGTACATTCACTTTGGTCAGTTAATGTTACTACTTCATGTAGTTTTATATTATTTATTTGAATGAATTAAAAGAGCCGTTTCATATCTATCCTTGAATCACTCAACTAAGGTTGATATAGAAAGTAATTAGTAATAAGTTAATAAATACTTTTTGAAGAGAGTAACTTGTACAGTAATCTAATTACGCTATTGATTATGTAACTAGTAACTAGTAATGTATTACTTTTTCAGAGTAACTTGCCCAACACAGACTACATGACTGTCAGGATTCTGTCATCATACCTGAGTGATCTCTCTGTTGAAGAGGACGTTCTGTTGAGCAAAACTGTGGTCATTCTGCCCCGCTATCACTTTTGTGACCAAAGACACATCCTTGTGTTCAGAGGATGATGGAGTGTTCACCTTCAGCACGTCCGCTCCTGTTGTTTGGGTTTTCAGTAAATGGGTCTGTGTGTGAACAAACAGTTTATATACCACCCGATAATCTGGATAACTGTTAATGACATATAATTCAAGACGAAATAATAAATCATTGGCCTCAATAGACTCAAACACACTCTGCTATCACAAACGGCTGCAAACACTCACTGAAACTCAAAGAATCAGTACAATATAAAGAATTGAGGGTGTGTGAACAATTACACGGGATAGTTTGTGTCGGTTGTTTGTCTTTTGGGATGCATGTAAATATCTGTCAGGCTAAAAGCTTCATCAAGGCCAAAGAAAAAACGAATGCTTTTAGGTTTTTATTTGCAAACAGAACTGCACACAAGCTTGATGTGTGATGTCATGGTTTACATGTGAGAGTAAAAGCTTACAGAAAAGAAATCTGCTAAACACGTCCAGGCAGGAATCAGGGTCGTTTGAAAGCACCGGGACCACAAAACCACAAAGTAAATTCCCACAGTGATTATGTCATTGATGTCAAGTCCTAAATCATCCGCCGCGTTTCCGAACAAAACAAACTGAAGCACAAGAGCGCATTGAAAATAAATGACAACACGAGCCGTACTGATGCTTCCACATTTAGTCTACATTCGTGATAACAGAGTTGAGGAGAAATTAAAATCGCTCCTATAATTTCACAAACAGAAGTCAGGAAACATCTGTGGGAAAGGGCGGAACATTACAGCAACACATCATTATAAAATCACAAATCGAATATAAAATCTTCAATCAGACATGCGTCTTTTGCCTTGGTTTTTACTTCAAAAATGTTTTTGTTTCTCAACTTTCTTGCTTTAAGAACATTTTCACGAGCAAAAATAAACAATATTGTCAATGGACGATCTCACAGTCATCCACAGCGCTCAGACACTCGTCTCTGCGAGCACCGCCGTGTCCGTGTCCACTTCTTCCGAGTGTCTTCCCATCCTGTATGACCTCATGTTTTCCACATGGGTACAGTGAGGAAAGATTCCCGATGCGCTCGGTTTGGTGGCGATCGTGGGATGACTCAAGTCTTGGCCTCCGAACGTGTGACTCAGGGCTGTTTGTTTTCAGTGGAGAATTTCCTCAATGTTACGAGTAAACATTTATTCCAAAGGCATTACGGCACCCAAACAACAGCGTGTTCGCAGGTGGCCCCGGGCTCCCCAAAGACCGGCCGGTGGTTTAACCCCATTAACCCGAAACGCCTGTAAAAGTTTCACTGCTGCTTTTTCCTCTGCAAAACCCAAATGAACACTTAAAATAATACAGCGTTTAGGCTTGGCGGCTGCACGACTGACATCACTTCCTAAATTCCAAGAGCCTATTATCTTATATACATCTGGCGTGAGGTGAAACACGGACAAAATTATACGCTGAGGTCTGGGGTCGGTCGTGTGTTTTTGACATTGTGCAAGAAAAGAGAAACAAGATATATAAAGTACTACATAAAGAAAACAACTATAATATTGAATGCATTTACATTAATTCATTTAACAGATGCTTTTATACAAAGCAACTTTCATTTTGAGGCACTGCTAAAGTAATTTTGACCTTTATGACAAATTCTGTCATGAGTATTTAGCTTTGGATTGAAACGAAATAGATGAACATGTATTTCATTCACAGACTGTTGTCAAAGTCATATTTACCTGCGGAAAGCTGGAGATCTTCTCACGGTCACCGACGCGCAGCCTTTCAGCGTCTTTACACAGCAACACCTGTCGCACCAACAATGAGCCGTCATTATTCACATTCATCTCAGAGGTCAAAGTTCAGAATTGCAAAATGTGAAATAAATGATTCGAACACTATTGTGTATTTAATATACAGTGGGGACTAAAGTCAGAGAACACACTTTTTAAAACTTTGAAATGAACAAACTTGCAGAATTGTAAACAATATAACACAAAAATTATGACGGAATACATTTTTTATTTTTTTAATTACTTTAAGCAATATTTATGTCAAATGGAAGCAAATTTAAGATCTTTGATTTACATGTTTAGAGTTTCTACTGTATGTTCCAGATTTTTATATTTTTCAACTCAAAACAAAGAATTATATGTCAAGTTGTTAAAGTCCCAGTGAAATAAAAATGACAATGCCTATTCTTCCATTAAATGGTGCAGTGTTAATTGTAAATAGTGCATCAAAGTGGGTCATTCTCTTTTCAAAAATAATTTGCCCTCATAATCTATAGTTAAAATCTGAAAATGCACTTCCTTCCTGTAATGACTATCCATCTTAGGTGACATATGCGAGACGGCTTGGGCGGAGCATCCCTTAACTCCTCCCCTTCAACTGTCAGTCTGCTGTCAGTTCCATTTCAAAATGCAACCGCTGTTTTCATACATCCAATCAAATCCCAGAGAAAGACGGAAGCCACGCCCACATTTTTTTCTCATTCCAAACTCCATTTCACTGTGAAATGCATCAAAATACGGAAGTAAAAACGATCGCAACTTCCGGTTCACGGGGACTTTAAACTACAATAACACATTGCACTAAATGACAAGCGTCTTCGCTAGCGATCTCTGACCTTTTAACCCCACACTGGGTTTACACATCACATATTGATATACAGAATAAATCTTCAAATGCATCTCCCACTAAGCCATTGACATTTAACTGAGCAAACAGAATCCTGTAGGTGGTTTTTAACAGAAAGGCCTCTTTCAGCTGAAGCTCTGACATCATCAGACTCGAGCAGTGATTCCTGGAAGAGCCGAGTTACATAATAAATACATCATCTGAACGCTGAACCACATCACTGAAGGCCACTCATCTCACTCGCATGACATCCATTATCACATCACTTCATGCGGAGCTGCGTCGACCAATATTAAACCTGAAAGAGTTTTCATCATCACGCTGGACGAGATGAGATGAATACTCGTCTATTATAGTTTCCATGACATCTTATTATGTTTTGATTAGCACAGGTTTAGCTAAACAACAGCAACATGTGAACGCTCCAAAACAACATTCCTTAAAACCAGACACGCATCGCTTCATCCCGATATAGGGAAACTGGACGGGAGATTTATATCACATGTGATTATTTCATCTAATCATCTTCATTTATACACTTATGGATGTATTTACGAAATCTATAAGCTTGAAAACTAATTTTAATAGTCAAACATAAATATTTTTAGAACTACAACAGCATTGTTATGTAATACAAATTACATACATTTTGAACTTTATTTCTAGTCAAAGCTCAATTAAAATTTCTATCTAGTTAATTTAATTGTTTTTATATATATATATATATATATATATAAGATGTCTTGTTGTGTAAATATATTTACAAACAAAACTTTCTAATAAACACAGTTTAAATATCTTCGTTTCCTATTTGTAACATTTTTATTTAGTCCTACTAATGTACAATGTTTTCAGTTAAAAATGATCTTAACATTCCCTTTTACATACATGATTTACACAATGTTGCCTTTGTCATCAAAGTTATTTGTCATAAATTAATTTGTAATAAAAGCAACAAGGCCATCAGGGAAAAATGGATGCAACTTAAGCTATGTACAACCATTTCATTTCATTCTTAATTCAAATATTGTGTAAACCTTTTTTAATTTGTATCAGTTTAATAGTTATTTTATTTAATTTTATTATTTTCCCTTCCATTCCAAAAAAATCAAGCCAAAATCTTGACAAATATAACAATGAAACACGTGAATAACAATGGCTTACCTTTAAATGTGAGTTGGGTTTATTCTCACAGCAGACTCCAACTATTTTAGGCAGCGCTGATTCGGAATTTGTGATGTTATTGTTGTTGTTAATATTCTCTGAATTTGGGTTTATCTTCAGTCGCGCCTCTGGACTGGACCCGGCCTCCGCGCTGCCAGAAATGGTGATCTTACGGATGGATCTGGACGTAGCGTTCGGAGAGACCGTGTTAGTGTTTAGGTGCTCTTCGTCAGACATCTCCTCCCGTTGATGCTTCACGGGGGTCACGGCAGGTCCGCCGCGTCGATCGTACACCTGAGAGCGTCCGAGATAAAGAGACACCTGCTCGTTCAGTCGCCGCTGCAGTTTGCAGTCGTCAGAGAAAGTGAAGCTTGGGCACTTTGGCACAGCTGGCGCGGAGAGTTTAGTCCCGATTGTGAAAGGTTGAATTTTCCAGACGTTGCTCTCCGACATGTCGCAAGGAAAATATGTCCAAATTAAACTGAAGTCCGAAATGAAATTAAAGTCCCCCACCTCACCCGAATGCTTGAAAGCGTGAGGAGTTTAGTTGTCCACCCTCTTGTGCATGTTGAGAATGCACAGCACGCAGCCCAGGATGGCTTCTTTGGACTCCTTGGAGCGGAGCCTGTCCCAGACGTGGCGCAGCACGGTGCCGAGATGGGCAACGGCAGCCGTGAGGCTTCTGCGGAGGAGCTGCGCGGCCGACGCTGCGAGTCTGCTACTGAGGAGACTGACAACCAGAGAGCGCAGCAAGAGGAAAACGGCTGGCATGCTGCCTGACTGCGCTGTGCTGCGCGAGAGAGAGAGAGAAAGCCGAGAGAGAACAGGGCGGGTGGGGGTAAGGTTTGGTGAATGAGGGATGAGGTCACTGGACTTGATTTCTGTCAGAGCATGTGCGCGGCAGGCAGGGGGAGAGGAGGTTGTAAAGTCTGGCTGTCAAAACTTCCTCTCTGACTGAGAACAGAGAAGCCCGGGAGATAAGAACGGGGCGGTGGAGACGGCTGGAGACCCCTGGGTGACCCGCTCGGGCGTGAGGTAATGCTACAAAGCAAACAGAACGCGCATACCGGTCCGACGGCTTACCGCTGATGCTTCTGAATGTAAATATTTAGAAACGCTTTCTCAAAATCTTCCCTTTTGCTTTGAAAAGAACAGCTTCGCATTCCACGCATCCGAAGAGGATTCTTGATCTGAAATAAATCAAAGAGATTTGCGCATGAATAAAATAAAACGACGAAATAAAAATGAGCAGCTTTGCAAAACTTTGGACAACAAAAATTCACAAAGGAAAAATGAAAGTCTACCGGTGTCGTGCTCGACTCGCTGTCCGCTCCCAAATAAAACTCCTTCGGACCTCCTCAAGCCTTTGTGGGCTGGGTGTGCGTGTCCGACGCAGTTGTTTCGACAGGTTTGCCGCCCAATCAAAGTCCTCACTTGTGTCTCGAGCTAATTTAAGGAGAGGAATGCGATGAGGACATGTGTTTTGAACAAATGATGCCTGCAGGACTCACCCATGACCCCTGACAGCGGTGATGTGAGGACACGTGTGGAGCTGACAGGTCAGATTTACACAGCAGGAGAGAGTGAGAAAACAGCCGTCACACCAGAGAAAGTTGTCAGAGGAAACTAGCGTCCTGTGGAACATGTGGTGCTCAGGGTTCAAGAAAATGTACAAATCTACGTACCTCCGCCATTTGACCTACTCGTGAGACATGATGTCCGCTTTCAGGAGGAATCGTAATAAAGGCTGTGAAACAGAAAAACAAAGACGGTGTCTTTTGCAATACAAAAATAACATTTTATTTAATGCTGCAATCTCTTAATACTGGAGACCATTTTCCCAAAAATCAAAGCAAAAATCTTAAAATTATTACTTCTTTCATATTGCTATTGTTTCTAGTATACATTAATTGGATTAAATGGAGAACAAAAGGAGATCTCTGAAAATTCTGTCATCGTTTACTCACCCTCAGGTTGTTATACACCTGTATAAGTTTCGTTGTTCTGTGTGACACAAAGGAAGATATTTGGAAGAATGTCCTTAACCAAACAGATATCATCCCCCATTGACTCCCATAGTATTTTTTTCCCTACTATGGCAGTAAATGGGGATGAGATCAGTTTGGTTACGGACATTCTTCCAAATATCTTTCTTTGTATTCAGCAGAAAAAAATAATGTATACAGGTTTGGAACAGTCCAAGGGTTACTAAATGATGATAGAATTTTTATTTTGGGGTGAACTATCCCTTTAAAACAATAGTTCACCCATAAATAAAAATTCTGTCATCATTTATTCATCCTCATGTGGTTTAAAACCTTACGCAAAAGAAGATATTTTGAGAAATGTCTCAGTGGTTTTGTGTTCATACAATGGAAGTCAATGGGGTTCAATGCTGTTTTGGTTTTCAAAATATATTTTTTATGTCCTTCAGAAGAAAGAAAGTCATACAGGTTTGGAATGACGTGAGGATAAATATATGAGGAATTTTGGGGTAAAGTATCCCTTTAAGTCCTGTGCTTTTCCGATTTTTTGAAAAAAAAACAATCTTTGCATCATCTTTCCAACATGATTACGTATTACGGGAAATCGTGAACGCGCAACACGGTTTATTTCTGGTAAAAAAGTTAAAAATGTAGAATTTTTGTAGAAATTGACTAATCGTTTGGCTAGAAAACCTCCTATTTCATCGGCTGGTGTCACGTTTAGCCATTTAAAGCTGCAAAGAAACTGAAATTTGGACCTTAAATCAGGTTACTCCCCCTTAAATCCATTATATGGAGGAAGATCCAGAAATGCTTTCCTCAACAACCTTTGATTCGATTCTACAGAAGAAATAAAGACATGGACGTCTGAGGGTGAGACTTCTCCTTTAGGCTGCAATCGCACTAATGTTTTAGAAAGCATCTCGACAATGTCTTAAACTGGGACTCAGATTTGCAATCAAAAATGTCACTTGAAACCACATCATTGTGTTGCTCTTTACGTTTACTGTACGCCATTAGCATCATGACAGTAACATTCTGAAAGAAACATCTACAACAGTTGATACTTTAATAACTCGATTAAATGTCATGAACTAAGAAGCTGCAAGAGCTTCATCCTCTTTCTCTTTAATAACAGACATTTCACTCATATTTCAAGCTTATCATTGAGCAGATCTGTCACTCGGCACGGAGCCATACGGTTGGGTTAGTACTGGTTATGACACACTTAATGACTGCTGTAAAAAGCTCGGGTTTCACTATGAAGTCATCCACCGAGGGCCCTTAATGTGTTGCAGCTTGAACATCAGAGATAAATTCTATATAAGAAGAACGGGCGGAGCTTTAAACACGCTGGATCTTTACTTCACATGATATCTAACCTATACGATGTCCCAGTATCTCACATCTTGGGCAGATTTTCGTCGAGAACTCCGCTGTACTTACACGCCTCACATATTTAACGGCATATTCATACCCAAAACATTAAAGTTGTGAGTTCAGAGTACAAAAGAACCTCTTTACTTCCTCTGCCTTTAGGGTTTTGCAAGATAACAGATTTGACATTCCTTGAGTATTACAACAGAGTTTATGAATTTGTAAAACTCAGGACTTCACTGCATTTTGCTTTTATGAACAAACGTTTTGAACCCAGGTATCACTCACACTTTGCATCAAAGGGTTTGTTCTCTAATCTTAAGAACTCAATTCAAGTGTGTAATTCATCCAACGTGGGCCGCGGATATAAATGAAATCATCATTTGACCCCGGCTTTAAATTTTAATCTTTGCAATTACGATTTAATCTCGATTCTCAAATTGATATTTATTCTCAGCTACAGGCTTGAAGGATCACAAGCGTATAGACAAATAACAAAATAGTACTTTAAAATGGGAGAAGCTGGAAAATATTTACAAAAAATTTTTGAAAAGCTAAGTAATGAGAAATCTCATCTGCTTCTCAGATATTTCTCCTGTGAAAGAGGCAGAAATCACACGAACGTCTCATGGCCATAAGAGTTTCAGAAGAGATGCTCAAATTTGTCAGGTCTGCAATCAATATTATTGAAGATCTCAATATGAACTCGAACATTTCTCATCAAATTGACCCAAATCCAGATTATTTTACACCTCCACACTCTCCATGCATTTCAACGATAGTTTTTTCTCCTTAACAATTTTAGGAGAACCATCTCAGACTAAATTGATACTTGAACCAAAAAACAAAACTCTTCTGAGATTTCAAAAAGCTATAACATCTATGGGATGAACACATACGGCCAATGACTTTTTTCATCTGAAGAAGATTTAACTACGGAGAGAAAAAGCACCATCTCCATATCAAACAACCGAGAGACGTGTGGATGTTTCTCATTTACAGAGAAATGTCGCTGGTCGGTGACTACAGTAAGATCCCGCTGTGGAGAGCCGAATATGAGCTTGATGATATCATGCCCTCCCAAGTTGATGATAAAAGACACGCAGGCGAATCCCAGGCCTGGCTGGCAGAAGGTGGGCTTACATACGCTTTACTGCAGTCAATAAACGCAACCCATCTTCCCATGATGAAAGATGATGTCATGGGGTGACTGAACTCATGAAAATGTGTGGTTGAATGTACTTTTCTCTGCGCTTTGATTTCGCTTCACCATTATCATGTTGCAGGCTTTACAATTACAGTAAATAAACGTTTTGCTTGCTTTTAAATCGCTTTGGATAAAAGCGTTTGGTAAAGGGATTAATTTAGTGTAATGTAATGCCGACAATGCTGAATCGTGAAAAACAATTTGAACCACAATTTCCAAGTAAAAGTGAACGAGTGAATTTCATCGAAGTCGGAATCAATCCTTAAAACAAAAAGAAATGAGAAGTTACATTTTCCTTAAGAAAAAACAACCTTGTTTTTAATTCAAATAGAATCACATTAAAGAATCACTTTTAGTAAAAAAAGAAATGTTATGTGCATGAAAATAATGCCAATGTAAAAAAAATCTCAATGGTCTTTAAAACAGGCTTCAGTTTCTTTACACAGAAACTGTAAATCTTATGCACAAGACTTCAACAAATGAAACTTTTTCAAGCCTCAAAAATGACTCCTCGTTTCAAAGCCGTAATAGAGAGACGATGTGTATTTGTCTCATGTAAGTATAAATCAACAAGTATCTTATATTTACATAAAGGAGCAGAAACCACATGCGCCCGGCATGATGAATGTGTCTGGCCACATTCGTGCCACACACTGAGATGATATCAAGGGTCTCATTAGAGAAAATTACAACCCTCCATGAATACAATGGGACTATTTAGTTTGACAGAATCACAACAGCGTCTTTACTGGGATGCTTTAAATGAACTGTTAATCTTGGTACAGTCACATGATGTACGGTAGATCTACAGAGAGAAATGATGAAATGAAAAACAACTTCAAAGAGTTACCATAGGATAACTAAAGAAAGTTGAAGAAGTTTTGCTTGTGAAACAGGCTAGAAACTGGCCACAACCTTTAGATGTGCCATTTATTGTAAGTCTGTGGGATTTATCACCTGTGTTATCGTCCGCCAGATGTCTTATGATAATAGTTTAACTCCCCAGAAAGAACGATTGCTCAGATGTTGCTCCTCCAGAGCTCAAGAGATTTGATGGAGTTCACATAACGCATTTGACTTAGGTATCAACTTGGTCTCAGATGTTTCTCCTAAGACTGCTTGAGGGAAAAAAAGAAATGAGGACACTTGTTAAAATACACAAAGAGTATGGAGGTGTAAATGAATGTAGTTTGTAGCGGTAAAATAATGTGGATTCACTGCAAAAAAAGGCATTTCTACCAAGTGTTTTTGTCTTGATCTGCACGGATATCTAAACATTCTTAAATCAAGATGCACTTTTTTTGACCAGAAAAGTGACCCAAGTTATTTAGTCTCTTTTCCAAGGAGAAATATTAAGAAGTTAAGTAAGTTTTCGGTAAAAACAAACAAACAAATCTGTCAATGGGGTGAGAAAAATTTAACTTGAATTAGTTACTTGAGAAAAAGGTAAATTCAGCTAAATTAAAGTTTATTTTTCTCACCCCATCGGCAGACTTTTTTGCTATTTTTCAAAAAACAAGACTAAATATCTTAGGTCCCTTTTCTTGTCAAGTAATTGTATATTGATTTAAGAAGTTTTAGATATTTTTTACTAAAAACAAGACAAAAATGCTTAGTAAGAATCTCATTTTTTGCAATGGATTTGCGTAAATTTGATGTGGAATGTTTGAGTTCATACAGAGATCTTCAATAATATTGACTTTTAATTGACAAACCTGAGCTCAGTTTGTGAAATTGTTGACATCTTTTCTGAAACTAATGACAGAGACATTGTGATAATTCTAGGTTATATTAAATTCACATCATGTCCAAATCTCCGACATCACTTCCGACCTATTTTTACTCTTAGCTGTTTTATGTACCCATTAATATTTAATGACTCGGGATTTAATGACCCTATTAATCTCATTGTCACCCAGCAGACGTAATAAAGACATTGAAGAGATCATGCTTTTATGTTTCTCCCATAGAAATAAAACAATAGCTCCAAACTAAGGGGAAACTTGTCAGAAAACCGTCGCAAAAACAAAGGCGAGAGAAAACTGAGAGTCAAAGAAACAGTGAAGTCATAAATATGTGGCACAAGTATCTTGTTTGTCTTAAATTCCAGAGCTGTTAGCTAAACGTCTCGTGTTGTTGTCGTGACAGCCGCCGGGACATATGACCTTCACTGGAATCTTCCGAGTTGCTTTATTCTTCGGTCTTTTCAGGTCCCTGCAAACGTAATTAATTCACATTCATTCATGTTATGCCCCAAGCGTGCATATTCACAGGCAAAACAAAACATGACGGATAGTTCACTGCTCTTTCTCAGGTTTTAAGAAACATCAAACCGTTAGACGCGGCCCTCTGGCAGCCAACATGTATGACCTCATCTCTTTATCATTGATACGCTCAGAAATGTGCCAGAGATATGTGCGATCGCACAATCGCAGAGGGGTGCGTGCCTGACGGCTTACGTCTTCGCACACCTGGAGCCGTCGGCCGCGGTTGTGTTTCCCGGACCCCCATGAATGCCCAGACTTCTCAATGCCAAGACATTCCAGTGACACAGACGACCACGTTCACCACTGTAATAACACCCTCATTAGTCAGTTGTTGGGTGACAGCTGCGATGCCATTTATCTAGATGTGCAAAACAACATGGACACCAAACATCTCCAGCGATCAGAACAGATCCCAGCCGTCTCCCAGCTGATATCTGTACGGCATGTGCTCGAACAATGAGATCACCCTTCATTCTGAAGCCAAGCGGAAGCATATAGCTCAGTGCTGGACATATATTAAAGACTGTGTACAACCTATATCTGGCTTACTCTAAATCTGCACGCGTAACTCCACCTCCGTCTGCAAGATCAAACCTGAATCCATCCGTCTACAGCACGACCTGTCTGAATCTCTGTTTCCAGCTCAGAGAAGCTTTACAGAACGTCCCATTGAAATGAACTGGAGACTTCTGTGAACGCTGCAATTTTACATTTAAATTATCCAACATTAATGGTGTGAAAATATGAATCAGAAGTATTGTTATTAGCAAGGTTTCTTTTTGCTTATTTTTCTTTTATTAAACACACTAATAAATATGAGTGTTTGTAACCACACTGGAAAATATAAATGTCTTTTCTAGTACAATTACCTTAAAAATACAAAAAAATGTATTTCTTACCAAAAAGGTTTGTCTTGTTTTCTAGTACAATTATGTAAAAACAATGCAAAAAGAATTCTTAAAAAAAATCAAAAATAAATATATATATATATTTGTTTTACATTTTTTGTATTGTTTTCTAGTACAATTATGTAAAACACGCTAACGCTAAAAAATTATTTCTTACCAGAAATTTCTGTCTTTTTTTTCTAGTACGATTTTCTACTAAAAACAAAAAAAAAAATTCTAATAAAAAAAGAAGTTTTCTAGTACAATTATCTAACAATTCCAAAGCCAAGATATTTACTTAACAAGGAAAGTGACCCAAGATATTAAGACTCGTTTTATGAAAGAAAATATAAGAGCTACGTATAAAACAACTTATGCTCGTTTTAAACATAAACTTACTGAAATGTCATATTTAGTTTTATAAAACATGACTAAATATCTAAAGTCACTTTCCTAAGGTCACAAGTAAATGTATCTTGATTTAAGATTTTTTTATACTTAAGACAAAATCTTAGCAAGAAATAAAATGTTTGCTGTGCATTCTCTCGAGGCAAAATGTTAAAAGGATGAAAAACCATCACCTAGAATGTTAAAGAATCAATCCAGACACAGAATTATTTCTGATACTGATATCAGATGACATCACAACATCAATGGGTTACTGTCAATACTGTGACAGCCCTAATTGATCTGTTTACCTACTACAGCTTCGATCTAAATCCAAAGCACTAACAGATCAACAAATTCAGATAAATGACTTTTAACAGGATGTTTAAAATTCTCCACAATAAGACTTGCTGACCGCTGCTTGTTTCAATTCTAAAAAAAGGAACTGAGATATTGGGAGCAGTCTACTATATACAAACATACAGGCCACGCTGATAGCCATCCTCCACCACTGAACTGAAACATCTGCGAATCGCAGGCTTGCCAAATGACGAAATGCTCTACTTTGATTTGTGGTCAGACGTTTCTCGAGATCAATCCCTCGGATCCAAATTTAAAACAGGAACAATGTGTCCATTTACAATCAGCAGAGCCGGAGGGGAAGCGGCCAGACGACACGACTGCAGTCGAACTGAAATAATGCGACTCTCAGGTCATTCCACTGCGTGAGTCCGGTCAATGGGACTCTGTGTCGCAAGAATGGCGCTTTTGTGTAACTTCGCTGAATTCAATTATATCCATGTCAATCGGAAGTCAATTGGTCACACATTTAGACACATTCTGCGGTGATCCAATGTCATGTCAGTGTAATGCTGCTAGCTTACTGTAAGCTGGTCTTCATTTTCACCCCCTTCAATCACTTTAATAGATGGTTTAACCTTTGACCTGTCATAGGTGATGTCATAGTTAAGGAGAGGTGAGCTATTACTTTACTAAGCTACTGGACTCTGAAAACTATAGAGAAGGGCGAAAAAGAATGATAAATGATATTAAATAAAACTACACGATATTAAAGAAAAATGTGATATGCACTTTATGATACAAATATACAAAATGATTTAGCTAACAAACATGTTTTACATTCTTTCTGTGAAAAGAAAGCATCACTTTATCTCTCACTGGTCTCTGTAATCTGCATCTAACAGGGTTATTATACTTTACTTAAACAAAAAATGATTAAAAACGTCAAATAAAACATTGGGCTAAATATTATTCGCAAGACTTAAACTAAACAAATCTTACAAAGCTTGGCTCAGCAATAAACTAAAATAAGTTCAAGTTGAGGCACAAAAATGTTTAACTAAAAAAATAAACAGAAGTAAAAAATTGCTTTTATAGCAATTAAAAAAATGAACACATAAATAATAAAATGATAAAAGCACTAAACTAAAATGAATTTTAAAAATGTTCAATATTACTATTAAAGCTAATTCAAAACATACTATAATAACTTCGACATCCACATAAATACATTCAATTTTTTCGATAATTTTACAAACTATTGCGATAGTTGGATAACTTACAACCCGACTACACAGGGACCACAATCTCATCCCTGAAGACTTGAGGGTGGACTCTTGCAGCCACACAGAAGACTGAACAGAAGCAGGTTAACATCCACCTATTTTTCTGTCAGAAATCTGCCTCGTGTGGCAATCAAGCACAGAGGAAATTGGCTAACATGAGGTCACTCCATCTTGTGACTCCATCTGCGACAACAGAACAACACTCTGTTTATCAGAGCAACGTTTCCCCGATACTGTTAGCCCCCCTTAGAGTTTAACCTTCGACCCATGATGTCATCGCCATGGCAGATCAGGTGACCGCAGACTTCATTATGCGGTGATGTAGCTCAGGGCAGAAGGTTTATTAGGAACATAAAGAGGTTTAATTAAATACGCAGACGCAGCTGTCGGCCCGGCCGCAGTCGATCCTGAGACTCACGCAGTTCTCACCCAACAGGTATGACGCTTTAATCGCTGGAAATGTTTACAGCCCGTTAACTCTAATCAGGGAACTGGATGGTAATTGGTCATGATGACGTGACATCTGTTAGAGCCACTTTTGGCTAAAATCATCCTCAGCATCCTGTATTGCTCATCTGTGGGTCTGCACAAAGGTGTTCGATAAGAAATTTAAAAAAACCCACAAATGACAAACCTCTTCCAGCTGTGTGCGTGTGTTCAGTCTTTCTTTAACGGCGAAACGTCTGTTGTTCTCTTCCAGGCACCATCTGAACCTCCAAACCATCATCTAGAGAGGACAACATATGATCTCATGTTTTGACAATTTGGTCATTGCTTTGGTTTGTATATGTTGTGTGTGTGTTTGCAGCTTACGTAAGGCTGTTGTCCATCAAAGCTTCACTGAATCGTGACTGCTGGTCCATACAGCTGTGACAGAATGATAGACACCCTAAACCAGATTAAAGTTCTCATTACCGTTTACAGTCAAGTCAAAATATATCAAACACACAACAATACAGAACGCAGCAAGAATTTCTGGCAATGAAGTATTGTTGCTTCACGCTTCAAGAAAAGAAAAATAGCGCCACTAAAATATCAAGTGAGGTCAGACAAAAGTCAGCTAAGATTTGAGATGGCCTCATTGAAGTGCCGGTTATTGCTAAGGCTCAGCTTTATTAAAGGTTATTTACACAAACAAGTTGTTTATCCAAGTATTATACTTTGCTGCTTATCTTGACCCACACTGTTTACGAAACAGAAATGACATCTCAAATCATCCAGCGTGTTGAGGAGATGTTGCTTATCTAAAGAGGCAGTATACAAATGTTAGAGCATTTGGCTATTTATTTACACAGCCATGTTATTTTGGAGACTGAATATTGGCAGAGAATGAAAGTTATTTAAAACAATAGCTTCATGCGTAAACTACAAATATGCTGATTTGTGTAAACCATGACATCATGCACGTGTGACAGACAAAAAGATTTCATGGCAATTTGTGAGCAAAAGAGACCAGGGTATTCTAGAGACTTGGGCCAGAAAGCACCCACATGGCAACCGCCCAGCACACCCTAACAGCACGCTAGCAACAAACTTAACCCTTGCAGAGTCAGAACGCCTTAGCAACTGCATAGCAACGCCCTAAAACCATCCACAACGCTGACACTGACATTTTATTAAAAAAATGTAAAATCTAGTTTTGAATGACATATGTAATGACCAATAATATGGGGGAGTGAGCCGTTAGTTGCAATTCGCAACCTCACAGCTAGATGCCGCTAAATTTCATACACTAAATTTCAAACACGTTTGTTTATCTCCTAAATATATATTTTCCATCACCGTACAAAGAGAAACAATTTATATGGGGGGTGTGACAGTCTTGACAGGTGGTGGCAGAAGTGTACACCCAAAAAACAGTTGCTGGGGATGATAGCCGAGTGTACAGAAATCCCGTCTAAGCATCTGCTGTCCTGCTGAAGTCAGTGTGTGGCAGGTGCTAATGTCACATGTTTAAATTCCTCAAGCATACGTGACGTGTGATACATGGGTAGTTGAGAAACCGTACATGTGTCCTATGGTGCAACAAAACAAACTGTTAATATTATATCATTAGTAATTAATTATACTGATAATATAAAACAGCGTAAGTGAGATTTATCTTCATTGTTGGTTTCTACATTTTTGCTGTCACACCATAGGACACATTTACGGTTTATTTGTCAACTACCCCACATAAAGCGGACACACCTAGAGAAATCCAGTTATCTTAAAATATGACAGCAGTCTTTACAATGACACATACTGATGCAACATAGCGCAAGGGCGAACGTGTTCCCAACCCATCAGTCCCAACCCACTGGAATGCGCAGAACAGATTCACTCATTTCTTCAGTGTCAAATGTTTCGAAATGAAAAACAATATTTAGTGCAGCTTTAAAGTGCAATGTTTACTACATAAACAAAGGAGAGAACTGAATGTGACATGCAGAACATGTGAGTGACAGGAAAAGACTGAGGCCAGTGTTCGTTTCATAGGATAATTGCGGGTCAGCCGCAGGGATCCCTTCAGAATTACAGTGGGCAGAAAAGCAGCACTGTTCATTTAATTACCCCTGAATTAAAGGAAAATGTATGATCCAATCATCTAGCCTTAGAATTAGATCATGTGTTATGACATCATGTTGGCCCACTTCTGTCACATCTGTACATTTCACTGTCTTTCTCTCTGCCGGTCTGACCAAAAGTCACATTCGGATATTAAATCATTCTTCAGTCATAGACTGTGGCGCCATGTTTTGTAATGATGAAATTAGTCTCGCTGCGGCGTGAATGACAGGAAAACCAAAATGCAAGAGAGGAACACCAGAGGAAGTATGACTGAATACCAGAGGCCATGACAATAAAAACATTCAGAGTATTGAAAACAACTGTGGCGGCCAGTGCATGTTACAGTGGTGACCAGTTTTGAGAAATATTTGATTTCGGACTTGACATGTCTGCTCAAATAAACAATAAAAACAAGCACAGAAATAGATGTAATGGTTATAATTGGCATGTGATTTGTTTTCAGTGAATCTATAATGATCTCTATGGGTCCCTGCTGGTAATGTGTGGTGTTACAGCATAGTTTATTCAAAATGTACATTTGATAACCGCTGGTCACTTTTTAAGATAACTCCAGTCACAAATGATAAAATGTTAAACAAAAAAAATATATGATTCACAATTGATACTCACATTCTTATTGTCGTCCTAGAAATGCGGTCCTGCAAGTGCAGCCTCCAGGGTTGCAGGCAGATGCTGCCGATTCACCTGTCGGCGAAATTCGCCGTTTTGAATCCAAATTCTGTGACGCGATTCAGTCAAATCCAGAGTTGTTTGCGGGGTGTTGTAAACGTTTTTATCTGCTCAAGACAAATCCACGAAAATGTTCTGTGAAATGCTGTAATACATTTTGCTTTTGCTCGGCCATTCGCGTTGACTACAACAGCGCGCGCCAAGCAAAAACGTTCCGACAATTTACATAATGTTTACACATTCTCGTGGAGTGGGACTCAGATGTTAAAGATCCAAAAGCACATCTAACATCATTAAAAGTCATATACAAGTGAAACTATTAACATGTTTAAACAAATTTAGCGAAATCAAAACGAACACCAAAAGCTTCATTCGTTCCTTGCGAATCGCGTGACACAAAATATCATATGACAACTTCATTCAAACCGGCGCAGCCGTTAGACATCCAAGTACCGCGAGAGCGAGTGTAAAACATACGGAGCAGTCTGCTCTCGCGGTACTTTAAACTACAATCGGTATGTATAGCGCTACATAAATCTAACGCTCCTGAAGATCCAGCGTTGCATAAGATGCATAACATGGTTAACGTTTACTAATTTAGCAAAGTTAATGTTACACCATTTATAAAAAACGACGAATAATTAACATACCTTAAATAATCACAATACAAATAAAGAAGTTAATTTATGTTAGGATAATGTCACTTTCATACGATTGTATTTCTCTTACTCCATTAAAGTCCCTACAAATGTTTATTTAAGGGTTTCATTTAATCACAAAACACGTTGTGAAATTGGTGACTGGACGTAAAAACCAACAAATAAGTATTAATCTGATTTAGGCTACTATATGCTAGTAAAGACTTCAAGAACTATATCTTTTCACTTTTTTTCACACCCGTCTGTCATTCAGCAAGTTAAAACAGCACACGAGAGCACCTGTTGCTTTCTGCAGTTGTTATTTACTCACATTCTTTCAACAGTTGGATTCTGAGGCCAACGAGACAAGAGGCCTGTGCTACCCTGACCTCTGTGTGTGTGTGTGTGTGTGTGTGTGTGTGTGTGTGTAGGACATGGGGTCAGATGTTGAATTCTTTGTGGGCAAATATTGGCAGATGGCTCTTGCTCATACCCAACATGTTCTCAGCTGCTCAAATTCACAATTTCTTCTCAAACAAACAAATTAAAGTTTGGTTCCAAAATGGATTTTTTTTTGGCTTAAATCAAAACAAACCAACTCCAGTTCGATTGATATTAATTGGAATGCACAATAAAAAACACGATTTTTGAAGTGATCTCATTTTGGAACCAAACTCTTCATATGCTGTTCATGGATGTGTTTTGTATTGGTGGTGTGGTCATCGAGAAATTGTACCCTTGGTTTACAATAAAGTATTGTATCAAATCACTTTTTTCACATTTCAAAACTTCCAGACAGCCCACAAATAGGTTTAAAAGACAATGTGAAGCTATCAAATGACAAAGTTGTATAGTCAGAGTTTTGTGTGTTGTTTAAAATGATTTCAACCCTCGCCTAACATGACCTCAACATTTCAATGAAGGTTGGTTTTTAACAAAAATGCACAAGTTTATAGAATTCGTAGAGTGCTTTTGACCACTAAATACAGAGTCATGAGACCAGAAGCTTGTGTTTATTTTTAAAGTATAAAGGATTGGGCAAAAAGTTGAGGGAATGTGCAAATTCAGTTGGTGCGTATTGTGTGTTCTCATGAGTGCTCATGAGCAAACTATATAAAGTTAATTTAGTTAAACTGTTTAGTTACTTCTTTAAAAATCGGATTATATGAATGTAAAACTATAAAAGATCATATAACTATAATTATTTGTATATTATAACTTTACACCAATTGGCCGGCAGATGTTCTTGATTTCCACATTTGGAACAACATTCTGTGTATAATTAAATGCCGTGTGACACTATGATGGCCAAATGAGAGGGTTTAAAGGGCTGTGTGTGTAATCACAGACGACTGATGTGTCTTCACAGTGTTGTTTAGGTCTGAGGCAGCTGTCTGAAAGACTGAAGTCCCACACAGTCCCTTCATTGTGCTCCACCTCAGCAGTTGGCATCAGAGTTTAATACCTCTTCAAAAGTGGCCAATCAGGGCCCTGCTCAGACACTCCCAATCCACCTGAAGCTTGTGCTGTCAATCAAACCCATCAGCTGTTCCTGCGGTCAGAATACATTCAGCCCTACTGAGCATCCTGCAATACACCCAGAGGAATGAAAGGAAAGATTTTAATGTCATGTCCTCTCAAATGTATATCTTTTCATTTTTGTTATTAATATATTCATATGGTATTTACATGGTACTCTATGGCACTTTTTATTTATTTATTTATTCTTTTCAGAATTGTCCAGTATATATGTATATAAAGGTAATGTCATATTAATGTATAAATAAGATCACATAAACTATTGTGACAGTAACAAAATATCAGACAAATGATCAATAAACAACTCAAACAGAGATTCATCCAAAAAACACAGACATGTTGTTGCAGAATGTTCTGTGTTTATTAAAATGAGATAAGATAATAAGAATTAATTTCCCATAAATAGAGTCTTATCAATATTATTATGAACATGAATACTATATAAAGTATAACTGATATAATTGTGTGTCTTGCCAACAAAGTAAAATTCAATTATAACAATATTTTTTCTATTTAAATTCACATGAGCTGATAAATTCATGCATTTTCTTTTGATTTCCATATCTGCATATTTCACTTTTTTTTTAAATAAAAATAATCATACAGAATATACTGTACAATTCTATATTATATGTACACATGGTTTAATAAACGGCTTGGAAGAACTATACAATTTTTTATATTGAATAGAGCAAACAGCGCCCTCTTGTGACCCGGTTGAGGAACAGGAAAATGACAGAATTACAACAAAGGAAAACATGAATGAGGAGCTAAGAACTGACACTGAAGGAGTTGATCCAAAACAAAAGAAGAATAGAGCAATGAGAAGATGAGTGATGGTCGAGTGGATAAAGAAGGTTATAAAACTAAAATAAACCTTCGAAAAGTTCCTTTATTAGTATGCAGATAGCATTGAGCAGCTGATCTGGCACCAGTTTAAGTGTACACTATACAGTTTGAATCAATATATAAACATACTAATAATTATGATATATTTAAGATTTTTATTGTCACAAGACGTTTTTTAAATACTTTAATTGAAATTTAACAACACCAGTATATAATATATTAGTAAAAAAGGGAGATAGAGATCAAAAGGACAAATAACTTTAAGCGTTTATCAAATGTAGTTTTTAGAGTTTCTATAGAAAAGGAACTTAAGATTACATTTAAAGAACTGTGCTCACGTAAATACTAATACAAAGCTTTAAATTCATCGTACATCATCTGAAAGATTTCTCTCACTCCGTCTCTCTTTAACACAATGGTCCATGCCTGGAGGCTGAAATTCTGTCTGGTTGCTAAGCAACTGTTGGCGTGGTGTGGTTGCCACAGAAGCGAGCTGGAAAGGGGGATGCTGTAATTTCTGCTTGAGTTCAAGCGAATGAGACACTTTGTTAATGATCAATGGAGTCTGTGAGTCTATTCTGATCGCTGTTTATCTTCCATCAGCGACCAAAAGATTTACTGGACAAACCTACAAGAATACAAACAACCTCGTCATTATTCCTGATGTGCGTTTAAAGGGTAGACAAAACCTGACACAAACTACCAAGAGCTGGACCCACAAAACATCTTGTAAAGCAATGAGCTGTTGTTGACATTACACAACCTGAAAGAAAGCAAGTTAAACAGTAAATTAAGCTCTTCGGGCATTTGTAGGCCTATTTATAACCACCAGGTGGAGTTGTTTGTCTAGACTATTATTCTGAAAACATTTGACAGATTTTAAATGAAAGGCCACCTGTGCGACAAGTTGTGTTATACTGTGTTAAATTTGCAACTGTACACATCTGAACAAAAACAACACGAGTAAAACAACATCTTTAATTCAGTAATACCATATATAATGCAATTGCATATCTTTGGCGAAAATAAACTTTATAAACATTTTATTTATTAACAGAGGTTAGCGTACAAAAAACGAGGGCATTGTCTGTCTAACTGACGGGCAGACAGTGACGGACATACTGAGGTGGCAGCTTGGGTTGGCAGAAAATGTTTAGCAGTCGAATTTATTTACATCATTCAATGCAGGCTTGACACGCTTCATATTATGCAATAAGGAAAACATAATAAACATCATTTTAAACAGTCGCACATCATCGTAAACTCACACACCCAGCCGTTACAATCAGACGGGTCGCTCTCGTTCACAGAGACCATGAGATGTTTTTGGACCCCGTGTCACAGACCTCTCACATTTACTATTCACAGTTGGCACAAAACTCCCACAGATGTATTTCTGCTTCACAACCGCAGCATTCATCTCTCCACGGAAAACTGAGAGGATGTTAACAGTTGTTTGTGTGGCAGTGTCGATAAAATAACAGCAGTTTACAAAACAAGAACAAAACTTGTGAATCGCAATTTCATAATTCACTCTGCACGTAAACAGAAAAATCAAAGGTGTATATTCAGACTTAATCTTCTTCCAGAATTATTTGCAACAGTCTGAAAGTAAATCTCGAAAAAAAATCCAGATTACATTTCAACCACCAACACATTGACAGAAAATCTTTTGATGTTTTCTTACTCGTTCCGTTATTTTCATGACACACTTGTCCACTGTAATGCATCCGAAAATGTTTCTGTTGTGATTGTTGTTATTCTTGATTTCCTCTGTCGATATTAACTTAACTACAGTAAAACAATTACTGCACTGCAAACATTTAACCCAAAAACAAAGGCAGTTTGAATAATACTAACATAATGAATAAATACTTTACAATTTAAATATCTGGGGTAAAATATAACATGTTTTGTGGGAACTTGGCAGTATTGGCAGTTGGCAGTCAACGCTACTTAAACTGGTTTTTAAAAAAGACGATTACATTAATCTTGGCAGTTCTGAAACGATCTTTGCGGTCACATTATGGCACAACAGAAACAAAAAGGTTCTGCTGATACTGACGTTCTTTTCTACAGATTAACCAAAATGAAGTTCATTTAATAGCTATTAAAATTGGCCTTTTCATCTCGAAGCGATCGTTCACTTAAATATGTTTAATCATTTAATCACTCTCATGTCATTCCAAACCACTAGGACTTTCTTACTTTTGCAGAACACAAAAGAAGATATTTAGGACGTTTGTAAACAAAACATTGGACTTCGAGTGACAAAACCACTGAGACATTCCTCAAAATATCTTCTTTTGTGTCTCACAGAAGACAAGAGTCATATACAGGCTTTGAACCACGTGCGGGTGAATAAAGGATGACAGAATTACATGTCTTGGGGAACTGTCCCTTTCATAAACACATTTGCATCTGTGAGGCCGTGATTAACATGTTTTGGCAAACCACGAGTTACTTCTGATTTCATTCTGGTTGGGTTATTTTTAGTTTTTGGTCACATCAGGTCAATCGTACTGGCCATATTTCAGATCTGTCTGTTTTATATTTCTCAGTACGTTATGGCATTGGGCGTAAGTGCATAACACATTATACCGCCTTTTAAACTTACTAACCTTACATTTAGTCTAAACAATGCTCATGGATTGAATAATGTTCCCGTGTTAACATGGTTTACTGTTAATCCCTCTGTCTGACAAAAAAATCCATCCGGCTCACATTTCTCCCTTAAATCAAAAGATAAAAATAGAAATTGCATTGCTTACAAGATAATTCAAGCCTAATTCAATTTCAATCATTTGAACGATTTAAAGAATTAGGAAGTTGAATCTGTCACTAAAAAAATATACTAAACGTATTTTCTTTTGGGGTGAAATATGAGTCAGACATGTTCTTGACAGGTTTCACGTGTGCATCTGTTCATCTACACCCGCAGCGTCATGAGGTTAGGATACAGATAAACTCCATAAACACACACACCTCGTACACACACATATATAAAATACAGAGCTACCGCGTCTTGTGTTTTTGCATAGGCTTCGAACAGAGAAATTCAACATCAAGATCTGCCACGCAACCACATTAAAAACTGATGGAGAACACAGATCATAAAGACCATAGACATCTGAAAACTAAAGCATTGAATAAAAGCATGATGGGAGAGTTGGTTTCAATCTGTTATAAAAGTATGTTTGGGCGTCATTGATGGACATGTTCAGTTCAGTGAAGGTTCTGGATCTCATATCCAACATGCTCCGTCCATTCCAGTCGACTGCTCAAAGGGTGCTCACGAAACCCATCAAGAACATCGTATTTCATCCAAAATGAAGAAACAGTTTTTGCTTGAAAACGAAGCCTATTTTTTAGAGTGTGACATTATTTTCATGATAATTCAAACCTCCCCAAAACACAAACCCATTCTGTGATGAGAACTGCCAAACACAAGAGTTCAACTGTCATGAAAATAACACCACCAATTACATTGTTTTGATTAAAAATTATTTTAGCTACACAATGTGACCCGGGCATGTTTCTGTGAGCTTCACCCCGAACATCATCGCAGACGAATCCTCCATCCGAAAAACACCCAGCTCCTCGAATGAACAAAACAAACCAATCGGGTGGCATCCGCCTGATAAGAATTATTGCATTTCTTCACGATGTTCTTAAAAGCATCCGTGATCTGTATGTGAACGCTTCATACGTCACAGACATGCACTCCATTCTTTGTCGAAACAACACAGATTCACTTGGAAGAGTCGAGCACTCGTGTAAAGAGGAAGCATGCATACGGTCAAGTGAAAAACATCAATGTCCCTCCATTTGTCACCTTCTGAGATAAATCCTGAAGCACATGAAGTTTTGGGATACTTATGAAGTCTCTCTTCATATTCACTCAGAAGTCTCAGTATGGCTTCGTTCTCCCCCGTGTGAGAGTGTCTATTGCCGTAGTTTGAATCGGGGAGGCATTTAATGATCCAATAAACAAGGAGGCACAGTTGTCTGTTGGGATTGCAAAAAGCACTTTAATTTCGATGCTTTTCCAATTTTTTACTCATCGCTCCTTGTTTTGACAGATCCAGACCGGGACGGATCCCAGCCAGGTGCAAGAGCGACCCGGCCGCTTCCTTTAGCTCCTCGTCCAATTCCGGTTTGGATTCGCGACGGGCCCGTTTGCCCGGAACGGGGCACTTGACTTTGAGCGGGTGGCGTATGGAAAGCGAAGGCGGCCGTGCGCTCCTCTCTTCCTCGGAGTCTTCGTCGCTGTGAAAACCCTCGCTTCCGGCGCGCCGGCCCTGGTTGGAGTCGCAGGCCGTCTCGTCCAGGGAGGAGAGCGAGGAAGAGGACGAGGAAGATCGAGACGAGCAGCGCTGGAAGGAGGAGCTGCTGTAGTTGTGGTCCTGCTTTGGATCGCTGCTCACCAGGACCGAGTCGGGCCGCGAGAGATCTATGGGGCAGTCCGGGTCACCTGCGGAGAAGACGTTTCGTGAGCATTACCTTCATAACACAGACGGGGGTATGACATCACCAGTGCTTGATCCATGGGGGTTTTTAATTGGCACAGGATGACTTCGCGGATATTTATAGAACACGGTTGCTGGTATGTCAATATATTATTTAAGAAAGCACCCGCATGGTTATTTTTATAGCAAAAATAATAATTACAAAATTAGAACACTTAACATTTACACAAGATGATAAAATAAGTTTTGATGTCAGATAAACATCTTTCTAAATAACAACATCATCTATGTGTATTAAAATCCGTTTCTTCCCCCCTAAGTAAATCAATACATTTTATACGTTTTTGTAATTTTGGGGTGAGATAAGACTTGAATGTTTCTTCAAAGTTTTCATAAGATTGAATTATTTATTTGATTCCTGCACATTTTCATCTCTGTAAACCGAGAGCGGTTACGAATCTTATGAAGCCCTCTTTTGATTCTTTATTCAGATATGAGTGATTAAAGCTCATTAGAGACAGAGATCGGGTGTAAAGGAAGTGCAACGCTTCTCTAAATAGAAAATAGAAAGTTACTATTTTACTGAGATGGATTTTCAAAACCACAGTCATAAATAAGATACGCATGCACCTGTCTGAGACAGCCGAACATCAGACTCGCACATCCTATTTCAGTCGGAGTCTGCCAGGATCTCTGCAAAAATGGGGCACATGGGCGACATGCCATGCCGAGTAAAAAAAACAAGAGTCACGCCTTACAAAGTTAAGTTAAAATAAACTTAACAGCGCGTTATAATCTCAGCCATTCGGCTACGCAGACAGACGGTACGCATTTGAAAACCCATTTTGGTCAAGCACTAGTTTTCATATCAGTCACATGACAGCGGAAGTTGCGATCAGAGAGATGTGTGTTGTCTTACAGGGGTCAACGTGATGTCCGGGGGCTGCGTTTAACAGCATCATGGTTGTGGCGGCATCAATGTCTGACTCTAGAAAAGGACATAAGAAGATAAAGAGCATGTGTGTGTGTGTGTGTGTGTGTGAGGATTCTGTTTCCATGCAACCCTTCAGGAGATCTGAATTATTCATAACTAACCAGACAGAGACGAAAGTTAAAGTACTGCCACTATAGTGAAGGTGACAGAGAGAGTCTCAGGATACACTGAGCTGTGTGTGTGTGTGTGTGTGTACACATGTCGACTTTGGCTTTCACACGGCAGCCGTGGTCAATATACAATGATACAGAGCATTCGGTATGAAGATTATCGGCTCACCTTTAAGAGAGCAGGTCTGGAGGAAGAGGTGTCGTGCGGGTGAGAAGGCACTGTCAGACAGACGGACGGAGAGACAGACAGACAGAGAGATGGTAAGACAGACTGCTGGCTGAAATGGAGCACGATGTACAAAAGCGTGCGTCTGAATTTGTACGGTAGCAAGCGTGTGTGTTTACCTGGGCGGGGAGGCAGGGGGCGTGCAGAAGGAGTGAGCTGTAGGAAAGTGCTGTTTCCTCAGGGCTTGGATCAGATTGGGTCTGTATTCGGGGTCCACGCACCACAGCGAGCCTTTCCCGTTCACCTACCACAAAAACAACAACACCACAAACCATTCAGTTGCAGACGTAAACGGATAACTTCCGGTCGAGTGTAGAGACCTGCTTTATAAACGTGAGGAAGGAGCATCGTTTTACTCGAGCGACCCATTTTACTACAGAAACGAAAGAAGAAAAGACACAGAGCGGCTGAAAAGCTTCTTAATGTGATCAGCTAAGCATGTGATTGGCAATCCAGAGCCTGCTGGGAGTTTGCGAGCTGTGGTTAAAAGCCGTCGATAAACATCCGAGTTTGCTCGTGACCGGCACCAGAGACGCTGTTTGGATGTTTATGACGGGAGATGATTCATGAGTTCTCACATTTACATTTTTTAAATAGCATTTATTTTTATGTTAATTTTAGTTTAGGATTTATCAATTTTAGTATATGCTTTTGTCAATTTATAATTTATTTGTTTTTTATGTTGCTATATAAGATTAATCATTTTTTATTTTAGTTTTTGCTTATGATCATACTTTTTGTGCTTTAAACCTTTTTCAGTTTATTTTCCAGGCAACATTTCAATTTTTATTAAGTTTAAGTTTTTGCAATACTTTTTAGGTCAATATTTCATTTGATTTCAACAAACAGAAACGTTTTCAAAATCTAAACTTGGCTGTAGAATAAACCAGAATCAACCCAAATCGCATTCACTGTCTGCAGTGACATTCATGACAGTGACAAAAGTGAGCAGACAATATTAAGCAGACATCAAAAATAAAAATAACAGGATCTGTAAACAAAAAACGAACGATGTTATTGCATGAGAATTTTGATGGTAAAATGTGTTCAACGGTCAAGGAAATAATGTCACAATGCAAACAATCTTACTGGTGTATAGATAGAAAGGGTGGTAGACAGGCAGACATGTATAGATATAAATCTATATATATAGAGAGAGAGAGAGAGAGAGAGAGAGAGAGTGAAGGATAGAATGGGAGAGGGCGAGAGAGGAGAGCTATAACCTTGACTCAGATTACCAGCCGGCTCATAAACAGGAAGGAGGAAACGTTGTCATGGAAACCAAAACCAGGCAGTGTCATCTGACACCAGCTCTATTTGACTGTGTGTGTCTGACGGATGAGCTCACACTCACTGGAAGTCTCAGTCTGCTGACCTCTCTGTCTGTCTTTCCTTCAATCTCTCTCTCTCTCTCTCTCTTTCCGTCAGTATGTCTCTCTCTCACCGCACACCTCAACAATACATTTCTAGCGATCCAACTTGAGACATTTCCTGAACCCGAACATCCATTATTTTCCATTTATAGTCTAATTTCTTAAAAAAACTAAATTGTCCAACACTTAAACGATGAAGATTTAAATGAAATCATTATTTTCCATAAAAAGTGGCCCTGACTCTGAACCCTTACAGCATGGATGTCACTAAACTGGGTAAATCAAGTGGCATTCAAGATAGAACAAACACACTTTTCAAACAAAAACCCTTCTAACATATCTACAAATGGATGTGTGATGTGTCTTGTGTGAACTGACTTCATACATCCAGCAATAAAAATCACACTGACACCAGATGATTAAAAGGCTCTGCAAAACAATACTCAGAAAGTAGATTAGGTTTTGAGAAAATGTTGTTTGCAGATGCTACTTGCCTTCATATTTTATTATCTAACGCAATAACATTAGATAATAGTGAAACGTTGTGACAGAACGTTCCACATCTGCGTGTGGTGAATCGCTGGGCTGTGATAAGCTTCTCTCTGCTACTCCCCACAGGAAAATGCTGTGACCTTGACTGGCTTTCTCACCTCTTATCAAACAGAAGAGGATAAGGCCACACCAAAACCCCAACATGACACATCCACCTGCTAGAACCACAACACCCACGACCTGACAAACTCAATAGCACAGCAATAGATTCCCTGAGCTGAGAAACGTCAAAAATAAGATTTAAAACCTGTCTCTGACTCTTTCTTCTATGTACCACAAAAGAAGATATTTCGAGAAATGTCTTTGTGGTTTCGTGTTCATACAATGAAAGTCAAAGTTGTTGTTTGGTTATCACCATTCTTCAAAATATCTTCTTTTGTGTTTTGTGGAATGACATAAGAATCTACATTCTTCTTGTGTGAACGATCCCTTTAACTGAACCTTTAACCTTTAAGGAACATTTGGAGTGAACGCTCACCTTCCCGAGATTCCTCTCCACTTTACGGAAGCACTTGTTGAGGGACAGGTTGTGCCGCACCGAGTTCTTCCAGCCCGTAGGGGCGCTGGAGAAGTATGGAAAGTGCTCCAGAATCCAGCCGTAGATGTCCTTGACCGGCAGAGATTTACTGGGGGACTGTTCGATGGCCATGTATATGAGCAGGGAAAAGGAAAACGGTGGTTTGGACTTGACAGAGTCTCCGTGAGAGGCCGCTGAAGAGATGGCGTGGTTCTCGTGGTTGCCCTCGATGTCAAAAAGCGGGCCGGGGCTTGACTGGGCCTCGGGGCCTCCCAGCGTGAAGTTCTGGAGGAGGTTCTCGTGGAGCCAGTTGAGGTTGGTAAGTTCTTCGTCTCCTGCGCTGGACGTGCGGTCCAGGCTGGTGGCCAGAGGGCTGGCGGCACACTCGGCTTCGGGAAGCGTCCCACAAACCCCGCGCAGGCCGGCCCGCTCATCCAGCACGCCTGGGGATTCGGCTTTCTTGTCCGGTGACATCCCGATGATTGGACCCATTAAACCAGAAACGTCTTCTAAAAAAACAAAAATTAGGATCGTGAATAAAAGGGTTTATATCAGGATGCACCGAAATGAAAATTCTCGAATACCGAAGATAGATTTAGCATTACTTCTATTTATTTAGCCAGCTTTTCACTATTGCATGAACTGAATAGTCAAAATGTGCTTTTAATATTTTGTCTCGCTTTTCAATATGATACAATATAACTTAAAATAAAATTGAGCAAAACAAGTAAATTAAAACAAAAACATTGAGCCCTCTCCCTTTTTGAAGAGCATTTATTAGGCCTTTAACTGACCGCTGAAGGAATGTACAACAAAAACCCCAACAACAAAACACTTCATTAGAAAGTGTCATTCAACATTATAAGCTAAAAATATGAATAAACGAAAACTGTTGGATTATTAGGTTACACATCCATGCATCCACAGGTATTTTCCTAGACATCAATGAAATTAAATCGAGAGCAGATGAAAACTTGTCTGCATCTTAGACATTTCTCCTGAGAAAAAGAGAAATCTAACAAATGTCTCCGTTAGCGTTTCATAAGAGATGTCAACAATGTCACAAACTGAGCTCAGATGTGTTAAGTCTGCAATCAAAGATAAACATTATTGATGACGAACTCAACCATTTCTCATCAAATTTCCAAATGATCTACAATCTACATCCATTGTGGCGAAGAACCGTCTGAGACGTAATTGATACTTAAATGAAACAACTGGGAAATCCATCAAATCTCCCGAGCTATGAAAGAGCAACATCTGAGCACATTGTTCCTCTGGGAAAAACTGGATGACACAAGTTGATCACTTGCTCCATGAAACCGTCCTACAACCCTGTCCCTTATCGACAGTATTTCCAGAGGAAAACATTTCAGATAAATGTTCCCCTCCGCTGTCACTTCCCTCCAATAATCTTTCTTCTCTGGGAGAACCGGCTCTCATCTCACACTCATCTGCTGGTATTTCTCACAGCCATTTCGCTGAAGGATCAGCTCGTGTATCTAAGGGCTGTTGAGGTTTCTTGAGAGCGTCTGTAATGACCCGGTCTCGTTCTCATCTCCGCCCACCTCCTTACCGCTCACACGCGGCTGTTAGTGAGCCATCAACCGGAGCGCCAACCGGCCTTGACAAACCATCGATGGACGCTCACTGAAGAGCGAATGGGCTGCTCGGAAAGAGAAACATCTAGAAAGCATCGCCACGTCTCTGATAATCCATTACCATGGAACGAGAGTTGACATTGTTGCTTAGGCAACCTATTACTTATACAGGACTGGGATTACGCAGATGATATTTGCATCCGCATGAAACAGTTTTAAGCTGAATACTGTATAAAGCATGTTCAAATCTGAATCTGTCTAGCATGAGCGTTATGCTTTTACTGCAAAGGAATCATATAGACCGAGAATGTCAACAGTCAACATGCGGATCAGTTAAAAAACAACATTTTTTTTTGTCCCAGCTGTGACATTAAGGCGAAAAACAGGTCAATGGCGTCGAGCGAATCGGCAAATCCCTACTGTCTATTCACACCACGCTCAAATCCGTTCCCCGATGTCACCATGACAACCATGCTGTCGGTTCAATTAGGGGGGAAGGATTAGGCAGTGGATTGAATAAGAGCAGGGAAAGTCCATCCAGTTAAGCCATCAGTCAGCATCAACCGCTCCCCAGCATCACTCGCAGACTGACACCAGACACGCCAGACAGGGGCGGGAGGGGGGTGGCGGGTATACTAGTGTTTTTAACACTGAACTAGGTCAGTCAGAGCTGAGCGAGTCTGTTGGCGGTCAAAGGATACATCAAGGATACAACACTGTCAAAACAGCAAAACACATTTCCATAATTCATATTTGTATGGAAGACTAAGTGGACCCAAAAATAAAAGTGCTGTCATCATTTATTTACACATACTACTCTTTGCAACATATGCAGTAAAAAGTATGACAGAGAGTAGATTGGTTTCTGTGAGATTACGGGAGGATTAACCACTATTTTTAACGTTCCTCCCATAAACACAGACATGACAGAGAATTCAGACCAGAGCATTAGGCCCAGAGTACACAAACATCTCTTATGGGAAAACAGAACTAAAGAGGATCAAAGAGAGAACGATCACGCAAAATTACGAATCCCGAAAAACCTGAATACATGGAGAGCCAACTAGCTGCAAGCTACCAAAAGAGAGCGATTTAAAAGGAGCGCCATGGAAACAGTCGAATGAATAAATAAGTGATGAGCCGTACACGATGAATCATAAATCTCAGAAAAGTGGAGCGATTAGACATGTCATGCAGCAACAGAACTGCCCGTCTGCATTAAAGCATCGCTTCCTACCCAAAACACACAGAAAAAAATCCTTCCATTAGAGGTTAAAGAAGTCCAAACCTGAAGATGATTCAGCAGAGGTGCTTTCAACACAAATGTTTTATTTCCCATTCAGATGCAACTAAACTGAAGTTTTATCAGTAACTTTCAGTTAAAAATAAACAAAATTCAGTTAGCAACTAATAGCGAGAAAATAAAAAATATGATTGTTAAAAACAATTGTCTCCTTTCATTATTTTCCCACCCTCCAAACCTGTATGACTTTCTGTCTCCTGTAGAACAAAAAAGAAGATATTTTTGAAGAACGTTGATAACCAAACAACATTGACCCCCGTTGACTTCCATTGTATGAACACAAAACCAGTGGGACATTTCTCAAAATATCTTCCCTTGTGCTCCACAGATGAAAGAGTCATAAATGACACGAGGGAAAATAAATGACAGAATTTTAGGGTGAACTGCCCCTACGATCAAAGACATCTAAAACGTTCCAGGTTTTACGCACCTCGTACAGCTCAAAGTAAGTTAAAGCTGTGTAGGTTCACCTTTCAGTCCCACAGAGAGTCCTGCATTCAGAACAGTTTGGTTTAATAGACGTGTTGAGTCGTAATGTCTCTTGGCTTTATGGTGTTGTAATTGGGAAAGTACCTTTAACTCAGAGGTGTCATTATCATAAACACAGACCTGCTCCTGTTAACTGAACCCTCGCTCTGCTCTATAGCCTCTGGGTAGTTCATTTACCCCCTATTAGCAACACAAACGCTGACCTGAAGTGAGCAACACAGCCATAAGAATTCCCAGGTGTTGCTGAGAAGCAGCCAAGCAGCCGTCTGCCCTTACGATCCGAGACGGCATTATGAGCGCTGCTGTCGCGAAACAAGAAGTGCTTTTTATACGATTAGCTCATAGACGATTATCATTATCATAATTATCACTGCTCTTATCAAGCCACATCAAAGCGGCAGCCGGTAATGGCACACTTGTGAGGGGGGGAGAGAGCACTAATGAGGGATGGCCAAGAAGACACCAGGGCCTAATCACAGAGACGCCACCAGCTCATCTGCAAGTTAAAATTCCTATTCAATGCTCAGCCTTTCATTCATTCAGAGAGAGAGAGAGAGAGAGAGAGAGAGAGGCAGGTGTCATCCTTAAAGAAACAGTGCATCTAAGAATAAAACTCTGTTCGATCCAAGAAGTCATTTAAAGGGACAATTCAAAGTAAAACTTCAGTCACTATTTACTCCGCCTTGTGTCATTTATATGACGTTCTATATTATTTTAACAGCATACATGTTGGGTACAACATGAGAGCAGGTAAGACAAAAAATGACAACCTGCATCGAGGAATGTAAAAAGCGATGACCTTCATGTGACATCATCAAGAAAAAAGGTCAGTTTTATCTCTCGACAAATCCTCCATCAGACGAGGTAAACAGTCTAATGGAGTGAGATCAATACCGCGGTAGAAACGCTGAGGCCAGCAGTATGAGATTTTGCCAAAGCAGCAAAAGAGCCCTTACGAAACCTATCCATGGTTTATCTATACCATAACCTCATTTACCACGGTCTTACAGTAACCAAAATGTACTCATGATATCTGAAGTAAAAACCATGGTAATACAAAAAGTATGGCTATTTCACTTTTTTTCTAAGAGCTGAATAATGACAAGCTTAAAGAGTTCATAACTAGAGATTTTTAAGGTAGTCATTTGTTTTTTGGAGAGTCCAACAACAAGTTTATGTACGTAGAAGGTGGAAAAACACCATTATTTCGTAATAATAGGCAGTTTTTCTTACCTAAGAGTGACGTTTTTCCAGGCAGTAGCAAAACACGACAGTAGTGACGTAAAAAGAAATGTTCTTATGAAAATGTGACCGATGCCTGTGGGCTGATTGCGGTTGTCAGGTTATGTTGTTAAGGTGTAAGTTGTTGTTAAACATTGCAACAACGTTGTGAGACATAATGTGTGATGTGTGAATGTCTACAGTCATTGTTGGTTTTATCATCTACCAGATGCAAACTGTGATTGTTCACCACCTCAATGAACCCGCACGATTCTCTTTATTCATGACTATTGAGTTTGAACATAAGCAATAATTACCTTCACCTTAACAAACACCACTAAACAGGCTGAAAAACTCAAAGCAGACTTGTGCCCTAAAGGCTGTCACCCCGCCCTTTGTCAAGCCATTCGTTTTGACGTGTTGAACCGTGCCTCGATCACACCCCAAACCTCCCGGCTCCTACCCTGTTGTCATTCAACCTGACGAAAACCGTTTCACCTGAATAAAAGCCGTCCCACCTGAATGTCAAATACACACAGGTGTGTCTTAAATCCCTTTGCAAACAGCCAGAGACTAGGTTGTAAAGGTGTTTCAGTCTCACACTTCAGGGATAATGACAATACTTCCTGTCCTCCACGGCTGGGAAGAGAATGTTTTTTAAACAGAAGTAGGCTAATAGTTCAGAGCGATAAGTCTAAAAATACAGCGAATAGAACATAGTTTCACTCATTTCACTTTGCAGAGGAACAACAGCGTATGAGGTCAGGTGACGTACGTCCCCGCTTATGTAAAACCTTCTCCGAGGACACACCATCCAACATGGACATGAGAAGAGAAGATGTCCCTCCCCCAGTGTGTCACGGGCTGGTCTTAATATAGCACCACACCATCATCCACTGGAACGCGTTTACAATGATATCAGTGACATGATATCCAGGAATTATACAGCTTGAGCAAAGTGTTCGACAGTATGGCCGTCTGATCAAGAGTTTCAAAAAATGAGAATCAATCTTACAGTGATTACATCAAACCCGCCAGTCACACGTGAACACCTGAAACATTGACCACGTTTACGTTGCTTTAAGAATAAACCTTTCATGTTCCCGTTTTACATGTTACACTACATAGTTCGATTAATGGCATACGTCATTACGTCCCTAAGCGACGCCGTTCAACCTTCCCTCCATAATTTCATATTTCAACAAACAGTGCGTCTTCGCCATGGTACCACTTACAGTTTTTGGTGTTTCATTTTTTTAATTTTACTACGATTATGAGTTTAGAGGGATTAAGCTAATCTATTCTTAACCAGAGTATTGTCTTAATCATGTTAATATCTGATTATTGTTGTCCATATAAACGTGGTCATTGAAACGTGGCAGACTCAAGTATCCAAGTGCCAAGTTATATGTATTTTATTCAACTTCAAAACATCACGCAATGATCCAAAATCAGTTACAATATAACAGAAACATGCCACAATAAATCAGAATAATGGAAGGCTTGGTACACATTTTCTAAAACAATTATCAACAGATCTACACAATTAAAACCTAAAAAACACAAACTCTAAAAAACAGATATGTCAAATCTTAGAGGTGCGTCCGAACCTTCAATTTTCACAATGAGAACGTCCCTTTCTGAAAGCCACCTGTCACCGAGAGGCAAAAGCAAATAGGAATTATGGTTTTGCTGTGACAAACTGGTGGTTATTGACCACAGGTTATAAAATAAGACAAACTCTGTGATTCATAACCGCTTTAACCACATTAACACAAGAAAGGAAACAGCTGCAAAACATTTCATGGAAAAGACAGTCAGTCCCTACTTGGTTTTGTGAATTATTACTTGTGACAAGCTTTACTGTTAAAGTAGGAAGTGAGTCATTTCACAAATAAAGTGATAACTTGTTTAGAAATAAAAAACGAGACCCCACAGTAGACAAGCAAGCATTGAAAACTTCTTAGGCAATGGTTTTATGGAGGTTCCTATCAAAATAGAAAAATCCCAAAATATTTGTTTTGTTCCTCTTGGTTTTCACAGTTCCTTTCAGCTACCCATGAAGTCAACTCAACTATAACCGAAGTGTTGCATAAACACAAACTGTTATATGTCAATCCGGTAGTTCTGGTTTTTGTACTGATGTGTGTGATAGTTTGTAGCAAACGTTGTCGTTCCATTGCTATCTCAATTAAAACAAACCCCATTTATTCAGCAAGGAGTGACCTACACAAAGAGCCATTGTTGCCAGTGACACGAGGCTCATCGAGATTCACTTTCCCTCACGTAATCAGGCCAACGGCCACATTAGCATCACTTTCAACGGGACAACGAGTGCTAATAGAAGCATGTCTTAAATCCCCACGACAGACGTGGAGGTCAATGTGGGCGAGGCGATGAGGGGCGGCCACGAGGGAGTCTCCACAAACAACACTGTTTGACCAACCGACAGACACGAGACTATGAGGCATCTCTTATCCCAGATAAACCGCCTTAGGAGAGTAATGAACCATCCGTCCTAACTCTCCTAAACCCGCTAGTTAATCCATCAAGCACACTTATACCGCCTTCAAGTGTCTCCGTAATGGATTTATGAGATGAAAACGCCAACGCTACATCTTAATGACAAGTGGATTTCCGTTAAGCCATGACTTTAAGAGATGATGCTAACTGGTATTAATTCAATTGAACTTTCCCTGTTCAATTTATTTAGTGTACTATTAATGAGAAATAACTCAAATAAATAAATGCAAGGCATTATTGCACGTTTTTCGGCACGACCAAACTACAACATTACCCATCATTTTCTGTAAATAATAAACACAGCTAGAACACCATATACACACCCAACATGCATCTTTTATATTGTCAAACTGGCACTCAAAACGTGTCCGGTCTTTGTCAAAGTGAGAAAGAAATATGGAAACTGACCCAAATGTGAACACAACACAAGCAATTTCTGAACTCATCAGCACAAACTTCCCAGGAGGACTTGAAAGTAGCATAATAAATGAAAATGCCTTTCTAATGGAGCTCAAGGAAGAGCGCAGGAAGTACATCGGCATTAAAGAAAAAAGCTATTTTTACACTTGCAACCCAAATTCGGTGCAAGCACGATATTGCATTAGCGTCCGCCGACGCCGCGTAACCAAGACAACTGCGGACGTTGGAGCAGGATGTCCCTCCTCCTGGTAGGGTGGAAAGAAAATAATAAATAATAGTGAGGGGTGTGAGAGAGGAAGAAGAGGGAGGGGACGTCTAGCTGATGAGAGAAGGGCAGCTGCAGACACAGAAAACAATCACCTACAAACAAAGAGCAAATAGAATCAATGGACATGCGCAACACCGACTCAAAATGATTCTGATCACCTGAAATAATTGATATATTTCAGAAAACACCTAAAATGCATAATTATTTCATTTGTTTTTTTAATTTATTAATATTTCCTGCCGCGGTCCTGAAGATAGCAATACCAAGGTCAGAGAATGTGTGTTCTCATAAAATGTAGAACTTGATAGCACTTCAGGTCACTTTGGATAAGTGTTTACTAAATGCATAAATGTAACAGGAAGGATAGAGGATCAGGAAACACTGAAAGTTTCTTTATTCCAACACACGTATGAGAACATTTAACATAACCGAATACATTGGTCGGAAAAACATTACTAGTTTGTAACCAAATTTCATGCATCTCAAGGTGGGCAACATCATTTGAAGTAGCATGAATTCTTAATAACTACACCACAAACACACCTAAATACAACCATTGTGATTCAATTCTGACATCTTAAACCTCAATAAAGAGTCACACAAGACCCCCCTGTCAGAAAGAGCCATGCTGACTAAAAACGCAACTAACGCTCATCATTTACATTGTTATTGTAAGTGTAAATTCCCAAGATTTGCCTGTAGTGAAACGTGACGGACGCACGCCGTTTAAGACAGGACATCCCTTAAGATCTGCAACACCCATCCTGGGAAAAATCCATTCAGCCAATCCACATCCTCATTAGCGAACACTTCCGTCCTTCATCGGCAAAATTTTAATGCTCCCAACACATTCCAAAAGTGTTTAGCATCGGTGTCGTTGGAGGCTGAATAAAAGAGGGAAAGACTCGGGACTCAAGAGGTCCTTTAAAGCGCACCGGGGGGCGGGGGGTATTCACCATTCACTAAAGTAAGAGGCTCTCCTCCTGGCACGGTAACATCCTGCTAAGTGACATCCCAGAATTCAAAGAGCCTCCCGATGGTGGACAAAATAAATACACAAAATATAATTTTAAAGAATATGTTCAAGATATCATCAGCAAGAACAGCTTCAAATCTATGATGATTCTTAAAAGGTTATTGATCTTACATTAAAAACTAAAATAATGTTAAGTTGAGTTTAAAGAACTACAAAACAAACTGCAGTTTCGAAGACATCAAATTGTTAAAGTCCTTAAATATCAACGGTACACCAACAGCGCAAACACAAACTATCGATGTCTATTCACAGTTTAATAACAACAGGTTGAGCCGTTCTCTCTTTCTTTTATCTTTTTGCCTTCTTTGTGTGCTGTTTATCTTGGGTCTTGCTGTCAGCAAACAACATCTGTTCATTGAAGAGAGTTGACCGCCACCCACTCGGCTGCACAATTCAAAAGACTTATTTGATCTCAATTAACAATCGATTTGACATCAATGGAGTACCAACAAAAAACGCTTTATCTTTAATAACCTATACACACCTACACAAGCCATTTGTGTTAGTCTCCTGCATAAGTGTTTCTGTTTATTTCTCCAATTCTCCATCTTATTCAGCATTTCTCTAACTTTATCTAAGCTCTCCACTACAAGTGATCACAACATCGTCGTGGTACACAGATGTTCACTTCAACGAGTGATGTCATATCAAGAACACATCATGGCAATCCAGAAGAGTGGGACAGAGAAACTAAACTAGCCTACGGTCTGAACACGTGATCCAAGTTGTTGTGACTCAACCCTTGGGGAATAACACCGGAGACTGTTGAATCAATGAGCAGACTCGCTCTGAAAGTGATAATACCACGAACAGATTGCAACATGTCAATGAGGTCAAGCTTCCCGCGAATGGGGTTCATGTGCAACCCGCAACAGAACACAGACAGGTCACTTCTCTAAAAGGCTTAAAGAAAGGTTGTATGATTCTAGCTAAAAGCCCAGAGGAGGAAAGCTATTGGTAAAGACAACTTTGGTGTTTCCTGTCAAAATGTCTCCGACACAGGTGGTATGGCAGGTATGCATGTCAACAACAGCGTAGGTGTGATGACTCAAAAGTCCCATGACATCCACTTTCAGTAAGTTGTGTTATTTGCGACGTGTTCTACTTTCATAATCGTAAAACACAATAATGTGAACTTTTACCCTTCACATAAAAAACTAAATAAAAAACAAGTCCTATAGTTATATGGACGTGCTGATGCTACACCACATTTTTGTCATTATTAAAAAAATATGTGTTATTTTATTCACCTAAAACCTAACCATATCACACCACGTGACCCTCTAACTGCACTACAAATTGTGATTAAACTTGACGTACCTTAAAATACAAGGTCTTCTTTCTACATCCATATAGATCTTAGCTTACAATATAGATGTTTAGGTAAAAACAGTTCCTGTCAAATGGCCATAAAAAAACATTACAACGTACCAGAGCGCAGAAAATGTTGAAACAATGTTGCATTGTCAATGAATTCGGTTCGTTCACTCCGAGTTCCTACATCGCAATTCTGCGTGAATTCGCTTCGGGCGGATATATGACTGATACTCTATTATAAATAGATAAACGATATCGATACCAAACACTGAAGAAATTCAAGAGAACATCGATATTTCTCTCAGAAGTGCGCGAAAACACTCCAGGAATGCCCTGCGATAAAGAACAAGTGTCCTTGACAGGAAAAGAGGAACTTTACTGAATCAGAACACAAACTTAGCGCGAACTTTACCCAATTCTGACAGTAAGCGCTGCACTCCGACATTTAAGCGACACTACCACGAGCAGTTGAGAAACTATACAGGAACCGACGCCTTATATCCGCCCCACGCGCTTCACATCAACGGGAACTTTTTTCTGCGTCAGTCGCACAAACACTCACACACAAACGATCAGGACAAAGAGCCTGAACTTCGTTTCGTTACTCACATTCGTGCAGACCGGTCCGTTTGCCGACGAGGCGCTTTAGTTCTGCTTCAAAACTGAGCGAGTCCGATCAGCAGCTGCTCGCGCCGCGCACAGCTCACGCCGCACAGCAACGCTACCAAGCCCATTGGCGTTGCCAAGGCAACAGACCCACTTCAGCCAATCGTAACCCCTCCCCTTCGACGTCCCCTGGCAACTGCTGCAGCCCGCGCGAGCGCTAAAGCTTCTTGTGTTTTCGCGTGTTTTAATCTCCACCATGATACGAGGTTAAGTGAAGTGGCTGTTTATTTTCTTCGTTTTTTATTTAGCTGTCAAGCCTTCATTTATTACCAGAGGAGTTTTCAATACGATTTGTTTGGGCTTTACGTGAAGGTCGCAAAACTTTTGAGGCCAGGGCAAGAATTTGAGGGATTTGCGGCCACAGATCTGGCGCGTGCTAACGGAAGGGATTGTACTGACTAAAACACGAGTTTATCAATTATAGGTTATGACTGTTTGTTTAATATCATGTAGCTATCTTTGGTAGATATTTTAGAAAAAGAGAAATTACTATAATAAATAGCTTTATATTTATTGCAATATTATTATTATTTGTATGTATTAATTTTGGGGGGGGGGCGTGAATTGTTTGGGTATTTATGTAACAAAATAATTTTGCAAACCTACAGCGTATCAGGGAATATGGTTTTTATTCTATTTTATTCTAATGTACAAGAAATAAATAACTACGACTATGCAAATGTATTAATGTGTTTAAATAAACAATGATTTTTTTTAACACACTGCAGTGCTAACTCTCCTTAACAATTACGAGTGTTAAACTTTGCTTTACCCAGCATTAAAAGTGGCTTTAACCTCGCATTTAAAAACATGTTAAAGCATGTTTGTCACGTTGTTTGCCCATAAAGTGCTTGCTGGATGAATTAACACAAGTCACTTTATAAAACTGTACATTTTCTACATTCATTGCAGATCGTGTCAAGTACTCTGATCTGCGACTATCAAGCAGTTTGTAGGCTGAAGATGAAAAAAAATCCAGTGCTGGCAGAAACCAAAACAACTGTATACTAGAATGACCTCATTGGCCTGGTGCATCTGCTCCATCTCACCCAACTGCTGTTCTCACACATAGATACAAAAACAGTAGCACAAGACTTCTCGCTCACGGCACACAGGACCGCCTAAAAATGGTGACAGGACACAATGTCAGACTGTTTACACTACAGGCGAAGAAAACCATTGATAATATGATTGATGATATGGTTTCACGCTCACTAGCATAGTACTTACGTGCTATGAAACACATAGTTAAGTGATAATCCCCGGGGATTTAAAGCAAGAGGAATTCAGGTCATTGTAATAGGGTACCATTATGAAATGTGACGCTTACATGGTCGTTCAACAAGACAAACAGGATTTCTTGAGCCCAGGATTTGTGCTAGCAAAATGGAAAACCGTTTGTGAATGGTTGTGATAACTTATGTGTAGACGCACGGGATTCTGTGACTGTTGTATCATTTGTATTACTGTTAGTCAGTTGCTTGGGGCAATTCAGAAATGTTATGCCAAAATTTGTGTGAGAGGACTGTGGTTTATGGATCTTTGCATATTTAGCAAAGTAGAACATGACCCTGGATCTATATCCTTTATAGGTTCACTATTTTAAAACAATACAGTCCATGGTTAGAACCCTAATCCTAACCTAAAGGACAAAATGTATTTACTCTTCTGTTGTTCAAAATCTGTAATATACTCTTTTTTTTCATGTGGAACTCAATAGAAGATATTTTGAGAAATCTCTGGTTAAGGCCAATAGTGTCCAGTGTTGTTTGGTTACCAACGTTCCTCAAAATGTCTTGAAAGTCATAAAGGTTTAGAATGACACGAGAGTTAGTAAATAATAAAACATTATTACATACCTCAAAAATCGGACGGAAATGATTGGTTGATAAGAACGTTCTCACTTTTCCAACAACTTATTGTATAGTGGAATGCGCTGTATGCGTCATGTATTATCACCAGTTATTACACGGCTTGTTGGAATGCTTGATTCGGATTGGCCAGTGGCGACATTTGCAGGTTATTCCCAGATAACAACCCCTCAAAACTAATAACAAACAGTAACCCGGATGCAGCAAATCATTTTGGCTGTTTTTAATTACAAATTAAATAGAAATATATATTTTAATAACATATTTGACATTACATTTACAAATGTTTAAACCAAATAGCCTGTACGTGACATTTGAATGTGGATTATTACCTTAAAACCGAAAGTAAACGGCTTTTCCTCGTTGGAACGATCACACTGTCGGGGCTTATTTCTGCGATAACAACCGGCTGCCAGTACATTATCCCTTACATAACAAAGAAGACAAACGCTGCGACTGATGAAAGGATGGAGATGTGGAAGGGTGTGTCTGCGCAGGGAGGGGACGGTCTGCGTGTGCTGGTGTATTGGTTAGATGCCCTGCTGTTTTAATAGCCCATAAATCTGAGCAGGCTAGAGGCCGCTGTATTCAGCTCACTGAGACCCTTTCATGCAGAAAAATGAATCCGACCGTTTTAAAGTAAGCGCAAAAGCCCTGCCAAAAGGCATCAGCGGCACACACGCAAGAACTGCACTCCATTTCAATCGGCTTAGAGCTAATAAAACACTCCATTAATGACCAGCGTGGTTTGTTCATGAGAGTCTTCATCCTTCTCTCCCTGACACTTTCTTGCTCTTATACGTCCATGAAACACGCTTGTTGCTGTACTTCATCAAAACAAGCTGTGACACTCGTATCTGGCGGTGGAGGGTTATTGAATTAAGGCGGCTCTTAAATGTACTCCAGGTCTACAAACCCATCTCTGCAGTCGTCCATATCACATTAAAGCGAGACTCCCTGCTGTAATTCTATCATCTCGCATGCAAACTTGCCCGAGCTACATGCCGCCCTGATAAATGACATTGACGCATTGTTTTTCTGTGTCCACAGTGAAGGTAAACATTGAGCTAAAAGTCTTTATCAAAATGTATTTAATCCAAAAGTGATAGACTACTAGTGCAAAAGTCATCAGGGGTGTTCCAATGCAATTGATTTTCGGTTACTAGGCCATTGGTAGGGCGTCCTGGGTGGTTGCTATGCAGTTGCTATGGGTGTTTCTTTGTCCAAAAATTATATAGAGTGGAAATTTTTGTTTTTTGATAAGCCACAAACCATAAGTATGAGCCAAAGTAAAGTGACTCTTGCCATAGCAAATCCCACAAATTTTTTGCTCTATTAGAGATTTAGATGTTTGTAAGAATTTGGATATTTGTAAAATATTTAATGTCGCTATAGTGGAAACTTCTTAGATGGCAGCAATAATACACCAAACCCTCCTTCATTGTCTGGCAGTTTGAGAGCATTTACATAGATAAAGACGTCAGGGCGGCCAAACCGGGTAAACAAGAACTATTTGCATTCACCTGAGGGCAAGTACCAACTAACTGTGGCACTCCCATTGGCCATTCGCCTTTGCTTTTACAAAAAAATGACGTACATTTTTAGGACTTTGTTTTATGTATTTTGTAAGTAATGCTACGATTAGTCCTTGCGAAGGACTAAAATAGGAATGTGTTGATGTTTCCTGCTATAGACTTCATACTAGTTTGCACGATTATGACTTGGAATGCTGTCTAGGTAGGAAGCTCAGTTAAGTATTAGAACAGAGTTAGTGTGTTGGCTTCTGTGTACTGTAATACTTCAGATGGAAAACTTTGTAGACAAAAAATATTATTCCAAAGATTATCCACTGTTGGTCAATTCAGTAACAATGCACACACATTCACAAAACAAGACAAATTACACACACATAACTAAATCTCACAAGATTTGTCCGTAACGAATGAAAGTTTATGTGGCATAAAGAAAACTACTTTAGGACATTCAGATTTCTTTTGCGTTCTCATTACAATGCAAAACAATATACATTTATATATGTTAAAGTCCCAGTGAAATAAAAAATGACAATGCCTATTTTTTCATCAAATATTGCACCTTTCATTGTAAATAGTTATTAATGTGCGTTGTTCTCTTTTTGTAATATGCGTGCCCTTATAATCTTCGTTAGAATCTGAAAAATTGCGTCCTGTAATGACTATCGCTTCAATGATGTATGTTAGACGGCATGGGGGAGCATCCGTTAGCTCCTCCCCTTTAACTGCCAGTCTGCTGCCAGTTCCATTTCAAAATGCAACGGCTGTTTTTATCCATCCAATCAAATCAGAGAAAGACGAAAGCCACGGCCACAATTATATTGTTCAAAATTCAATAGGCCCTTTTCACAATGACGTCACTTAACTTCCGCCTTTTCGCAAAGCAGTGTATCATGACATCCGTCTTGCAACAAACAAGAAGAAGAAGTACTTATGTTTCACCGTCGCGCTGGAACTTAACAACAGTGATAGAACACTTATTCAAGTACTTATCCTAGCACCTTCGCTAACACAAAAAGAAAACAAAACACTTACCTTCATTACTGTTCAACAAAGTATTGGTATCCTTTATCTAGCTTTGCTCATGACATAAGCGAAAATGTATCTGCAAGATGTTGTACATCTAGTAAACTCCATTCTGAGGCGCTAGCGGAAGTAACGATACACTGCTTTGCGGCAGAACGCAAGATGCGTGACGTCATGTGAAAAGGGCCTATTTCACTCGGAAATGCGTCAAAATACCGAAATAAAAACGATCGCAACTTCCGGTTCACGGGGAATTATAAAATAGTTATACATAATTGTACTATTTGTAGAATTTATTATAATGGCTTTAATCCATGTTGGTATACATATACACAATCATTTAGAAATTGACTGTACAATGATAATATAATCAAAATACAAAAAGCCTCAGATGCTAAATATGTGGATGCATTATAGCAGGGTTCCTCAAATCTTACCCTGGAGGGCCGGAGCACTGCAGAGTTTAGCTCCAACCCCGATCTCCGGCCCTCCAGGGTAAGATTTGAGGAACCCTGCATTATAGTATTGAAAATTTGGAAGGCAAACATGAACCAACGTCACAGAATAAAATCACATTAACATTCCTTTTCGATTTGCAAAATACAACACAGTTTTGTTCTTTAGATTCAGAGATGTGTTGTGACCTGAGATTCTTCCACATAAGTGAACGTACACGGTTAAGCAGACAGCGTTCGGACAGCTCTCCGCATTAACAGACTCTTTGTTACTCCAGATGTGATGTGTGGATGGATCTCCACGGGCGACACACAGAGCCTTATTAAACACTGAGACAGCGGAGTGTGTTTGCTCACAGAAGTCTAGTGTTTGACAGCTCTTTGTGTGTGTCGGGCCTTTATGAAATGTGTCAACAGCTCCTGCTTGACTCTTATCTGTACTGATAGACACGTGAAGTTAATAAAACACTCGACGTGCAGTGCCGTAAAAGCACTGCCGTGCAATTATCCAAAAGTTTGAGTTTGATTTGAACTAGATACAGTATGTACAATAAATATGCATTTTGTAAATAAACACACTTTGTTTTCATGTAATATTGATTTGGCTTAGTGGCGTATGGAGTGGCTCTAAGAAAGTTGACAATAAAGTAATAGAATATGTTTTATTTTAAATAACGATGAAAGTGGAAAGTAACATATGAACACTTCCAAAACACGTTTACTTGTATGAATATTATTTTAGTCTTTAAAAAAATATTTTTTTAGTCATTGATGTCTCTACATTAAACTCGTTGATGTTTCAAAATTGTATATATAGCTGCGGAAAAAAATTAAGAGACTACTCTAGTTTTTCCTTCACCATCATTTCTGCGTGTATTGTGGCTATTTCAGTCCAATGTCTGTTCAATTAACTTAGAAAAAACATCAGGTATGACATAAAGTCACCCAACAGTGATATGAAATATGAAAGACGAATGAAAGTTGAAAAAAAATTTTTTTTAACTAAAATGCATGTAAAACATGTATTGTTTTGTTGTTTAAACATGAAAAAAAACTGAAACCTTTTGTGGATTAGTCTCTATTTTTCTGCAGCTGTATGATATTATTTAAGTTCTGATTTTCCAAGCCTGGAAAGTAATGAATAATGATTAATTTCTAAAAATGTATTCTATATTTTAGATCATGCATGACTGAGAAAGTAATGAAAAGGAAATTTCATGGAAGAAATTAAAAGAAATATTTTGGACAAAAAGGACAAATCGGTGATTAAAACCACCAGGAAGTGAATTGACACTAAAGATGTCTCCAGAATTCAACGGATACAAAATTATAGTCATTATTGAACTTAAACATAGAACTGATGGCTAAGTACCGATGTGGTGTGAAATTTGACTTAAAAAGGTTTTATATCATCATAGTTTCACATTCACTCATACAGACAGAATTGGGTGAACTATCACTTTAAATGTCTGGCTTCATCTTTTGTTTTGGTGTCTCACTTTAACAGCGGCTCAGTTCCTCTAACAAAAGCCATTTGAATGCCCCGCAACACAATACACTGTTTGTAGATCTAATCAAATTAGCCTATTGATCGCCTGTTGTTTTACTGCCTCTGTAAATTCTGTTTTTCTTCAGTAATGTGGTCTCGTAGAGGCTGATGAACACCTTTGGAAGTTAATTAAGTGTAAAGTGCATGACTTTGAGTGTTTAACCACATCACGTACAATTATCAGGACGTGTTTGTCATATTATAGTGCTGGAATATTTCATCTTTTCTAAAATATCAAACACTTTGGGTTATTTTAATGTCAAAGGGAAACATTTGAGAAGCAGAAGACTTAATTTCATTGCTGTTTGAGAGAAATAAGATATCCAATGTCATCACATCACATCATACTGAAAACATGTTTACATTTAATTTAGAACGTTTGAAACACTAGCTTTGGATGTACTTGTGTCCCGCTTCTATGAGCTTCATTGCGGAGCCCCTCACCCTCACCCACACCCCCACAACCTCAGGCACAAGTGCGCTTTTGTCTCATGGGACAATTGTGATGCTGTGCCTGCTGCTGTCACTGGCCCCAGTGTGGGCCGCATGACATGCGAACGCTGCCATCATTGTTCTAACAGAGATCTTCACACCACAGACAACACCATGCATGACTGAGGGGTGTAAATATCAACATGTACCCTACAGGAGAGACAGGCTACTTTCCTCACATGAGTTTTACTTTACCCACTGGAACATTTAATTGCACCGTTTGATTTGGAAAAATGTAATGAGAAATGCTTAAGCTCAAATAGAGACGTCATATAAGCCCTTCAAGTCCGCCAGTAAAATTAAACATAAAATTTGCAATTATATATGTTATCATTAACATGGAAGCATTTGGAAGATGCTTTCATACAAAGCGATTTGCAATGTTATCAATGTATTTTATCAGCACGAATGAGTCAAATCCAGAAAGTTCACAGTTAAGAACCATCGGACAAACCAGTTTCAAAAGGGTTTGTCATTTTGTTTCTATGCATCTTAAAGGAACACTTCACGCAAAAATAAAAACTGTCAACATTTACCCACCCTCAGGTTGTTCCAAACCTGTACACATTTCTTTGTTCTGCTAAACACAAAGGAAGATATTTGGAGGAATGTCAGTAACCAAACAGATGTCATCACCCATTGACTGCCATAGTAAGGGAGTCCCTATGATAGTTCACCCCACAAAAAAATTCTGTCATTCAAACCTCTATATGACTTTCTTTTTTGGAACACAAAAGAAGATATTTTGAGAAATGTCTCCGTGATTTTCTTTCCATACAATGGATGTCAGTGTTGTTTGGTTACCAACGTTCTTCGAAATATCTTACAGGTTTGGAATGACATAAGAGTAATTGACTTGGCAAGTGTGTGTAACCGTAGAGTAGAGATAAATGCAGACGCCGAATGAGGGCGCAGATGTGTTGGTGTGTGTGTTTTTCTGATGTGTGTGTGTATGCGCCTGCAGCCTCACTGAGTTTGAGGTGTGTAGGGAAAACCGGCCTACGAGCTGTACAGTGTGTGTGTGTGTGTGTGTGTGTGTGTGTGAACGCGTGCTGCCCTGCTCGTCCTGCCTCAGTGAGCGCAGCTTAATGAAGCGAAAGTGTCCACAGGGCAGACCGGGCCTCGTGTTCCTACGCAACCAGGAGCCATGGTGAGACAGTGAATCAGGGCTACGGCTACAGCTTCTCCTCCCTTGCTTTCCATAACAACACACACTGTTTCTTTTTCAAACACAAAGCGGCTGTTTTTATGGTCTTTCTTTGTTTATTATTTTCTGCTTCAGTCCGTCTCTCCTTTGGATCCTCTCTCGGGTTGATAAGTCGAGCATCACTGTCACGTGCAAACAGTTCAGGATTTGAACAAAACCTTGAACCATTTCATCATTCAACATTTATTCATCGATTCAATCCTCACCTGTATGACTTTTTTACTCTGCGCAACACAAAAGAAGATACAACATCGAACCCCATTGACTTACATTGTATGGACACAAAACCACTGGGACATTTCTCGAAATATCTTCTTTGTGTTCCGCAGAAGAGAAAGAGATACAGATTTTGTATGACGTGAGGGTGAATAGCTAGCGCGATGGAGCTCGGAAGCTACATTTTTTACATTTTAAGATTTTTATGAAAACCTGGCAACAGTGTGTGTGTGTATTAATGCGTTCCATTGTCCCACGACATGGAAAATTCACAAAAGACATCACAACAATATCTCAGTTATTACACCTGCCTAAGGAATTTAGAGAGAATCTGAGACAAAGTTGACATTCAACCAAAAGCAAAACTGAGAACTCAATAAAGTGTCTAAAAGAGCGACTGTGTTGTTTCTCAGATCATGGGTATGCTTAAAGGACAAAGTGGACATGTTCTATACTTAGTGCAGGTGATGGCGTGCTCCCCACTCGGGCTGGCCATGAGAAGGTGTGAGGACCTGCTGCCAGCTCCTACGGGGTTGGATGAAGCCGTGCAGCCGCGGGCCGGTGGGGCCCATCGGCCATCTGTCCCTGAGCGAAAGAGCCGGGCACGGCCCTGAGAGGAGCAGTGAGGGGCTCCTAACACTAATGCTGACAATAAAGGGGGTCTGGAGCTGTTTTCTTTCTCTCCTAGCAACCGTTTCTTCTTTTACTTCATTTTTTTCGAAGGGGGAGTAGTATCCTTATGGCGGGGTTTGTACGGCCTCGCTCTCTTTCACTGTCCTATTTATGGTAATGAGCCATCTGCCCTTTCTCTGATGCTTGCGGGAGGAGGGGGGCTATCTGACGGGACCGGCCAGAGGTGGGAAGACATTGGTATAATGATGAAATCTGTTTCTTATGAATCACTTTGCAGACTTGTTGATTCATAATAGAGGTAAATGGCATCCAGACCAATTCATTTATGTTAAACTGTAGTGCACACTTAGTGAATTTATTTTATAAATAAGTAAAGTTCCTTTTATTAAAGGTGCGTTGGTAAAATTCTAGTTTATTTTATCCTTTATGTAGTGCTAATGTCATCGTAATATACTTATAGTGTACTATTTCAATACAACTTGACTAAATTGGCACACGTTTTAGTTTATAAAAGTGTACTTTTTATAATAATTAATAATAATCTGTAAACTGTTTTTTGTTTGTATTGTTAAGTACAAGTGTATAGTTGTTTGTACTACAGGTATACAACAAGTGAACTTATAAGACATTGATAGATAACTAGTGCAATACACAATGCACCATTTTTACTCTATAAAAGTACATAAAACTATAAAAGAATACTCTGTGTAGGTTCTATACAGCAAGTGTACTTGAAAGTTGTCTTAAAGTGACATATTGTCATATTTAAAGGTTCATAGTAATATTTATAGTATATTATTATTATTTAAACTTAAAATACAGTATATAGGGCAAATATACTTTTCTGTCATTATGAGTCAAGTATACATAAGTGTACTTCTAAGTATGTCTACTAAAATCACAATACTACACATTTGAATTAAAAACATTTTTGCAAAGGACCTCTTTTATTAGAGTTCCCATGCATTATTTTTATTAAAAGGTCTCAGATATCCTTTTAATGTCATTGACCCAAATGTGTAGAAAGAAAGCGGAACTTCAAGAGAACGTGCAGAAACAGCCCGTGACTCCCAGCATGCACTCTGCCTGCAGTGTTTGCATGTGTGTGGGCTGCAGTATGACACACTCACAGTGTGTGACGGGTAGGTGTGAAGGTAAACTGTGAGAAGCCGTTAGTGAACGCGTTCTTGTAGTGTGTGTGTGTGTGTGGTAGTTATGTGTGATAAGTATGTGTGTATCAATAATAAACCCCCTGACTAGTGTGGCAAAGGTGAGTGATGACAGCTACAGTCAGTGTGGGGGTCAATTTATTTAAACACAAAATAAACTAATGTATAAAAATAAGAAGTGTCGAAATACAATTGGTGTAGTGGGCTCATTGACGGCGAAGAAGCGATGAATGGGTTTGGTCCAGGTAAGGGGCGGAGTTAGGGCGGCCGCATGTGCTCCTTTCCAGGACAGTGGGATGGATGGGGGGGTGGCTTCTTTGAAGGTGGGGATGAGACACAAGTCTCTCTATCTCTCTCTCTCTCACACACACCTTGAAAGTTCCTCACAGGTCTTGATAAAGGTTGAATATCTGTTTTGGTTCCACTTTTGAATTCAAGCTTCTATCTGTGTTCACTACAGATCATTTTCTGTCAGTGCATCACAGGGTTTACAATACTTACAAAGAATCTGCTATGACCGAACATGTCCATGGTGGGCTAAACAGACACAACTACAGATTACTGATTGGTCTCTTGGTCTAAATATCTGTCACATCTGCTGTTTATTCTTATGTCTGAATATTACAACACAAAAGGAAAGCGTACATTCAGCTTCTTTTTATGTATACATAATGTACTCAAGGTGTACTTAAAGCACACTTATATAAACCAAACTAAGTAACCAAATTTAAGAATACGTAGTTAATATTTTAAGGGTTGCTTTAAGTCAATGTTTTCCAGACACGTTTAGTGTGTAAATACTTTAACCTACTGATGGGAAATGGTCTGGTTTTCAAAACCACAGAAGAGATGAGAGACACGGTAGGTCTGTTTAAGTGAACATAAAGTCAAGTTTTGGGTAAAAACATTGGTTTAAGCGGAGTGAAGTCGATAACTGTGTCAGGGTTGGTTTGTGAGCAGGCAGACTGAAAGCATCACAAGGACATGTGATTTCTACATGATACCGTTGTCATAGCAGCACCCTGGATCGTTAAGACAGTGGAGTATGGCAGAGGAACACATGATCGAGGTTATGTAAGGCCAAGACAAATTGACAAGCAGATCACTGACAACACATTATCAACTACTGTTTCTCAAGAAAGTGCAAAAGTTGCAATGCATTGGTGCTGTCAGTTGTTGCAGCAGTGGGTTACAATGTAGTTGCTAAGATGTTCTGAATGCATTAAACACTAACTAAGATTGAGATTTTGAGTTTTAATTATATTTTTCATTATGTGTATGGGTTTTTTAACTTTGGCAATATTGTGTTTACAGTTTCAATTGAATTCAGCATTGCTCAGTGAATGTGAACCTGCCTGTGAAAAACAACTGGTTTCAGTTCCTTTAGCACCAGGCATAGGGAACCATGCGCTGGTTCAACAGTTGAGCTGCTTGCCACATCCTGCTACACACACAACCAGCTTCCTGTTGCTGGCAACACCAGCTGGAGTTGTCTGATAGCTTTGTGTGTGCCACACCCTCCCACAATATGTGATATTATTTCAATATTCATTTCATCAGCGTGAGGTCAGAAGCAAAGTTTCTGTTTATGATTTCATAGCTGACTCAAATCTCAACTAAACCAGACACAATTAGATCAAACAAACAACAAACATATCCGTCTGTCGGTTCCAAAGAACAAACATCCCATAGACTTTTTTTATCATTTCATGGTTCTTTAAAGCTATTTTGAAACACTAGAAAATTGTTAGAAGAAAGTATAACTGAAATAATCTTAGATTGAATTTAACATCTAGAGACCTGGACTCATGGAGACTTGACGGTAGGCTCTTTTAACTCTATTTCATAACCACTCAGAATGACATCTTTTGTAAACCACAGTAACCAGACAAAGCACCCCACGATTCCCATAGCAACCGCATAACAACACCTTGGCAACCACCTCAAACCTCCTAACACATTAGAAGTGCGTTTCACACAAGCAAGCAACAGTTAAAGTTTAATGTCCACACATTTCATATATAATCACAATAGTGAAAGTGATAATAACTCTTCCAAAACAAAACATTTCTTTTAGTTTTTTTACAATAAGGTGCAATGCATTTCAATTACATTTAGGCATTTGGCAGAGCGACTTACATTGCATTATCCTATATATTTTACATAGGTATTTACAATCCCCTGGGTTCGAACCCACAACCTTGCGTTGTTAGCGCAATGCTCTTACCACTGAGCCACAGGAAAGCTACGGTAGGGAAGAAAGATGGATTTCTGCTCCATCATCCAAGTTTCAGCACTGTGGTACTTTCTATTCATGAATACTTTTCATTCACACACAAGTCCTGGGCAACACACACCTGCTATGGAAACACATTTCTGTGGGGTCGTGTTTATTCTACACAAACGAAGTCTTTTCTCTATCAGTTGCTCATTACTGACGTCATTTGTTAAGAGAGCTCTGATGGTGTGCTTTGATAAAGTGGTCTAGAGGGACATCTAGTGGTAAACATGTGTTTTTGCCCGAATATAAATTGTTAAACTGTGAAGTTGTGGTGGATTTATTTATCTAACCATCATTTTGCAAGTATATATCAGGGGTCTGGTCATTTCATATTTGAACTGTGTCGTATTTACATATCTGTGAAGAAATACGATATTCATTTATTTCGAGCTTCATAATTCAAACCACGCATTTGTTGTATTATTTATCGCCCAATATGTTTATAATTTAATATTGTTCATAGCTAAATTACTGACACATATCTACAGTATAACAAGGCCACATGCTGGTGCATGGATGTATTTAAATATTTGATAATTTATGATGAAATAACCATTAGCAATCTGCCTTCTTCCCCAGCAGTGACAGAAAGAGACATTTATCTTCATATATACTGTATATATATAAAACAATTGTTCAAAATATTTTTCCTACATTATAAATCTTCAGAATTTTCTTAATTTAAACCATGAAAAAATATATAGAAAGAATTCAATAACTTAACTTACACAATTAATTGAATGTACACTTTTAATAACATCTTTGTCAAGAAACTAAGAAAACCACTTTTTTCCAGTTGAATGTTTGACATTTTTACTCATATTTGACCTGCTTCGTAGGAGACAAAGCCATCATCAAGTTCACCACAATTATAGAGATGTAAAATGCAGTTCTGTTTTATCACAGTAGGTAGTGCTAATGTGTATGAAGGATTTTATAGAAAATACTGTAAGGCAAATATACTGGAACAATGACAGGTGTCTCAGTTATGCAACAGTTTCATGGCCAATTCTCTAATTAAATAATTCGCTTTTTAGATGAAACACATATTCAGGTTGTGACGTTTTGTTGATTTCAAACAATTCCAGACAGTTTGTCTTGGAAAAAAATGTGTTTTTGAACTTTGAACTTTTTTGAAGTTGCCCTAAGCAATGCCTCAAATGATAAAACCTTGAATATAATCTAATGCACTAAAATGTTTTTCTTTGAGCAACACACAAAATGTTGTTAGGAAATAACCATATTTGAGGTGAGGTTTATCAAAACATTTCATATGCACGCATGCCTCTCGGGCAAATGTATCGTATATAAGAGATATTTATCTTTTCAAAAGATCTACAAAATAACTGAGACCAAATATTAATTAGCTGTGATGTCTGTTTGTTTGTTAACCTGGCACAACTCATTCTGTACAGAAACAGCCTTTACTTTACAAGTGATTTCTGCTTCCCAATAATATTTTCTCATGCCTGATTCATTCTAGATCTCATGATCTATGTACCACATTTCAAATGTTTACATTTACTTAGATTTATTCATTAGGCAGATGCTTTTATCCAAAGTGACTTACAAATAAATGAGAATTTAACATTTTGTCTAATGGTGGATGAATGCACCATAAACCAAGAAGTACATGTCCCAAGAAATAAAGCAATTTATTGCTATGGTAAAACCATAATTTTGTAGGTGTATTAAAATAGGTACTTTAATATACAATGGTATTGTATTTTACCATGGTATTGTATTATACGTAAAGTGACATTTACCGTGGTGAAACCATGGTAATACCATAGTACTTTTTGGTACGTGTGTGTGCGTGTGCGCGCGTGTGTGTAAATGGCTCCTCCTGCCACTGAAAATCGAAATCGGAGGTCTCGGACCGGAGCTCTCGGACGGTAAAATAGCTTCCTCGGAGCCCGAACCGAGCTGATTCTCAGTGCAATGCACTTTAGGTTTTTATTTGCATTTTCTAAGCTGATCTCGGTGTAGTGATCGGAAGGGAAGGGCAGCACGGTGTGTGTTTTTAACCAGAAACCCGTCAAATGAACTCCGTCAGAGCGACTAACCGCAGACCCCGGCGAGTGTCGAGGCCGCGCCCGGTGCCGCCGGAGAGAAACAACGCAGAAAGAGGTAAATATTTCTCCGAAACACACCAGAGTGAGCTTGATTCACAGCCAGCACCCTAAGAGGCGACGATCTGCGTCGGTTCCTGGCGCTTTCGTGTCGCGATGCGTGTATTTTGTGGGTATTTGCGTTAATTTATACGCGTCAGGAAACACCGAGGCTTCTCTTCTTCCCGCAGGCCGCGCTTTGTTTGACTGGATGTGATCTGCTCTCCTGTCTGCTATAACCCTCGTTTTTCTTGGAATTTGACACCTCATTCTTGTCAGATTTCCACGGTATTGTTTTGAAATCGTGTAGGAGTCTAAACGACAGCATTAAAGATGATGCATTTGCTATAATTGAACGGGGTCTGTTGTTTTACGCCGCTGTGATGGTTAGCATCTGCTTTAGCAGTACGACAGCTAACGTTAAGCCAACAAAATGTCACAAATACCACACAGACCTAAAGAAATAAGACTGCAAGAGCGATGATTTGTTCAAAAGCAAATTACACCACACGATAAAACCGCCAGTTACGTTGCTTGTACTGTGTTTACACTAAACAAAACATTGCCAAAGGGTACCACGGTAATACCGTGTTTTTGAAAATGTACCATGGTAGCGCAGTGAGGTACAATGGAGTATCTCGAAAAGACCATTTTACATGGAAATGTGGTATTGTCATGTTTTGGGGTATTTACCAAAGAAGAAACAAGGTACTGATAGGAATACAGTGTAAAACATGGTGCATGACGGGATAATTGTTATAGACCTGATGCCCCCATTGAGTGTGCTTGGTTGAATCATAGGGATTGCTCTGTTTTGGGTGTTAGTTGATGGTTGATAAACTAAAGTAACCAGTTTACTGTATTGATCAACCAGTTTAAGATTGGTATTTGATATATAATTCTTCTAATGTCCAGTTAAACCACAGCGTTTATGCTGAAGTACGTACAATTTGTAGACCCTGAGATCTGCTTTGTGTTTGTTTACCTTATTTACAGTTGTGTGGGGTTGACTTCGACATGTTTAGTGGACTACCGCATTGTCAGGTTGGTTGCTATCCAAGACACAGCGGTTTACAAAGATCATTCAGATGCACCCTAGACCATTTGGTCATTAAATTCCTATAAGTATTGCTAATTTGATATGTTATCTAACATCTTCCTTGGGATGTTGTTAATTAAAATCAAAAGCTGGTTGTATGAGCCATAGACATCAATATTATTTTGCATTTGTCTGATGAATGGTTTGTCAATGGCGCCGCCATATTGGGAAGGGCAAGAATGCACTATAAACATACAAGTGAACGGTGGCATTGCATTTTTCTGGATAAACAGCACAATGACATTTACATTTCTCAAAGAACTCTTATGGTTTTGGATTTAGGTGCAATACTCTGTCATGTTCTGTCTCTTTATTGTTTATTCAAGCAATTGTGTTAGCAATTGTGAAAACTGTTTACTTGTACTTTTACTGTATGTGTTTGCCGGGCCTTCTTGCCCTGCCCTGCCCAGTATGGCGGCGTCATTGAGACTTTGTAATAACGGGCCAAATCTATACCGCAGGGTGGTGAATGGCTAATACATCTAGTATTTTATTACTTAGTGATATGAACACAAAATTGCATATAATTGAAATTAATACTTATTTTACATAATATTGAAGTACATCTCGTGTATATCCCTATGATATAAATAATGTCGTTTCCATCCACATATTCCACGTCAAGATCTCATTGTTCTTGATTTGGATAAAACATTTTTTTTCAACAAGCATCAAATATAAATGTGTTGCAGTTCTCATAATTCTCATGTCCTACAGCCACATTCCAAAACACTGTGGAGACAGACAGTATTCTCACAACAGGTACTTCACCTTACAGGTTCATCACCTGGAAAACCTTCAGTTTTTTTGACAGTGGGTTGGGGGATGCAAAATGTGTGGACGGTTCACCTTTCTGTTGCCTTTTGAGTGGACATCATTTATTGACACCCAGCATTTTGTGTACTTAAAATAATGGAAGGTGCATTTCTCTTTTTATTCTTGTCATGTTTGTCTTTTTCGTAGATGTGTGGCAGAATAATACATTTCAGTTTGTTTCTTACACACAAAGCCATAATACATTTTCATCTTTTGTCTTTTATCGCGTGTAGAAGGTTTTAACGGTGCGTGACACTGTATACAGATGTTATATAGATTAAAAGTCACTGTGAATGTTTTACTTTACTTCGTGTTATACAGGTTTGGAACATCATGAGGTTAAATGGCTAATGACATCATTTTTGTTTTAGGGTGAACTCTGCGTAATAATGAATAAAATTTGTAACGAAACAGTGAAGCTGTATTTTGTGTCGCAGTAATGCTCAGTATCTTGGCCTTACTAAACCTCCTACACTGTCTGTTCAGATTATAAACGAAACGTCATATAATTCACACTTTACAGAGTGCTTAAACACTTTTCACTAAAGCGTAACATGTTGTCAAGCTCTGGTCTCAGAATGATGCTTTCTCACCAAAATGAACTGGGATAGAATGTCTGTAGGTTAAGTCTTCTCAGTGTTCTTTGGACTGTATGGTTGAAGTTGTTTTATTGAAAATATTTAGGGGGCGAAGTCAAAATCACGTGAATTTAGACTTGAATATTTAAGACCGGTCACAATATAAAGACTAAAATAAAAAAAACTAAATTAAGAGTTAAGACAGAATTAAGAAAGACAATGTTGCTTATAAAGGTTTTTCAGATCACCAAATAAACACCTGATTACTACATTTATAATAACTTAAATGATTCATTTACAGGCATTATGGTGAAAACAGATCAGTTCATTCATTTTTAAGTGCATATTAAATAATAAATGAAACTTTGATGATATTTATAACTTTTATTTATTTAAAATAATCACATTTCAAATGGATCTTTTTTTATCGGTTATATTGAAGAGTTTGGTTCCAAAATGAGATCCCAAAAAAAAAGATGTTTTTTTATTACGTTATCGTGTTTTTGTTATGTTTTCTTGTGTAAGTTAAGGCCAAAATATACACTACAAGAATTTTGCTCAGATTTTCAGGCTGGACTTGTTGCAGAAAGTCTGTGCCGGTCTGCAGATTTGATCAGTTAGTGTGTTTCTATCTGAAACTTTCAAAAAGTCTGCAAGTGTATGATGTCTAGTTTAAAAAAAACCTGTTCAGATTTTAAAAGTCTTGTGGTGTATTCCAGCAATTAGATGTATTTTTTGTTTTGTTATTATGGCTTAAATCAAAAGAAACCAACTGCAGTTTGATGGATATTAATTGGAATGCAAATAAGTTTTGAAAAGTTTTTGGAACCAAACTCTTTATATAATGTTTATAAATGTTATTTGAAAGTTTGGTAACACTTTACAATAAGGTGCTATTATTTCACATTAGTAAATGCATTAGCTTACACTAGCTAACAATGAACGATTGAGACTTTCAGCATGTATTAATCCTTGTCAATGAAAGTTCATGTCAATACAGTTATTCATGTTAGTTCATGGTGCATTAACTAATCTTAACAGTGGCAATGTTTGATTTGAATAATGTTTTAGTAAATGCTGAAATGAACATGAACTATTATTAATAAATGCTGTATTAGTATTGTTCATTGATAGTTCATGTGAGCCAATGCATTCGCTCATTGTTAACAAATAGCACCTTACTGTATTGTAAAGTGTTACCGAAAGTTTTAAGGAATTATTAACATTTGCGATGCCTCATATTGAAAAGTTTGATCAACAACATTATTATTTTCATCATCAACATTATTCGTGTACCATTCACTCTCCTACACCATATCAGTAGTGCAGATTGAAGTGGTTATGTGTGTATCATGTATGTTTGGAGACGAGTTGACATGCAGTGTGTTGCTGTAGTTGGCGGGACAGTGTTTGTGGTGGTTACTGGACCAGTAGCCCTGGAGAGACTCTGATGCTACCAGAGCAACACAAGTGCGTTTGCAGGATGAGCTTCATTCACTTACGCTGCTCAAGTGAAGGTAAAACAGATGAAAAACACTTACGAATAACATCCTGTGATGAGAAACTGATTGTTTTGTTACTTCTGCGTGTTTGATACAGTGTTTGGTTGATGGTCATGGCTGATATCTGACTGACTTTAGTAAGCCTCTAAACCTCAAAAAGAGTAAATGTTTATTGACGTTGTGGACAGACTGTGCTGTTTAACGTGTTTTTAGTAGTGGATCTTACCGAATGAATGTAAAGAACGGAGTTGTCAGTCATGCTGTCACACGTGTGATTTTTATGAGTCGTTCTGGGATGTCTGTCACGTTTGTTTGGCATACGCTCTTCGTGTTCTGCTTAGAATTGTGCAGTGATGCACATGTTCAAATTTTGCTCAGCGTCCCACCGGCAGGATTGATCTTTGTCACTGATGCTCATATCATGCTATTGGGTTACTAATGTGACTGTTAGATTTGTAGGGCGTTACCCGTTAAGAAGCCCATAGTTGAACAGTATATACAGCAGCTGAAAACAAGATGTTACTCATTTTCTGTTTCTGTGCCGTTCAGCAGGCTTTCAAGAGCACGCAGCAATTGCTGCAACAAATGCGTCTTGAGATGTAGCAGGTGTATGTTGGTAACTTGGGATTTGAAAGGTTTGAAATAAATGTTTTTGTCCTGCGGTTGTGAAGGGCTGTTTGGTGAGGCTTTTTGTAAATCTCTTGGGTTTCTTGAAGTCGTTTCGTTCACATCCTTTAAAATTTCTCTCATTGAATTTCACAGATGCGAAATGTTAGCGCATGGTTCTCTATGTTTGTGAAAGAAACATGATTGCCTTTTTTTTTAGATACACCAATGCCCATAAACGACACTCCAACAACTATATCAGAATTGAATTGTGACTACGTTTACATGCACCCTCATAATGCGATTACATAATGCAGTACTGCGATTACACTTTACCGCATGTAAACGCAATCATTCCATTGAAATAATGTGATTAAGCTCATAATCGCAGTAACATGCGGTGTACGCCGGGTTTAAAGTTCACACCGAATCTTATTTTCACCTCATAAAAGATCAATGTGATGTGAATTCTGTCTCTGGTTTTGTGATTTAAGCAGAAGGAACAGATTTGTGAGCTGTAACATCAGTAAATGGAGAATAAATGGAGATGGCTGCAGAGGGGCCGTTTTGTAAATGACCTCCATCAGAACGCAGGGTTACCATGGCAATGACCATTGAGACTATTACAGCAATATTTTGGTGTTGCAAGTATCTGTATTGTCAAATGTGCCCTTTAGAGACTCCATTTGGTTGCTTTTCTTCTCTCGAGTGTTTAAAGTTCTTTTGTATAACTAAAGAAATAGTTAACTCGTCTTCATCATCAGCTGGATGATCGATCTGAAGCTGCTTTTCTTGCAAAAGGAGACGTCCACCCTTATTTTTATTACTAGGCTCATACCCTTCATGTCTAGCTTCACTTTTCTGAATGAACGTCGCTTCATCCGTTGTTTCTATCAGCACATGAAATGAATCTCATGTTTCTCTCTGAAGAGCCTACAGATGAGGAAATCTGGTACGTGTTTGGGCTGCTGAAGCGAGTCGGTCGGTCGGTCTTGGGTTACGAGGCTGTCATCACAGGGATGCCATGAGGCTAATACACTCTTCTGACCTCGGTGCCCGTCGGCATGTTGCGTCACCTGCTGTTTGCAGCAGCTGTAATGGGATGAGACTTGTGTTGTTAACCGATGTCTCTTGGTTTGGATAGCGCTGGTTTTCATCCCTCTGAAGGGTGTCACACGTGTTGATGTGATTTCAATACACTAATGTCCAAGTATGTCCACCCAGTAGAACTGTGTGAGCTTTTATCACATTTGGATTATTTCTGCGCGTCATGATCGATCACTAAACGTTGCTTTGTACGAGGTTCGAAACAAATATTGATGCGTATCATGAGTTTCAGATATCGCAGATTCATATCCTGCCTGCACATTGTAAGAGATTGTATGTTGTGAACGTTACTTCATCCAAGCCGTGTTGATGTGCCGGTGTTAAATGTGAAGCTCATGTTGTTTGTTTGTTCTATAGATGAGGACGTTCCTGCAGAGATGGTCGCAGAAGAATCCGGTCAAGGAGCTCAGAATAGTCCATATCAACTTCGAAGGAAATCACTGTTACCCAAGAGAACGGCGTGTCCAACAAAGACCAATATGGAGGTGGGCAGACGCTCTTCCTTAAAGCAGCATGTTACCAATCTTCACAAATGGTTTTATTAATCCTGAACCAAACTGGCTTTGCAACTGAAAATATGATTCATACCTACTTCATTCTTCAGTGTCATGTAAAAGAAATCTTCTCTTTTAAAGGGTGCTTCCACGTCAACGACAGAAAACTTTGGGCCTCGGGCGAAACGTGCCAGGGTGTCTGGGAAATCCCAAGATCTGCCTGGTGATGAATCTTAGGATCTATCAGACCTGATTCAGTTGATCTAAAGTGAGAAATGGACTATTGTGAGCTTCATTTTCATCAACTCTGGTTGTTTTCTGTCTCAGTTACTCCAGCAGAGCAATACCTGCAGGTGAAGCTTCCAGATGAGGTGGTTTTAAAGATCTTCTCGTATCTGTTGGAGCAGGACCTGTGTCGAGCAGCGTGTGTGTGTAAACGCTTTAGTGAATTAGCCAATGACCCCATCCTCTGGTGAGTTCCTCGATACACTCAATGATGCTTTTCTTCAGCATCTCCAACCGAACCGGCGCTAGTGAAGTGTTTTGAAGTGAAGTGTTTTGAAGTGTCTTTACCCTGTTCATTTTCTCGCTTCCTTTCCTCGGAGGAATTAAGCGTTCCTTTCCTTGGTCTCTTTAGCGTCACTTCAAAGCGTGGTCAATGAATGATAAAATAATAAGCGAGGAGGCATATTAAGAAGCACCTCTTGTGTTAATGATACTTCTTCTGTGGCCCTAGTTTGGAGTTTCTGCGTGAGAGCGCCCTCTGGCTTTCGGATGTGGCGGCATTTAACTGTAGTTCATTGAGAAACTGAGCATAAGAATCGCACGATATATGGTCGCAGCCCTATCATTCACTGTGGTGTTTTAACCAGATTACCCCAGTTTTACCGTCTTCTCCCATCATTACATCCTTGTACCAGGACTATAGGTTTCTGATCTTTACTCTCCTGTCATGTTCTGCAGGAAGAGACTGTACATGGAGGTGTTCGAGTACACACGGCCCATGATGCACCCCGAGTCTGGAAAGTTCTTCCAGATAAACCCAGAAGATCACGAGCAGCCCAATCCCTGGAAGGAGAGCTTTCAGCAGCTGGTAACATCTCAAAGCTTCACATGATTGTATCGACATTAAAATCTCATCTATATTTCATCATCAAGCTTCACAAGAGAAACATAATGAAAGCTTTTCCCCCCGAAATCAAAACCCAACAGACTGTAATGTGTCGATGTCAATCGTGAGTTTTGTGTGAGCTTCACCGTCTACATTGTCTGACTGATCTCTGATCTGTGACCTGTGTGTGTCTGCAGTATAAAGGCGCTCACGTCAAGCCGGGCTTCGCTGAGCATTTCTACAGTAATCCAGCCAGATACAAGGGCAGAGAAAACATGCTGGTGAGACTCTCAGCAGACGCCAGCTTAAAAATGCTGATCATCCAATCGGATTTCAGAATTTTATGATGTCACTTTCTATTGTTCCTCAGTATTACGACACCATCGAGGACGCTTTGGGTGGGGTTCAGGAAGCCCACTTTGACGGTTTGATATTCGTCCACTCCGGGATCTACACGGACGAATGGATCTACATCGAGTCACCCATCACCATGATAGGCGCCGGTATGACACACGTCAACTATTCAGTCAGATCTGTAGAGATCTGTGTAATCTGAGTATTAATCACACATTTGCTCCCGCAGCTCCTGGTAAAGTAGCGGATAAAGTATTTATCGAGAACACTAGAGACTCGACGTTTGTGTTCATGGAGGGCTCGGAGGACGCGTACGTAGGCTACATGACCATAAAGGTACGTTTGCTTCACTCGTGTTGCCACATTTCAAGCCGGCTCGTGTGATGTGAGAGTGATGTAATGCTGTGTTGCAGTTTAATCCTGATGATAAATCAGCTCAGCATCACAACGCTCATCACTGTCTGGAGATCACCGTCAACTGCAGTCCCATTATAGACCACTGCATCATCCGCAGCACCTGCACAGGTGAGCAGATCTTTCACTCGGCTCTGTGAATTTTACGTAGTGATATAATATCGCATCTGGTTAAGTGTCCGAACGAATTGAGGCTGATGTTCATTTGTGAATCTTCTTCTCCCGCAGTGGGTTCTGCGGTGTGTGTAAGCGGTCAGGGGGCGTCGCCCACCATCAAACACTGTAACATCAGTGACTGTGAGAACGTGGGGCTCTACATCACAGATCACGCACAGGTAAAATAAAGCTCCATCAGTCTGTCACGTGTGGATCGTGAGCTGTGCTCAGCGTCTCTGTGTTCTTCCGCAGGGCATTTATGAGGACAACGAGATATCCAATAATGCTCTAGCAGGGATCTGGGTGAAAAACCACGGCAACCCCATCATCAGACGCAACCACATCCATCACGGCAGAGATGTCGGCGTGTTCACGTTTGACCACGGCATGGTGAGAAACATCTCGGTGTTCACACACATGCTGTTTCATGCTATTTACATGCAAGTGTGTTGTCTCGTGACCTCACCGCACATTACGACGCAGTAAACGCTGATGCTGCACAATGATGACTAGGGCTGTCACAATTATGAAATTTGGTGGCGATTAATTGTCTAACAAGTCATTGCGATTATGACGATTAATTGGGGCTTTGGCATTTAATTCTCGTACATTTTTTATTGGGCTTTGAGATGACTGTTTTGTTCTGAATATAAGACTGTTTTTTGGAAATACATTGGAAAAAATGGGGTCGTCATCAAGGTGTGGGCTTTTACGTGTCAATAATACAACCACCAAGTACTTTAAGATGATCTTAAATAATATTAAATTGTGCCGCAGTTAATTTTTATGGTAAATGCTTTCAAGTTTTTCTTAAAGTGATGGTGTTGTGGTGGTACATTTGACCATTATTACCATACTTTAGTTACAATATACACACTAAATGCAGGCACTACAGCTCCCCCTCGTGTCTTCTATAGAGATGTGCAATAATTGTGATGATCTGAGGTCAAACAATCACGAGACGATCATTTCCTCGTGACCGCCCTAACGATGACTCTCTGGCTCCCTCCACAGGGCTACTTTGAAAGCTGCAACATCCACAGGAACCGGATAGCAGGTTTCGAGGTGAAGGCGTATGCGAACCCTACAGTAGTGCGCTGCGAGATCCATCACGGACAGACGGGCGGCATCTACGTGCACGAGAAGGGCCGAGGCCAGTTCATCGAGAACAAGATCTATGCAAACAATTTTGCAGGCGTGTGGATTACCTCAAACAGTGACCCCACGATCAGGTATCCCATAAATATGTATGATTTCGATATTCGGTAGATGCACTTCTCGCTGTGTCTCATCGGACACCTCCATATTAAGACATTGGGAATGTGTGGTGCGTCTGAAGTCGAGGACTGATTCGCTTATAACCCCTCTTTTGGCGGTTCACAGGGGTAATGCCATATTTAATGGCAACCAGGGTGGTGTTTACATATTCGGCGATGGCAGAGGTCTCATTGAAGGGAATGATATCTATGGCAACGCTTTAGCTGGCATCCAGATCCGGACCAACAGCTGCCCGATCGTCCGGCACAACAAGATCCACGACGGACAGCACGGAGGAATCTATGTGGTGAGCGAATAACGCATGCAGGTGTAAAAGCAAACCTTTTTAAACAAATGACAAATCTTTGAGTGAAGTTTCTCATGTGTGGTTGTGTGATGACAGCATGAAAAGGGTCAGGGTGTGATCGAGGAGAATGAGGTGTACAGTAACACACTGGCGGGTGTTTGGGTGACCACGGGCAGCACGCCTGTACTCCGCAGAAACAGAATACACAGCGGGAAACAGGTGTGTAAGACTCAGAGCGTCCTGAAACACTTCAGACGTGTGTTAAAGCTAACGAATGTTTGTCTGTCTCCAGGTGGGCGTTTATTTCTATGATAACGGTCACGGTGTGCTGGAGGATAATGACATTTATAACCACATGTACTCTGGAGTTCAGATCAGGTCAGTGATGGTTTAACATCAGGTGTGTGAATGTTTGAATATAGTGACAACCCATTCATATCCGTCTGCGTTTCGTCTGGTAGAACTGGCAGCAATCCCAAGATCAGGAGAAATAAGATCTGGGGAGGACAGAACGGAGGAATTCTTGTTTACAATTCAGGTAACACCTTTGTTTTCTGGAGCTTCTGTGCGTGTTTATCCTTCAATCAGATCCGTGTCTGAGCCGCCTGTTCTGAATGTCTCCTCAGGCTTGGGTTTTATCGAAGACAACGAGATCTTCGACAACGCCATGGCCGGAGTCTGGATCAAGACCGACAGCAACCCCACACTCCGCAGAAACAAGATCCACGACGGGCGAGATGGAGGAATCTGCATTTTCAATGGAGGACGAGGTGACCGCATGACATTGTTTCTATTTTTATTTGACGTCAGGTTGTTTGTCTGCTGTTTCTCATCGTGAGGTGTTTGGTACATGTCACAGGTTTGTTGGAAGAGAACGATATCTTCAGGAACGCCCAAGCGGGAGTTCTCATCAGTACCAACAGTCACCCTGTGCTTCGCAAGAACAGAATATTCGACGGGTTCGCTGCTGGTACATGTCTTTCTTTAACCATTTCTGAACATTTTGATCGGTCAAAATTGAAATTCAGGTGTTTCTTCATGGAATTGCTCACAATGAGCATTTAGAAAGCCGCATTTGGATATAAATGCCATTTAAAGTAAAATTTTGGGATATTTAATAGTTATTTGCGAGTAATTGTGAACATTGTTTTGTTGGACAGGTATCGAGATCACAAATCACGCTACAGCGACGTTAGAAGGCAATCAGATTTTCAACAATCGGTTTGGCGGACTGTTTCTTGCATCCGGTGTCAACGTCACAATGAAAGGTAAAATGGATAAACATCGGTTTCATTCATCGGAGGATCAACCGAACCCAAACGATTGACATGTATTTGTCGCATTTCTTTGCAGACAATAAAATCGTGAACAATCAGGATGCCATTGAAAAAGCAGTGAGCAGAGGTCAGTGCCTGTACAAGATTTCCAGTTACACCAGCTATCCAATGCACGATTTTTACAGGTAACGCTCCACACCTGTGTCTTTCAAGATATTTGGAGCGGTTCGGGCTGCGTTCTCACAGCTCTTCTGTTGTTTCTGTACAGATGTCACACCTGCAACACCACAGACCGAAACGCCATCTGCGTGAACTGCATCAAGAAGTGCCATCAAGGGCACGACGTAGAATTTATTAGACATGATAGGTCAGTCTCTTGTTCTTTGTGAAGTCGTTTCGATGATCAAAACAGATGAATTGGATAAAAAACATTTCTTTATGCTGTTTAATTCAACCTCACAATTTTCAGTGCTTTGTATTCGTCACGTCTGCAGCATCACTGATGGAGTTGTTGTCTCTTCGCAGGTTTTTCTGCGATTGTGGCGCAGGGACTTTGTCGAACCCGTGCACACTAGCCGGAGAGCCGACTCACGACACGGACACGCTGTACGATTCGGCCCCTCCTATAGAGTCCAACACACTGCAGCACAACTGAGACGGAGCGCGCCGACCCGACCACGGGGAACTAACAGACTCTAATGTGCTCAGTCTAGTGCAGACGAGATTACAAGCTAGAAATAATTCAATTTTAATAAAAAGAACTCTGACTGTGTAAACTTAGACGATGGAAGCTGAGAGGAAACATTTTTATTTAAACGAATGAAAAACGAACATTCTGCTGTGGACTTGGTGATCCTGTTGCCCCACGCCATTCCATGCCAGCGACGGTGTAGGCTAACGGGCAGTCGCGATGCTCTCGGGAGGATCGTGACGGGGATTTACGGATGACAGACGTGAGGAGAGATCAGACCCGGAGCGCACGGACTCGCGACGCTTCCCATGCATCTGTTCTACAGACGACAGTCACCATGCTATTGTAAATGTACGGATAAAAAAAAGACCCAGCACTTCAGTTATGGTTTTGTTTTTTTAAAGATGTTATTGAGGTTTGATTTTAATGCTTTCTCATGTAGTTTTGTATTTTCAAGCAAAAATCTTAAATGTACTTGAATGTCTTTTTATTTTATGAAGTATATTAATTTTGGGGTTGTTTATACCTTAGACTTGCTGTATTTGTTCTCATGTCGCAGGATGTATGTTCTTTCTGTGAAAGAGATTTGAGGAAAAAAGGATGAGAAACACTAACGTATTCTCCTGCAATGTTCGTGTAACGCGTTGGCCCACATGCATTGTGATTTAAATCCCGCCCCTTTATCCTGATTGGCTTACCGCAGGGTCATGTGGTAAAAGCATGAGACACTAGACTTGTGGAAGCATCTCATTCTCATGGCCGTTCGCTCCGAACGCAGCGAGTCAAGTGACGTGCGAACGCAAAACGACATTGCTGGAGATGTTAAAGACGCTTCTTGCTCATTTGAAGCTCTGGCGAGTATCTGTACAGTTTTATTTGCGCTTCCCCCCCCTCCATCCAACTGTATTTGGTGACTGTGGGTTCCCTTACAGCCGGAATTGTATGCATGTTCCATGACATCTAGACTTAATATATTGTGAAGTACTCAATAACCATTATGTAGCTGTTAGTAATTAATCAAAGGTTTAATTTCCTAGTCAAAGAGGAACGTGTTACATTTTTGAAAATAAACTTTATTAGATCATTTTAGTAGTGAGTATTGTTTTCTAGGTGGGCGGAGTCAAACAAACCAACAAACAAAAACTCATGGAAATGTGAACGGTGAATACTAACACAAACAGAAATGCATTTTGATTACAGACTGTAGATCTTTTGAAACAGTTTGTTGAGCTCTTCACGAGCAGCTGCCGCATCTTCAGCATATGAACACAGTTTTCTGTTGAGAAACAAAAAGTTATTTGGTAGGAAAATCTGACCTTTGATTGAAAGTTGATCAGATCAATCTCATAGCAACTGATATATGTGTTTGAGGTCAAAGTTCATCACAAAAGATAAAAGGCAAATATTGTATTATATTCAGAACAACGGGAACTACAAAAACATCAATATTTTGTGAAAATATGAATGTGGGAAAATGTGCCAAATTGTCATGAAGAAATGTAACGATGCAAAAAATCATCACAGGCGTATAACAGTTTTTTGAACATTTTCTTCAAACTAATGTTTATTTCAAGGCTGCGCATGAGTGCACAATATTGCAGAAAACGTGATATGAAAATTTCAAATCATACATTTGAAAACGAAAGTTATATAACCAACTTGCATGTATTACAAAATTTGACATCATCTGCATGCACTCATGAACATTCTCTGCATTAATCTAAAACGTTAGTACTAAAATTATTCATTTATTGCATTTGTGAAACGTTGCGCAACCCTAGCTAATAAAACAGTAAGTCACTTACTTGAATAACCTGAGAGACACCGTGCTCCTCTCAAACTCTCGAGCCTTTTTATGGCCGGACTGGATAACCTCCTCTGGAATATTTGCCAAGCGAGCTGCGTTGAATCCGTAACTTTTGGGACACGCGCCACCAATGAACTTGTACAGGAACGTGATGGTCTCCTGACTGGGGTCCTCGCATTCATTTTCCACCATACAGGCCTGAGTGAAACAGTAAGGTACATGACAAAACTAAATACAAACATTCAGATAGTAAACAATGTTGCACACGCCTGCCCTAAAGTACTAAGGGCTTTCAAAATTGGATGGCAGAAAGAACTTTAAACATTAAATAAATAGAAAAGTACATCTGAAAAATGTTCATCTGAGTGGTCTAGGAAAGCAGTTTTGAATGTTATGAAAGACAGTTGTTCACTCTGTAAATTTCCTTTATTTACCCAATAAAATTTGTATTATTCTGTCTGAACGAAATCTGTGACCTAATTTTATGTACTTTGCAAACTCATATGAACAAACAAAATAATACATTGGGGCTTGTATGTTTGTAAATGCATTTATATTTAACGTTACAAAAATGTTTTGTTTGCATACAAACTGAGGGACAATTATTTTAGGATGTATACTTTACAACAATGAGTCAATGTTTTTATTTCTGTTAGTTAACTGAAATAAATGAAAGACTGACCATGTGTCCGAGCCTGACGGCAGGATTCTGGGTGTGATCCTCCACCAGCGAGTGGTAGTGTGTGGAGAACAGGGTACGGCAACAGATCTTCTCCGACAGCTCCTTCACCACTGCGCTGGCGATGGCTGTGCCGTCATATGTGGCCGTGCCTCTGCCTACATTTAAAAGAGATTCTAGCATCTGCTTCTTCAAGTCAAACAAGACATTTGATACAAACTACTCTTACAAGTAGACCAGTGTGTATGTACCCAGTTCATCAAGGAGGACGAGAGAATGGTTGGTTGCGTGTAGTAATATGCTGGCCGTCTCGCTGAGCTCAACAAAGAAGGTACTCTCACCTAGAAAACAGGGTGTATGTGTCCTTTATTTGAATAAAAAAATATTCAGCCCGTGTTTAATGTATTAGCGTGAATTGAACTGAACTCGTAAAGGAAGTTGACAATTGAAATGAGTAATATTACTGAAAGAGCTTATTGTGGCATTCTGGGAAATGACATGTTCTTCCACACTGGACCATAAAACAGGCCCATGTGGCATTCATCGATTTGAAATATGGATGAAATGTTTAAAATGCATCAATTCACAATCTTGCTGCACACAGTGCATGGACAGAAGATGGAAAAGGAGGGTGAACCTACCGGACATGATGCGATCAGAAGCACCAAGTCGAGTGAAGACTCTGTCCACCGGTGTGAGACGCAAACTGTCAGCAGGAACATAACAGCCCAACTGAGCCAAAATCACCACTAGACCGCACTATCAGACAGTCAATAAAGAAGATAAGAATGACAGACAACACTTGACATGACCCTGCCACAGCACTTTCTTTGTATTGATATCAGGACTGTTAATTGAAATGATATAACAGGTCAAATATTACTTTTTGGGGGGGGACTAGAAAGAAACTAGAAATAAAATAAACCCTGTTTAGATTTTTTCATTTTATTACTTAATAAAACATTATATATAAAAAAGACAAAACCACATTAAAATGGCAAGAAAATGTCACTAAAATTACATGAAAAAACCTAAATATAAATATATATAATAAACTAAAATAAAGTGAAAAATCTAAAATAACTGTTTAACACAAAATGTGAACTGCCATTTGTTTGTTCCACAACTTTTTTTTTACTTTAATACAAACAAGAAACACTGTTTTAACAATGAAATGAAATAAGTTGAGGCATTAAAATGATTATTAACCAGAACAATTTTAAATAACGAAAAAACTAAAATAACAGTTTAACACAAATGGTGTACTGCCATTTGTTTGTTCCACCACGAGTCCTACACATCATCTTATGGTACAGTACATCGTGGTATCAGTTGGTAATAGACTGGTACTTTGAGCAGTTGTGTAGGTATGTTTGGCAATGATCATTTCAGTTTTAAGTTAACGAAAGTGAAGTAATACTTCATTATAGAAATCATAACCATAATATTTCCTCACCTGTCTCATCAGTGTGGACTTGCCTCCCATGTTTGGCCCAGTGACTAGAACACAAGGTGCATTTGCTTTCATGTTATCTTGACCCTCTTCCTCACTGTCACCAGGGCAACCGATGAAGATGTCATTGGGGATGAAGTCGTCGCCAAAGAAGGTCTTGGTGACACACGGGTGACGAGAACCTCTCAGATCCAGGAAAGGAGAAGGCTGACGCCCATCTACTGGAAGAACCATCTCTGGCCTGACCATGGGTCCATCACCGCTCTGACTGTACCGGGACATGCTCAACAACACATCTGCAATGACATGAAGATGAACAAGAGTATCAAGAGCAACATCAAGTCACTTTAGATAAGGTATAAGCGGAAAATGTCTCTTACCAAGAACAGCCATGCACTCCACAGCGGTTTGCCAGTCTTTGTAATTCTTGTCAAAGTTGTAGAAGAGTCGTCTCATGCAGTCCTTCAGAGCAGCATCTCTTTTATCCTCCCAGCTCTGTAGAACTGAAAACAGCCGCTCGATGTCTTTGGTGGAGTAGCGCTTCCATCCCTTCTTAGTAGATTTCACTTCGTATTCCATTGGAAGGCTTTTCTCAGAAACACTGTCGGGAACTTCCAGCTGGTAACGGTTCCTTCCTGTTCCCCAATACGACAACGTCTTACAACCCAATCTCTTCTTTTGTCTGTCCAGGTATTCTTGCAGCTCTTTCTCACAGTCTTTTATTCCATTAAGCGCTTGGTCATACTCGGGGTCAAAGCCAGCTTTTGGCGTTATCACGCCGGTGGTGCGTGCTTTCTGATGGTCAAAAGCAGTGTCCCAACGTTTGAGCTCCGGATCAAGATCAGGGAAAAGCCCATCTTTGTGTTTGGTTTTCAAGTGCACAACCTGCCTCAAAAGTTTCGACCGAAATCCCTTTGCAACGGGATCCATGACCGACACGACTTCTTTCATGACTGTGAATCCCTCGAGCGCCGCGAGAAAGTCGGCGATCTTGCGTTTGCTGTAGACGAGCTCTTCGTACAAAACGGCACGGGTGTCCGGGTGGTCCTGTCCTTTCAGAGGAGTACCCATGCTGTGGATTTTACTCAGTAGTCTTTCAAGATCCGGAAGCTTTTTCAGTAGGTCTGTAACTTCGGTAGATTGGGACGGAGCACCCATCAGGTCCTCAAGAGCGTCCAGGCGATCTGCGATAGAGGATGGATTACAAAGCGGAGCGCAGAGCCATTGCTTTAGCAGTCGTTTGCCAAAAGGAGTGCAACAGGTCTCTAATCGTTCAAGCAGGGTGCCCTCGGGACCCCCGGTCGAGCTGTTCTGAAGGATCTCAAGGTTGGCAAGGGTCACTCCATCCAGCACCATGCGTTGACGGGTCTTCGCGAAAAAACACGACGCCTTGCCTGCTTGCTCCATCTCAACATCCACAGGAACATAATCCTCGAAGTTGCCCATGGAGACAAGCTCCTGGTCCACAAGACACTTCTTCAGGTAAAAGATGCAGCCGCCAAGTGCAGATAGAGCTAGTTCATACCCCTTCTTTGGAGTGAGACCCAAAGAGTCGCTTTCAGACGTCATCGACTTCAGAGTTGGAGGAAGCACTGATCCTCCGACATTGTTGCTGGTGCTTTCTTTAAAGTAGTCTTCCTCAGCAAACACCTTGAGGGTCTTCTGGGCATCCCAAAACTGAGACCGGCATTGAGTCCCTCCTGCAGAGCAGATGACAAAGTGGCTTTGAAGATTTTAAGCGTCTCAGCAGACGGGTTGCCCTTCTCAAACAGAACCTGGGCAGGGGAATAATGTGCCACCAGGGTACGCAGACGGGAACAGTGTCGGTCGTCTTGGAACTGTCCAACGTGAAAGTGTCCCACAGAGGTATCCACAAAACACACCCCGTAGATGTGGCCGTGACCTGCGCTGTCCTCCTCGCTCTTCTCTTTAATGCTGAGGAGATACTTGCTTTGCGTTCCTGAAGGGGCGCCGTCGAGCACGCTGTAAGTCTGAGTGCCCCGCGTGATGATTCGACAAACCTCTCGCTTGACCACGCGGTCGAACTTGGTGGGACGCGTCATGGCCTTGCATCTCGCTTCCATCATCTCTGGTGTCTCGGTCTGTTCCACGCGAGCCACTTTGTAGCCCTTTTGAACGAGTACGTCTGAGAAACGACCGAAGCCGATCTCAGGGAAGCCGGAGTGGGCCCAGGTACCCTTCATGAAGGTGAGACCCATTTCGTTGACCCCGATCACAGCATCCATGTGGTAGAGCTCGTAGAACTTGCCAACTTTATAGAACAGAACCGTATCAAACGTTTCACTCTTCAGCTGCCACCAGCGCCGCATTCCAGGCGTCGTCTTGTTCAGAAAATCCTCGGGCACGTACAGAGTCGCGGGGTCGTAGTTTTTCTCGGACTGGCGTCTCTTCCGGGCATCTTTTCGTTTGCCGTCCTGAAGCCACTCCAGTTTCTCGTGATCCCACACGGTGGAACCTCCATCCAGTCCGCCCGTACCGCTGCTCTCGAAGTTGTCCGGGGCGGAGAAAGCAGAAAGCCGTGACTTGTTGTCAGAGCCCAGAGATGGAGTGGCAGGTTTTGCCGGAGCTGGTTTTGGGGTGGTTGAGGGAGATGATTTGGTCACTGCTTTTGTAGGTTTTTCAGAGCGTTTGCGCTTCACTGGTTTCACAGGGCTGTCTGGTTCGATCTCAGGCTCGCTCCCTTCTTCTTCCTCAGCCTCGCTGCTCACAACATCCTCTTCATCCTCATCACTGCTAACTGTTGCTTGATCCGGTTTGAACTCTTCACCAGAGTCCTCGCTGTCAGATGCCACCGCGATGCGTCGCCGCTTGGACTTCTGACCTTTCTCGGCTACAGCGCGAGATGGACGCCGGCTGGGCTTTACCCTTTTTTGGACCTCTTCCTCAGACATTTCCTCATCTGATAGGGTCGATTTGTCAAGCTATCATAAAATATAACAAGTCACGGAAAGCTAAACATTGTAAAAATACAAGTGAAGATAATCTCAATGTGGTGCAATGTTAGCAAAAGATGAACCAGCATCAACAGTTACGATCGAAATGTATTAAAAAATTGACCTTTGGTTTAACACTGCTTACCTCCATATCCTCTGCATCCCCCTCTTCTCCATCTGAGGGATCCATACACATTGGCATCTTCAGTCTCTGTTCTGTTTTGTCCCTCATCGCGAGGTCCGCCAGCTCCATTGCCTTACGTATCACAGGTTTACCACTGAAAAACAAGCCACCTGTTTTGGCATCTGCGCTATCAGAACCTTTAAAACACAACAAAAATTAATTTATTGTCGGAATCAAAAACTTTTAGAGTTGTAACAATTTCCATGACCATTATTTAAGGCTTGCTTACCTTGATACTCCCTTATGTACTTCGTGTTAACCCATCCACGCGTGGGAGGCTCATCGAAGAAGTGCACGTGAAGTCTTTGATCTCGGCCGCGGCCCCTCATCTGCTGTCCGGTGAGAGGTTGAGGCACAACCATACAGGGCCACCAGGGATGCCCCTCCATCTTTGCCCATACCAGAGTACCGGCACTAAACATGGATGAAGAACTAGAGAGTAACAAAAAAAGACACATTTATTTCATTAAACGATATAATGGTAACTTTCCCAACATTCAGCATTAAGGACTTCTTAAGCTCTTTATAAAACAAACGACTGAAGTTACAGCCAACAGCTCTCAGCAAACAAAACCCGCATTGATTTAAAAGTTCAAAGTGTATCATAATTGCATTTGTACAGCTTTCGCACGAGTGTAAACATAATCGACTGTAATAATACTTTTTTTGCATAAATATACAATATAATTCACACACAACAGGGTGCAAGAAACATTTGAGGTCTATTTTTAAACAATACAAATAAATACTACATATTCATTACTAACATATCTTAAAATGACATAAATTACCGTAGTTGTTATAAGAATAAAATAAACAGTTCTATAAAAATAACTTAAAAAAAATGCCACTTGTATATTTTCTTTACATTATATAGTCATAATCATTTATAATGTATATGGTAATAATAACTGTAGTGGAGAACGTTGATAGATTGTAGTAAACTGTCAGTTGCCATAGTGATTGTATGTAACAAGTGCTCTTATTGGTCAAGATTGTCCTTTGGAAAAATGGTTTTATAGTAAACTATATTAACCATGTTTTCTTCACTAAACGTCATGTTTAAACTGCCAAGCGATCCTTGTTAATCTGTCGTAACTAAAAAAACAACAACTGCGATTACTAAAGTTAAATCATAGGTCACTTCGAGCAGAAGAAAACCCCACGAGGCGCAAATAAAACTGACCCACACGTGATCCTTCACGTTGCGCAGATCTATGGAAGATCGGCGTAATGACATCAAAGTACCGCGAGAGCTATGCTTGTGTATCGCTCTCGCGCTACTGGCTACTCTGACGTCATGAGCCGTTATGTCTGCGCATACGCAGCGCCGCTAGAAATTGAACACGCCTACAAACTCCCGCCAAACAACACACATGGAGCAGGACAAAGTAAGATGCGCGATGTATATCACACAAATCTACTGTAAACGTTCGTTTTAAATTCGGTACATGTATTTTAGGCCCAATGTTAACTAAAGGTGCGTGACGACACAATTGACATCAGATATAAATCCTGTGGTACTCAAATACCATCACGAGTCCAAACACGATCACGGCCACAACCCAAAACATGCCAATGCCAAGTGCTCTCGGAAATAATGTATACTTGGATCAACTTTGTATACAGAGACCATCATATCATAAATGGAGCTGTAAAATGCAAAGATACTATAGTAGTACCTTCATGTCAAGTGTCTAAACATGTATGACAATGCTAACAGATGTGGTTATATTGATGTCCTTGTTGTAAAGTACGTGGATTTGTAAAAGTGTAGAAAGTACAGCTTGAGTTGCATTCCCATTGTTTAACTTCACATTTCACGGTTACTCGTTACCACGATTTGACTACAAATACCCCCGTAAACTAAGGTTACTATAGTAACACCATGGTTTATTTATAAGGGCTCAGTGTGGCAGGATTTAGATGTGAAGTGCCGTCACCGTATCTTACCTCTGTTTAGCAGCCACAGCTTTCTCTCCAAAGAGTTTCGCATGACCGGTCTTCACTTGAGCTTTCACTGGTTTTGATGGGGTTTTCTTGCTGACTTTCGCCTCTTCTTTAGGGACGTGTTGGTTTTGTCTGAAGGTACGTCTGCCTCCACCGGTGACGGGTTTGATTTGGCCTTTGCCACGGGCGGCGGCGACTTTGTGAAGAAGTTGAAAAGGGAACTTTGTTTCGCCATGTTTTGTTGTGAAGTAGGTGGTTTGAATCGATCGGAATGAATAATTCATGTATTGTTTAAAGCAGCTCAGGCATGTCCCGACCGAAGCAACGGGTTCGCGGGAAAACGCCACCACAGTGCGGAACGGGAAGAGGCGGGTCATCTGACATCATCAAGTGAGTATGAACCAATAGGAATTTCTGTGTATCATTTTACACGACCCACGTGGCCGATAAAAAAGATCGTGTTTTTTCTGAAGAATTAGTTAAATATTCGTTTCAAATGTGTGGTTTTTATTTAGTACAAGACATGCGTATTTTGATAAAAGCGAAATAAATGCAACAAAAACGTTAAAGATGAATACAATTCAACGGTATGTAAAGGCATAACGCATGATAAATACAAGATATAAATTAGAATTTCGTTTAAAAAATACATTGTATTGTAAAACATTCATTTTAAGGGGTGAACCTAAAACATTGGATGACTAAATAAATAGAAACAAACAATTATTCCGCCAGGGGGCGCTAGAAGGCCAAAAAACGCATTGAGCCCCATTCAAGTGCGAGATATTTGTACAATTATTTAAATCGGTTAATACACTTGTTTAATTTCTGAAATGCAGATATGTTTGTGGAATAATCATAATGTGTTTAAAATGCATTTCAATGCCCTTTTACGCCAGTAGGGCGCAGTGTTGGCCAATTTCAAATCCCATATTACCTGCTGCATATGACCTTCCCCAATAAATCTCAGGACGTGCATAAACGGATATTTTTGATGGACTGCATTTATGTATAAAAATAATAACATTGTTTAGTAAAGCTGATCATTAAATCAAAAAAAATATTACTTGCAAACTGTGTATTTTCTATGTATTTGCCCCTTATTTGTGGGGGCTTCTTATTCTGTTTATTTTTAGAGTTCTTTTCTGGGAAATAGTGTGTTGTTTATTTTCCTCATTAGCTAAAAAAGTGCTCCGTGTCTATATTTAAAAACTGTGACACTTCAACACAAGCAATCAAATGAATAACCGGTCTAATGAAGTCATTCGGGATTGTGGAGAAAAACAATCCACCAATAAACAAAGATCCACAAAGCCCTTGGCATATGGATGTGACTAGTCCTCCAAAAGCTTATAAAGGGGTAAAAATAACCCAAGCTGTGATGAGTCATCACAAAATGCTTCATCAGCACAGAATCACCGATAGAGAAGCATGCACCATTTTATCTTAATCTGAGGGATTCAACTAGTATCCATAATAAATTTACCATTGTGTTGTATAGAAAATCATAGTTTTGTTAGCTCATAAATAACTTTGTTTGCATGAAGTCTGATTTGGGATGTTTTCCATCTGTGATGTCATTATGTTGTGCATCGACTGTGTGTATTTGTGTGTTGTGAATGTGTCTGTCACTGAGGATGGTTACTGTGTTTATCTTTGCACAATGCACAGCCGACAGTAATAATTCACAGGCCAAGACCATTATATAGGGAGCGTTTCATTTGGCCATGTCTTATAATACTCCCGTCTTGCAAATGGATTTGTTTGGCATCGTTAAAGCTTAATTGCCATTTGTTTAATACGTTTCCCAGTAGCTGTCAGCGTGACACATGACGTCTGATATTATGTGTTTTTGTGTGTGTTGCTTTAGCTGGTGTCATCCTGGTTTCCCGTGTTTTGGCCTCCAAAATGACTTGAATGACTGTATGCAGGGAGGATAATACAGAGCGACCTGAGGTTAAGCACTTTTACACGGGTGATGAAGCGTTACAGTGACCTCAACAAACACCTTTGAGACTTTCGCTTAGATACGGTCATTGATCATCATTAGTCAAAACACGACCACCTGGAAGACTGAGGTGCATGTTTATAGGCTCAATGACTTGAATTTATTCACTCTCTCATCATCCGGTCATTTACTTCCTTCGTTTAGTTACTTTCTGTCTTCTGTGGAGATGTGGAGCTTTAGTAAAGGTGAATGTCGACAAGGCTTCAAAAACGAACATTCAGGTGTATTAAAATGTGACACATGAGTCCTGTCAAACCTGACACGACGTATTGAAGCAGAGTTTTACTGTCTTGCAGGATTATGTGAATACATTTTGGCTTCTGTCCTTTCTTTGGAGCTGTGAAACCCGGGCGCAGAGTTCAGAAGGACGTGAGGGCGAGTGAACCACGGATGAATTCACTTTAAATTAATTTGTCAGATTTGTAATATCGTTCAAGGTTTACCGAGCGTGGATGTGCACTTGTTCGAAATTTCATCATCTCTCTGTTACTAATGTAAACAACCCGTGTATCTCACACACCCCACTGCCTGCTGGGAAATATCAAAGAGCGCGACTGAGAAAGCAGAGCGACTAGGCACTAATCTGAACATTAATTGAAGATCTGAGAGTTTGATGTTTCAGAAGAGAGAAGGCAATTATGAGTCATTTCATCCCGTCCGTACTGACCTTCAGTTGGGGTCGTCTTATGGTTTGGATATAAGTTATAGCTAGTTTTATGGAGTTCCTGTTTTTAATATCGTTTGCTTGCTTTTTGTAGTTTGCGGAGAGCTGATCTTAAAGGAATACTGTCATCATTTACTCACCCTCAAGTCCAAACCTGTATACATTTCTTTGTTCTGATCGAACACAAAGAAAGATATTTGGGAAAATGTTACCCACTGACATTTCTGGGGCATCATTGACTGACATTGTTGGAACAATTCTTTTTCATATTTAAGGCACACCTGTGCAATAATCACGATGTCTAATCAGCATCTTGATATGCCACACCTGTGCGGTGGAGGGATTATTTTGGCAAAGGAGAAGTGCTCACTAACACAGATCTAGACAGATTTGTGAACAGTATTTAAGAGAAATAGGCCTTTTGTTTACATAGAAAAGTCTCAGATCTTTGAATTCAACTCATGAAAAATGGGGGCAAAAACTAAAGTGTTGCGTTTATAATTTTGTTCAGTGTAGTTGCAGTGTTTACGCTGTTTAATAAGTCAAACTGCAGATGGTTTAATTTCAGCGGACTCTGCACTGAAGTGAAAGCGACTGGCTGAAGGAAGACGTGTGGTGGGATACAAACACAGTGTGTGGTTTGATTTTGCTCAGCGTAGGATAAAACGGGGGATTACTGAAGCAGTGACCGTCTAATCCAGTACTACATAAAGGAAGATCTGAAAAAGACGGTCAGGTGAGACCGCTACACATCTAATGTGCTTTTAAGAGATGTTGTAGGTAAAAATACTTACTGGAATCAGTTTAATGTGCAGAGTCGGCTATAATTAACCCATCGGCAGAAGATGTGTGGGGCGTCTTATAAAGCGAAATAATTGACCACCTGTGAGAAGTGCAAAGCTTATCTGTGTTATGCAAACATATTAAACCTGAAAAATAGGACACAAAACCCTTTCATACAGTAAATAAATGCGAGGTTTGGGTCAAATAAGAACATTTTCTAGGTTAATTTAATCCAACGGTTGTTCATATTTTACTCAACCGCAGGTTGAAGCAACCCAACATTTTTTTAGATTGTACAGACTTGGGCCATTAGATCACCATCCAGCTGCGTGAGTGCCGTAAAACACTCCAAAAACCTTAGCAACCTCACAACAACGCTCTAGCAACCACCCACATTTTGCATTGTGGTGATTCGTTTTCCATCCGACAAGCAGCGTGTAACCATGCTTTCATCAGATGAATGTTAAAATCCAGTTTAGCAAAGGAACACGGCTTCATGTTCATTTGGTTTGTGTGATTGTGTTGGAAAAATCTCACTTCTATCTATTGATTTTTTTCCAGATCTTTGTTAATGCTGCAGGGTTGTTTCAGAGGAGTCGGTCATAAATCACAGTCGGGCGTTTAAGCAGATTTGGTGCATTGCCAAACGGTTGCAGGAGTTTTTGCTGCCTACTGGCCTAAGATAAAACATCCCACCCGCAAGTCTGCACAATATTCTCATTTCTAGATGTCTCTCCAATCTCTGCAATTTTTTTGAAAATTATAAGTCCAGTCACATGATTTGAGGTAGCGTTTGTGTTTAAAGCGCTCAAAGCAAAGTTGAATACTCCGGTTTTTATTCAAATCCATAAGCACAGATTTGACTAATAGCAGTAGTCGTGCTTCAGAAGACAATTAGAGAGAAAAAGAGACGGAAAGAAAAACATTACTGTTCTTCAAAATGAGCTTCATGTACCCGCTCACATTTAAGCTGTTATACGGAGCACTGCGGGACACAGCAGACGGATTGTTCAAGTTTGATGTATTCTAAGGATTATATAATATCTTCTTTTGTGTTCTGCGGAAGAAAGAAAGTCATATAGATTTAAAATGACACAAGGGTGAGGAAATGATGACAGAATTTGTATTTTTGGGTAAACTATCTCTTTAACTTCCGGTCTGTGTTTGGTAGTAATATAACAATTTAATTGATATTAATGTTTATTGTAATTATAGTTATCTGTGAACTACTTTCTTTGCGGAAGTTAATTTTGGTCCACATCGTGTTTGTTTACATTGTTGCCGCTGAAACCATCTATAATATGACTTGTTTCTGCTAACGTCTCTTAAAGATATTGAATAATGTTGACTCCACACTCCAGTAAATTCTTGGTTATTCATGCCCAACTTCTTCCTCATGAAACATCGCTTGGACACGTGTCACGTTACAAAAGTAAAATGTGTCGTGAACAAGATTGAATGTTCTGCACCTCTAAATTAGGGCTGTCAAAAGATTAATCGCATCCAGAATAAAAGTTTGTGTTTACATAATATATCTGTGTGCTGTGCATAAAAATTTTGTATTTATTAATACATACACATCCATGCATATATTTAAGAAAATTAAAAAAAATATTAAACATTTATATATAATTTCAATTGTTGGTAAATATAAATAAAAACATGTAAATATTTCCTAAATATGTATACATGTGTATGTGTTTGTATTTATAAAAATATAATTAATATGCACAATACATAGACATATATTATGTCAACACAAACTTTTATTCTGGATGCGATTAATCGCGATTCATTTTTTGACAGCCCTATTCTAAATATAATCTCTGCTCTCGTCCCAAAAGCTGAAGTTGATTTGAAGGATTCCCGATCATGTCAAATGTCCAGTAACAGATCGAGTAGAATAGATGTGACTCGGGTGTGTTCAGATTTGTTAGTGTCTGAATCTGCCCGTGAGTGATGAGGGTGTCGGTGTGTCTAGTGATCATGAGGTCTGATCCATTGATACAAGCACTGATAAAAGATCTGGATGGGGTGAAGAGTAAACATGAATGATCAGTGACTGATTTTCTACGTTATCTTACTTTTCAGACATCAGCAGTGTCGTCATTTCTACGTTTAGCTTTGTGTTTAAAACTTTCTTTGTTTTAATTGGAGGGGTCAGAGGAACCATCATTTCAATCAAACCAGTTGTAGCTCAAAATAAACACTATAACCGAACAGAAATAGTTTAACCAAGGTTATCGGAAGAAACAGCGTTCATTAAATCAATCTGTAAAAGCATCTCTTATAGACGATTTCATCTGACGTGCGCACCGGGACTGCAGTTAACTTCCGGTCTGTGTTTGGATTTAATGTCTAACAATATAACTATTTTTATTTAATTTAATTTATGTTAATATTATTATGTATTAAATAAACGATTTGTTGAATTTTGTTGTATGTTTATTTTGTTAAATAAACTATTTGTTGACTGGGTCCTGTAGTTCGTTCACATTTAACTTCGTAGTATTCCTAAGATCTCGTTTTTGACTGGTATTTGTACCGCGGGTAGTACGCTGGAATGCTGAGGGGTTAAAGTCCCAGTGAAATAAAAAATTACAATGCCTATTTTTCATGAAATATTGCGGCGTTTATTGTAAATAGTTTATAAATGTGGGTCGTTCTCTTTCTTAAATTCGTATGCCCTCATAACCTTCAGTTAAAATCTGAAAATGCAGTTCCTGTAATGACTATCCATCTTAAATGACCTATGTTAGACGGCTTGGGCGGAGCATCTGTTAACTCCTCCCCTTCAACTGTCAGTCTGCCTCCACTTCCATTTCAAAATGCTCTGGCTATTTTTATACATCAAATCATATCACAGAGAAAGACCAAAGCCACGCCCATTATTTTTCTCATTAGAAATTCCATTTCACTCTGAAATTCAGCCCATGGATTGTTTAATAGGTCACTTTGAAACCGTCTATACTTGTTTCTGCACATTAAACTGGGACAGGAGAAAATAAGATTTTCTGAGGTTGACTGAGGTTTTTCTCTATTTTGCGTGACCTCATTAATATTTTTGCTCTCACGTGTTGTTTCTCTTGCTCACCGTCAGAAGACCGCCGAGACTGTTCAAAGAGAAATGTCTACAAAGGCTTAACTTTGAACTGTGTCGGTCCAGTACGTTTGAAGGAACGTTCCTGTGAGAAATTGGACCAAAGCTTACTCCACATTTTCACCGCACGAGCGCTGGATCAGCAGATGTCAGTTTATTTCATTCGGTGGGTCAGTTAGCATCGTGTGCTTGGGTAAGCATTGCCATCGCTCGTGCCAAGAATTTCAACAATATCGTAACACCAATGCACAGCAGAGATGATTATCTGTTGAGTGATTGTATTTTAAGATCAACACATTATTAAGTGAGACCCCAGTTCAATTATATTCACAACCCATAATATCAATACTCTGAAGCATTCCTGCAGTGACAATTCAATTGTGACATCACAGTTTCAGACTGTCAATCAAAATTAATCATTCATTTCCTGTAAGGACTGAATATCGGAGAACAAGACCTGCTGTAACACATAACACAGCCGGTATTGACCGCAGACGCGATCGAAATCGCTTGTACTGCGATTAAGACAAATGCAGTTCAGTCGAGAGAGAGAGAGAGAGAGAGAGAGAGAGAGATGCTGACTGTGCTGTGATAGCTGCCAGTTTCACTTCTGTAATCCCGCACAGATGTTAGTGGATTATCACAGCACAGCAATAATCCTCCTCTGTCAAAAATGTTCACCTGCGGTTATGCAGCATTAACAACAGACTAAATCTGTTTAATTTGTGGTTATTCTTACGTTCAATAATACAGTATATCGCGATAATGAACATTTTGGGGCGGTTTCCCGGACAAGGATTAGTTTAAACCAGGACCAGGCCTTGGTTAAATAAGAATATTTAATTCATTTTAAAAAACATACTTTTCGAAAAAACATTACTGGTGTGCATCTTGAGACAAAACAATCACACTGATATATTTTAATATGTCAGTGCAAGTTGTTTTCGATCAAGACACATCTTACATTTCAGTTAGTCTGGCGTAGTCTTAAAGGGAAACTTCACCCAAAAAAAAAATGCTGTCATCATTTACTCACCTTTAGTTGTTCCAAATGTGTATAAGTTTCTTTGTTCTGATGAACACAGAGAAAGATATTTGGAAGAATGCTTGTAACCAGACAGATCTCGCCCCCCATTGACTATAGTAGGAAAAAATACAGTGGTAGTCAAAAGTGCCCCAGAACTGTGTGCTGTCCTACATTCTTCAAAATATCTTCTTTTGTGTTCAACAGAACAAAACAAAAATGATAAATCATTTTTTCATACTATGGGAGATCTGTTTGGTTATACTAAGCATTCTTCCAAATATCTTTCTCTGTGTACATCAGAACAAAGACATTTATACAGATTTGGAACAACACGAAGGTGAGTAAACGATGACAGATTCTCATTTTTGGGTGAAGTGTTCCTTTAAGACCTGTATGGGAAACCGTCGCATAATTCTAGATATTGTTTGAAAATGTTCTGATGCTTTAATTTTGTTGTGTACCGTTATGTTCTTTTGCATTTCAAGCTATCTAAAACATTTGTTTACTTCCTACATTTTATATTTATATTGTATATTATATTTATATATATTCAAGTTTATTATGTTGTCAACCTGTTTAGTAATATAAATGAATACCATGATAATACCATAATAAAAGGCCCAGCAACTATTATGATATGAAAATGTGGTGACATTATACATCAACACTCTTCAAAATAAATGTTCTGTGTCAGGCGGCATGGTTTCACAAAGAAAACTTTTGAATTAACACTGAAAGTTTGACTCCCTGATGAATAAACTATTATGGTATGTCTGCTGATTTCGGACTCCTGAAAACCTCTGAAGGATGCAGTCTGAAGCCTGTATGAAAAAACTCTTTATATCTGTTTGTGGAAATCATAACAATAATTCAGGATAACTCGGTAAGTGGCACCGCTTTAGATGAAATTAAGTGTGCGTGCATTTGTGCGTGTGGATGTTTCCCTGCAGTCTTTAGAAGCTCCTTTATCGTTTTTCATTAATGAAGCTTCTGCTCTGGGTGGAGGATTTCGGGGTTTTAGTGTGTTAATCCTGCTTTTCCTCCATTCAGAACCTCAAACATTTAAACACGTCCACATAATGAACGTCAAGCAATTATTTGATGCTTGTGCGTGCTTTTAGCTTGTGTTTTTGAGGTTGTGGATTTAACAACCACTTCTTGGATTAACATTTATTGATGGGAAATACACTGAGAATAGTTGTGCATTTTCTATTTAATTGTCACCGGTCATTTTAGAAAGCACAGAGGCTCAGTCTTCATTTCCCCTCTTGTGTGTGTGTGTGTGTGTGTGTGTGTTTGTTTGTTTTGCAGGTTTCAAGAGTTAAATTCCTGATGAGATTGTGTCTTTATGAGGCTGTTAAAGCTCAGTCTTGATCTTGCTGATTTATGGCTCTGTTGTTATGAGGCAGAATACAATATGTATATGTAGTATATATATGTAGTGTTTGCGTCCATCAGCACCTGACCAAACCATGAAATCAGTCACTGCTCACAAACATTCACAAAACCCCTGAGACTAAAAATCACAGATTCAGTCTCTCCTTTTTCTAGATTTAGTTTTTCTTCTAGGCACCATAAAGGCACTCGTTTTTTCTGTCTACTGAGAAAAAGACCCTGGTAATCTCATTTTCTATCGTCTCCGCTATATTCTTTAAACTGTGTCACGCTGTGCCTAGTTTGAAAAAGAAACAAAATTCAGATGAGAGAGTCTAAAATAAACAAAATGTTTTCATACATAAGCAGCGCGCAAAACGCTCCCTGCCAACTGAAAACAATTCAAAAGAGGCGCGTCTCAAAGCGAAAGCCGCGTTCTGTCTGATCAGGGCCTGAAGCTTCGTGAGCTGTCTACGCATCTTAAGACATGCAAAGTTGTTTTCAAAAAGATCAGACCAGAGAATCCTCTGTGTAGTAGTCAGTATATTTATGGCAGTCCGCTGCCTTCGCTTCAGATTCAAACATGGGATTTTTTTGCTTGATGACTCTGGCTGTCGAACATTAAATCTATCCGTTGTATGATTCTCTGAAGATTTTGCTTGGACTCATTCATGCATTTTATTTGAATAGAAAGTAATAGAAGTTTGTAAACTTTTTACGGGAAGATTCTATTTATTGATATTAGTAAACTACATTACTGAACATGAAGCAACTTTTGAACATCTATGGCATTTATTAAAAGAATAGTTCATCTTATGTTGGCAACGGCGGTACCCATTGACTTGCACTGGTTGTGTCTATACAATAGAGGAGAATGGGCGCTGCTGTTGCTCGGTTACCGACATTCATCCAAAAAGTCTGAGGGTGAGTAAATGATGCCAGAATTTTCATCTCTTTAATCCTTGTTAGTGTTTTCAAGATTTTAACATTGTATACAGTATGTTTATATCGGAGGCTAATGAAATGAAATGAAAGAGCAGTACTGGTATTAACTAACACTAAAGGTGCTGTGTGTCATTTTTTGGAGGTTCTGTTACTGAAATGCAATATATATACATAACTATGTGTTCAGAGGTGTATAAAGACCTTACATTATGAAGCGTTACGTTTTTATTGTCTTGGAATGAGCTATTTCTATCTACATACACCGCGGGTCCCCTTACGTGGAATTCGCCGTGTTGTTTCTACAGTAGCCCTAAACGGACAAACTGCTCTACAGAACGCGTTTCGTAAAATCTCCTTCGGCAAAGAAGCGAAAACGTGACGTCATCTTAGTTCTGTGTCAGCCGCAGTGCTTGGAAAGGGTGAGCGGTGTGTGAGCTGTTGGTTGCAATTCGCAACCTCACCACTAGATGCTGCTAGATTTCTTACACTGGACCTTTAACGAATAAAAATGTTTTTTTAGTTCATGTTAGCTTATGCACATGCAATGAATGAGACCTTATTGTAAAGTGTTACCAGAAATCTTTATTATGATGCGTTCTTGTGATGGCATATAAAACCCCGCTAAGGGAAGTCTGATCCTAAGCGCGGTGATTATTATTTATAAATTAAATTATATTGGTCTCTTTTATCATATTGCTATCGCTTCCATTACATTGAAGCAGCATGGCACAGCGATACAGCAATGTTGACACGTTTGAAGAGTGTTTTAGATGCTCTGTTTCTCTGTAATGCACGGCCTCTTATGGTTTATGGGTTTATTGTTCAAGCAGGATGGTTGCAAAGGGAATTGTGGTTTCAGAAAGCCATAACAGTCATTCATCTGTAAGTTTAGCTGTAATCACGGGAGACGTATCTTTACTACATTTGCATTGATTAATGTCTAAACGAGATTTATTTTTTCCGCTTGCTGGTTGCCGTGTTTACAGCTAAAGAAGGTTTTAGTGTTGAGAGGGAGCGACCTGAAGTGATCATCAATGTGTGATGCTGGCAGGGTAGTGATAATCTCGGCTTTACAGACGTCAGAACTATAGTGAGAAAATCACGGGCAAAATAAATCTTGACTTGTCATTTTACTCATATGCATGCTGTCTTTATTTGAGCTTGGAGAGAAATCTAAGAGCCATACAACATAGGATCATTATAGCAATTTAATTGTTTTAACTATTTGCTTATATGTTCTGTAAAGTTCTGTTGTTTTCGCAGAAAGAAAAGCACGTGGGTTGAAACAACATGATGGTGAGTATATATGATTTTCATTTAACAAAGTGTGCTTTTTATTAGAGATGCACCGATTTCTCTACAGATAGCCGATTATTTAGAGTGATATCTGCCGATACATATTCTGAAGATTAAATCAATATTTTTAACTTTCTGAATGTCACTACACTGTAAACCTTTGCTGTAGTTTTGCAGCAGGTTGCCATTCATTTACTGTAGATTTAATTTACAAGTTTGTTTAAACATAAACTTACCTGGTTCTGATATTTTCTTTCATGAAACAAGACTAAATATCTAAGGTCATTTTTCTTGTTATGTAAATGTGTTGTAGTTTAAGAAGTATGAAGTATTTTTACTTGAAAACAAGACAAAAATGCTCAGGAAGAATATAATTTGTTTCTGTGTTGGTGCTAATGCCAGTAATGAGATCAGTCTCTTCTTGCTCGTTTTAAATGTGAAAAGTCAAAGCGTTTTAATTTTGGTTAAAGTAAAGTTTAACGTTTAGTACTAAAAGGAAAGTAATTAAATCTACAATAAGTTACTGGCAAACCTGCTGCAAAACTACAACTAAAGTTTTACAGTGTACTTCAGATTTTGATTGACAGGATATATCGGCCCTGATCATTGGCTGTTTTTAAACCATCGTCCGATAGCCGATAGTGTGAAAATTTGCTTTTATCGTCCAATTATTGATCTATATATTGGTGCATCTCTACTTTTATTATAGAAGTTAAAAATAAGTCGAGCTTATAACAACATTAAGCATCATATTAAGTTGGTACTTAATTTTTACGGGGTGCTCAGTGAGTCTGTTCAATGACGCTTTTAGAACAACTGTGTATTTAGTGCTTTACTTGCTGATTTTAATATAAATCTTTGTGTTCCTCTTTTTGCTTGGCTGCGTCAGTGCTGATATACAGTCTAATTAATTTCGTTTGCTCTCTGGTTGCTGTATTGACATGTAGATTAATGATGTTGAACTCTCTGTACAAACATGTGAATAATTCCTGTAATACATCAGTCCACACATTGAAGCACAAAGGTTTTATTAAAGGGAAGGCCTTGAAGTTTTATATATTGTGTGTTGACAGGGTCACCGAGTCCCTGGAAACGTGAACCACTACAATCCTCTCGTGACCAATGAGATTCAGGTAAACACAGTTTGTTTGCATGAAAATACATGTATGTGTATGCACGTGGCAGATGCTTTTATCCAAAGTGACCTTATTTTTTCTATTTCCTGAAACCATGTTTCGACACAACACGGTAAAGAATTTCTGTAGAAACTACAGTATTACTGGCATTACATTAATGTTATTTACTGGCAACTACAGCAAAAATGTTTACAGTGAAGGATCTACCAGCTGAGCTACAGGAGCTACAATTAAAGTTACTGTGAAATGACACGGCACGGGTCACTCAAGGCCACAGTCCACTTTACTTTCTCCTAGCTCTGGTTTTCTTGTGATTGTCTTCAGCTGTGTATTTTGGAATCCAGTAATGATGTGTTTTTTCACTGTGAGAAAATGCCAAATTTTGTTTATTTTTGACATTCACGTTTCATGATGTCTTGAGTGTCAGCAGTCAGGATTAGAGCCACTGGCGTGCCACAGGCATGTGTGTGAGGAGCCAACATAACCAGACGACATCTTTCCACCGGGTCCCAACCGACCACAGCAGACCAGCGGGTCTGATGACCTTCTGAGATCCAAACCTGTGGGACGCCCTGCATTGCACCAACCTGGGACTTTTCCATCTGCCAACAAATTCAGTAAGTCCTTCTTTACACTGTAAACCCTGATAAGTTGCCAATACTCAAAAAATGAATCTTGGTTTAATTAAGTAGAACTTTTACATTTTGATTAATGTTAAATTAAACTTAATTAGTCTTAGTTAGTGTGACTTAAATATTTCATTCATCATTCTCATGAAATTAAGTAGACAGAACTTAGAAAACAAGTACACAAGGATGTATTTTTAAGTGAACTAAACTCATTTTACTCAGTTTCTTTATTCTACACATTTATTTGTCTTAACATGCATAAATCGAATACCTTGACGTATGCAACCAAACATTAGCAAGAAGAGACTGATCTCAGAACTGAAATTAGCACAGCCATTGATCCCTGGTGACACAACACATGTTACATGTAGCGTCGCACATCCTAAGGACATGCACTACTTAAACAATGGTAACCACAAAACAGAAAAATACTGCAAACTCTTCTAAATATCCAAGATAAGTAAACAATAAACACGAACAAGTCTTTAACTTTACTGAAAAACACATAAAATAATCATATTTTAAAATGTACTCTCCTAAAGCAGTCTGACGCAAAGCATGCTGGGAACTGGAAATCCTTCTCGGCCAATTGTGTTGAAATTGCATCTATAAATTAAAATAAAAAAATGTGAAAATGTGTTTCAGGAACTTAAAATATTTCAGTGAGTAGAACTTTATCATTAAATTAAGTTAACATTACTTCATCTGTTTGATTATTTTGAGCATTTGGGTTTGTGGGTAAAGACACTGGCTGTCATGTGTTTGTGTCGCAGTCCGCCACACCATACAGTTGTCAATTGTAAAACATCCATCTGTGAAGTTTTAGGCATGCCACACCTACACAGGTCCGTGCCGTGAACACCAATGCGGTCATGCTATTGCAAACGTAGAAAATTCCCCAAATGTAATCGAATAAATCGGATTTCCCCTGCAGTGTAAACAAAGCACAAAATGCTTTTTGTCAGTCAAATTATCGCCCATAAAAGCCTGACTTCAAGTCTTTTGCAGTGTGGTCCCACCTTTTAAATGGCCATGTGGAAACCCTGTGGCATGAAAAGTTGACTTCTTTCTCCTCAAGAGCCTCACGAGGAAGGAGAAAGAAGCCATCAAATACAGACACCGTAATCTGGTCCCATGTACATATCTCACCCAACACAGCTCTCTGAAAGACAGATTGTGTTTGTGTGTGAGGGTTTGATATCGACAGACTATGACTAATGACATTAATAAAGTTTTCATGAAACTAGTTTTATCGAGAGATGACGAATATATTTAATTACTGATGAATGAAGTGTAAATTACAAAGACAGATGTTTGCAGTCTTAAAAACAAACTCATTCTGCACCATTAATGATGTTTACTAAGACGAGCATCGCTATTATATTTAGAGACCCGGGGTATTTATTTAAGCTGATTTTAAAATATTTTGTAGTCTTGACTTTCAATGCAAAGTTTGGAATCTCGACAAATCTGAACATTGTTGAGATCTCTTCTGAAACTAATGAGATATCTGATGGAGACATTTGCTCTTTTTCTTAGGAGAGTTCCCTCTCATTTTCATGCATGCCTAGGGGACCTAATTGAGATATTAAGGAGATCTCATCTGTGATTTTTGCAGCAAGAAGACGTCTTGGAGTGTGAGGACAGTTCTCAACGACATTCTATAAAATAATAGTGCTTCATGATGCCATTTAAGAACCATTTTTGGCTGAATGGTTCCATAAAGAACCTGAAGCATCCACAGAACCTTTCTGCAACAAAAAACATTGTATCTTTGTCTCTTCTGTTTACTCCATTCCACTTTATCAAAGAACCAGCACTGAAGTTCTCTTTGTTCTTCTGTCACATTCTCTCATGTGCTTTAGGAAGTCTTCCTTAATCACAAAAAACAGTTATGAATAATAGATCAAATAAATAAATATTGCAGTCACAGTGTTGTCCAAACATTCTGATGACTGTGGCATATCAAATCTTTATACTTCATGCTCATGCATAATCCATAATTTTTTCTGCCATACTGGCCCAGCTTTTATTTCATATGCACATATACAGCAGTGTTATATAAGCTCCTGGTTTGCTGACAGTGAATGTCCTCTGTCCAGAATTCTTAACACTTTTACTTACCGTATATGTTTTCTATTTCGTCTTTTCTTAGCACTGGAACTTGAGTTTACATATACGGTGAGTGTGGGGGGCTTTAAATGAACAGATTGTAGGTTTCACATCAGGCTTCATGCATTGATGGAAAACAGCTTGTTATATTTGTATACATGTTTTTAAAGCTCGATTTCAGTTTTGCTTTAAGTTAGGTTGTGTTTGCAGGCTCCTAAAATGTTTTTATTGTTTTTTTAAAGAAAAAAAAGATAGATTCAGCAAAGGCGTTATGGCCACTTTAATTCGATTCAATTCAATTTTATTTATATACACGGTAAAAAAAATCTGTAAAAAACTGAAAAAGTACTGGCAGCTCATTACACAGACTTTTTACCGTAAATAAAAACTATCAATTTTCTATCAATTGACAGTGGCGGTTCTAGACTACTGTAACTGGGGGGGCCAGGCAGGGGCCACTTATGCTTTTAGGGGGCTGTTTGTTTATATCTTATGTTATTTAAATATAAACCCTAGACCGAGCTTTGTGTTGTCTCCCTCTTAATGTTAATGGTGGGCCGTAACAGGGCACACTAACATTTGTTGTCATGATTATTTTTCAGTCATTTTTCATTTGAAAACAAGTTCAGCTCAAAATCATGGCCAGAGGGGTGGCCATGTGTGGGCCCCCCTTAGAAACGCCCCTTTTAATTGACAGTGTGCCCACAGTAAAAAACTTTCTGTTTTTTAAGAAAATGTTTGTTTTTTAATGGTATAACTACTGTAAACAACTAAACCTTCTATTTTACTTAAAAGTTTATGTATATTAAAAAACGGTTATTTTCTGTGGTTACATTGTTTTAATGGTATACCTACAATAAATAAACAGGGCAATTTCACTCATTTAGTATAAAAACGGCAAATGGTAATTATATCTGTAAAATAACGAAAAAATTACTGGCAGCTCACTGACTTTCCCCTGTAAATAAAAAATGGAAAAATACTCTTAATGTATGGTTTACCTACAGTAAAACAATACCCTTTTTTCTACAGTATATAAGTGTAAAGAAGCGGAAAATAATTGTTATGTGCTGTGTATTTACATTGATTATATTAATTATTATTTAAAAAAACAAGTTTGTGATAAAAACAGATTCTTTAATTCTCAACTCAACTTTATTTATATAGCGCTTTTTACAATTTTCATTGTTACAAAGCAGCTGTGCTTTGTAAGCATCATTAATGATTACAAATAATGACTAAATAAGTGATAATGACTAAAATAGAAAAACATACTGTAAGAGATTTTAATTGAGCAAACAACTTCAATGGAAATTGGCTTAGAATTGAAAGTGGGGAAATTACAAATACATTTCAAGAAACCAAGTTAACTCCAACATGGAAATACTGGGAACATCTTCAACAGTCAACTTTGAGATGCCATGTAATTCCAGACCTGAACCACTGAAAAGGCATCCAAATGAAAAATGAAAAACACTTGACCTTCAACAGATTTATTTTACAGTGTAGCGCTTTTCACAATGTGCATTGTTCCAAAGCAGCTTTACAGGAGAAAATAAGAAAAACAGAAAATGTAAAACACAGCACAGTGCATGTGTTTATAGAACAAGCAAGATCATTCTAGTAAATAATATATAATGTCAGCAGTCTCCCGGTGAGCAAGCCAACACGGCCCTGTGGCGAGGAACCCAAACTCCAAAGAGAAATAAATGTCGAAAAGCAACCTCGGGAGAAACCAGACTCAGCCGGGAGGGCCAGATCTCCTCTGACGTGCCACAGCTGCTCTCACTGACTTTGATTAAAAGTTATTGAGTAAATGTTTATGAAGAATAGGGAGAGCGTATTAGTTGTGATTTAGAAAATTTCATTTTCTTTTAATGCAACAAATCCTACATATATTCCCATAAGTAGGAAAAATCACAGATGAGATCTTGTTTATCTCAAATATTTCTCTTAAATATCAATGAGATTAAATGGAGAGCAAATGGAGTCTCATCTGTGTCTCAGACATTTCTCCCGAGAATAAGAGTAAAAAATCTCACAAATGTCTCCAAGTTTTCATAAGAGTTCCCAACAATGTGTCAAACTGAGCTCAGATTAGTCAAGTCTGCAATCAAAGGTCAATATTATTGAAGATCTCGATATGAACTCAAACATTTCTCATCACATTTACCCAAATCCAAAATGTTTTACCTCTACAATCTACATCACCTCCATTCTCTTCATGATTGAAAAAATGTAATCTGTTTTTCTTTCACATTGTTTTCTATTTCACAGACTTGCTCCCTTCGTAGGGTGTTCCGGATCACTCACTTAGTGAATCCTTTTCACTTAGGATACAACTGTATACGCATCAAGTGCACTAGTTTTTGGATCGGCGCTATAGTGTTGTCAGTTATTGCAAACAGCATTTACCCTGTCAGGCGTCTGCTCTGCGGTTCTCGGTCCAAATCCCGCGGGCTGATGGGATTGTTGCTGAACAGATTGTGCAGGTGTAAGAGGAGAGCTATTCAACGACGTGGCATCTGTCCAAAGCACTCAATGCAAACGCACAGACCTCAGAGACGCATCTAAAGAGAAGAGACAAGTGCTGTTCCTGCTAAACGACATCCCATCCCAGGCCATACGCGTGCCTGTGGTCGAGAAATCATTTAGCGTGACCCTTGAGACTAAGAGTAGCCATTATATCGGTGTCGGAGCCATTACTGTTTCTTTGTGCCGAGGCAACAAGATAATCAGTGTTGATTTAACACGTACATCTGTTTTGAGGATGAGCTGACCGTGTTGTTCTTTATAGAATCATTACAAACCCGCACCGTTTGTGTTTATAACATATGGTGCTCTATTTACAAAGAGTTTTTAGATTTGAGATATTTATGATAATATTATGTCCGTATAGCCAGTTATATAATGTCATTTACATTTATGCATTTGGCAGATGCTTTCATGCAAAGCGACTATGTGTGTTCATTAGGAATCTCATGTTTTTCCCATGAATAGTAGATACATTTACAAGAAAAATATAAATTATAAAAAATAAATGTACGTTTTCTATCCATGAAACTTTTGTAAAGCACTAAATTACAGTATCATATAATGCGAGGTATATAAATACTTTTGCTCTCCCCTTTAAATGAACGTCTGACGTAAGCTTTTGTAAACTTTCTTTGCTTCCTTCCTTTTATTGCTTTTTCAATAGGACTATGATCTAATGAAGTGTTGATTTCTTCCAGAGGATCATGTGAAGGACGGTGTGTGATCACTGTTTTGTTTTCTGGAGTGATTCTGCGCCGTGGATCATTTCCACCGTGAGTCTTTAACTATATGAACCCTCAGCTTATTACCTACTGATGAGTTTTATTGCTTTGTTGTGGTTATATACAGCGAAAGGCTCATCCATTTCACCAGGGCCAAATGGTTTATGACTGATACAAGCAACCCAGGGCAATTTTCCTCCTTACACAAGGACATTACCAGGTAATATCTTTTATTCGACCCGTCCAGGCTAAGATACAGTAAATAATGTCTCATGTTATGCAACCAAAAAACACAAAGGAAGATATTTGTAAGAATGTCAGTAACCAAATATATCTCATCCCAGATCTGTTTTGTTACTGACATTCTTACAAATATCTTCCTTTGTGTTTAGCAAAGAAAACAAAATGTTTTTATCAAAGCTCACTATCTTAAAACTGCTCAGAATGCCGATAGAACCTTCCAAGGCAATGAATAGTCCGTACAAGTGGCTATTAATCCTCATGTTTATCTGCTCTTTTTGCAAAGTTTAATTCTACATATTTAACTATACAATGGCTTCTATAGACAACAGACAACAGCAAAAAATAGTTTTAGACACTAACCATCTGATGATACATAAAGTTGATCAAATCTTTGGAATATGATACTTCTTTGTCTATTGTTGTTACTTTCCACTATTTGAGATAACAAATAAATAAAAAACAAATGATGTGCGCAGCTTACTCTCCTTACTCTCGTTTGTTTAAAACGTGGCAGTATATACAGTTTAAATAGAGAAATATCTAAACAATAATAAAAGGTAAACATACAATATAAATATGTATGTATAATACTGTATGTATGTATGTATAGAGATGTATATAAAAAGTCAAAAAAATTAAGTAATTTTTCTCAATTAACTATTTCGAATTTATCCCAAATTTCAAATAAAATATCGTTTCTATTTGCATTTATTTGCAGAAAATGAAAACTAGGGAAACAGGTGAAAATAACAGAAAAGATGCTCTGTATTTCTTCAGACCTCAAACACCTCAAAGAAATCAAGGTCATGATTTTTACGCAACACAAAAGCAATATTTATGCATTTAAGAAAAGTAAAAACATGGATTTTTATCAGTCTGTCACATTGCTGTTGGATGACTTTGTCTGTTGAATTTCTACAAAATCAAACCTCAGGAGTGACACTGTACTGGAATGAACACAATACATCTAGAAATGCTGAATGAATGAAAATTTGGAATGGTCTCTTAATTTGTTCCCCAGATATGTATCACAGCCATGATGATTTGCTTTCATCTCGTAGTCAGAGACGTGAGTTATTAGGGGGAGGATCCCTATGCCCCACTCCCTCCGAAGCACTCTTTGAAGGGTGTATAGGGCATTACTCTCTTGTATATGTTTGGAACTCCCTTCACCATGGAAATGACTAGCCAAATGTTACCTTGACAACGCCGCACGTGCACTCTGAATCCAGCGCTCGGTTGTCAATATTTGTAATATTTCTTGTTGAATATTTTGTAATTGTGTCTTATTTCACCTTGTTTTTTCACTTCACTTGGTATTAAAATGTGAAAACGGAAGTCACAAACGCAACTAACTTCCTTGAAGTGACCGTGGGATGTACCCTTCGCTAACGGACTTCTGGAAGGACCCTTCTCGAAGGGAAGAAACGCCACACAAATGGCGTCCCCTTCACGAAGGGCCCTTCAAGGGCGCATAAATGCCGTTTGGAAAATGCCCAAAGAACCAGCTCTTATATGAAACCTGACATTCTGTAACATAATATCTCACACTTTATTAGAGGTCTAACTCAGATATCAGGACTCAAACGCTTCTACAGTATATCTCTGCACAGGGAGTGTCATGGGAGTTTTTTTGTCTTTTCTTTTATTGATGTTGGGATGGTCAGTTTAATTGGGTCCTCAGAGAGCAGCTCTTTCTCACTGAGAGAAGATGAGAAGCAATGGAAAGGAAGGAATCAACAATGGATCTTTGCCAAACGTTGCAATTAGATTACAGCTCGCTGCTCATCCTGATTCATGAGATAATGAGCTGGATTTCCCATCTCATGGATCATTTCGTAGGTGTTTACGGTTGAAAAGCCACACAGCTACACATGCAAGATATTGACATTTGCGTCAAACGTTTTGCTCTGCATGTGTACTGATGAATTCCTTAATAAGAGATTCGCTCAAACAGCTTTCTCCAAGTGGATTAACACAAATGGGGCACATTCATTGCTGGGATGTTGCTGAATCAATTATTAAGAAACAGGAGGAGAGTGGAGGTAAAACAATCTGGATTTGGAGTTCATATCGACTTATTGTCTTGACAAATCTGAGCTCAGTTTGTGACACTGTTGAGATCTGTTCGGAAAACTGGAGACATTTGTGAGATTTTTTTGACAACCTGCACAAACTCATTTGTGAGTTGATGTTAATGGCAAGCAAATCAGTATCTGCATGTCTTTCTCGAGCACAGTGTGCTGAGTTTGCTGTCCGCTCTCAGCAGAATGATATTGAATCGATAGTCTTCGTGAACATCATCTCCTCTACAGATCCAGCTCAGCCCCCTCACACCCTGTCAGACCCCAGAGAGACGCCGGCGTTTCATCTCTTGGGTAATTATAAAGAGCAACTAACAGAGGGAATCTTGACAGGTTGGTAATGGCTCGAACCAGATGTTCTCTGCCTGTGCCGTCTAAGCAACATCGACAGCGTCAAGAAAGTGAGAGAGGGATGTATTAGCTAAATGCCTGTTGAGTCATTTGCATTTCTCTGTTTTGCTTACCAAATTAAAATAAGTATGGACGCTTAACACTCACAGAGCACCGAAAAACAGCCGTTGCCAATTAAAAGAAAAAATTGGCATTTTTCTTTCTGAACACACGTTGCTGGTCTTATTGTGCATGGTTCAACAGTCTTGCTTTCAATGTTCAGGTGCAAAAAGTCAGATATGTATTGAGCCCGTACACATATGGCAGTATTCAAATTGGTCTCTTCCTGATTTACAACAGTAAGCTAATAATAATGCTTTATCATTTAAGCCGACAGGTTGGATTTTGCAGGAAATGTGCGTAGTTTTTCAACCGTGTAGAGATAATGTAAGAACTTTCCTTTTTGTCTGACATCACAAATGCTTTATTTTCCAGCCTCACCCGTCATTATGATCCAATCAATTCCTGATGGACATAATCAAGTCCCACCCTAGAATTTTTCTGTCCTTTGCATTTGGACATATGACATTCAAACCTGTACTTCTGTAATCTGACATTTGATATTACTTGACACTGCTTTAAATTGTGTCTGAGAAAAATATATCCAAATGAACAACATCAAATATTTCATCCAAAAAGAAATAGGGCTTCATGGTTAATCTTTTCATGCCAATCGTCTTTTTGAAGCCTTCGAAGTCCATATTCACAGTTTTTCAGGAGATGGAAAAACACTGTGCTTTGAAATAAATGAATACCCTTTTTATTGGTTAGATATTTCCAAATCCCAGTTACAAACATAAAGGGTGACTAATAATAAATATTTATGGTAATAAAAATCAAAATATCGTCATACAAGGTTTCAGAAAGACAGCATCGGAATGGATATTTTATATTAGAACATAACCTTTGACCATGTTCCTATCATCATGTTCATTCATCTAGATCATCATTTATCTTTATTGATGTGTAGTGTGCGTGTGCACGTGCGTGCTTTATTGTTGTATTGTGTGCGTGTGTGTGTGTATAGTGATGGATTCTGTCATTTTCAGGGTTGATGACTCAAGAAATTGGGCACTTGATAAATGACAATCATTTGAGTTTTTTGCATATCACAAAACAATTACAGTTGATACAGTTGTCTCAGATTGAGCTAGTTTTACCTATTTGATTTTGGGATAAAGGATAAATAGATTGAGATACTTTGTAAAGGCATTACAGTGAAATTGCAGAACATATGTAAAATATACATCACTGTATTTAGTATTCTGCAAATACTGAAAAGATTGAAATCAAAGCATATAAGATTTTTTCCATTCTCATTCTGGACCTGTGTGAAATATACCGCCTTCATCTTGCCTTTTATTTATCTTTGCAGCTACTCGAAATGAACTGTACGCAGGGTCTGATCCTTGACATCAGAATGAGAGCTTTGAGAGGAACCCACAGAGGGCAAAAGGAGATCTGTCTCACTAATCTGTTGAGTGAAGTATCATGTCCCCCTGCAGCAAACTGAGCTTCAGTGGGCTTTTCTCAGGCACGGATCCTTAATCTCAATGACTCTCCTGTTTCTCCTGAGCATGTGAATCTGTAACCCTCGTGTGTTAGCATCACATTACCAATTATATTTTCATGTCCTAATTACAGCCATGTCTTCCACACAAGTGAAGCTGCCGTGTGAGGTGTGGGGTAAGAGTCGTGATTCATTTATATGTCTGACATTCACCCGTGACATTTCACAGAGAGAAACACTGATATGAATTATTGGTGTTTGTTCCTTTTAAAAATACAAGCTTATTGCACATACAGCAGTGGTCAAAAGTCACATCTGGTGGGGATATTGGAATAAGGTTTTGTTTAAATGCCACCTCACGTTAGATTAGAAACGTTACAACTTTTAAGGTACAGTAGTTATTAGACAAAATTGCATTGTTTCAGGGAATGTGTTTTATTCAAATGCATAAAAGAAAAAGCTCAATAAATCAAACATTAACAAATTGTAAGTTATTAACATTATGTTGATCGTCTCTTGTGTTTGATAAAGCAGTCATTCGTGGCTCTTGACTTCGAAAGCTTGGCTCATGTGTTGGGTGTTATTTTTAGCCGAGCCTCCTTAAATTCTTCTCAAGGCCGACCTTCAGTTTACACAACGTATACTGTAAGCACAACCAGGCAACATGCATGACACTTTTGTATTACACCTTTAATAGTTGTTTTGATAAACAGCAAAGGAGGTCAATTTTCCAAACTTAGACATCACTTGTGGCCACTGCTGTATATTGCTCAATATTACTCTTTAAACTTTTGCATTGTACCACAAATAGGCTACGGTAATGTAATGTGGATGTTGTTGTCATGTGCAGAACTCAATAGCACAATTCTGGGGTGGGTGTTTTATAATGTTCTTGGTGGTTGCTAGGGCGTTGGTATAGTTAAGAAAGCCCATCCTCCAAGCGTTTGGTCTCTTTGATGTCCTGCTCTTTATGGCTTCATCGGGTCCTTTCCTTAATGTAAATCGATAGGATATTTTGACACAGTGTATCATGCACCATTCCACACACTCAGAAAAGTCATATCACACCTCTCCTGCAGAGTCAGCCGCCCTGAGGGACGATTGCAATATGTATTCATGGCTTAACAAACGTAATGTACAGTATATAAATGTGACGTTTAAACATGCCATCCATTGCAACGCGATCAGTCTGTTAGTTCCTGAAGACTCGTGGCTTGGCAGCGGTGATCTGGGCACAGATAATTATGTCATCGATTAATTGTCAGAGGAAAAAAACGACCGTACTGTAGCCGCACGTTCCCACGTTAACGCTGCGCACTCGGGGCGCTAAAAGAAGCCTGAGCGCCGCGTGCCGCATCAGCGGTGATTTGTGAGGCGCCTTTGGCACTGCGCGCACCCTGCGGTCCCAAAGTGGCGCGAAATGGAATCTCGGAGCGACGGAGGCGAGAAAGAAGAGCAGCATCTCGTTATTTTCAACACCTTTTTTCTCACCACCGAATGTGCGCCGATGTTTGTTTGGCTAATATTGCGCGACAATAAAACAAATATTTGTGGAAAATGAACGGTTTTCTTCCAAAAATGTTTTTTACAAAAAGAACAAAGTAGAAGGGAACTGGACGCACAAACGGTATTTCACTTTTATTGTCGCTTTTCTTGACGAAATAGGACCTAACTAAAGTACAAAATAGCGTATTGGGAGTGACAGAAAATCAATTTTAAAACCAGACAAATTTGAGAAGATTTATGCTGTAGTAGGTCTTTGGACTCACTGTCCGTAGTGCGCACAGATCCAGATCATCTCATTAGGACTGCGGGCATCAGACATCCCAAAGCGAGAAAACTGGAGGTCTAGCTCAGGGAAAAAAGTCAACACAAATTCTCATATGCTCGCTAAATGTCTGTATTAGCATCTCCCCGCTGTATCTTCCGTCGGATGCGTAAATTCACGTAATACGCGGGACGAACGATTTGGCGCAGCGACCCAAAGGATGAGCCGGATGCTGCGCCCGCATCATGGAAAAGCAGAAGGACACGAGGGTTTACAGAGAGCACTAAAACACAACACGGAGTCTTTACACCGCCCGAGTGAAGGACGTTAGATATTAGGCATTCAACTCTTGGGTGGATTTATGTGGATGCCGAATCCACGGGATACCCTGGATGGAGAGCTACTTTATTGACCTCAAGGGTGAGTCCAGTTCTTTAACTAAATTAAGGTGATCCACAAGTGTTGTTTATTTGTTCATTTGCACAGTAAAAACATTAAAATAGTACATAGAAAGAAAATCCACGAGGGATTTGGGCAGCGCATTTTGTCATTCAATATACATATACTATTTCATGCATTTTTTCAAATTATTTGTGAAGAGTCAGCACATTGAGTTTTTTTAGACAGAAACAAAGGAAAGTTAGTAGAAAAGGTGTCTTTTTTGCTTTTAGTGTTAAGCAACTTGTGCACATTGGTACTTCCCCCACAATATTGCTCTAAATGACATACACGGATGAACGGAAAAACGCAAGATGTCCTAAACGAAGTCTTTCAGAACTTATTCCTAAGTTCACATGATCTCATTATTAACATTAACAGATATTCTAGGCTCTCGGATCGTGCAGCAGCCGCTCGAGACTCATCCATGTCATTGCATCGGTCGCTGTCCACTGCGCTCGTGGTGCTGAAATGTGGAAGATGCCGGCGCAGCGACTGCAGGGCTGCCGCTCCCTTCACATCAACGAAGACAATGGGCGCTTTCTGCTGCTCGCCGCGCTCATCATCGTGTACCTGCTGTGCGGCGCGGCGGTGTTTTCCGCCATCGAGAGGCCGTCCGAGCTGCGAGCCCACGGGCGCTGGAACCGGACCCTCGTGAACTTCAGCGACACGTTTAATATCAGCGTGGAGGATCTGAACTCTCTGTTGAAGGAGTATGAAGCTGCCATTGCCGCAGGAGCTCGGGTCGATGCTCTACGGCCCAGATGGGATTTTACAGGGGCGTTTTATTTCGTCGCAACGGTGGTGTCCACTATAGGTAAGTTAGTTGCATACTTTCTTTTGTGGTCATTTATCTGTTTGGGTCAAACGACACTATTCGGAGCAGATAAGGATGTTAGTGTTTAGCTTGAAGGAATAGTTCACACACATAAATGGTGTTTTTTTCCGTCTGAAAACAAAGATCTTAAAGTGTTCACGTCAATGGAGGGGGAACGGCTTGTAGTCCAAAGTATATCCTATAGTCTAAGTTGTCTGATCTCGATTGTCTTTTGTTTTTGCTCTTTATCAGACTTTGTGTGAGGGTGAGAAAAAAGCATGTAAACCATTCCTCAAAAATTGTGATTTGCGTTCTTAAGCGTCTGTCTTTGTCTCACACAATGTATCTATGATCACTATAAAAACATATCTATGCGTTTATATAAGTGTATGTGTGCATCACAGAGAAGAGGGCTTAGGTTTGTTTCTTTCAGGATGTATTTTTATAACAGAAGCTACTTTTGCATTGAAAGCACATTAATACAGCAGCGATACCATAGATATTTGTGTTTATCCGCAACAGTGTCTGGCACCTTCTTGACCCTGTGACCTTTCATAAAAACCCACAGCACATTTTTGCCTCGCTTGGGAAACACTTTCCAGTCTGTTCCATTGGCATTCCCCCAGGATTGCACATAAGCTCTCTAAAGACCAACACCCACCCTATAGCGTTAACCGTCTTTCCGGTTCCAGGTTGGCCGGGCCAACTCCCTGCTGGACTTCTGCATTCAGCACCGACCCTCAGGCGTGCAGTTTGCTGTAGGGCCCATGTCCCAAAAACCAAATGTGCTGATGCCCACATGTCCTGGATAACATTTACCCTGTTATAGGTCACTAAAGAGCAAGCATTCCTCTGGGAAGCCCTCTGGTTATGGTGTGTATTTGCTTCCTAAAGACTTTGGCTCCTGTTTTACACTTTCCGTGTGAATAATCAATAGTCTTGCACTTTGTACTGGTTAAACCTGTGAGAGAGCTTTTATGCTTAAGGGTTCGTTGCAGACTGAAATGCATTCAAGCAGGCAGATACTTGGCTAATGGAAATGTATATATAGCTTTTGAAATAATGAAAGCTTTAATTGATGCTATATCATTTGTAAGTTTTGCATACTGTTCATTCCATTCCATTCCATTTTCTACCGCTTGTCCGAACTACCTCGGGTCACGGGGAGCCTGCGCCTATCTCAGGAGTCATCGGGCATCAAGGCAGGATACACCCTGGATGGAGTCATACTGTTTCATGTAAAATGTAATTTGACGTTTTTAGGGACAAATGCTTCCGCTAGATCTCACGTTGACGACTTGCTGTGGTTCGGATCTCTAATAATGTGAATACAATGCGAAAAGGGACCCGCTCGGGCAAGTAGTGGAGGCCCGGGAGTAATTTATTCAGCAGTCTTTCACCGAAGCCTCCGCAGGTAGTGCTGATACCCAGTGGCTGGCTTTGTAATTGAAAAACTGAAGGGGTTCATTAGAGAGGAGAAAGATTGTCTGAATTGGAGAAAGTGCAGATCTAGAATGGCGATGCTGTCAAGACCTGGTGGAGGTTTTCTCCAGGGCTTTAAATGCTAGTTTCATCATAGACGCTCGTTCCACCACCCTTAAAAACCATCACGACTGGGTCTGAATGTACTGTGTTTCAGATTTTTCAGACTAGTAGTACTCTAAAAATGCATGAGATGCAAACATCATTCAGAAGCTAGTGTGGGTCTCACTGGGCACACCCATTGACCAACTGGTTTTACTGTAGCTGACCAAAAATGGGTATAAATGCTGGCACAAATCACTAAACTGCTTTGTTCTCTGTACAAATCACACATGTTTTCATAAATTAATCTTGGTTTTACATTTACATTAATGCTTTTGGCAGACGCTTTTATCCAAAGCGACTTACATTGCATTATCCTATACATTTGTTTCTAAGTTTGTGCAATACCCTGGGATGGAACCCACAACCTTGCGTTGTTAACGCAATGCTCTTACCACTGAGCTACAGGAAAGCAGTTTTCCTAAAAGTTTTCCTTTCATCTCTGTGCATTTGAGGTTTGTAATAATGAGGGTTGTGTAGGGATAACCCAAGCGCTTCATTTTTATCTCATTGAACCCCCTATGAAGTCACACATGCTGTGAAGAAGTTGAATTATTATTGCATCTTTTTTCTCACAAGTCAGCGCTTTCAAAGGCTCTCGTAATGACTCCATGTGCTCCTGGTGTTCACTTCCATCTCTGGTGATCTGGTCTCACTTGGACAGTTAAAGTGATAGTTCACCCCATAATGATCATTATTATTCATAACTTATTAATCCTGTCATTTCAAACCTGTATGAGTTTCTTTCTTCTGCAGAACACAAACAAAGATACTTTGAAGAATGTTGACAACCAAACAACACCGGACCCCATTGACTTCCATTGCATGAACACAAAACCACATTTCTCAAAATATCTTCTTTTGTGTTCCACAGAAGAGAGAGTCACACAAGTTTTAGGAACATTTCTGTGGCAACGAAAAAACAAAATTGATTTTCATTTTCAGTTGTTCTCTGCACTGGAGGTAAAGATTGGAAATCTTGAGTTATTAGTTGAAACTTAGAAGTCTCTGACCCATAGTGTTTGTGCCTTTTTCAAAGAAGCCTTATCAGCTAGTTTTTCTAAAACAATGTTGCACACAGCTCAGGACAATCTATTAGTGTCATGCAGTCGCACTTTCTGCACTGCTGCAAGGTTTACAAACCAAAGTTGGTTCACGCTTAGACAGCCCATCCAGCCCATTTTCCGACTTTGGATGCATTGAAAACGCTTAACATGTAGCAAATCTTTCAGCATTGTGCAGGAGGAGTTCCTTGCATCCGTTTGAAACTTTCTACGTTGGACTGTGGACAGGTTTCAGCAGTTGAGTGACTTTCCCGTGACTCACTCAGATGGAGGTGACGTGATAGCCAGTAAAAGTTGTGTGTTTGAAATCCTGTTTAGTAAGTATCTTTAAAAAGCTGAAAGGTCCTTTAGACCTGCGTACCAGTGACGGAAAGCATCCGCTGAAAGGTGCTGAAACAGAAGTAGCTAAAGGAGTCATGTGAGCTCAGCCTATTACACGCCTGTCTGAACAAAGACTGATTCCCAGAGACTCGCAGGAGAACACACGACCGGGGGTCTCGCGGCCTGGAGTCCCACTGCTTTTGACTTCACAAGAACAGACGTGTTAAAGATGTTAGATCAGAAAACCATAGTTTTTCTTCAGATTATGCTCAGACTTGCTTTCAAGTTAAACTGGTTAAAAAAAGCATTCAAACCAGTGCCCAGAGGAGGTTTGATGGAGCTCTCTGTTGCGTTTCAGATGTTTCTCCTTCAATTGCTTAAAGGAAATAAAAACAGAAAGAAATGGTTGAAACGCATGATGAGTATGGCGGTGTAAAATGAATGTAGATTTTAGAGGTAAAACAATGAGAATTTGATGAGAAATGTTTGAGTTCATATTGAGATCTTCAATAATATTGACTTTCCATCGCAGACTTGATAAATCTGAGCTCAGACATTGTTGAGATCTCTTCTGAAACTCTCAACACAGTTACATTGTGTTTTTCTGTCCGTCTCATTGAGTATCTGAGTGTGTTTGGAGAACAGCACACACGCCTTTTATGTGGCCACGCACACGCCCTCTTCCATTTTTAACTTTGACATTTTACAGCCCTCTGGTTTTACAGAGAGACCCAGGAGATCAGAGAGAGAGAGAGAGAGCAGAATGGAGAGGAAATGTGCTGATTTTTCTTTTAGGACATTCGCTTATGGCCATACTGTTTACTATACCAGTACATCCATATGTATGGTACATTTGACAAAACGTTCAGTATACAATAAGTGTACTGTGTGTTGTTGAATTTAAAACACCATAGAGTACTGTAGTATTGTTTCCCATAATGCATTGTGGCAAATTATCTGAAAATCAACTGTGGTTTATGACATTTTCTTCTTTAAGTTTCATTTTATAGAAAGCTAAGACATTTTAAAACAAGATTAGACCACAAATGCTTGGACTATTTTTGTGACGTCTGCATAGCACTTGCTTGAATTTAACGTATACATCCGCATGATGGTCTTGTCTGTTGAATTTTAACAAAGTCAAACCTCAGGAGTGACATAAAGTCATCCAACAACAATGTGAAAGACTGACAGCGTGACAAGACACATAAAAAAATACTTTTCCTAAATACATGTACAAATATTACTGTTACTGTATTCATCATAATATTGTTAAAATATTGTTAGTTCACAGAATGAAACAAAAATTTTAATTTTACCTAAACACGTTCCTTTAAATAGTAAATTGAGAAAAACTGAAAATGGAAAAAAAACTGAATTATTTCCACGACTGTGTGTGTGACAATATAGGGCTGCTTTTTCATTGCCTACTCAATGGAGATTTTGGTTGTATTTTGTTGAATTTTAAACCTCATCCAACCTGTTTGTGTTTAGTTAAGAGTTATAGAAAGTAAACAATTAAAACAAAAGAAATATAAGGGATCGTGTGTGTATATACATATATAATTGTCAATTGACGACACACAGTAAAAGTATAGAGCTATAAAATAAACACATCAGTTTTCATTTAAATTAATCTGTTCAAAATTGCAGACTTTGTTGGTTCTGAGATATCTTCTGAAGCGCTTGAGGTAACGTCTGTTTCTCAAGAGATAAATCTGAGAAGCAGGAAGAGCCTTGACTTTTCATGCGACCTCATTGATGTTTAGGAGAACCATATTGAAGACGTCTTTCCTATGGGACACAACAGTCTGAAACATTTCTGTCTGCATATTTCATCCACATTCTTATAAACTGGTCAGTTCCAGTCCTCGATCCTTAATGAGTCAGCCGTGTCTTTTTCACAAAACAGCACAGTCTTTAAAACAAATAGCTTAGTAATGGCTTCACCTGATCCGCAAAGAAACTTTATTGACCCGCATGATGTTTTAATGCATAATGATGGAAAATCAATGTATCATAATTTCATGGACTGTAATGGGTAGTGTCTTTGTAAGTGAAGTCCATCAGGCCAAATGCAGTGTGGTGGATTAAAATGAAATGAGGGAGTGAAACTCTAAGGGTGACATTGAAGAGAGGGAATCTACCGGAGCAGTTTATACTGATGGATGAGCGTGAGGAGAGAGAAATGAAGAAGAGACAGTGATGCACGATCCCATCAATGCACTGACTCCCTGTGTTGTAAAAAGAGACGACTGCTCTCATTTACGACGCGAGAGAATAAGAGTGAGGGAGTGATGCTGCGGGAAACCCCTCTGCTGGACAACCAGCTAATGTCTTCTTTATTAACGCTAAATGAAGAGTTTGGTTGCACAATTAGATAACTTTGTTTTTAACTCATGCTTTTTATTATGTTATCGTATTTTTATTGAGTTAGTTAGCAGTATTTTTAGATGTATTATGTACGGAAGGTGTCACAGGGCTGCAATTGGAGAAAACACATGCAAATAGAAAAAACACAAGCAAATTCAAAAAGCATCGTGATTAGTTTGGCAGCACATGCACTGCGAACGCTCGCGACACAAACAGTGAACTCAAGCGGCTTCCGTAATTATGGCTTAAATCTAAACAAACCAAATGCAGTTTGATTGATATTAATTGGAATGCACAATAAAAAAACATGTTTTTTGGAAAAACTGAGTTTCGGAACCAAACTCTTCAAATACTTTTTATGTTTAAAAAGCATAAAAAACTAAGTATGTGACTCATGAAGTGTAACTGTGACACTGTGATGCTTTCGAAACATTGCTCAGAGGTTGCGCTTGACAGCTCATGAGACCGAATGGAACTCAGAGTTATTTCCGATAAGTACAGGAAAAATGGGCGGAAGAGCAGAAATACAAACAGACAGATCTTTAGCAATCGTGATGGGAAGATTTGAATGAGATTGCATTGCACAAACTAGTCTTAGAAGTTAGTCATCTCATTTTTTTCTTCAAGACTGGTCATGACTTTTTAAGGTTAGTTACATAAAAAGGTAGATTGGTCTAATTGAAATCTGAAAAGTCTGATTAGTCCTAACTAATTGCTTGTCAGTTGTTTAGACACAGTCTAAGTTAAGTTAGATGACTAACTTCTAAGACTAGTCTAAGCAGTTTATGCAGCCGGCCCCGGATCTCATCGAAATCTTCCCATGCTCACGATTGCTAAAGATCTGTCGATTCGTATTTCTGCTCTTACTCCCATTGCAACTAAACTCTTCTGTGATCTGTTGTAGTTCATTTGGTGGAGCATTGCGCTAGCAACCCAAAGGTTGTGGGTTCGTAAACGACACTGATCGAGCCTTAACTCTTCTCTAAACACACACACACACACATAGCTACAGTTCAGTATCAAACAAAAGTGTGTCTCATTTGTACATTTATCTCTGCCCCGCATCCTCTCTGCCCCACCGACGGCTGCCCTTGATCCTGTACGTGATCTGCCCGCCAAATCACAAAGAGTGCCAATAAATCTCCTTCCTGTCTGAGAATAGCTTGTGTGCACACAACCCAACCCGCTCACAGAAAACCAATCTCTCACACACACCGTAGAACCAAAGGCTACAACAAACTCAGAATGTGTCTACACACGCGCACACTTAATGTTTTATTCTGAATTATTAAAAGGCTCTGTGCAATACTTGATGCTGATTGGTCAGTCGTGGCATTCAGAAGACTGATATATATATACATAAGACATATATGTGCTGTATAACAAAGCGCCTCTGTGCTTCATTACTTTTGGCTCTCATATAACTCCACGGTATCTGCGAGGAAGGTAATAAAATAATTTGAACTAGAATCAATATTTAATGTCCGTGAATGTATTATTTAGTAGGGAGCTGTGTCCTGGCGGGTTTCCTGGGTTTATTTTGTGATGTTATTGTGACATGTGCAGTATTCTGCGTTTTTTCAGGTTAAGAAACAGGAATGGTGCACACTGAACCATTGCCCACGGCCATTTTTTTATATAAAATATATCAATTGGCATCAATCAGTTGTTATCTAGTGAGTTTTATGTAGATCATACTTTCTTTTTAGATTTGAAAGAATTATCAGCAGTCCTTAAGTGAAAAGTAAAATAAAGGTGCTTAAAAAAGGTTCTTCACAGTGGTGACATCGAAGAACCATTCAGTCAAAGAACCATCTCTTCCTTACCATTTTATAATCTGAAGAAAAGCCTTTTTCACAAGAATCGGAAACTACGTCACCGCAGGTAAATCAACTTCCCCTATAGATGAAATCCCATTGTAATAGAATGGGCTTGTGTCATTTAAAGCTACTTACGTTTGTCTGTACTGTCTTGTTTTGCGACTTTAATATATATATTAAACAAAAAAATGTATGTCTGTGTGTTTATCTCTTTTGTGCAATATATTAGGTGTTTTGAGTGTATAGACCCTATCCTATCATGTGTTATTTAAACGTGATCGCGTCACTTTATTATAAGAAATCACTTTAAAATGCTGGTACACTGTTAACATAGAGGGTAACTTGTTATTATTTGTTAGTAAATAAGATGTAAACTGCTAAGGTGGTTTCTTTTTTATTGCAATTAAAATACGATTCTTTGTTCATTCTTAGTACCGAATGTAAAATGTTAAAACTTGCGAAATGTATTAAATGTGGAACCTTAAAATGAACCAAGGTTAAGAAATACAAAGTATTACATTGCGCTGTAACAAATATAAATAAATCAGACCTTATTATAAAATGCGTACAATAAACAGCTGTGTTGTCCTTCTCCAGTCTTTAATGGGTCGCTTTCAATACTGCACATAAGATTCAAATTTACTGAATAATCGTGGTCTTCCGTTTATTTTAATAGGCCACATAAACAATGAATTACTCCCCTTTGACAGTAACACAGAGCAGAAGGTTATTGAAGGTTACAGCTCTTTAGTGTAATAACTGTTTGAGACTAGTCATTGAAGTGGTCATAAAGTGAGAAGCATCTAATGGATTAGTTGCTTTGGGGAAATAGATCATTTTTAAGACCCCCCTAATAACTGAGGGAGAAACTACACCGCAATATCATCTTTATTGTTAACCTTGTGTTCATGACCTACACTCGACTATTACTGCAGAGAGAGATTTTGTGCGTGTGCTGGAGGAAGTGTTTGTTTTTGTAATGTTCAGCTAAGTGGATTTCCCTGTTAGAACTGAACTCTTAATTGAATTGTTAGGAACAGCGCTGTATTGCCAAGCTGCACATGCAGGGTTTCTGGTCCCCCGGCCTCCTCTCTCAGAAATGTGTCGCGGGGTCTTTACCAAAGCCCTCTGGAACTTTGCAGACGTTGCATATCTGAGCTTTTATGGAAAACTTTGAACAATCTTTTCATCAAATCAAAGGTTCTCGGGAGAGCAGCTCGGGAACTCTGCATCAGCGTTATTCTAAAACTATTCCGCAATTTTTGACGTGGCGTTCCCACTTCCCTCTCTCGAGCCGGTGGAAGTCTAGACGTCTGTGCTGCCCATATACTCAACGGAGGAGCTTCATAAAGTTTGAAAAAAGGTGAACCATTCATTTTAGGCAGACAGCCCACAGTCCATCTGACTGTCTTTGTACGCAAAACTTAAAGGTGCTTATTAAAATCTTAGGCTTTATTCAGATTGCGTAAATACAATGTGACATCTAGGAAGTTTTTATTAGAAAACACTTTTAATTAAAGCGTTAATATTACAACCAAGAAACTTTTAGTGAGTAAACTAGGCCTGTATATCCAAGACTAGAACTATATATTCTGCTTTGTTTTATGGTCAGTGATATATTTAGCATTTAGTTATTTTGCAATAAGAACACTGTAAGAAAATAATCCCATAAAAATAATTTAAATATTCTGGCAGCTGGGGCGCCAGAAAAATACGGTAAAACAAAAATACTTTTTTAAAATGTTTTTCTTGTAAATTTGCAGTCTTTTTTGATAAATTGACATTTCTTTCCGTATCTCAAAAATATGTGAAAAATCTGTCGCAAAATTCTGTAACATTACAGTTTTATTATTATTTATACAGTATTATACATAAAAAAATCAGATGATCTTAGATCACAAAGTTCTTTGAGTAATTTGGTCTAAAAGTTAAATGCACAACATTTAACTTTTAGTTCCACACTTGTGTTTGCTGTAACTGTCTAGTGCATCTACACCTGCAAAAATATTTCCACTTTTTAAAAAAAGGAGTTTCACTCCTGCTGTTGGATTTTTTGTTGTGTATATTTTCCGCTCTATCAGATTATGACTGTAATTGGCTCTAAACGCATGATGGGTTTTGTATGCCGTGCTCATTGGGTCACATAAAGGTTTGACATGGACAGAAGTGTCTTTGTTCAGCCTTCAGAAAATGTCCAGGGAGATGGGGTTGGGGGTCAGGTGTGTTTGCAGGAGGAGACAGCTGTGATTTGTGCTGTTTTGATGATGCTTCATTACAACCACGGTTTGTTTATAGAAATGCCAGACAGACAGATAAAACCCAGACTATACACACAATGTAAAACTGTGTCGTGCAGCAGCGGTGTGAGATTCCTCATGCAGGTTTCCTCCCGAGTCTGTAACATTTTATTAACCAGATAAACCCAAATTTAATTTGGGGTTGTTAAAGATTGAAAATTACAGTTGAATTTCTTACATAAGATGCAATTTGTATCTTTAATGGTAAGAACGTAGAGTGCACATTTAAACAATTTTATTTAATATAAAATCTGCTGTATATTTTTATTTATAGTCATTTGGCGTTATGCGAAGATTTTTTATATTTTTAGGGGCGGTTTCCTGCACAGGGATTAGTTTAAACCAGGACTAGGCCTTTGTTAAATTAGGATGTTTAAGAAGTTTTAAAATAACTTACTTTATAAAAACATTACTGGTGTGCATCTCGAGACAAAACAAACACACTAAAATATTTTAAGAGTTGTTTTCGATTCAAGACACCTCTAACATTTGAGTTAGTCTGGGACTAGTCTTAAACCCTGTCCGGGAAACCGCCCCTTAAAGTCTAGTCTTTTTCACCCTAAATTTTAGAGAGGCTTGTATTTATTAACTTTTTCAAAATATTTCTAACAATATTTGATCATCTTGCCTTATAGAGATATATAAGCTATTTCTTTGAATACAAAATATTTGGCATAATTTTGCCATGTTTACATTATTTTCAGTTATTTTTACAGTGTAATTATTGCAATAATGCATAAATATCTGAAACATGCTTTGTTGTCTTTACGTATAACGCACAATCATACATCATTCCCTGCTGTTTGCTTAAAACTCATTACTCAAAATCTCTACTGTTATCATTTCTGCAAAATGATGAATTTATTCAGATTGGATCTTTGTGTGTTGGGATGTTTTGCCGAAGAAGCTCAAATAATCTGAATCTGAATAACTCTCAGGTTTGTAAAACAGAAAGCAGCTGTTGCTTTCATGACCTATCATCTCAAAGCGTTCTGAACAAACTACTGTTAAGCGTCTGTGACAAGCTGCGAGCAAAACAAAAGACGAGTCAATGAGGAAATAAATGTGGACGGAGCGGCAGCACAGCTCATTTTCTCCCCCATAAATCAATAGGAGGATTGGACGAGACATTTACTCTTTCACCAGAAATGAAATACAGGACTGCATTCAGCACAGGCTTTCTTAATGTGATTTGATAGACATTTGATAGAATGTCAGGAGGATGCATTATGTCTGTGTTTCATTGTAAGGTTATGAGAATGATGTGCATCCTGATGTGTTTGTGGACTCTCAGCGGACGCTTGTTTACAATGTTTCTGACCATCCAGTCTCTGAATGAAAGTCGGAGTTATAAATCCTGCTTTTAAAAGACCAAAGATTTACAAACAGGTGTTTTTTGAATTGCATAATGCTGGGAACGTTCTTTTGTTTGAATGAAGTGTGAAGACCTTTACCGTCAAACACAGCATGTCGTGTTCGGTTCAGAAACGGCATCATGGTTTGCTCGCATTGGGGTGAGCTGTCCAGTTCGATCACTGTGTAAAATGTTTGAACACAGCGAGGGCTCTCCCATTTAAACACACAACAAAGCATCATTCACACAAACGTTTCCACACGGTCTAAAAATGGCTAGTTTCATCACAACCAAATTTAGACAAACCCCAATGTTGATTTAAATGAAGTCAAACATTACCTCATTCTAAATGGGTTTAAACATGTGTTAACTCTCTTTATTCGTCTTTATTGTGTACAAAAGTCCTGATAGGCCTATAAAGACCATGTATTTGTAATGCCTCCTAAAGCATATTCACCTTACAGCCATGTTAGCAGAAATGGATACAAAAGGATTTAAATATTGTTGTATTTTTCTAATCTTTTTTTCTTTTCTTTTCTTTGGTTTTATACTTAAAGCATGTTGTTGTCATTTTTAGCAGATTAAGCATCTTTAAGTGAAATTATAGCTCCTTTGGTAGATGATAGATTTCGATTCTTATCGATTCCCGGTTTCGATTCCACAGTTGAAGTAAAACATTTAGATATCAACCTCTATGGTCATTTAGCCTGCTTACTATTTTTTATTTGCAAAAATATCTATATTTACGAGCACCGTCTTCTGTATATATACACACAGATGCACTGTAAGTCACTTTGAAGTGGATCATTTTTTTATGTCTATGATAAATAGACAGACAGACAGATATTTGTAATGAAATCATGGCCCTACAGTTTGATATATTTCACATGAAGTATTTACGATCACCTAATGTACAGTATTATTCACAGCATCATGTTTACATTATTTTGCGTCCTGAACTAGTTCCATGCTCAGTTAACATTCAGTGTTTTCTTGTTATCGTATTAAATCATTAAATCATTTATGAATCTCTGATGGACATCACAGTACAGTAAAGTATTTTTTTTATATAGCTGTGTGTGAATAGATGAGTATTGATCTGATGGTCAATATATGGCAAAGAACCATATCAATTTTAAAAACTCATTAACCTTACTGTATAAAATCAATACATATGCACTCGTTTTATCACTTGCAGGGCATTTTAAAAACAGCTTCAACAGCAAAAAGCGTTAAAGCAACGAGAAATCAATGCGAAAAACAAGCTTTCTTAAACTGTTATTGAACTGTCGGCAAAATATTCTTTAGTTTTCGCGTGGCATAGATGAGGTGTGCCTAAAATACAAAGAGAAACCTTTTCTGGGTATGACACGCACGGATACGATAGTACAATACAAGACCAGGAGTGTAAAGATGGAAAACTGTCACATTTACTGTAAATGTATCTCCTGTCATTCCTTTCTGTTCTTCTGAAAGCAGGTTTTGTTGGGTGTGTGGCTGTGTGTGTGTGTTTGTGTAACCGTAAATAATCAGGCACATGATGTGAATCGGGCCGGCTGATGGGCAGATGGTTGTTTAGAGTATAGTGTGAGAGAGAGAGGGCAGATCAGTCCTCGCTCTCTTTCTCCTCCCCATCACACCCTAGACCTGTTCTCCGCAGACCCCCTGCACTCCGGCCTGTGACTAATGCTTTCCTGTTCGTCACGTTCCCTGCTCATCATCTCTACGTTCTGTGAATCAGGATACAAACTCTTGTCCCATGGCTGATATGACCTCTGTGCATGGCATGAAATACCAAATTGTCATGTTTCAGCCTGTATATTTGTATATTTTAGGAGGTGTTGGCATATTGTGAGGTAAAGATGCTCCCTGCTACATTGTCTTTGGAAAGAAACTGAAACCATCTGTTGTAGTGGTGCACTCGAAAAAGCTATTGTGTAGCGGTTGCGCCTCTCATAGCTCATGAGATGTTATGGAGTTCTCAGATGAGTTGAGGTGATATCGAGATCTTCAGTAATATTGACTTTTAATTACAGACTTGACAAATCTGAGCTCAGTTTGACACATTGTTAAGATCTTATCTGTTTTATATATAACTGAATGCATTGTGTAATCCACATGTGTTGTATGTACAATTTTGCATATGTAGTCTCAGGAAGTAGTCTATAATAGAGTCTTAAAGGGGCAGTTCACCCAAAAATGACAATTGTGTTAACATTTCCTCACCTTCGAGTTGTATCGATTTCATTGTTGCGAGAAACACAAAGATATTTGGAAGAATGCTTATAACAGTTCTTGGACCCCATTGACTACCATCGTAGGATAAGTTATATTTTTTTTGTTCTGTTGAACACAAAAGGAGATATTTTGAAGAATGTAGGAAAGCAAACAGTTCTGGGGCACTTTTGACTACCATTGTCATTTTTCCTACTATGGGAGTCGATGGGGTCCAAGAACTGTTCATTCATCCAAATATCTTTCTCTGTGTTCATCCAAACAAAGAAATGCATACAGGTTTGGAACAACTAGAGAGGGAGTCATTTATGACAGAATTATATTTTTTGGGGTGATCTGTCCCTTTAACACTGAATTTGTACATATCCAAAGAAAGCAGCTCACATGTGATTTTCTCGCCGCCTGAACTCTCAGCTGCATGTCTTTAGCAGACTTCTGTAGCCTCCAGAGAATCATTACACCCGACACGATTGGTAAACATTTCAGCACACTTTAATACAGATGCGTTCATGTTAGTTATTTGGCTTGTGGGTTTAGGAGTGGGTGATTAGATTTTCTGCGTAATTTGTTCAACCCCGAGTAAAGTTTACTGCTCTGAGGTTTACAGCGCTGGATAATTCTTCAATTTGTGTTTCATTTGTGTATAAACTTTCTGCCAATTTTTTTTTGTATTCTTTAGTAGAAGTAAAAACACACAGATGAGACAGTTGATGATGTACGATCTTGACATCAGGTCGTGAATATCGTTTCGTGTTACCGTTTCCATTTCATGTTCAAATCCAAATGAATGGTTTGTTCCTGTTGTTGTTTATTAAAAAGATGTTTTATTAGGATTCCAAAAAGATGAGAACGTCCCTTGGATTCTCTTCAGTGTGGTGGACACCGCTTCCAGATTGCAATATTCTTTTCAGTGATCTTTAAATCCAACATCATAAAACAATGTTTGGCACACATCAGTGGCACAGACTCAAACACAAGCCTTGGTTATGAGTGCTGAGCTATTCTCTCCGGACGGGGTGTTATTTAAAATCCTGCAGGTTTTTTGGATGTGTTGGCTACTGTAGACGTCTGTGGGTCTGTCCTTAAAGTCTCCAGAGATCTGGTGTGAGGATCAGCCTCTGACACAGCAGATTCTCTGAGTGGTTTGGGGATTTAAATGAGGGGGAGGATTTGGACGCACCAACACCATACAGGGTTCATGGATTGAACCAGAAGGATTTCATCTCTCTTTCTCTTCATCTGTTGAAATATTGATGTCTTGTACTCAACAGAGCAAATTAACAGACCATTGCAAATTTTCATTGAATCATCATATCTAGATGTATTGTCTCCATTTCAGTCCAGTGTGTGTTGAATTTCAACAAAATCAAACCTCAGGAGTGACATAAAGTCATCCGACAGAAATGTGAAAGATTGACAGCATGACAAGACACATGAAAACTTTTCTTAAACACATGTAGAAATATGATTGTTGTATTGCTTAAAAGTGAATCTGAACTTGTTTTCTTTGCCGTATTTGAGGTCTGAAAAAACACAGAGCATCTTTACTGTTATTTTCACCTGTTTCTCCAGTTTTCCTTTTCTGCAAATAAATGCAAATAGAAACGATATTTTTATTTAAAATGTGGTCGATATATTGTTAGTAGTTCATAGCACGAAACCAAAATGATAATTTCCCCAAACGCATACCTATAAGTAGTGAGTTCAGAAAAATGAAAAATTGTTTTGAAATAGTCTCTCATTTCTTCCTCAGCTGTAAAGTTGACTATTAAAATATGTGGAGCAGTATTTTCTAGACAGTAAATGTCACTTGTGTTTATGGGATAATATCTCTGCGCTTCCCGATATAGTCGAGTTGTAAAATGCTACAGTATCATTACAGCAAGACTATTGATATTCCTTTATCTATTCTTCTTTTCGTCCACAATTGTCTGCAATTATTTCAGCTCAAACACTTTTACTGCTCATACCAACTCCATTGAAACATTTCGGAGACAATTTTACTTTTTATAAACGCTTGACTTGTGTTTAAACTCTGATGCTACAGTTATACTTGCATATTGAAATGTAATTGGCCTTCTTGTTTTTGCATTGATTTGTATAATGAATTATGATTGGTCTGTTCTTTCCTTCATATGTTCATATGTGCTGGGTGTCAAAGCCATCTGCTTGATGGCGCGTATCACCGCATCTGGATCCAAAAGAAGCCAAAACACACTCGTGGCGTACTGTAAAAGTACCGAAAACCCACAATCCTACTCTTAATCTCCATAACAAAATCCCAGATGATGAGACGGCGATTCATTTTTAATGAGTTATAAAAATATTGATGTAGGAGATGAGCTCGGAGACTGTGTTGTACGCTATAAGTTTTTAAAAGTTTTGCTTAAATGTATTGTAGGAATTTCATTCATGTCAATTTAAATGTGGAGGCTTGGATCTGTAAATGGTATTTCTACATCAATGGGATAGGCATACGCAGACGCTGCATTGACCGCAGTCAATGGTCCCACCACTATAGTTATTTAATGTTTTTTTATTGTCTTTGTAGGTTTTGGGATGACCACGCCGGTGACGGTCGCTGGAAGGGTCTTCTTGATCTTCTACGGTCTGTTGGGTTGCGCAGCCACCATCCTCTTCTTCAACCTCTTTCTGGAGCGCATCATTACCCTGCTGGCCGTGGTGATGAAGGCCGTGCGTCTGCGCCGCTTGCGTACCAGCGGCCTCCTCCCGCCGGGGATCTGCCAGGACTTTGCCGCGAGCACCCTGCCCGGCTGGAAACCCTCCGTCTATCACGTGATGCTGATCCTCGGCCTGTCCTCCATCGTGATATCCTGCTGCGCGTCTGCCATGTACACACCGGTGGAGGGCTGGGCGTACCTGGACTCTCTCTACTTCTGCTTCGTCACCTTCAGCACCATCGGTTTCGGGGATTTGGTGAGCAGTCAAAACGCCGCGTACGGCTACCAGGGCCTGTACCGTCTGGCCAACTTCTTCTTTATCTTGACTGGCGTCTGCTGTATTTACTCTCTGTTTAACGTCATCTCCATCGTCATCAAGCAGGTCCTCAATTGGATGTTGGGTAAAATGAGTTGCCTCTGTTGCCAGCACTGCAACAAAGCAAACGCTTTCCTAGGACGTCGCAACGCCATCAGGCCGGGCTCACGACTCCGTCGGGGACGCTTCGGACGTCCGCCTGACTCGGAGGCGCCGTGTGATAGCGACACGGAGGGCCGCAGGCTCTCCGGTGAGATGATCTCAATGCGAGACCTGACGGGATCCAATAAAATCTCTCTGGCCATCATGCAGAAACAGCTCTCGGATTCGGCCAACGGATACCCGAGAACCGTGTCACGGCAGAACGGCTTTTCTGGCGGCGTCGGTGCGCTGGGCATAATGAACAACAGATTAGCAGAAACCAGTGACTCTAGGTAGAGATGACCAGTTTAAGGATATCAAATATGGTAAAAGCCTTGTAATTCCTTTTGGAAGTGCTGCTTGGGTCTGCCTTGAGCTTGTGTTAGAACAGCATGGCATGCATGACCTGTGTAGGATTATCTATTAAGATTGGAATGATATTATCAGTAGGATTTTTAAGTAGTGAAATACCGCGTTTTGGGCCAAGAACACGTGTGCTAGGAGGAGCGAAGAAGTGATGTATTTTAACATATAAATCAACATAGCTGTGATGAACTAAATCCGATTTCTTAAACATGTACGCATCAGTGTTCCACATAGGGGTTTATGCGCACGGAGGCAAGGTTTTCTAGACCAAAATGGTACAAGTAGCATCCGTTTCAATTCATCTGGATAGCACACTATATACACAACTATGCATCTTTATGTTATAAATACAAGCAAGCGTATTTGATACAGGAGTTTTCACTTTGTCCCAATTCACAATATACTATATACCAAAAAGTACTGTGTGTACTTTGCTTTTGAGCGTGTAGTAAGACGTAGGACATACTTACGCTAAAAATGTATTGGGACGTCCACTTCTAATAAACAGTTTTGACTACTTAAGTCATTTCTCAGCAACAGTTTGCGCAAGACCCCTTTTCTATTTCAACATGACACTGTTCCTCTGCACAAATCAAGATTAAACAAGGAACAGTCCACACGAACCTTTTTCTATGCGGTTTGGCCGTTCGTCCACACGCAAACGCAGTTTCACTGAAACCGAACCGAACATTTCTGAAAACTCAGAAACTAGAGTTGGTTGGTCTGGCTTGCTCTTGACGGCCCTTTATATCGTGTTTTTGCATTTTCGTGTGGACGGAGATTTTTTTGAAAATGTTTTGAAAATGACTGGAAAAGATAACATGTTTATAAGAAGGAGCGTCCCAATACTTTTCTCCATATAGTGTGTGTACTTAAATCATAAAAATGTGTGCTTAAATGATTGCGTACTGTTTGGGTGTAAAGGTTCGCATCTAACTCGATTTACTGCCTTGAATTTAACTGCAGTGGGCTTATAATCTTTGGTACTTCTCTTCAGTCGAAGGAGAGCGATTCCTTTTCTTCCATAGCTTGAAAATAGTGGATGGCGGGTAAATGTATGTAGAGTTGATTATCCAGACCACCATGCTATCCACACGGCGGTATTGTGAACACACTAATGCTTAGCGTGTGTAGTATTTAGCACAAGTACATGAATCGGGATGCAGCACTTCAAAGAGAAATCTGGTAGAAGTGAAGCTTTATAGTTATATATAAAGTTCATTAGATTAAAGTTTCCTTTATCGAAGTAGTTATATGATTGTAAATCAGCATCAGCATGTTGTTGATGCTGTAACGGTAAAATCCAAAAATGAATCCAAAAAATGTTGGCCTTGAGTTTAATATTGGCACAAATCAAGAGCAGCCCTCAAGTCTGTTTGTCTTTTAATAGTTGGTGTGATCCAATGTTGACTAACTAAGAAATGATATGAAAGCATACGTTGGTTGTTGAAACAGACTGTTTAACTGTTTATTATTAACAGCCACATATGAGCTGCGAATGGACTCATAATGGTTAAACTGAGATCACATTATTTCCCCGCATGCATTATATAACCCCGACTGCGCTGACTTCAGTCCAGACCCGTCTCCCTTCCCTCTTACATAAATCACAAAGTCCTTGATTGCATATATGCGGAAGACATAAAAGAATCTGAGTACAAATCGAAGTGGCTTTGTTTGAAATAAGGTCATCTAAGGGTCGCAATGAACTAAACTTCAAAGAGACGTTTTGATGCTCCCTACAGAGGAGACGGGAGAGATGGAGAGAAGCGAGGAGACAGAACAAAGTGAAAAAGCCCCATAAGAACAGATGAGCCATTTATAAACGCAGAACAAGACCTTTAGTGGAACTCAGAGCAGTTCATGTGCCGGACCACCAGCTCAACGTCTTAGTGCCCTCGGTAGTGTGAATACTGTTATCCACACCTGCCATACAAATACAGCTGCTTGTAAATCCTCATTTGTCTACTGTCGTCCTAGGTATAGAATAGCCAGTTGTCTTTTGTGTCCGTAGCTGACAGAGAACAAGACAAGACATGAGAGACGTACAGATAAAGACACTCAGGTCTGATAAAACTGTCAGCGCGGCAGATGTAGTTTCTATTGGCTTGCTCTCTCTCTCTCTCCTGCACCAGAGAACAGCTGCTAGCATTGTTACCTCTCCTGTCTGCATTCTCAACGTGAAAAACACGAAAACCTCACCCCGTATCTGTAGCTGAGCGGCGTGGTCATAAATCTACCTGTGTGTAAACGGATGTAAATACGGCGCTGTGACGGCACAATGCAGTCGAGCAGAACAATTCTACCGCCTTTCTGCATATTGCAAAGAGGACTGTATGACCATTTTGGCTCGTGCTTATAATATAAATCCTCAGGTAGTTCGGTCTTCTGACGTAGATTTCTGCATGTTACTGTGGTAAAGCCATACGAGAGGCACTTGTATATCTTATAGGTCTATTTTTATAAGCGAAAATATACGTGAATTACATCCGGCGGTGTTTTTGGTTGGAACGACGGGATGGGTTAACGAATGAAGACATAAAATGTTGAGTTGTTTGAGTTCATGGTTGGGTAAAAATATGGTCAACGCCCAACCATTGGTTTGAATTAACCGAGAAAATATTTGAAGCAACACAACACTGAACTTTTGCAAGTGTAGACCTGGTCGGTATGAGTGAAATGTTATTATTTGATCATATCACAGGCAGTGGCATAGATTAGATAACAATGCGATTATTCTTTCTGTCAATTAGGAATAAGGTCAAATATTTAACATAGTAGAGCATGAATGGTGTACATTAATAAATAGCAGATGCTGGAAAGCTGTGGTTACAAATGCCTGATCTGATGTGAACTTGTGTAGCAGGAAAGTGTTTTCACAAGCTTGAAGATGCATCGAGCGTATTTAAAACTAACATATATTTAGCACTTAGTTCGTCTTCTTCAAACGCATGCATGACTCAATATCAGTTGCCTTATTTTGTTCCTCAACCGTGTAACTATGATGTATATCTGATGGACTCTGTACAGTACGAAATCTTTTGCATTTTGCAAAATGTATCTCCATTGATTGCAATGGATCTAAATGAACTCAAGTCCTCCATTTCCCCCTGAGTCGGGAGGTCTGGATATGTCACAGTTGTGTTTCTTTTTCATTTGTGCAACACTGACTTTTATGTTAAATGACGTTCAGATCTTCTGTCTGACTTTCGGTCTTTGTGTTCATCACAACAGCAATATACAGTCGCACAGGTCTCAGTATCAGTTCACGGTCGTGAGTGTTGCTGATTTATATGGTGGAAACCAGGTTTAGATTACCAGGGTGAACGTGCCAAAGGCGGCATTACATGTCAGCCACATTAGAGAATGAAGTACATTGAGAATAAAAGGTTTTTTAAAGGTTAAAGTATGTGACATTTTAAGATTTGAGTGTATTTGAGACATTTCATTGTTTTAGTTTGGATTTGAGTGTGTAGTTAATGGAAATGCAGAACAGGTTAAGAAAGCATCTTGAGGTGTCAGATGTGATGTCTGTGTGAGAACGTTGATGTGAATTTTGATCATCATTATGCTTTAAGAAACATATTAGTATGCAAGAACACAGCAGGTTTCGCCTGTTCTCTTTCTTTCTTTCTTTCAGTGTGAATGAAAAATAAAAGATTACGTTTGTGTATATGTATAATCCAATAGCTCAAGTAAATATAAAATCTGAATTGACTCTATTTACTTCCTCAATTTATGTTCCTGGTCTGAACAATTCAAGTTAAACAATTATTCTTCAGATAAACACAAGGCTTTATATTTAAAAAATCACTTTATTTACATAAAAACATTGCAACACTTTTTAACATTATAAACACACAGCATAGATGTCCTAAAAAGTTAAAGCTCCAAAAAATAACATTGATTTATCATCAAAGTTATCCAAATGACTTCAGTAGAATTATGAATTTGAATGAAAAAAGCCTAATTCAAATTCAAATATGATGATGCATTTATCACGTCAATCTCATTGGTTACTGTGTCTTGTGACTATAGATTTCATTTGATTTTCATGATATTTCAATTGAAGAAAGAAAGTCACACATCTGGAATTAAGATTAAGAGAATGTTCATTTTTTTGGATGAACTACGTCTTTAAATCTTAATTTAATTTAACATTAGAATGATTAAGGTTTTATTAATTACAACAAATGTGTTTAATGAAAAAAAGTTTAGTCACATGCAGATGCAATGGAGGGTGAACTTCTCATTTATCCCTTCACATCCCGGTCCAAAAGATCTTCAAAAGTGTGTGCGAATACCCCATAATCCACTGCAAACTCACTTTCAGCTCTATTCTGTTGTGCAAAACCTAGTTTTTTCATTATTGAAGTAAAATAGGTTGCAAGTGTGGTTCCATGTTGACTTTTATAACTTTGATGAAGGTGTAAACTGTAGGTTCGTTCATCTTTTCGTGCACAAGGTTCAGAGAGTATAAGTGATGGACAGCATTACGTCGCTCAGTAATCTAGACCTGGTTGCCTAGTTACGAATCGTCCATCTTTCATCACTCCAGACTTGTGTCTCATGTTGCCTGCATCGTGATGTACCATCGATATCATTAATGCAAATGAATTCTGTTTGCAAGTTGCACATTTATAACAATGATTGTACTTTTATATTTATTTCAAAAGATGATATCTAATGAGTCACGCACATCAGAAATTCAATAAAAAATTATTCTACGAATCTTTCTGCCCGTTTTAATCTCTTCAACTCGTTTGTGATAGAAAAAAATAGAGGCGTAATTGTACATCTCGCCATCTGTTGTTTATGTTGTTGAACTGTATCATTGTATCACGTTTTTAAAGTATAAGCACATGAGAATTATTGTTGAAACACATGAAGAGTATGGAGGTGTGAAATGAATGTAGATTGTAGAAATTGAATAATCTGGATTTGAGTAAATTTGATGAGGAATGTTTGAGTTCATATTGAGATCATCAATAATATTGACTTTTAATTGACAAATCTGAGCTCAGTTTGATACAATTTTGAGATGTCTTCTTATACTCATGGATACATTTGTGTGAGACACAGAGGAGACTTAAGCAAACGTTTCCATTTACACTTTATTTCATCTCATTGATGTCTATGAGAGATTACAGAGATTTTTTGTAGAATAAACCAACAGAATCCTGTGATCTCATGCTGGTTCTTTCAGCAGGGTCATGGAGGCAAGCCGCAGTTGTTTTTTACCCTGTTGTGTTTGTGTGTGTTGAAAACACAAGGTACAGAGTATGTCCGCTCGGCTGAACCTTCCCGTTGATGTTCATTCGGAGAGAAGGAGCGTTCAGCACGGCCGCTGCCCTGTTACCACTAAACAAATTGTTTCTATACACCGGATAAATCCGTGATCCTTCTGGAAAGAAACAAGCAATGTTGACTGGCCCTGAGCGAATTACAATCAGAAGGACACGACAGGAACAAGCGCGGCCTGTTTGAGCTCATTTCAGCTCTCCACGCAAAGGAGAATTTGCTTGTATCGAGCCAACAAACTTTTCTTTTTCCCTCCATCTGATAGGAAGAGTCATTATGAAAACTCTGGAATGAAATGCACGCAGAGAAACAGAGCCTGTTTGCAAATGAAATTATATTAATCCCAGCAAACTCTACAGCTGAACATGTCACACAGACAACAGGGTTGAAAGAAATATTTGCTAGGAGTAAGGATTCATTATTATACGTGGGGAACTTTATTCTTGTACTAAAACAATGTGCCATTACAGGACTTACCAGAGTAAAATGTTATTGCTGACAGGTTGCTCCTGTCGTACTATCCATCCCTCATTATCTGAACTTATTATCTGTGAGGCGAACTCGTGAAATGTAGATTGTGTAGGTGAAACATTGTGGGTTTGGGAACATTTGATGAGAATTGAGATTTGATAAGAATTCATATTGAGATCTTCAATAATATTGACTTTTGATCGCAGACTTGACAAATCTGAGCTCAGTTTGAGACCTCATCTCTTCTGAAACTCTAACATTTAGACATTTGTGAGATTTCTGACCGGAGACCTACAAGCAAAAAGTAAGTATTTGCTTTCCATTTAATATGAAAAATCATTGAGATATTAAAGAGATGTTACCTGTTATTTTATTTTTTAAGGATCGTGACAGCTTCATTCATACAGTTTTGGTAATATTCCAGATGTATTTTTCTCTTGCGCTCCAGTAAAGAAATCTCTTCGACTTAACTGATGTTCAGACTTTTCTGAATTGAGGTGAAGACATCACAGCTGTGGGTGAAAGATGTCCATCAGGGTTTATTAGACACACCAAAAAAACACATTAAAACCACACACACACACACACACGATGCGGTGTATTGACAGGAAGGCTCAAACTATTTTAAAACATCCCTCGATATCTCGAAAGCTTGTTCAGCACAAAATACAATCTTAAAATAGACATTATAAACTTAAAAAAACATTTTGCTTCTCATGAACTATTTAATTTTTATATTTTTTTAGTCTGTAGAAACGTGTCCCAGCACTACGAGTGCAATAGAAATGTTCTGTGGATGTAAAATGTTCCTCATGGAACCATACAACACAACAGAGGACCTTTTAGGAACCTTTATTTTAAAGAGTGTACGCTGAGCATACCTGCAACAACAGAAGAAAATTGTTTTCTTTTTACCAGATGTTGCCAAATCCCCCTGAATCCCCCTACCCTTCAACCACCTGTCATGTAAATAATATAAAGTCCTGCCCTACATTTTTTCAAATCATCTCATTCCCCATCCTCTCGTTTGGGTGAGAGCTGTGCTTTCATAAAATAAAATATTAGAAAAAAGAAATAAAGAATAGCACTTTTAGACTTATTCGGTATAAACTGCTCCCATGGACATCACAATTGTTTCCTCATAACAAACTGAGTGTGTGCCAGTTCAACATGAGTACCCTCATCAGTCTGAACGAAGAAGTTAAATATATATCTACGGGTCGTACGTTGAATCATAGAACTTAAATATAACGTACATCCACGTGTCATGCATCGAATAATTTGTGTAGATAGTTGATGCATGTTGTTTTATATTGAGTGTCATTTGTATTACTATAGTTTTACTACAAATGCTATGGTTATTGTGGTAACTATTGTTAAAATGATTGTACATTTTTGTAAGACTCAGGTTGGAAACAGCCATGAACTTGGCATCATGGCAGCAACATTTACATTCAGAAAACAAAATGCAACTGTTATTTTATCCAACCAAAGTCTTACAGACATTATGAAAAGGTTGTTGCATGTTAAAAACAAATGTTTTTTTTATTTTAACATAAAATTATGTTAACACAATAGCCCTTATAATAACATTCATCCTCGACAAAAATGCTCTTAATATTTGGAGAAAACATTGTGCTAACCTGTTTTAAACCATAAGTTGGTATCCTTGAACAAATAAAGTCATGTTTATCTGTATAAGCACTTTCTATTCACTCTTATGTATTGATTATACACCGTAAAAACAACTCTCTAGAAATGACAGTATTTCTGGCAGCAGTTTGCCGGTAACTTACTGTAGATTTACATTTATGTAATTTAAAAATTACATAAAGGATAAATGAACATTAAACATTTAAAAGTGGTTATCTTTACAGAAAAAAAACTATTAAATAACAGCCTCATGCAATGCATTCTGGGAACCAAAATTTGAAAAAAAGAACAGAAAAAGGTTGATGAGGATCTCTGGTTCCCAGAATGCTTTTTCTGTTAAGATATAGACTTGATAATGTTCAATGTTCATTTATCTTTGAACAAACTGTTGCCAATAAATGAGATAAATATAACTCTACGGTAAGTTACTGGCAACTAGCTGCAGAACAACAGCTGGACAGCTGACTGCCACAATGTCAGAACAGAAAGACGTCTGTTTAAAGATGAAGAAACTATCATTTGTTTAGTCATGTATGTGGCTACACATTCTCTTACCTTTTCTGCACGCTTGGTTTTAGTAGCATGTTAGGTCCAAAATTGAGCTTTCATCAAATATTTTGCATGTTAGCTGCCTCAAAATGTTGTAAGCAAGACACATGAGTGATTCTTTATTAGTCAACAGAAAAGATTTGTTCTCTCCCAACAGGTAGCCTACAGAAACGCTAATTGGAAAATCAATGCGAGAACGGGGCGAGAGAGAAAGAGAGTGAGAGGTGTTAAATACCCAGATTGATGGAGTCGTTTCCCAAACAGCTGTTTGCCAAATTACAAGAGGACTTGAGGGAGCAGGCAAAAAACCATCTAGAACCTGATCACCGATTTAAGACATTTAAATGTGTACATGTGCTACGGTACATTTTTCTTTATTGGCAAGAACAGGAGGTAAACTTAGAAGCATCTTGCAAAACAAACACACAGACGGAAAAGAAACGAACAACTTAAAGCTTACAATTTAATCAAAAGTGCATTTCAGTAAGGGGTCTTCAACATTTCCTGGGGGTATGGAGTATAGTGTTTATTATTATATGAAGTATAAATGATTTGTAGTCCAGGCTATACAGTATTTATGTACTGTAGATGAAATCAAATATTTGTATAGCAAAATAAAATGGCACAAGCTTTATTTATTTTGGAGTTTCAGAAAAGACCTCAACAACTGAACTCAGATTGACCAAGTATAACATGTACATTGACTACAAGCCCAAACTGTAGAGTTTAGGTTAACATAATATACGACTTATTCAAAGTTTACGGCAAAAACTTGTTTTGGCTAAAAAAAATTAAGTATTTTGAAGGGACAGTTCACCCAAAAATAAAAAATTCTGTCATCATTTACTCAACTTCGAGTTGTTCCAAACCTGTATAAATGTCTTTGTTCCGATGAACACAGAAAAATATATTTGGAAGAATGTCAGTAAACAAACAATTCTTGGACCACGTTGACGGACTGCCATAGTAGTTTGTCCTGTTGAACACAAAAGAAGATATTTGGAAGAATGAAGGACAGCAAACGTTCTGGGGCACTTTTGACTACTATTGTAATTTTTCCTACTATGGGCGTCAATGGACTCCAAGAAGTGTTTCCAAATATCTTTCTCAATGTTCAACCAAACAACTAGAGAGTGAGTAATTCATGAGAAAATGTTCATTTGTGGGAGAACTGTCCCTTTAAAGCTCCACAGCTCTGTCAGCATTTCTGTTTCGAAGGATCCTCATCACTGCAAAGTCATGATGTCATTGCAAATTTCTTCACCACATCTATTTAGAACGTCCATTTAAATGTAAGTAAACGTAACCAGAGATTCTGATGTCTCTGACAAGAGGACATGAACAGCTGTAAAATCTCACTTTTCTGAATGTCCGTGGTGGATTGTAGACTGTGTGTTTTAACAAAACCTAAGTCATGCTCAAAGAAAACAAAACAAGCAACAGCAACTGTGATGTGCTGTCAATCACAACAGAAAATCATTTACCGCGTATCATTCTGCAGAAATTTCCACAGTCATGAGTTTACAGTGCAAGACGTACAGCAGGTTCTGAACTTTTTGAAAATATCGTTTCGCATTTGTGCTTAAAATCTTTTTGAGTTCTTACAGCCATACAAAGTTTGAACGCCGTGAGAATGAATACATGATGACAGAACTTTAATTTCTGGTGAGCTGTTCCTTTAAGCTATTGGCAAATCCACATGTTTCCATCACTTAAATACAACATTTCTCTTCCAGCATCACAACATTGCCTGGCTTTTTTTACTGAAGGGAGCATAACGTTTCTCAGTGGGATGTCTTGCTTGTGTTTGATGGATGCTCTGTGTTTTAGTAAAGCGATCTTCACAGCCTCGGGCGCACACATTAGGAGAGAGAGAGAGAGAGGGTGTTGATGAACTGAACATGAATATGCATGCGCGGTCAGGATTCCTCTGCAGATAAACAACATTCTCCAGCATCTGACAACAGTTATTTCTCTTGATGTCAGCTGTGTGAGATCAGGTGAGTTAAAACACATTCAGTGTGAAATTAATAACAGGCCAATACAGTATAAAAGAATTCAAATTTTTAATCCAATTTATTTATATAGCGCTTTTCACAATGCATTGTTCCAAAGCAGCTTTACAGGAGAAAATAGGAAAAACAGAAAGGTGAAACACAGCACAGTGCCTGGTGTTTATAGACCAAGCAAGATCATTTAATAAATAATATCTAATAAATAAATAAATGCAGTCTCCCGGCGAGCAAGCCAACACTGCCCTGCTGTTTAAATAAAAATGTATCTCAGAAACAAAGTATAGTATTCTAGTGTTTTGTCCAGCATTTTTTTATTTGAACATGTTTATGTATTACATTGATAATAAATAATAAACATTGAGGTCTTGTGACAGCATTGCAGTGTGCTACAGAAAATGTATTGCATACTTTATTATGTGTTTAAATCTGTTTTTAACAACGGTATACACTTGTCAAAAGATTATTCGATGCCATAGAAGAACCTTTAACATCTGAAGGACCTTTTTGTTTCACAAAAAAAGGTTATTCAGATGATTAAAAAGTAAGAAAGAGATGGTTCATTCAAGAACCTTTGCTTACAGTAAATGGTTCTTTGTGGAGCCAAAAATGGTTCTTCTATGGCATCGCTGTGAAGAACCTTTAAATCACCTTTATTTTTGTGTGTATGCAGTATTAAGTGTACTATGCAAATGGCACAGCATTCCATTAAGAATGGCCAAACACCCCTTCTCAACACATTTCTCAAGAAAACCACAATCGATCACATACAGCCACAGACAAATCAAGAGACCGTTTCAAATTTATTCTCAGTTTTTATGGATGTACTATTTATAGGTTTGTGTTTAGGTAAAATGATCATGTTTGTTTTATTCTGTGAACCACTTACAATATTTCTCCCACATAAAAAAAATAATTTATTTTTGCATTTGTAGAAAATGAAACCTGTACAAACATGTGAAAATAATCAAACATACAATGGTTGTGAATGAGGACGATGTTTTAACCATAAGATGTCTCATTTCATGTATTAGCCAACATTATTTATCTGACAATAAACAACATGTTTTAACACTTTCCAACACTTATTTACCTGTTTTAATCTTCAGATGTTAGTTCTTTGTGCATTAAATAACATATAGATTAGTTTAATGAGTTAACGGGAAAAATACAATCAACTAAGCTTTTATTTACTAAAATAAATGCTGAGTTTCATTATTCATTGTTAGTTCATTATTTACGTTATTCACTATAATGTTAGTACTACAATCTTATTGTTAAGCGTTACCTTAACATTTCTTTTGCATTCGAGACTACAGAGTGAAATCTTTTGTATCATGCTAGTTATCTTGATAATAATTTGTGGGGACAGACAAAGCACACAAATGACTCATTGAGAATATCCATGGGAATGAATCAGAATGATTGTTCAGTTGTTCTTGGTCGGTGGGGATAATTGTCTCAGCTGATTGGCTGACTGCTAATTCTGAAAGATGTGACAGGATGTGATGCATGTAATGATGATGTGTATGTCAGGTCTGGACTGATTGGCTTCCTACTGTCAGAACACATGCTGGACCACTGTTCTCAAATTATTATCTGCAGGAAGATGACTAATACCAAACGACTAAACATGCTAGCCGCTCTCAACATTTAGCTTCAAGACACAGATTTTCATTTTAACAACCTGTACCGAACCACACAGTTCACATGGAATGAGTTCTCCGGCTTTTGTTCTTGTGATAAAACCCATTCGCCTACTACAGAAAAGTCTGTTAATAAAAAGTAAGTCTGTGTTAACAGCTAGAATGAGGTGTGTGTGTCTCAGCTCCAACATCATTTGTTTGCCTCTTGTTTTGTTATTTTATATGTATATTTTGATATCTAAGGATCTAACGTACTATCTAATGCAATGACATTGACATATGAAGTGTCCAAATATTTAAGAGGCTGCTGTATGTACACATGTTGTTAGTTTCAGTATATCGCTATATGAACTGAATCCTGATGATCTGTGTGTTTTCAGACATTCTTCTTCTCTTAAGCGCACTTTTTTCTCTTTAATGTCCATATGTTTATTTCTGACGGCATATAAGATGACTTTTCATTTCCATACATTGACATCTTTCTCTTAGTGGAAATTCATTTGTAGCTGCAGTAGCCAGATTCACACAGAAGAGACGGCTGCTGTCAAAGCCTCCACGCATTAGTGAGATTTATTTCCTCATCTTGGTTTTTGCTTCTCTTGTGAGTTTTTCAATTATTCCAAAGTACAATAAAAATTCCTTTTGGGGCCTCGGGAACCATTTATTGGTTTCTAAGCAATAAAGATCTGTGCACACACATTTACCTCCTCGCAGCTAAAAAAACTATTAAAAACTGTGTTGTTTAGTCAGATTTGCATCCTACATCTCTGAAGCATCACTTACTGACTGACGTGAGTGTGACAGACCAATGATGGAGACCTTTAAAACCTGTAAAACATGAAGGTGTTTGCCCATGTTAAAGGAAATACTAGTGAGATGCTTTGTAGTATATAATTCTGGCTGTTGGTTTTTAAGAATAGCATGTAAAAACAGAATACAGTATGCAACATTTTTAAATCTGAAGTTTGCTGCAGTGTTTTCGCATGACCTCATTACATCACATATTTAATTCAAAAGTGCTCAGTTCTCATCTCAGAAATAAAACTCACCACAGATTCAGTGTTTACAAATGGTTTTCTTAAGCACATGAAACTGGGATGTGTCCAGGATGTCCAGTGCAGCATTAGACGCAGAATATAGATTTGCATTTGTATTATCTCACATATACATTTATTTTTACAGTTTGACCAATATGTAAGGGATAATGTATACAGGCAGCTGGTTGTTATCGCAGAAATAAGCCCCGACTGTGTGATCAGGACCCGAAGCAAAGCGGACACTGCAGGGGCTTATTTTGCGATAACAGCCGGCTGCTTGTACATTATTCCGCTTATACACTGCTACTTGCCACATGAGAAAAAACTGGACATTAATGGACAAGGTAAGAAATGACGTTCAAATGTCACGAACAGACAGTTTGGTTTAATCATTTGTTAATTTAATGTCATATATTTTATTAAAAGACATATTTATATAACATTTTTCGGGGAAAAAACGGTCAAAATGATTTGCTGCATTCGGGTTACTGTGTGTTATTAGTTTTGAGAGGTTGTTATCTGGGAATAACGAACCTGCAAATGTCGCGACGGGCCAATCAGAATCAAGCATTCCAATGAGCCGTACAATCAATAATGTCCTATCAGAATTGATTTATTCGATTTTATAACAGTTTTCTTCAATAATTCCATTTGGTTTAAGATATTTAGTTGATTAAGACTAAAAATTGTTTCCATAAAGAAAGAAAGAGAGCTTGTACATCAGAGACTAAATCAGTTTCTGGAAGAAATCATTTAGCTACTGTAGATAACTCTTATAATCTAATGATACCTCTGCAGAGACGCTTTTTAAAGGTCTCATAACAATGGCTTTTGGAAGAGTGCGTGGTTGAGTTTTTATTCCTCTAATGCAAATAGCATTTGAAACAATTCACATGTCCTCCCCCGGTCTGTTCTTCCTGAAAACTTTATTATGCATGAGAGTTTGCCATGGGTCATCACTGAGAGGCTTTTATTATGATAATGCTTGTTGATGTGTGTGCGTGTGTGTGTGTGTGTGTGTGTGTGTGTGTGTGCGTGTGACTGGGTGAAGTAGGGCGACGCTGAATCCAGAGTGTGATTTCAACACGGCAGCGGTCAGCTCGTGACCCCTCATGCATCTCTCAGAGGGAAATGTTTGATACAGACCAGTTCATTTATGGTGTAGATGTAGTGTTGCCATGCAACTCTTATGAAAAAAAAATCCATGATTCACAGATGTACTGTAAATGGTCAGTCATGCAAAATTGAAAAAGTTGGTTTTGCTGTTTTATTTTACAATGCTTTTTGCATTATAATGTATTATGATTTGTATTGTCATACATTGCATTTTTTGCCGCATTGTTATTTGCTTTTATATTTTGTCAAATATTAATTTGACCATTTCGAGGAATGCAAGTAAATCTCAATAAACCCAAATATTGTTTAACAGATATCAATGTACAGTACTGCACATCTCTGGCTCCCGTAAATACCGTGGCTATACTAAAATAAATAAATAAGGAAGGAAATAAATAAATAAAATAATAAATAAATAATGGGTTTTCCAGTTAAACCATGGTAACCACAAATTCATTTAGTTACTACGGTCATGTTTTTTTTGCAAAACTGTAGGTTTACATACTGCAGTTCTCATAAAAGTAAAACCATGTTTAGAATGACATCAATATACAGTCAATGTTGGGCAATTTACTCTGAAAAAGTAATGAATTACTAGTAACTAATTTCATATTCAATAGTGTAATTAGATTACTGTACAAGTTACTCTCTTCAAAAAGTATTTCATTACTTATTACTAATTACTTTCTATATCCTACATCAATCTTGATTAGTTAAGTGATTCAAGCATAGACATGAAACGGCTTATTTAATTTATTCAAATAAATAATATAAAGTACTATTATTAACTGACCGAAGTATTACAAATGTGAGAATTATACATTAAAGCACAGATTTAAAGCTAGACTTTGAATTTTTATGTCAATTCCACTTGTGCACACACATGTTACACAAAGTATTAAGATTCATTACAGAAAAAATTTGAGTAATCCCTTACTTTACTTTTTCAAGGGAAAAGTAATTTAAGTACAGTAACTAATTACTTAGTAACTAATTACACCCAGCACTGTATAGAGTACAGTAAATGCAGCAATGGGTGTACCGTCATTGATTTTAAACACACAATGACACTTAAAGAATCTGATAAACATGTATTGTCACATGATCACACGTCATTGCATGTTTAATTCAGTATCATGCAGTTTACATTTTTTGCAATGAACATACTTTACATTTTATCATTTGGCAGACGCTTGTATCCAAAGCGACTTACAAGAACAGTAGGAGAGCATATAAGCATTTTGTCAACACGCTTAACCCGTTAGTTTACAAGGCCATGCTACCAGGAGGATTAAAGCTGGAGTAAGCAAAGGAGAGAATGAACAACAAGATTTTTTCTTTTCTTTAGACAGACAGACAGTTATTGGTTAGTCAAATAAATGCGGAACAGGTATGTTTTGAGCTGTTTTTTGAAAGTTGTGAAGGATGCTGGAGTTCAGATGGAGGCTGGCAGTTCATTCTACCACAGGGGAAACGAATGAGTAAAGGTTTTTGCAAGCGATTTGGTGCCTCGCTGTGATGGAACAACCAGGCGTCGCTCATTTTCAGACCCAAGAGGACGGGAGGGGATGTAGACCTGGAGCAGTGAGTTAAGGTAAATGTGACAAACTTAAGAAGTCATCTGAATATTGTATATTCTAGACAATTCGTACGCTGTGCACAGTTCATAAAAGTTCACCACATATCTCTGTCTTATTGTAATCGATGTGACGTTTTGACTGTGAATATTGTAGATTTATTTAAATCGTCAAGCCCGGTGCTCAAATCCCAGACACACATATGTTCAAATGCAAACAGCTTTGCAGATGTAGAGGTCGAGTTGCTCAAAAAGGTGAGTTTTTCTTCAACGCGTCTCACTGAATTCAGTGTCGTGAGAGCAGGATGAGCTTCTGAAGACTGAACTTCATGGTGCATCTGTTTCTCCGGCTGCACACCATCGCTCATAGATTTCATTTCTCTAGAGTCCCTCCGTAGAGCCTCACATCTCAGACTCAATGGAGGAAAAATGCTAATGTTAGATACGATATTGCGCTCAAGGGCTGAAGGGTGTGTAGGTGTTTAAAGACATTTTGTGTAAATTTGGAGGTTGAGAAGTCACCTGGCTTTCTGTTTCAGTCAACAATTTCACTTCACTCGTTCAAGTCCATCTATTCAGCATTATATGCAGGGAAATATTCTCTCAGATGAATAGTTTCGATTTCCTAAAGCAATGAGTTGCTGTGTGTTACGGTAATTTTAAGTGATTTCCATGGCCACAATATAAAGTAGATTGAGCTTTGTAGGCTTTTATGAATATGCAATGTCCCAAAACATTGACAAAATTTAAATTTAGGAGATAAAAGCATTCTCTCATTTACGGCAATAGGGATCAGTGATTTTTATGATATCATACTGCGCTTCAGCTAAAAAAGGGGAAAAAAGGAAGAGCATCAACACATCAAACACGAAGAACTGTATTTATCTGCTATTTAACTGCCGGTGGCTTTTACCAAGACAAGAAAACTCTTCAAAGTCAATTGGAACCATTTACACTTACCAAGGAAGCGAAAATAATTTCTACAAGACAACTTGCAACTTATAACCACTTGTGATTGTTACATTTAAGTCGTGTTTCTTCTCCTCAAAAGAAATTGGTCATGCCGTGCAAAACTCACAACCGCAACGCCGTGGCTGTACAGGTGGTTGCCAGGGTGTTCTTTTCTGGCAGTTTGCTGTGTTGCGTGTGTGTCACCGTGCGGTTCAACCGTAAATCTTTTAGAGCAAACTAAACATGAGCTATAACAACAGCGATGGTTACGTCAGCCAGTGGCACTAATGATAAAAAAGCAGAGCGCTGCTGAGGTTCACCACGGGAACATCCGCCTGACAGAGACACAATCAATTCCATTCAGAGATCCTCTCGTCTGAAACTGACACTTACTATTGGATGAAAATTTCATAGGTACAGAGGACAAGGTGATGAAAACAATAAATAACTGTATTTATTCTGTAATGATACATGCGAATGGAGGTTTGCTTCAAGCTAAATAAAGACTAAGGCTGTGTCCCATAAGAGCAACTGTCTCACTGCTCAGTCAGTCAATGGTTTTACAAGCGGTGTTTAGTGCTCACTATGAAGGTGCCTATTAAGCAAACTGAAATCAGACCATCTTTTAGTGGCACCAAAGTGAGACAGTCGTATAGATCTGTGCTTCTAAACTGGTTTCATATGAACCAGATTTCACATTGGACATCTGTCAACCAATCAACCCAGAACATAAACAATATCAAAGACTGAAATGTGCATTTACATTTTGTTTACTTGCTTTACCATTACCATGCATTTAGGCCTAACATTCTGCATAATGAATGACATTTAAAAGGAAAATTGGCCATTGTGTAAGTTCAGCACACAATTTTCTGTTAAACCTTATGGTTTTCGAAGGACCAGTTACATAACTGTGCCATCTTAAAGAAGCTCAAGAATGGTTTATTAGAGAAATCATGTTCACATTATTCAGACAGCAGTGATGACTGCAAATGACGCTTAAAAGGTGTTTATTAGAGTTTATTTGACATGATGATGTTTCTTAATTTAAACAGATGAGATTTTAAAAGAAGTTGACGTGTTGATGTAGTACAGTTTGAAGCTAAATTATTGCTTGTGCTTATGACACATACAGTACATAGGCTGTTGTGCTCCTGGAGACGCAGGTTTGAGGCTGAACTGTGTCAATCCCATTTCATCTCTCTCTCCCTTCCGTTTCTTGTGTGATAAAAGGAAAAAGTCCATGTTAGAGTCCTTTGGTTTTATTTTAAACATGGTTGGCTTCTTATTTTATTTAATCCTACAATGCATTATAATATTCCAATGTAATCTTCAATTGCACACATTTGAGACGGTTGCAGATCAGTTAACTTTAATAGAAGATGATGGTGAATATTACAGAAGTTTATGTCTGTTTTTATTAGCCATGCTGAATTTATGATGTCATGAATAAAAAGAGGATGTTAAAGGGGTCATACGACACGACAATACTGACGTATTGGGGGTGTGGTTACACGAGGCGTTTCAGGCAGGTCTGGGTGAGCATTCGCTTTTACTTAAACAGTAAAAAAACACACCAAAGTCACGTATCTGTGCCATATGACCCCTTTAAAACACATCACCCTGTTGGAATTATGATTCTATCTGACATTTTTGTCAAAATTGAGTTTTTCACATATTCTTAATCTGTGTATATATGTGCTTTTTTACCTTTACGTTGTGTACATTTTGTAAAATAAAAGGGTCTCAAATTTTAAGCCTGTCATCTTAAAACTGCACAGAATGCAGATAGAACCTTATAATTCCAAGGCAATTAAATGAAAAGACAATGCAATGTACAGGGTAAATAATTATGTGTAAGGGTCAAAAGTTTGAAGAGGACATTATATCCTGAGTGATTTTGAGTTTTTTGCTAGATAAAGTTCAGCGCTGTTGCTGGCAGGAACAGAAGGATCAGACCAAACTGAGGAGAATCTTATGCAATTTTCATGTAAATCTTACTGCAGTGTCCCAACGCTTCATGTTAATAAAAGACTTAAAATAAAACTGCTATTGAGAGTTTGACACAAATGTTGCATTTTCTCCTCATTAGACTTACTGTTAGTAAGAAACAACATTCACACTTCTTTGCAAAATATAAAGATATGACACTTTTCTAAACAAGCACAGGACATTATAGGATTTCCACATTTGTATTGTTGTTGAGACACAGCATGCTGAACATGGTGCCATCACCGTGACTGATGGTTTCCCAGCATCCAGGCAGTAGTGAAATTAGAGCAATGAGGGATGGACGCAGACCTGAGACCTGGCAGCAAGAGGCTGCTGATCATTGATCGCTCATGAAACCAGTGGAGATCTCCACACCGACTGACTACACGTACACACTGCACTAATACAACAATCTACTGCTACCACTGAATACCATCCAATGCACATCCATGACATTTGCGTATCCAGTTTACGTATAATCTGCCGCACCTTTGCATATTATTGTGTGTACATGATGCCGAATGTGTACATATGGTGTATAATGTGTATTGATAACTGTATGTCTAATACTACACTGTGTGTACTGAGTATATGAAAGTGTATATTGCACACTGCCATCTGTATAAGTCTGTATGTATGTAAAATAGTACTGTCTATATGTAAATTGCTTCTGCACTTTCTGGAGCACGCTCTCAAGAATTTCACTCACCAAGGCAAATAAAACAATAAAAAGTGATTATAAAAAGTGACAATAAAAGTGATTTTGATTTGATTTGACTGTTTGTGTTAACATAAGAATTAATAATTTTTGCTAAAGCTGCGTGATAGCAGAGGAGAGATTTGCATTAATATCACATTGTAACAAATGTGATATTAATTATAATTATACAAACACACAGCAAGACAAAAAAGACAAAAAAGTTGATATGAAAAATACAAGTTTTAATACATTAAAAGTCGAACTATTATCATCTTAAATGCATCAGTGTGAGATTTAATGAGATGTAATGATTTGTGTTCCCATACAGACACTTTCAGCAAATATTATAAAGTTACTATGAGCGCCCCCTGGAGCTCAGCGATAGTACACATTTCATTAAGTAAAGTAGTGATGACCTCTGCAATTCTTACAAATAGCCTACTGAGGACTTTATAAACCTTGACAAGATAACAAATGCATTATACTTAAATTTTCTATTGAACGATAAAAAATCCACTTTGAAAGAGACACATACATCTCTGGGATTGTACCATATTGTGCCTTATACTAGATTAAAGATTAAGGCCCACACACTTTGGGAAAGTAAACGGAAAGTGTATTTTTTATTTTTTAACGGTCACTGTTATTATTTATTCCAACAAAGATTAAGTCAGCAGATTCTTCTAGAAGACCCTGTCAGTGGCGTTTCTAGACTACTGTAACTGGGGGGGCCAGGCAGGGGCCACTTATGCTTTTAGGGGGCACACTAACATTTGTTGTCATGATTATTTTTTCATTCATTTTTCATTTGAAAACAAGTTCAGCTCAAAATTGCTCTATTTTGGTGAAATATCATTCCAGATTTAGGGGGGCCAGGGGGGTGGCCAAGTGTGCTGACACGGGGCACTGGCCCCCTCTGCCCCCCCTAGAACCGCCCCTGGACCCTGTGTAAATAAATACGATAAATAATATGATAAAAATATTACGAAGAATTGCTCAGTAAATATGAACTTTGCGTTCATCATCACTACATGCGTTTGTATTTATTCGGGGAAAATATTAACAAAATCCAAAAAGCAAAATCTGAAAAAAAACATATTTGTAAGTATAGCTTTTCCTTTAGTAAAACTAAAAACAAAAAACTTTAACAAAACTTCTACTGAAATCATTATTCTTTGATTACTTTTGTTCCCTCTTTAGATCATTTTCTTGATACACGCGATTCTAGAACGTGTCGTGAGTTTTGAGCCTCTCGCCGCTCCGTAGCGCCTCAGTTTTTCTCCACGTCGGCTGCATCTGCGCACTGCTCTCTCTCTCTCACACACACACATCAAGTTTCATACTTTCAATAATAAGACATTAAAATCCCCGTGTGAGGTGACATTTACCGTATGGCATCATGTTTAGGAAGCTGAAGCAAAAGGTGATAGATGAGCAGTTGTCGCCGAGGAACATCTCGCAGGTATGTTTGTACTTTATCATGTAGCATATATGCTAACAAAACAAATCAGCAGGTGTATTCTTCACTTCTGCGTCTGACACTCTGTATTACACTCTTAGAGATTTACAATAAGAAAAAAGTTAGATAAATGTATTGCGGTGATACCTTGTTTGTTTAATTTGTTTGCCATAGTTGTACTATAACACAGTGCTGCTGTCAGATTGTAATACCATGGACGTTTTTTATATCGTAGTGACATTGCACTGCCATAGTATCGTGTCTAGGGGATTGACATGAACATGCTTAAATGTAAATCTTTACTATGGTGTTAATTAACAATGGTAATATTGTGTTATTAAAGAATAATTGTGATAGTACCATAATACTATTTTGTGTTGTACCATAATACATGATGATGTTACTGCTTGCCTCCCTCAGCGAATCGTTTTATTTAATCCTTACAATTGTAAATGGCTTTCTGTACATGTACACAAATGTAAATATAGACAGAATGTGTAAGATGTTTAGGAACTTTACCATTGGCATGGCGCATACAAAATATAAAAAACCACAAAGTAAACCAGCTTGACCAGTTTATCAGACCTTAAACATGTTTCCCTAAAAACAATGGGACTGTAGTGGTAGTGCAACACATTCTGTTACTTTACTGGAAATGTAAGCAAAGTTTTAGCTAACTAAATAAATCTATAAGTTTAATTCTTTTCAGACTGAGTTAAGCTGAACTCGAATTGGGCTCAGTTATGGGATTAATGTATGTATTATTATCTGTGATTTGCATTCTTTGATGTATAATACATATATCTGCCTCCAGCAGGGGAGCTCTGCAGAGAGGCGCAGTAACCCTTCATTCGTGCATCAAGATGCCCCGTACTCCCCTACCGACAGAGAGGTAAGAAAGCATCACATATGTCATATCACTCGGTTGTGTTATAAAGTATTCTACATGAGAATTCACTCATAGACTCCTGATGTGATCTACATGACATCTTTTGAGGTTTGGTATTTGTTAAACTGGAAACCCAAATATGTGATTGTTATAGTATACATTATTAGCACAGAGGAGGAGGATTTACATGAGCGTCTTAAAGGGATAGTTCATCCAAAAACGAAAATCTGTCATCGTTTACTCGCATTACTCACACTTAAATGACTTTGTTCCGAGGAACACAAAGAAGCTTTCCTGTAGCTCAGTGGTAAGAGCATTGCGTTACCAACGCAAGGTTGTGGGTTTGATCCCAGGGGATTGCACATACCTGTGTATAAAAGTATAGGATACTGAAATGTAAGTCGCTTTGGTTAAAAGCGTCTGCCAAATGCATAAATGGAAATGGAAGAATGTTAGTCATTTTCAGTTCCGGGACATCATTGACTACCATAGTAAGAAGAATTAAATGGTAGTCAAAGGTGCTCGCAACCTCTTTGTTTTCCTAAATTCTTGAAAACAACTTATTATGTGTTCAACAGAACAAAAAAACACTATTATTTTTCCTACTATGGTAGTGTATGATGTCCCAGAACTGAAAATTGTTAAGATTCTGCCAAATAGCTTTCTCTGTGTTCATTGGAACAAAGACATTTGTACAGGTTTGAAACAACCTGATGGTGAGTAAGTAATGACAGATTGTGTCTTTGGATTTTAATTTCTGGACAAATCTTAGATAGTCAGTTCAGAATTTTCTATATAATTGTGGCTTTGCAGAAGTGATCTTGAGCACATACTAAAAAAAATGCTGCTTATGCCGTGCATGTTTGTTTCTGCATGCAACACTTATTTTGCACTTTATGCAAAAATGTTGTTAATTGCTTTTGTAATATTCAGTTGTATCCTGTCATTTTGTTCAATTTGGGCATAAACTGCAATGCCACAACTTGGGTAAAAGGGTAGATTCAGAAGTGTCTCCGTTAATTCTGTGGTACATAAATAAGTCTGATAAATTCCAGCTGGTACATGCTGGTGTAATGTGGGCTAATAATAGTGCAGATGTTACGGTTGAATTATTTCTGGACTGTGACATTAAACCCCTTTGAATTGAAGTTTGAACCTTGAACCTGAACAAATAATGAAGTGTGAATTCATGTACGTCTTTTACAAATTGAGCTCTTAAAAGTTTTATCATTGTTTCCTTGTTGGTTTATGTTAGAACTTTTACGTCACGCCATTTTAGCCAAAAATGTATTTCGAGACTGTTTGCTTTATCAAGATCTTTGTATTCAATTTTATATCATTAATACCCCACAATTGTGACGAATTTCTTTTAATTAAAAATGATAAACATCTTGACAACAGAAGTGATTATGGTCATTGTCTGTATGAGTTCTATTTGTAATATATTTTGTAATAAATGAATTGATCCAGGCCCTTTCATTAAAGGAAAATGAGGTTTGTACCTTTGCCTTTCTCACATCCTCAGCTTTTCTTTCTGAAGTTTCCATCTGAATGAATCAACATCATCTCAGCGTTTTTCTTCTGTGCCAGCTTTACCTCTTTGATGTCTTTACTCAAACCTACACTAATGGCTTATAATCATTATGTGATGATGTTAATAAACACATAAAAGAGAGAAAGCAGATCAGTATGGTTTGTTAGAGACATCAACGTGTGTAACATCAGTCTCAGTATCTTTCAGGTCTGAATTCTCTTTCTGTTTCTGTCTCATTCACTGCTTCTGTTTCTCTCGTCTCATTCACTGTGTTGTTTTCTCATTGCTCTCCGTCTTCACCTCCTGCTCCCCGTCATTATCGCGTTGACTCGTCACTTGTGTGGGGGGGTCGGTCAGCTGCTGGCCGAGATGATAGCAGAACCTGCTTTACTGTCCGAGTATACTATCTTTGCTCTGGACAGCTCAAATCGACCCAGAGCGGCCCAGGTGCCCAGTGTGGTGAGTCTGTCCTCACACGTCGCCTTTTCTTCCTCACCCCTCGAGTAAAACAAACCCGACAAACCTGCCGCCCCATCCTCCCGTCCTGATGCCTTTGTGGGTTATATGGGCTAGAAGAGGTCTGCTTGCAGCTTTTGTTTCTCACACGTTCACTAGCCGCTCTCGTTCATGCATAACTCAAAGGCATCGAGCTCCTAACCCCTGCATCTAATCTCTTGCGTTTCTTGATTGTGAGATGGCAGTTGCTTTTTTTTCTCCTCTGCAGTTTTACCCTTGGATGCCCTCTTTCTTATTTGGTATCTCCAGGAATGAATGTCATTAGTTTAGATGAACCTCTCCCCTGTAGTATCCTCATAGATTTTCCTGTTGAATGTTCTCTGAGAGTTCTTGTGATTTTCCTTTGAAATTTGTTTGGCAAAAACTTGAAAACCATTATAAGTTTTCTGTTCCTTAATGCCACAATATATTTCATTAAATACAGACTTAGTACTCGCTGAATAGTGCACATCATATACTGTAGTCTGCCTAGTATTTCATAAGATATTATTTATTAAGAATAGTATTTAAAACAAACATAACTGTAATATGGTCCATTTTTGTCTACAAAAGTAATTTCAAACATTTAAGCATACACCTTGAGATTAAAATATTTTTAAGATAATTAAAAACATTTCAGTCAAGTGTTTCCCAGTGTATCTTGGAAATAAACATTTCTTGAAGCCAAGAACAAGATGTTTAAAATTGTGGTTAAATATGAGTTAGACATGCTTTATTATCTGACCGGTTTTAAAGTGATGCATAATATGCAGCCATTTTATTAAATATACCAAACTGGTTGTTCATTAAATGATATAGAAAATCATACGTGTTTGTAATGACATAGTTTTCATTTTAGGGTGATGTGAACTGTTGCTTTAATATTGTAGATCATTCATCACATTGGCAATGAAGGGTCCACACATTGCATCGAGGGAAACAGTATAACATGTAGTGCTATTCCTTTTGACAAATCTAGCAGGTCAGCTGGGTATTCAATGCAAAATGTACATGCTGTGCACAATGTAGATGCTTTATACAGAAATATTGTGCTGCTTTGTATATGATCCAGCACAGAAGAATAACTATAGGTCTAAATCAATTCATAAACAATTGCCGGAAGATGATGTTTATGTTTGGCAGCCTCACACTGTTTCAGGGCTGTCAAGTCACGGATCCATTTTTATTGCTGATCCTATCTTGTATTCACTTGTAATTTGTAAACGTGTAATGAGATTGCTGTCAATGTACATTTTCAATTCTGTGAATAAAAACAGAATACCCTTGACTTCTTACATTTAGCAGCTTGAGAATAGCTTTGGATAAAAGCGTCTGCCAAATGCATAAATGTTGAGAATGTCGAACACACACGCTCCGAAATCCTCGAGTGGGTTTGGACTGTTTGTTTTGTCCACATGTCCAACTGACAAAACCGCTAAGCGTAGCGCTGCTGTGTTTAACTCCTGTTTGTGTACCGCAGTAGATCAGTTGTCTACGTTGTATTTAACCGCTGTGTTTCTCTCTGAGTTGCATGAGGATGGGTTTAACCAGAAGCCCCTGCATTTCTCCCAGAGTAATCGGGGTGCAGCACGATGGGCTGGAGGAAAACTAACCAGGCCGACGGTGGAACCCTGAAGCACTGTTTTAACACGTCTCATTGGTTTTGTTCTCATGCAGAGCATTTCTCGGGCGGCGGGCAGCTCTCCCAGAGGAAGCGTAAATGGGGACGGAATCACCTCCCTCAGGTATCTTAACGCGTCATGGATCTTAATGTGTCCTGGTGTCTTTTTCAAATTAGCTACCTAAGGTTGTTACTAAATGAAATTGCAAACTAAAATTACAAATAATATTTTGCACAAAGCACTCCAACAAAAACAGAGATACTTCTGAGACAGTCCCGTAATGCATTGCAACATAAACTCTAGAAAAAAAAATCCAGTTGAGATAACTCAAAAGTCTTGAGTTACCTAAATCTGATCATAATGGTGTAAAATGCTCGTTGTCCATTTTATTTTCCAGAAAGAAGAAGGTCAGTCTCTTGCTCAGAAGCTTCAGCAGAAGGTGTCATCAGTGGAGTCTTTGCTCCGGGGGTCCGGCCGTGGTGAAGGCCTCTTCCGCTCCGCCTCGCGGGACAGTCTGGTCAGAAGCTCCTCTCGGGAATCCCTGACTCTCGTCGGGGAGAATGAAGCCCAGACCCCGGCTTTTGACCCTCCTTCAGACATCGAGAGCGAAGCCGAAGAGATGCCCGGCAGTGTGGAGACTCTGTCCAAAGAGCAGCTGTTAAACCGTCTGCACAGGGTGGAGAGGAGCCTGGGCAACTACAGAGGAAAATACTCTGAGGTGAGCTTCTCTTGTCCTGTTTACACCTGGAATCAACATCTAGGGATCCCGTAGACAGATTCAAAGCCAAACCTAGTAAGGATTGGATCAATCATTTAGCACTAGAGCAATAGAAAGAAAAACGGTGCGTCAACATTTAGTGTCTGGCGATGTTTTTTCCGAACAGTCGGCTTTTATCTTGGCAGTCGTTTGATCTAAAGGGCCAATTACATACTTCAACACTACATCAGACCATTACTCAACGTCTTGGCACACTAAACTAAAAACAAAATGCTGAGCTGCTAATTTGACAGATTAGGTACTTGATTACTTTTAATGTAGCAGATTATGCTGGTTCAGAACGGCTTTTGGTGCTGTGATTCACGTTCACTTGAGATTATGGTCAATGGATTTAAAAGGAATAATCTCAGCACACCAAATTTAAAAAAGTTAATTTTTTTAATAAATTTTACTTATTATTTTTAATAAGTTTCATGGAGCTGTAAATTCTGTGTGCGGACATTATTTCTTACTGTTCCATTGATGGGGATGTTTTTGTCCGGCCCCTGAGCCCAATTAGAGTTTTGGATGTGCAAAAACTTTCTTATATTCACTTACATTGACCTAAACCACAAGTCTTCTCTAGCTCAGAAAATATAAGGATAGTTACAGATGTATGCTAATGATTTGTAAAAACAGTCAGGGATGATTCTAGTGTGAATATTAAATAATGTTGAAAATTAAGATTGGCACCAAAACCAAATTTCACCGCTCTTTAGCACAAAATGTATCTCGAAATGATCAACCGTGATGAGAGCAACACAGGTGTGGAAAGAGACACTGGAGGGGTTGATGAAATAATCCAAATAGAATACACAATACGGGAATGGTTTGGTTTTCAGAAAACTGAACAAAACAATTTGCAAGGTGTACAAGATTTATTTGATAAAAAGTACAGTTGTAATTGTTCACTAAGTCTACATTTTTAACATGTTTTTCCACTAAATGTTTAAAATGTTTGATCCAAATCGTGTTTTTTAACCTATATATGACCTTTTAAAATATTTAGAGTAAAGGCAAAAATGATTGTACACAGAATGTACATCTGCTCTGTCTTAAACAAGCAGGAGAAGCAGTAGCTCATAGGTTTGATTCCCAGGAAACACATACAGATGAAAATGTATACCTTGATTTAAAGTCACTTTGGATAAACCGTCTGCCAAATGCATAAATGTAAATCTGGACTGCTGTTAAATCTTAGAGAAAAGTTCATATTTTATTTCTAAAGGGTCATGTGTAATCCCTGCTTTGATTCGCTGTTGAATGTGTCTGGAGATATCTGCAAAAGTGAGAGATCAGTAACTTTAATAGAATGAACATGCAAAGGGAAGAGCTTAGATCTCATTAAGAGATCATTTGAACAAATCGGTTTTGTAAAAGAGGAGATCTTGCGGCACTTTGGAGATTAGATGGGATGTGATCTTTCGGAGCACCAAAAAACATTTAAGAAATGATTGCATGACACAGACTTCACATCTGTAGATCTATAACTGGGCTTTATTTATTGTTTTTCTTTCTCAGTTGGTCACAGCATACAGAACAGTACAGCGTGATAAAGAGAAAACTCAGGTAATTTGACTTTCTGTCACCGAGTAAATGACTTCAGTTTCCCTGCATCCTCAGAGCAGTTTTCCAAATGTGTTTTTGATTTAATGATTTGCTGCATTTCTGTTATGAGTATGAAAATGATAATAGTGGGTCATGCATCTCTGTCTGTTTCGTTGATTTGTATCTTTCAGGTCATCCTGAGTCAAAGTCAAGATAAATCTCTGAGAAGAATAGGAGAACTCCGGGAGGTATCGTGTCTTTCTCACTGTCTTCTTTCACATTCCTGTTAACTCTTCATCACACACTGAACTGTCAGTGTTTCTCTTCCTCTGGTGTCTCTATTATCGTTTACTTTACCCAGTGTTGATGACATCATAAAAACAGCATTGGCTTTAAGTTTGACTTTCAGAGTATACATGAATATTCAGGAAATATTTTCAGCAAATGTGATTATTTAGTGGTTCTTACTAAGGCAAGCATCACTTTTATTATTGCTGATGTGTAAGGTTAGGAATTGCAATTATAGTATAAAACCAAAATATTTTTGTTACATATTATAGAATCCTGTTTCACTACATTTTATGGAAGATTATTAGCGGTGTAACAAGATGGTTATGTGACAATGTGCAATCCAAAAAAATCACAATATATATTTTATTAGTTGAGCTGCCGACATGTGACCTGCTTCATTAACATGTAGTTTTTATTATTATTATTTGTTTCATTTTATTAGATGTTTAATGCTTTATGAAGTTCTCTTCTAGGGTTTAGCTTTATTAATTCCTTTCCTGAAATTAGATTTCTCAGTGACAGACCCATTCAATTTACAAACATTGACTGTTGTCAGTCCATTTACTTGTTGAACATTTTTGTTTTATTTGAATTTCAGAATTTCACCCCTAAAAATAATGAAGCCAAACGTGTTTTTTGTAACAAAGCACAATGAAATCAAGTGTCTTAAAGTTAAATTACTGTCATGTCTGATTATGAGTCTGTATCCCATCAGGAGCTTCAGATGGACCAGCAGGCTAAGAAACACCTTCAGGAGGACTTCGACGCTGCTCTAGAGGAGAAAGATCAGATGATCACTGTGCTTCAGACACAAGTATGTGTGCCGTGATTATTTGTGTGGATTGTGTTTGTCCGTGTTGTCTTGCTGTGATATTTGAGCTTTTCTGTTTTCAGGTGTCTCTTCTGAAGAAACGGCTGCAGGCGTCTGGAGGTTTGGTCTCAGAGGTTGACACCTCTTCATCCACAGACACGGTTGATGCGAGCGCTGACCTTCAGAGCCCCAGGAAAGATGACAGCTCGACACTTAACGACGGTATGCGCGCTGGTACCCATTAACAGTCAGTAAGTTTTTATCATATTTATGTGTGTTTGTTTACACATGTGTTTGTGCACGTGTGTCCAGCAGAGGGCAGCAGTGAAGTGGATGTTGAGGTTCTTCAGACGCGAGTGAAGAGACAGGAGAGTCTCCTGCAGAGATGCAAAGAGATGATTCGCTCCAGTAAAGAACGCACGGCGCAGCTGGGCAGCGAGAACGAAGTTTTACAACAGCAGCTGCAGGAGAGACTGCAGGAACTTGAGAAAATAAAGGTGCACAAACACTGAGCAAAATATCTCTTTTGAGATATGCCCATTTTGGTCATTTGTGTTGATGCTTTGCACATTGGTGTGATAAATCACAACACTTTGCAGATTCTGTGAAATTTGATCAGTCTTGAAACAGCGATTTGTTCATGGGAAATTTGGTCTGGTGTTTATTATTTGGTCCAGCCTGATAATGGAAAGGATTAAGATTTGATTTGTGCGTCACCTGCGTCAAACATTGTTTTATTATAGTTTGAGAGCTTTAAGAAGTTCTCTTTATCGTTCTTGACTACCTAAATACCTTGAAACCTCGAATGTTTTGTGAACCACAAAAATGTTACAAAAAATGGTCAATGTAAACAAATCTGTTATTTGAACCCAGAATCGTTTATTGTATCGAACCGTGAGCCAAGTATACCGTTACAGCCCTGCTATTTATATCTGGTGGTGTATCCTTGTTTTTATATCCTGAATGCACACCAACTCATGGGACTAAACTGAGGTCCGCATAAGTAAAACAAGCTTATAAATCGTACAGAATTCTTTTTAAATCTAAAGCTTTAAAAGGTTTTGTGTGATGGGTAGTGGATAAAATACACAGTTTGTACAGTATAAAACTCATTATGTGTGCGTGCGTGCGGTTCCTAAAGGATTGAGATGTGTTGGGTTGTGTTGAATAGGTTCAGGGTGGAACGCTGTGACAGTATTTCCTGTGGATATGTGGGAACGGCTCACAGCAGGGCCAGAAAGAGCAGAGGTTAACAGCACACCCCTCCCCGTCTCACACGGACACATTACGGCCCGTCGGTAACTACCGTCACACTCACTCGCGCTAAAACACACCAGCTGAGACTCCTCCGTGATTGACCCTTGTAGAAGTTCTTGTTTTGCTGCACCATTAAATCATTTCAGATTTATGTTCAACATTACACGCTCTGCAACAGAGAAAACCCCCATCTTTACATTCTTTGCGGCCAATAGATAAAAGCAACCTTGACGCTAGCGTGTTGCCAAGGTGTCTGCACGTTACTATTCGGTAGGATGTTCTGATTGGTTTACCATTTTGCTAGGTGGTATGTTGGAAGTCATGTTGCTCATCCTGTAGAAAAGTAATCACACCTCATGTCTGCAGCTCAGGAAAACTTTAGATTTAAGGTTTTATTGAGACGCTTGGCTTAGCAAACAATGAATTACATACTCTATACGGTTCTATTCAGTTTTTTGGCTTGTGGTTTTGAGTGTCAGACTGAGAAACTGGAAGCGGAGTAACCGCTGTACCCTGTGGCATGGACCCGTGTGGCTGATGTCCTGGGCTGTAATTGAGGGATAAATGTTGGTTCTCTTGGTTTGGTGTGAAGACTCCACTGGCTTCTGTGATGTGGATGTGGCTTGGTTTGTATGTCGGTGTTTATCAGTGACAGAAGTTCTGTGGATATGTCTTGGTTCACACATTCCTGTGGTTGCCTGTTATTTACATTTTTTGTTATATATTTTATATAACCATGTTGTTGATATGGGAGGACTGTTCAGTATAATGACACATTAAACTGTCATTGAATTCAAATGTATTATTATAGAGCTTTTCACCATATTATGTTTTGCAGTCAGTACCTGTGTAGTTGACAAATAAACTGTAAATGTGTCTTATTGTGAAAGCCAAAAATTTAGAAAAAAAACTGTGAATACATATCATTTTATATTAATAATATTTATATTTAGAATGTAAAATAGCATAAGACAGATTTATCTTCATTGTTAGTTTTTTTCTTAATCTTTACTTTCACACCATAGGACACATTTATTTGTCAATTACCCACTTGTACATTTTTTCAGTAGAGACATAACAGCAGCATCAAAATAAGGGAAAGAATGGACCTTTTTCACAAGACTGTGATGATGCATTCAATGGTCATCAGCTTCGTGAATCCTCCAAAGTATTTTATATTTTTGTTTAAATCTATGTACGTTCACAATACTATACTTTGTATTATATTACCTTTTCATCAAATTACAAAAAATAGTTAACGCTAATGCGAGGCTGTTTCTTATACAGCGTCTATGAAAGTCAAGGTATATTCTCTCTTTTTGGCTGCCGTTATAAGACTTTCTAAAAAAAATTCCATTTTGTTGAAAGTAGTGAAAACACTATCGTTGAGTTTTTCTTTTGCTGTTTGAGCAAATGATAATGCAAAAAATATATTTGTAGTAGTCTCCCATCCAACTCATACTTTTATTCTGGGTGCGATTAATCGCGATTAAACTTTTGACAGCCCTTGTTAAATATTTATTTTAATAAAGCCATGCTATATAAGAAATATGTGCATTCATTGCCAGGGGTATGTTGCAACTTTATATAGAATTGAATTGATGTGTCACAGATGAGCGCTTAAAAGCTCACTGATTGTTAACATGTGGCGTTAATTACGTTTTTGACACAGTAAACACTTTGTGATTGTCCAGTTGGAGGACATTTGGGGCTTGACAGATCAGTGTTTTATTAATGATTCATTCAGTCAAATCGGCTGATAAAATGTGTTGTTACAGGTTTAAAAAGCATTTCTCTTGATACTCAGTTTGACCTTTTTCCACATTCTGGATGTCAGAATTTCAGGTTGGTTTCCAGCTGGTGTGAACATTTCCAAGATGCTGAGTTGCTAATATACAGGTTGTCTAGACCTGTTGGATAGATTGCTGCAAAGTGTTGATTCTGATGTACTAAAACGTGTATCATCTGTGTTTAGGAACTTCACACTACAGAGAAGACCAAGCTGATCACACAGCTGGGAGACGCCAAGAACCTCATCGAGCAGTTGGAGCAAGACAAGGTGAGAGACTGAAACAGGACACATTTGACTCCCCGTAAGGGTTCAGCTATGCTGAGCGTCTGCCACCGGTCTTGTGTTTATAAGCCAGCATGAATGGAAGAATTCTTATTCCACTGCTGGACATATTATCCTGGAAAGCTTTTTTAAAATAGAATTGAAGTGTGTATTTCCTTTTGGCTGCTCACTTTGAGACGTCCGAAACTAAAATGTCAGAAAGCATTGCTCTGTTTTGTGTTATTATTTGGTAAGGTAATACAGAAGGGTTTGAATTTAGTTTTTCTGGGCCAGACAATAAGGAGTAAATTTAAGTTATTGGATGTTATTTATTTTGAATAAACGCAAAATTGAATTTTACATTCTACAAAAATATTCAGACATCTTGGTTCTGCTCCGTCACATTTTTATGTTGGATGAGGTGATTAAGTCATGGTTTTAAGGTCTCATTTAGGAATTTTTCATGTGAAATATAAAGAGCTGTCTCACTGCTACTGATATCCTGATCAAATCTTTAGCATTTGACCTTTATTCTGCCGGATAGAACTGAACGCCTCTTGAGTCACTGTATGGAATTTAAAAGGAGCACAAACATACGTCAGATATGATTTGAGCTGCTTCCTTAGACTAACGGAGAGGTAAGGAATCGGTGCAGTGCACATAATGCATGCACACGCATCAAGATATTCTGGGGAATGCACAAGTGGGAATGCACAGAAGCATTTCAGGCAACACTGAATCTGTGTTCCCAACTCTTGTTTCCCTCTCTTTTTCACCTGTCTAATAAAGCTATAAAGACCAAAGAAAAAAAGGGTTAAAAAAAATACTGATGTGATGCTTTTGAAGGGCATGGTCATCGCTGAAACCAAGCGTCAGATGCATGAGACCCTGGAGATGAAGGAAGATGAAATCGCTCAGCTGCGGTCCAGACTCCAGCAGACTCTCACACAGAAAGACGAGCTACAGGAACAGAAGGAGAAATCCGAGAAAGCCGGTAAGTGAGATTCTGTCTCTTGTGATCTCGGTTTTGGGGATCCGGTTGTGCTAACTGCGCTGTTTGTCCAGCGTTTGAGGAGCTGGAGCGAGCTCTGGGGGTGGCTCATCGGGCCGAGGAGGCCCGGCGTCAGCTACAGATCAGCATGGAAGAGCAGATGAAGCAGGTGGAGAAAGCCAGTGAGGATGAGAGAAAGAATCTTCAGCAGGAGCTCACCCGAGTCAAACAAGAAGTGGTCACCATCATGAAGGTGTGCTTGCCACTATTTTATCAGAAGCGAAAATACACATTAAATCATTATGTAAAAATCCTCTTCAACACAAATACAATTTGGTCAAAATGATTGGTATTGCTCTTCATTTTTAAGATTTTAGGCATTTTAGGCAAAGCTTTTAATGCATTCATTTAACCACAACAATGCGTTTTATGGGCCCGAAAACGACGATGCCATTGTTGTCACTGTGTAAACTATAAATAAAATAAAATGTACATTCCACGTCGTCTAATAATAAACGTTGTCATCTTCGTGTTTATTTCTCTGTTCAACCTCAAAAGAACGGTAAATAAAAATAATCATGGCAAAGTCTGTCAAAACCGGCTGTGTGTAGCACCTGCATATTCTTCTGAAATAATACAATATCGAATGTGAGCGTTGGCATTTACTTTTAGCAGAATTCCTCATCTTTTCAGGCTTATGTGACAGTTTGTACGGCACATTTTAGGATTATATGTATTGTGAATCCGTCACAAAGAGACTGTTATTAAAATCTCGCAGCCGAGCAAAGCAACATTTCTTATTTCACATGCAATGGGTGTGTGTGCACAAGTCAACATGAAAAAGTGTTGTTTACTTCTGAAGGGCAGGGAGACGGTGGAAAATGGTCATGGATAAACAAAAAATAATTTTGAAACAAACAGCTTTACAAACATTTCCCTTTCAAATTGTAAGATGTTTTGGAGGACACTTGTTACTGATAAAAACTGACATTTGTCAGCTGTATTCACAGATGTGCCTTCTCAACGGCTTGAAGAGATTCTATAATTTGAGACGCTTGGATCGGGAATGGAGAGAGTTTACGCCATTTGTCTTCGCGGTTTGATATGTTGCCTATGCTCGGTGTCCATTTGCTTGGAGTGTTTAGCTTAAAAATATTGTGCCTGGAAAAGCCATCATCCACTTACAGTGTCACATTCATCCAGAGGAGTGAGCGCATGAGAGTTTGAACCTCTGTGACCGCACTGTTCTCATGAAGGTTGTGTGTTTTTATAGATCGACATACATTTACATTTACATTTAGTCATATGGCAGACGCTTTTATCCAAAGCGACTTACAGATGGGGTAAACAATTGAAGCAATTCGGACAACGCAAGTACAACAAAAAGCAAAAGTGCAATCAATAAAACTGGCTTCATAAAGCCTACCACAGACATACGTATGAGTTCTACCTCTGTGCATTGCTGTATGATACATTACCTGAATAGCAATTGTAAATCAAAATTGACCAAATTGATGCCACATTTATAACAGCATTCGGTCCACATGTGTTGGAGGCAGAGATTCGGTGGGACAAAGAAAATTGGTTCTGTTTCCTTCATCAGACCCGTAATGTGTGCCATGAGAAAGATGCTTATGTCTAAGTTTACATAAGCCAGGTGTTCACTTGCCAGTATTTTATGGAAGAGTGACATTTTGAGTCTCTTGATGATTTAAGCAAGTCAAGAAACTGGCAATGCTTTCTACATGATTTCCTAAAAAAATAATATTGATAGCCAATGTTCGATGGAGGTAAACGGAAACGCTTAATAAAACAGAAAAAAGTTAAACTGAATATTTGATTAAATTAAAACTTTCTACACATTAGACAAGAATGAGTCATACAAATGTATTCAAATGTTAATTTGTCTTATTAGTACACTGAACATCTTTTAAACACACAAAATGTTTGAACAACTGGGAAGAGAGTTTTGCAATACAAATGCTTGACTGTTTGGGATGTTCTGATAAATCAAATGTTATAATGTCTGTTTCAGAAGTCTTCTGATGACAGGATAGCAGAAATGGAGCGGTTACACTCAGAGGCTCTTGCAAACAAAGAACAGGAACTGAGCACCCAGATCAAACAAGCAGTGGCATGTCCTTCATTTTCTTGGCTAACCAGTGCCATCATTTTGCATTTGCCTTGTTGGCTGTGCAAATATGATCTATTTGAATATAGGCGTGCGCTAAGCTATTAATGCTAATGCTCTTTTTATTTACCGTAGGAGCAGTGTCGAGAAGAGCTGCTGGGCTCGGCACAAGAAAGAGAGCAGCAGGCATCTCTCGCGCTGGAGGACGCTGAGCTGCAGAAAGCTGCAATACAAGCCGAGGGCGACAACAAGGTCAAGGAGCTACAGCTTGAGATGGAATCTGCCAAAACGGTGAGTTTATCCGCTGACAAATCTGAGAATAGATCAGCAGGATATCCTTATTGTCTTTACAGTGCCAAATTAAGCCGTAGATTTGAAGAACTGCCAGAGCCTGTGCTTTGTTGGATGTAGGGCAATAAAGTACATCAGCAACTCTCAATTCTTGAAGTAACTGTCCTTTTTATGTTTTTTTACAGAGAATTCAAGAGCTTGAAAGTTGCATGGGTGACTCCGAAAAGGATGTTGATGAGTCGGTTAAAGTCTCAGCACAGATCGAAGAACTGAGCAAGAAACACGAGTCTGAAATAGCATCTCTAAAGGAAAACCACCAGGAAGAGCTTGAAAAGATAAGGACGGAGCAGATAACAACCCTTGACCAGCAGCATAATGTCGCCATGGAAGAGCTTGTGCAAAAACATAAAGCGGGAATAGAAATGGTTCTGAAAGACAAAGAGGAAGAGTTTCATTCTCATGTAGAAGAAATGAACCAAAAGATGCTGGATAAGCTAAGTGACAAGCAAACAGAGCTGGAAACACTTTCCTCTGAGTTCTCTGATGTACTGAAGAGTAAACAGCTGGAAGAAAGGCTTTCTTCGATGGAAACTGACAGTCAATCCATGCGACAAGAGTTTGAAGAAAAACTCAAGGAAGAACAAGTGAAATTTCAGGCTGTGGTCGAGGCTGCGCAACATCAGAATGAACAAACGTTTGCAGGGGTGGAGAAAACGCTTAAAGAAGAGCTGAATCAGCTGAAGATGCTGTTGGAGGAGAAGGAGAAGGCTCTGGAGGAACATGTGATCAAAGAACAGTCTTTACAGGACAATGTCAAGCAGGCGGTGGAAGATGGCAGTGTCCAGTTAGAGGAGCTCAGACGGAGGTCACAGTCCGATAAAGAAGCACTCGATGAAGCCACGTCTCAGATTATTACGCTTGCAGAAGATCTCCAACAGACCAGGAACCAAGTGGAAGGTCTTGAGAGGGCTCTTGAGACGATGCGTAACGATTGTCTAGAGAAACAGGTGTGCCTCGAACAAAAGACAAACGAACTTCAAGAACTAGATCGAAAGTTTGAGCAAGTCCAAAAGGACCTATCCGAAAGGGAGAACTTAAATGCGGAGACATGTAAATCCATGCAGGATGATCAGAACAAGTTGAGGAAACAGCTGGAAGACCAAAAGAATTCCCACGAGAAGAAACTTGAAAACATTAGGAAAGACATGGATTGCAAGCTTAAATCCCAGGAAAACAAAATGCAGAAAGCCAAAGAAGCTCAAGAAAAGTTAAAGAAAAAGCTACTCGAACATGAGGAGAATGCCAAGACGGAGTTATCCAAGAAAGATCAAGAGTTGCAACAGAAGGAGCAGCAACTGAAGGAGAAGATCTTAGAGATGGCACAAGCAAGCACCGAAGGCCTCAGCACCGCCGTCACAGATTTAGAGGTAAATCACAAAGAACAGCTGGAGAAGCTTCACGTAACCCAAAAGCGAGAGAAAGAAGATCTTGTTCATCATTGGCAAGAGAAACTCAACCAGCACGAGGAGGAGATGCAGGAAAAACACACGCTTTCATTGCAAGAGAAAGCTCAGGAGTTGGAGGAGATATCTCGCCAGCTTTCAGCCATCAAGGAAGAGAAGGAACAGGTGACTAAAGATGCCCAGAACCTCAAAGAAGAGCTTGCCATGAGAGAAACCACTGTGCAGAAACTACAAACCGAGCTCAGGGAGGCAGCAAGCAAGCTGGAGAGTGTATCCACAGGAGAGGATTTACTTAAAGGACAAGTGGAAACCATGGAGAAGAATCTGAACCAGGCCTTGAACGAAAGAAACATCTTGCAGGACGAGCTCAGAAAAGCAGAGGATGCCAACAAAGAGAGATTACAGAGCTTATCCGAAGAGTTAAACGACACCCAACAAAAGTTAAATGTACTAGACGCTTCCAAATGTAAAGAGGGTAAGGATCTACAGAAGATGCTTGCAGAGAAAAACACTGAACTGCAAAATAAAGAAAACGACTTCCATGAACACCTGTGTGCCGTCACAAAGGAGCTGGAGAAGTGTTGTCAAGATGCTCAGGTTAAGTTAGATGGTTCCTCCGAAGAGCTGCTTAAGAAAGTTGAGGGAAGGGTTGGAGAGTTACAACACAGAATTATGCATCATCAGAAGAAAGTCGCATATCTTGGAAATGCTTCCTTGACAAAGGACAACAGAATTCTCACCTTAGAGAAAGAACTTAAGCAGACTGTTGAAGAGAACCGGAATCTAAAGAGCGCTTTCGATGAGTTGACTCTTCAGTTCAATGCAAATTCGGAAAATCTCAAAGCCTTACAAGCCGAAAGGGAGACTCTGCAAACTGTTGCGCAAAGTAGCTCTCTTGTACTTTCCGAGAAGGACCTTCGCATCGAGCAGCTTTGTGAAGAAAACAAAAGCATATCAGAAAATCTCAATTCTCACGTTATGCAAATAAGCAATCTAGAATCGGTCATAAGTGACTTGAAGACCCAGCTAGCAAGTAGCATAACTCAGAAAGAAGAAGCCATATCTCTGCTGAATCAGCAGCACGGTGAGGAAAAGGAAAGGCTTACACACCAACTGAATGACACCGTGCAAGGATTGGAAAAAGAGAAGAGCTTTCTTCAAGAGCAGGCAGACTCACTCAGGAACAAACTCTCTGAACTCAAACCCAAGTTCAGACAGAGCCACAGCACTGTTAAATCCCTTCAGGAAAAAATCACGGACCTAGAGAAGCAGATGGCTGAAAAGGATGCGCACCTTCAGACGCTCACTGCCAGCATTGACAATCAGTCCATGAGTAAGTCCGAGATGGACCAGGCACTTAGTGAAAAAGAGCAGAGGGTTCAGTCTCTGACATCAGAGCTTGAAAGCTGCTCGAAGAAAATCTGCGAGCTTGAAGAGCAAATAGAGCTTCGAACGAAAGAACGGGAGCAACTCGCGGCGGATTTGAAGCAACACCAAAGCATTCGTGAAAACGAAAAGACGGAGCTGATGAAACGACTGCAGGAAGCTCAGGATCTTGGCTCTCACAGTGACGCCCTAGTCCAGAAAACCGAGGAAAGTCTGCAGTCCTTGCAGACCGATCTCCAAGCTGCCAAATTGAAACTGGAATCCCAGGGGAAGGAGTTTGAGACGGAGAAGGCGGAGATTCTCAGAGCAAAAGAGGAGGCCGTGAGTGCGGCGTCCTCCGAGACGACTGGTAAATTTGCAGAGTTGAAGAAGAAAGCCGAGCAGAAAATTGGTAAGATTCGTAAGCAGTTGACATCACAAATCGAGGAGAAGGAGCAGGCCATCAGGGATCTTCAAAGACAACTAGAAGAAGTCCAGCAGACTCGGCTTGAAAAGGAGGAACGTATAAAGACTCTGGAGGAGAATGAGAAGATGATAGAGGAGACCGTTGCTAAATTAAAAGAAGAACATGAAAGATATCTACGAGAAGTGGGTAAGGAAAAAGAGACCTCGCTTCAGAGCCTAAAAGGCATGTATGAAGAGAAACTTTCAGATCTTCGTAAAGACGTTTCTGCAAAAGAGGAGGATCGTGCTGTTGCTGCTAGAGAAAAAGTTGAGACGCTTTTAAAAGTTGGAGAGCTTGAGACTAAACTCGCAGATTCTGTTGAACAGATCACAAACTATCAATTTGAGATAAGTCGTCTTACAGCGGCCCTGCTCGAGCACACAGCACTTGTCCAAGAGCTTCAGGTCCAGATCGAAGAGAAACAGAATGAGGTAGTTGAGAAAGTTATAGAAGCTCAAACTACCTGCAGTGCGTTAGGAATGGAGCCGGAGATGGACACGGTTAAGGAGCGAGAGGAATGGAGAAGTCAGAAGGACTTGTTGGTGACGGAGTATGAGGAGAAGCTCCAAGAGTTGCAGCGAAAACTTGAAGAGAAAGAAAATCAACTTAAAGCGCAACAGAGTTCATCTCAAGGAAACGGGGAGATGAACAGCGAGTGCCTGATCGAGGATTCGAACACCTCCGAGAAGGATCTTCAGCGAAAGCTGACGGAGGCTGAGAGCGAAAAACAGAAGCTTCACAAAGATTACACCAGGCTTCAGAAAGACCTCCGCTCTCTGAGGAAAGAGCACGAGAAGGAGCTGGATTACCTGAAAAAGGAGATGTCTGAGGAAAATGAGAAGATGCTGAAGTAAGATTTATGGTTTACTCGTAGAAGCAGGTGCGGGTGTCATTCATGTCACGTCTATACTAATGGTGATCTTTTTTAACAGGCTCGAACTGGAAGATATGGAGATAAAACAGAATTCTGCTATTAAGCAGTTAATGAGGGAGTTTAACACTCAGATGGCCTTGAAGGAAAAGGAACTGGAAGGCTCAATCAAGGAGACCATCGGTAAGATGCAACACGTTTTATTGCGATAATTGCGCATTTTAACGTGCCAATCGCGGTTTATCGCGGTAATCGATCCGTGTTATATTTTATGGGCAAATAAAAAAATGTTTTGCTATATCTGCCACTCAAATACTTTGCGGAAACATACCGTGATAAAAGTCCCGGGTAATTACTGTGAAATGAAAATTGAATGCCTAGTACCATGGTTTTACCATGTTTTTTGGAATATGCCTAGAATAAATGTTCTTTAGAATACTATTGTTTTAATACTAAAACAGTGTAGTAAAAGTAAAGTACCATGGTATGTATAGAAATCAATGTGATATCGTGATACCGCTGCAGTAATTTCTTTAGGAGAGTTATTTAAATTTTGTCTTGAATAAAACTAAAAATTTGATTGAAAACGATACAAAAAAAACATGAAAGACACATTTTTTCCTGTTTCATAGTTGGTCACATTTGCTGATTTACTGGTCTCAGTAAATGTAAGATATGAAATGCATTATTGATATACCATGTGTTTTCAATCCTGCCGTGTAATTCATCCAGGGTGGAAGTGATGTAGACCCTATGGTGACCCTCTTGTCTTCATATTGTATTTTCGTGTCCGTTTCCACACAGAGAAAGCTCAGGGTGTCGAAACCGATCTCATAAACAGCAATCGAGAAGAAGTGAACCAGCTCCAAAAAATAATCGCTCAGAAGGACGAAGACCTGAACAGAACGGTTCAGCGCTACGAGCTGGTCCTTCAGGTACAGCAAAATACAGTCAATTGAAGTCATTTTGCAAATTATAGAATTAATGTCACATGTGTTGTACTAGACAACAAATGAAAAGCAGATAAAACGGCTCTATTGAAAGACTCTTGTTTTGTTTCATCGCCTGGAAACACCATCTATTCATTTGTTAAAACATTGGCGCAGGAGGAGTTTCGTGAGGAGTTTATCGTTTCCGCTAAATTCCTGCATATGAAGTCACAACATTCAGGTTTCAGTTAATAGTTTGTGTATCATGAGGAAACGATTACCTCAGACTACCACCTCGCTGGAGGTGTAGAGAATGATGAAGACCTTATGTTGCCTAAATTTAGTTTCACTATCCTGACGGTGAAGTATGTTAAATATTTGTTAAAGGTTTATTTTCACAGCTAATTGATGTAATTGTTTGTCCGTATATTTTTATGACCTACGTTTATTAGCAGAAAATGAATGCAGTCTGGCTGTGTTGTCAGAAATGGCTCAAGGGTTTCGTTTTTTTCCTGTAGAACCGTGAGGAGGAGATGGGCGGCCGCGTGTGGGAGGTGCAGAAGGAGTTAGAGGAGTTACAGCAGAGAAGTCTCAGTGGCCCTCAGGTACGACCAGAGTTTATACATCATTTCCTATATGCAGATTTTTATTTATGTCTTAACACAGACTGTAGGCCCATTTGAGAGAGTTTTGGTCTGATGGAACTCTTGATGGAACTTGTGTTGGAACTCGTGTTATTTGTGAATAATGTATGTTTATTTTGTACGTTAAAAGGCATAGTTCCTTAAATAAAAAAATCTGCCATTTTCTCACCCTCACGTTGTTCCAAACTAACACAATCTCACAGGTATTCATAACTGATTTACGAGGAGGCTAATTCGAATAAATTCGTAAATTATTTTTTTGCACGTTGTAATTAGGGCTGTCAAACGATTAATCACGATTAATCGCATCCAGAATAAACGTTTGGGTTAACATAATGTATGTCTGTACTTTGCATTTTAATTTCGTATTTATAAAAACATTCACATTTATTTAATTTTACTATTAATACAAATTTACATGTAATTTAAATTATTGGCAAATATAAATAAATGCATGTTAACATTTTCTAAATATATACATACTGTGTACATGTATGTGTTTATAAATACTAAATGAATATGCACAGTACACAGACATACATTATGTAAACACAGACTTTTATTCTGGATGCGATTAATCGCGATTAATCGTTTGACAGGCCTAGTTTTATTACAATATGCTTTTACGACAGTGAGTGCGTTAACATGCACAAAGTAAACGATGTCTATTGAAAAGCTTCCTTTTTATATGTTTACATGCATATCAATAAACCGGCTACGCTGAAAACCACTTATACATGGAAGTTTGAGACTTGCCACGTTTCTCTGTCTAGTAATTTAAAATGCCGCAGGTAATCGGTCAGAAGCTGTATTTTTATATCTCTTCTCATGTCCGCAGTACCTGCATATGCAACACTAGTTTTTTGTTTTGCCGTATCAACTGCATGATTCGAGAGTGGACTTTTATGCTAACTTATCTGCTACTTCCGTTTGAGACTTTTACTATTGCGCGTAAACAAAACTATGAGAAAACCGGTAAAGGTGTTTACATGCAACGCGTAATCTTCCTCTTCCTTTTGATTACGCCGTTTATGACCTTTCCCCGATAAAATGAAACCGTTTTACACGTTGACATGACCTTACTTGTTATCAGTTTATTAAGCATAATCGGAGTAAGATTGTGCATGTAAACGCACTCAGTGACGTTAGGTTAAGGGGTGGGGTTAGAGGAGGAGCCTTTCTTAACAATTGTACATTTTTGTTTACGAATTCATTGTTACGAATTCTTGCGAGATCAGGTTGTCCAAACCCACTTTTCACAATTTTGCATTGTTGCATTTGGGTGGTGTCTTTATATATTCACTGGTATTGACATTAATTGTGATTTAATTGAAAATGATTGATATTAGTTAAAACTTCACTTGATAATATTGGAAAAATATATGTGGTGGTTTTGCACCTATTTTTCCACAAAACTCTCACCAAAAAGATAAAACACAAAATAAAATATAAATTTTACCTATAGCATTATTTTTTTGTTTTTTTATTTCAGTATATATTGCAATATTATTGTTGCAATTTTTTTCAGCCACTATATAGCAGGGTGAAAATCTGATATTGCGACAATCTTAGTTCGCAAAGTTTGCTTTAAAAAGAAATCCATAGCACTAGAGACATGAGAAAAACATCAGTATAGAAATAAAAGGAACTTTGTATTGAAAATGTACCAGAAGATGTACATTAGCTACACTAACCATAAAAATAATTGTCCATAGGATCAGGATCATATTCATATAAAGGCACAATTCTAAAATCATGCCTTAAAATCTGATTTGGAAACAAGCATATCCATACATGCCAAAAAGCAGGATCCCAGGTCCCATTTCACTCACTTCCCTCCATAGCAGCCGTAGTTTTTATTAAAGCTGCAGTATTTCCTTCTAGTCTCTGAAAAGATTTTAAAGAAATATTATGAGCACATTTTCAGTTGGCGTATAATACTCCACACTTCAGAATAGTCTGTCAGAATGAATCTCCTGAAAGGTTTGGAATGCTCCCCCTGAGAAAGAAGCCTTCAACAGACAGTCTGACTGTTCTGAATGAACCCTTCTGAGAGCGTCGCAAAAAGTTGAGCGTTGTTCGCAACGAAAGTGTGCCGCTACAAAGCTTTCTCTCACTGACGTGGACACGCAGCGCACCTCTGCATCTCGAGCTGCATTTTTACTGCCTGATGTCACACCGTGTTTTTTCCATTGTTAAAACTGACACGTTGAGATGGAAACCAACATCAGATGGGAATCACAAGAACTCATTTTCTACAAATTCTAGTTAAAATTAGACCTTTCATGTCCCCTTTAGCTTTTTTCATGTATGATCATGATGCAACCTTTGAATGTAAATGCCACGCTCCAAAATCTAGTTGTTATAGTTTTTTTTTTTTATGCATTCTGATGCAGTCCTCTAATTGGTTTAATCTGTTGTTTTTCAGGGACTCGATGAGCTGACGGTGAGTTTTGAGCCTTTAACATCAATACATTTTTTTCTTTAAACTGAAACGCTGTGTTAGTCCACATGTGTTGTGCTCATTGTCTGTTTGTTTGTTTTTCTCTTTGACCAATCAGCTTCAGCTTGCAGAAAAGACGACCCTGCTGAGCGAAGCCAGGCTGAAGGAGCAGGAATACCACGACAGGGTAAATGAAGAGGCTCTTCTCATAAGATTGCATTCATCAGCCCAGGCCAATTCTTAAAAAAATGTCACATGAATGACCCAGACACTAGAAAGTAACAGGACCATGGTACTATAGTGTTACCAGTAGTACTATCATATGAAGTGATAACTGAATTTGTGATTCTCAGAGCTCTTATACCGCTGGAGGTGTTCGGTTCACTACACCGCACATCTGTTTACTCTTACTTTAACCTCACAAATAGTTACAGGAGCGCTCACGCTGGTTCTCTCACCCCACACGAATGTGAACTCACACGGGGCCGTGCACACAGTGGACATGTACCATGCTTTTGTTGTTAGAACACTGAGAATCAGCATTCTGGAAATTACACTTACAGTCATTTAGCAATAACCATTCTCTAGACTCTAACTAGATTACTTTTTAATGACAACGCATGATACAAATCCAAGTTCTTATGATTTAATTTCCATTATACCATGGTATTTTTGAATACTCCATTCTGATTGGCTTGAAGGTGTGCATTAAAACCCTTTAACTCACCGGTAGCTCCAGTAAGTTTGATTACATTAGAAATTTAACTGACAAAATCACTGTACTTTTCACCTGTTTGATCTAAAATTTCACTGTAAGCATCAATAAAAGACTTAACTTGGCAAATGAACATGGTATAAGTGGGATAATCCACAGCTAGCCGTGCGTTAAAGGATTTTAATGCACTTCGCAGAGGCAACCACCCGACGCGAAGCCTCCACGTCGTGCATTAAAACCCTTTAACGCACGGCTAGCTGTGGATTATCACTTACTTATTCATATCAACTTGAGGATATAAGTACATTGAACTTAATATTTTGAAACGTTATATTTCTCAAAATGCAAAAGATATGGCATGAAGCTTCTTATTGCTCTTCGTTTTAATTGATTAGAAAAATGTGAGTTGTTGTGTATCTTATGAACGTCACAAAATCCTAAAGCCATCCTAAACAACATATTTTTCCAATTGTGATCAGGTGGTGAAATGCAACGTCTACATAAAAGTCTCCTTCACACAAATGTATATGATTAAATCAATGATGTGATTTTCAGATTCACGCGCTGGAGGACAAGATAAGACGTTCCCAGAAACCCACAGTGGTGACTCACCTGGGAAGCTCATATAAAGGTAATTAATAAACGTGTTGTGTATTGACTGATGTAGAATCGTATATCAGGTGGCGGGGGGTGTGGAGGAAGAACAGTTTGCCCATCTGTTTTCCACATGCCATTTAGTGTCTTTAATATTCAGTTGTAATATAAAGTTGGGCTCTACAGAGTCCTAATGAGTGCAAAATATATGTCAGATATCTCTTCGCCTGTTCTTTACATCTGTAAGTTTAACAAATGATGGGAGACAAACCTCATCTTTATTCTCTCAGAGCGATCAGTCACACAGAGCGCTCCGGACCCTCCACAGCTTTTCCCTGCTGCTGTAATAAAGAGCTCATCCATAAATCTAATGCTTTTCACAGGCTGTGTGTCTCCTCAGTTCCCACCGATGACCCCAGATTCAGAAACCTCAAAGCTGTATTGTACCGTCTTAGGATGTAGCTTTATATCTTATAAGGAAAAGGCAGTAATTGCTTATCATTACTTATTTACAATACCTCAGAAAAAGCAAACCCATTCGAAACATTTTCCTGGGCTTGTGCTACTGGACGTATGTAGAGAGTGAAATTAATGTTCCTTGCATTACAAAAATCCATACTGAACACAACAGAAGATAAAGAGTCTAATAACCTTGAAATTTGAACGGGTTTTGATTGGCTTTCAATGTCTTAGTATACATCTGCTGGGAAAAAGTTACTCTGAAAGTGACCCCAAAGATATCGCTATCACTGTCTCTTAAAGGCACAGTTCACCCCAAAATAAAAAATTCTGTCATCTTTTACTCCCCCTCCAAACCGGTATAAATGTCTTTGTTCTGATGAACACAGAGGAAGATATTTGGAAGAATGTCAGTAACCAAACAGATCTCATCTCAGTATTTATTTTTCCTACTATGGCAGTATGGGGGATGAGATCTGTTGCTGACATTCTTCCAAATATCTTCCTTTGTGTTCAGCAGAAATAAATTCCGGTTTGAAACAACCATATGGTGAGTAAATGTTGAATTTTTTTTATTTTTGCAGTGGAGGAATCCCTTTAAATTTAGAACAGTTTGTAAAACTGTGTAGTTATTGTCTTAGTTATGAACCCACCTTTATAACTGGTCACAAACATATGCTTTAACATGTTTTACCACGAGTATTCATACACCAGATTTCTGTGTGGTTAAAAAATAGTTGTTTTGAAGACGAGATCCTTACGGGCTCGTCTTACGTCCCCGTTGGACCATTTGGGCTGTCCTGGGGTCAGTCAGACAGGTCGGGTTATTTATTAGATCCTCATTTCTCCATGCTTCCTGATCAAAGGCTTGTTTGGGTGTCAGTTCTGTCTCTCTCTATCAGGCCGTCTGTTTCTGGACGTTCACACACCCTGATCTCATCAGAAGATGTCAAATAGACTTTCCAGAGGGACACACGGCTCCTGCTCGCTGCCATTCACTCACAGCTCTAATGAGACTGAAAAACCGCCGTAACACAAACAGATCTCGTTCATCCCTCATGTGCTGTCTGTTCAAGCCGGACAAAAATGTCTTGGTCCTAAATCTACCCACACGGCATTTTAAAACATTTTCTGATGCCATCGCCTTCACAAAATGTAGACGGCAATATTATGCTTTTGTTTAGCGCAATAGTTTTGTTTGGAATTTCTATAGAAGCATTGCATTAAACGTTATGGGGGAAAACAATCCCAGAATGCATTATGATTTATTAAAGGAGAACAGTACAGAACAGATTTTCTCATGGCATCCAGATGTACTGTATATGACTTCTTCAGCTGAACATTTTTTTCGGCTTTTTATCTTTTCTTGGTTCTTGACAGCGAGACACGCAAGAACCAACATGATTTGAAGTTTAGATGAATATGAATCTAAGAGTGATCCAGCATATTTCAAAGTCGTTACTCTGTTGTCTAGGAATTACAAATATAGAAATAGAAACAATCGGCAATGACTGTTGGAAATGCAATTTTTGCATTATATTTTTAAGAACTCAACGGTCTTAAAGGAATAGTTCACCTTCAATATGAAAAATCTGTATCATTTACTCAACCTGTTGTCATTTTAAACCTGTGTGTTTTCTTTTTTCTGCAAAACACAAAAGAAGATATTTTGAAAAATGTTGTTAACCAAAAAGCGTTGGTCCCCATTGACTTCTGTTTTATGTACACAAAACCAATGCAAGTCAATAGGGACCAACGCTTTTCTGTTAGCAACATTTTTCAAAATATCTTTTGTGTTCTGCAGAAGAAAGAAAGTCATTCTGGTTCGAAATGACATGTAGGACGTGTACAAAATGACAGAATTGTCAATCTTTTCAGAATTTCAACCGTTCCTTTAAGTAAGCAAGAACAGAAAAACTAAAGTATAAGCTACTGAAAACAGTCAATTTTTGCATTGCACTTTACATGTTGCTTCTAGCATCCCTTTACTAGCACATCATTCATCAACTTTTACAATACGATACAATGAAATGTAAATCTGATCGAAATAGACAAACGTCCTCCAAATGCATACATAAACAGAAGGTGTAGTATGTAACTCAAAATGTGTGCAGGCTGAATGTTCTGATGTTCTTCTCACAGGAATTGTACATCATGTTTTCCACAGCAATATCCTGCCCACCCTTCAATGACTTCATGACGTCCTAAAATAACTCAAGCTAGTTTTTGTTCGTGCAGTCGCTGCGCCTGTGACGTTTCTCCTCACACCCGCTTATCCGTTAAATAAAGGGTGGATAGCGGAAAAGCCCCCACCTAGATTGAGCTAAAGCGTCTTGTATTTGGTCACAATGCCGTCATTATGTCCCGTGTTACTGAGAGCCGGCACCCGTAACTGCTCGACTGGAAGCGTGTCTGATTTACGGACTGATTATTGCCACGTGCTGCTTACGGGTGTGTGTTGAAGTGAATGAACGAATGTGTTCTTATCTTTTAACTAGTGCAGTTACATGCACTTATACTTGCAGTTAAACAAATCTCAAAGCCCAGGTCCCACTACAGACATGACATTATTTCCTTATGGATGAAAATAAGGGTTAAAGACCTTGAATAGATTTACATTAAAGACAGGACCTAGTGTACTATAATATCTTTTAAAACAATCTTTTCTACTATATCAAGTAATATAAAGCAGAGTTGTGTTCTCTTCTTTTGTTGAATTTTTGCCGTTTTATTTATTTTTTATTTTTTATATTACCTATCATTGAACATTTTGTTTTAGATCATTTAGTTTATTTCTAGGCTACATTTTTTATTTGATTTAAATGAAGAGAAATGTTTTAATAGTTTTATTAATCTATTATAACCTTGCTGCAATATTGTTCCGTTTTTGTTTTCAGATGCCTCACACAACAGCCTCGACCCTTTCAACGAACCCACCGAGTTTGAGTACCTCCGGAAGGTTATGTTTGAATATATGATGGGACGAGAGACCAAGGTATAATTTAAAGGTTTTTTTTTGCTACTTTATACCATGATCTGTTTGAATACTGGATTCTGATTGGCTGGAAGGTGTGCATTAAAAGCCTTTAAAGCACGGGTAGCTCCAGTCAGTTTTTATTACATTTAAAATGAGCTCACAAAATAACCGTCATTTTCACCTGTTTGATCTAAAATGACACTGTAAACATCAATAAAAGCTTTAACTTGGCAAATAACCATGGTATAAGCAGGATAATCCACGGCTAGCCGTGCATTAAAGGATTTGAATGCACATCGCGAAGGTGGTTCTTTGCCTTCCCGTCGTGCATTAAAATCCTGTAATGCACGGCTAGCCATGGATTATCCATTACCTGTTTCATGACGTCATCTGAAAAAATAATTTATAAAAATTTTAAAAAATCAAATCGCTACATCTATGTGAAATAGGGCTGTCACAATATACCTGTTGTGACAATAATTGTGGTAAATATTGGTATTGTGTTGATATTACACATTAAAGGTTGAGCTGATTCCATCACCGATGACTGACACATGACGATGTTGAGCCAGCATCGTAATTCCAGCAAATGTTTTACTTTCGTCACGTGACTCTCGCTGCTCTGTGCTGCGGGCTTCAAATCGCATCGTTGACAAATATGAACAAAGTTAATAGGCATAAAACCTCGCACTGTACAGTTTATACTGGCCTGACTTTATAACCGTGGAGCTCACGCTGAATAAACAAATGAAGAGTTTGGTTCCAAAATGAGAACTCCGTTTTTACACATTTTCAAAAGTCATGTTTTTATTATGATATCATGTTTTTATTGTGTAAGTTAGCTGTATTTTTTGAGTTATTATGGCTTAATTCAAAACAAACCAACTGCAGTTTGATTGAGATTGATAAAAACATGATTTTTGAAAAATCTTATAAACGGAGTTATCTCATTTTGGAACCAAACTCTTCACATATTGTTATTGTTGATTCATTTGGCCACAACAATTTTGTAGAAAAAAAATCTGATATTGTGACGGCCGTCACAGCCCTAATGTTAACCATTTGAATAGATGTTATGAATTGCCTACTAGTTTCTTTCCCTGCAACGCTTGTTTGTTTTTCCACAACATAACCGTGACTCTTTTTAAGAGGAAGGATGCAGTGTGATGGGAGTCCGGATGGAAACGTATAAAAATATTTACTCCCATGCTAACTCCCAACAGGACTGTAATGAACAAATCTGGTCCGTTTAGCAGAGGTTAATTAACAGCCCGCCGGACACCGCCCTAAAACCAGCAGGAATCCCCCTGGTTTCTAATAAACAGTCAGGACCTCATGACATCACAGCAGGCTTCCCTGTGAGAGAGGAAGTCTTAGCGCCTGTCACTTTAAGAGAGCTGCTCGAGGTACGACCGAGCCGAGCTGGTTCTGATTAAGCTCGGGGTTTAAATGTGCTCATGAACACTGGAAGATCTATCCAGGCTTGAATACACAGCAGAAGGCCTGTTTTGTCTTGGCGAGCTGTAATTGCTCGCAGAGGCTGAAGATGGGCGGGTCTATATTCTGCGAAAGGATTTTTCACTTTGACATGGCGTACAATTCACATTGAAGCGTAAAAACATCTCCGTGCACGAATGAGTTTTAGTCCTGTGGTTGCTTGGCTTTGTGGCTCATTTAATGTATTCCCCACCCAACAATATGAGACCCATTTTGTTGCACGAAGACATCATTGGAAAAAATGTGTAACATCCTGAGACTGATGAGAAAATCTAATGATTTCATGGTGTCTCGTGTGTTACTGGAATAAATGAGGTAAATGATGTTCAGCAAAACAAATACTTGCAATAATGATCCTCGGAAGATTCACTTGAATAGCAAAGATTTGCTTAGAAAACACTACTTCTGGTCCCTTGGAATATGTTTTATTCTAAGGCAAACATCTCTCATGCTAAATCGAACACTTGAGCTTTTTACTTTCATGTATAAGTTATCAGGCCAAAAAAAGTTTGCCAAGAGAACCAAATAAAGTCCTGCCACCTTCAAGCATCAGGATAATGCTACCAGAACACCTTGGCAACTGCGTCGTGGCAACAGGTTTTTGCTTAATAAGCATGAGTTTGATCAGTTTGATCTTTTTTTCCCCACAGACGATGGCAAAAGTTATAACATCCGTGCTGAAGTTTCCCCCTGACCAGGCACAGACGGTTATGGAGCGGGAGGATTCCCGTGTGATGGTGAGCAGGGTTTGATCTCCAAACGCTTACTCTGGCTCTGTTGTAGTTTAGTATGCGATAGCCGTTTGTCTGCAAGCGTTTTCAAGGGTGAATCTTCAAAGACTTGTGATTGCCCTGTGTCAACAAACGGCTTTAACCAGAGTATCCCACATGTGTTGATGTTCTGTCTCATGAATAAAAGCACAGAGACGAGTCAGATTTCAGGAATTTAAAGTTCAAATATTTGCTTGGTTGTTGCTTTAGTCTTCTTGATGTTGGATGGAATAAAAGATATCGCAACACATTATTTATGAATATATCCAATAATGTTGCTCATGATGCAAGGGGTTTAAACACCCTTAAGGTCCCAGTGAAATGAAAAATGACGATGCCTATTCTTTCATGAAATACTGCAGCGTTTGCTGTAAATAGTTTATGGACGTGGCTCATTCTCTTTTTAAAAATCGTCTGCCCTCATAACCTTTAAAGTCTGAAAATGCGCTTCCGTCCTGTAATGACTATCCATCTTAGATGATGTATGTTAGACGGCTTGGGCGGAGCATCCGTTAACTCCTCCCCTTCAACTGTGCAACTCCTTTTCAACAAAATGCAATCGAAGAGAAAGACGAAAGCCACGCCCACTATTTTTCTCATTCAAAATTCCATTTCGCTCGGAAATGCGTCAAAATACGGAAGTAAAACCGATCGCAACTTCACGGGGACTTTAACTGTAGAGTTTAACTCACCCTGCACCATTTGTTCCAAATCACACGACTTGTTCGGGACAGATTTACTGGTAACATCAGGCAATTAACTACATAGCAACTCACTGGGAACCACCGCAGTATTTCAACAGAACAGCGTCCCTCCCACTCTCTCCTAAAATCTAGTTTTTCACATTGCGATGTGAATTGTTCTTGCTCGGGTTTGTGGGTTGTATTTGGCTTGGAATTTTAATACGCGTGTCCGCAAGAAAGTGAGCTCCTGTTCTCCATCTGTGTTTTATAGCCTTGGCTCCGGTGAGGTGGATGAACCGTGCCGGAACCTGCTTGACAGAAGAACAGATGCATCTGCTGCTGCGAGACCATTGTCATGAAAGCACCCGGTCTTCTTATCTGTGTGTGTGCGAGAGAGAGAGTGTGTGAGCGTGTGATTTTACGGTTACTGGTACAAGGGAATAAGGTTAGATTAAGATATTGAGAGAGAGAAAGATTCCTGCATTAAATAGCTTGCCAGGAAATAATTTATTATATGGACTTTTTGTTGCTTTTTTAGCTTATGGTTCTTTTATAAAGCTGCATTTGTATGATTTGTGCAATATGTTTGATTGTAATTTTCAGTTCGATTCCTTTTCCTGAAATATTTTCTCTGTATTTCGTTTCTTTGTTTTATGGTAAAATGAAATGACCCTTTAACTGTCTGTCCAGCACATGTACGATATAGACACGGGCTCCTAGTACTGTAAGCTGATTGTATACTGATTTATATTCCATGTCTTATTTAATACGGTATTTTCTAGGGAAACTGAAAGAATAGAATCATGCTTCATATTGTAAATTGTAGATAATCATATATGCATAAAAATGCTATGAATCTCTGTAGGGCACATTGCGGTGGTTAATACATTTTAAGACAACTAATAAAAGTTTTATTCACACTACATTCAAACCTTTTTTGCCCGGCATGCAGAATCTGGTAAATATTTTTGGGGAAAAAAAACAGTTTTTGCACTAATGTAATGGTTTTGCATATGATTGTAACATCATTATGACAAGCTGCCCTTATAATAAATGTACTGTGGACTTACCATGGTACACATGATGGAATCAGATGGCAATACTATGATTGTTTTGAGTCCTTAAAAATGTATATGTATAGGTTCTCCAAGGTACGTCAAAGAAAACGTGTCATCCTAAACTCTTTATTCCATCTTTAAATATTCGTCACACTGTCAAATGTTTGGTCGTTTTCAGAAATCTTCAAGAACGTTTCAGAAAACGTTGAATTCGCGCAGCCAGCAGTACCGAGCGCTGACAACAGGCGTCGCCAACGGACGCCGCTCTGCGCTCCTGTAACGTGATATGTGACGCTCGCACGCAACGCGCGTTCACGAGAGCGCGGCTCGTTTTAATGCCAAGAGAAACTCTAAAGACGCAACAGATTCACAAGCAGACGAGAGGAGCCAGCAATGAGCCCGCAGCCCTGACGCAAACCTTTCTTTTACCACAATACAGCTCGCGTGCATGCGTTTCATTCTCACTTAAAGGAAAGAAAGCTGTTTAAATGTCGTTTGTCGCATTAATCTCAAGTTTCTAGAGATTGAATCGCTTTTATAAAGTTCGCATTAGTTTGACTGGAGCACCGAGGATGCGCAACAGAATGACGGGACGTTCTCCACGGAAAATACGCACTTTGGATGTTTTTGTGTGTTTGGCTTTTGTTTCTTCGGCTTATTCTTTTAACATTGACTTGGAGCATCCCGTGGTTTTCCGCGGGCCGGAATCAACGTTTTTCGGGTATTCGGTTCTGGAGCACGTCCATGACAACACACGCTGGTGAGTATTACGTAAAGTTTGGTTTTTAGTTAACGTTGCATTTATATTTTATATCATCTTTAAAATAGTCAAAAACGTTAACACTCAGTCAGACATCAAATAAAAAGACTTTCAAGGACGTCGTTGTAAAAATGCTGTTGGTATTTTTGAGACTGGAAATCTTTGCGTATAATAGTAAGATTTGTTTCTTGCGCCTGCAGCACAGTCTTAGCTTTATTAAACCCTTTAAAACAACAACAACAACAACATAAAACACTTCCATATAAATCTATGCTTTCGTCTTGTCGACACGGATGCTAAAGCTCTCCGGCGGACTTCGGTTGCTATGGTAACCTCCTCACGAGCGCGTCTGTGAAAAAACCCGCTGACTGAACTTTTTTGAACATGATGTGAAAACACTTGTGACATTTTAATTCTCTGTTGGTCGGTTCTCATGTGAGCTTGTTCCTGTTTATTTTGCGTTATTTGTTTACCCGCTTTGTTTACTTTGGATTGTTACTGGTGTTCTCATTACGGGGAAAATACGCTTTCTCTGACAAAATAAGATTTATGGTCATTGAAATGTTGTTTATGTAACATGATTTAACATATTTAGAAGTTGAGCATAAACACTGTGAAGTATTTTGTTTGTTTGAGTGTGACAATTGGACTCTTGGCATGACAAGAACTTCTTACGAAAAATATGTGTTCATGTTTTATTATTATAAGCTAAACCCTGTTTTAAATGTTAAAGGGAAACATTGGCCTAGCGCTTGGCTCAGTGAATACCATTCCTGCTGGAAAAACAACAACAATAAAAACCATTACAGAATCTTGTTATAATGGGAATTGTATTGGTTTTAATGGAAAAAATGCTGTCTGGTACCCCTACTGCAAAAAAACAATAGAAACCATTAAAGAAGTTGTAATGGTCTGAATGGTTTTAAAGGGATTTGTACTGGTTTTAATGGAAAAAATGCTGTCTGGTACCCCTACTGCAAAAAAACAATTGAAACCATTAAAGAAGTTGTAATGGTCTGAATGGTTTTAAAGGGATTTGTACTGGTTTTAATGGACAAAAAATGCCGTCTGGTGCCCCTACTGCCCTTGTAATGGTCTGAATGGTTTTAAAGGGATTTGTACTGGTTTAATGGAAAAAATGCTGTCTGGTGCCCCTACTGCAAAAAAAAACAATAGAAACCATTAAAGAAGTTGTAATGGTCTGAATGGTTTTAAAGGGATTTGTACTGGTTTTAATGGAAAAAATGCTGTCTGGTACCCCTACTGCAAAAAAAACACTGAAACCATTAAAGAAGTTGTAATGGTCTGAATGGTTTTAAAGGGATTTGTACTGGTTTTAATGGACAAAAAATGCCGTCTGGTGCCCCTACTGCAAAAAAAACAATAGAAACCATTAAAGAAGTTGTAATGGTCTGAATGGTTTTAAAGGGATTTGTACTGGTTTTAATGGAAAAAATGCTGTCTGGTGCCCCTACTGCAAAAAAAAACAATAGAAACCATTAAAGAAGTTGTAATGGTCTGAATGGTTTTAAAGGATTTGTACTGGAAAAAATGCTGTCTGGTGCCCCTACTGCAAAAAAAAAACAACTGAAACCATTAAAGAAGTTGTAATGGTCTGAATGGTTTTAAAGGGATCTGTACTGGTTTAATGGAAAAATGCTGTGTTGTGCCTCTACTGCAAAAAAAACAATAGAAACCATTAAAGAAGTTGTAATGGTTTTAAAGGGATTTGTATTGGTTTTAATGGAAACTGTAATGGTGTCTACTAGTATGTGATGGATTCTATTGGTGGGATGTTAAATCCTACTGGAATAATGCCCAAAACACACTACAAAAAGGAATATTGTAATGGTTTTAATTGAAAAAAGCTATTGGGTTGTACGAGTATTCTAATGTAAGCCATTCGAATTTCTGTGATGGTTTCTATGTTTTTTTCAGCAGGGTGGGTAAGTGTTGGGTTCTGTTGGTGGGATTTTATCTGTTGGATTGGAACCAACAAAACATCATTCAATCCCATTGAAATAAAACGCAGAAAGAAAGTGTGTAATGGCTTTATTGATAAACATATGATGGTTTACAATTGTATTTTTAAAAGAAACCATTAGAATCCAACTATAAAGCTGATGATAGAACTCGCATCACAAGTTATACAGTCAATCCATGACAACATGACAAAATTCACCTCCAGTCCTGAATCACATCCCAAAACCCTGTACAGCATTCCGTCTCAATGTCAAAAATTGAAGCAGTCCTTCTGAAATCACCCTACCTGCTTATCAGCTGTTGCTTACGTGTCCAGTTTGAAATGAACCTGAGTCACAGGAATTAATACTAACTACCTTGTATTGTTTTGCATTACATCAAAAAGTCTGCGTTGTCATGTATGGTGACCATGTGTTCTGATGTGTGTAGGATTGTGGTTGGGGCGCCCAAAGCAAACTCATCCTACAGCAGTTCGGTTCATTCACCCGGTGCCGTGTACAAGTGCAGAATCCGCAACAACCCGGAGCAGCGCTGCACTGAGATGGACCTGGGCCGAGGTCTGTATCATCACACCACATCCCTCTCTCTAAGTGCGAATGACTAACTCATCTGTTCATACTTGCTTTAGCTCATCGTGATGTTTTTAATACTGTTCCTTTGGACATATGTATTTGAAAAGAACTAGGTGCTTTGGTGCCCCTCAAGCTGAAATCAAACATGGAATTTGGACCTGTCAATATTTACAAACCTGCTTTCTGGATGAATGTTTTACCAGCTCTGTTTGTCTAGTCTTGTTTTGGTCATGGTAATGTTCTTCACTCTAGTTATTAAAATCATATAATCATTTTTCCTATTAATGTGCTATTTTAACATGCGTTTCAGCGCTGATAGAGGTTAGATCGACCCGTTTCCTATTCCAAACACGGGATGGGAATCATAGGCGTCAACTCGCAAAATAAGCTTGTTATGATGAACAGCAGTACAGTATCAACATTAACAAACTAATTAAGAAAAACTACTTACACCATCCTTGTGGTAGCCAGTTTCGCATTCTGTCATCGTTTACTCACCCGCTTCTCATTTCAAACCTGTACGACTTCCTTTCTTCCGCAAAACACAAAAGAAGATATTTTGAAGAATGTCATTAACATCCCCCCTTGCTGTGCTGTTCTGTTATCAACATTTTTCAAAATATCTTCTTTTTCTGTTCTGCCGAAGAAAGAAAGTCATTAAGGCTTGAAATGACAAGAGGGCTTGTAATTGATGACAGAATTTCATTTTCAAGGTGAACTACTCCTTTAATCAAGTTAATATAAAAGTCGCCAATTCTAGAAATGTTTCTCGTATCTGTCTAAATAGCTGTATCATTCTCTAAAAATCAGTCTTTGCTCCTGAAGTATTTTGATAGATGTGATGAATGGTTTGGCTAATATTTTCCGAGCAGCTGGGCCAAATATCCGACGTGTAGAAATCTCTTGAAGCTGTATGAGTTTTCACTTGTGGCGAGGAGAAGAGAGTGGTTTATGTGGCTTTAATACAGCACCCCTGTCTACTGACAGAACACACATGAGTAAATGAAGCATGTCAGTAGATCTGGGGCTCCGGCTCACAGTTCACATGGATCATGGAGGATAAGAGCCCTCAGGGACCTCTCTTGAGAAATACTGCTACTGATATCACACAACTAGACTCGTTTCTTTGCAGTCGCATTAAAGCAACAGTTCACCCAAAAATGAAAACACTTATTGACTAAACACGTATGACTTCATTTCTTTCAGTTGTGAAGAATTCAGAGTCGATCGTTTGCATGCAACAGAAGCAAACGGTGACCGTTAAAACACCATAAACATTCTTCCGAAGTCATCCATCGGTGGCTTTAGACTTGGAATATCACACGAACACGAGATCTACTTTAACGCTGCAGTTTGGGTGCTGTTTTGTCCTTTCTGGAGCTCGACAGCCTGTGGTCACCGAGTGCTAATGTTGTATGAAAAAAAGCTGTGTAAACATTCTTGAGAATTTCTTCTTTCGTTTTGAACGGCTCATTCGGGGCTGGAACGACACGAGGGTGAGTGAAGGATGACAGAATTTTCATTTACGAGTGTTTAGAACTTGTTAAAGGTTCGTTACAAAGGTCTGTTGTCAATTTATGAAGAATGTCTTTTGGCTCAGGGGGTATCACAGCACCGTGACAAGACGTTTACTCATCCGCTTGGAGACGCAAAACAATTTACTGGAAACAAAATGGTCTCGCTCGTCGCAATTGCAAGCATATTGAGAGAAATTCTTTAGTTGTAGACTAATTTTCTTCCTTAAAATGATAGTTCGCTTAAAAATGAAACTTCTGTCATCGTTTACTCGCCCTCTTTTCATTTCAAACCCGAATGACTTCCTTTCCACCGCAGAACACAGGAGAAGATCATTTGAAGTTGCATGGACACAAAACTAATGCAAGTGAATGAGGGCCAGTTAACAACATTCTTCAAAATATCTTCTTTTGTGTTCTGCAGAAAAAAGAAAGTCGTACAGGTTTGAATAAACGATGAGAGAATCTTTTATTTTTGGGTGAACTATCACTTTAAAGCTCCTTCTTCATCGTCTTCAGTATGTCTCCTCATTAAATCGAGTAATTATGTTATTTCCTTCGAAGTAACACAGAGCTCATTCAAAGCCACGGTCGGAGAGAAGATTTATGATCTTTTTATAGAGTAATTGCTTCATTTGATTGTCTGTGCGATGAGAGTTAATTTCTGCACTGAATGGTTTACGGTATAATGTTCTTGCCAATAAAATAGCTCATTTTTGGATCTGTGATACCATTTGATATCCGGCTTCTAACCAGCGCTTTTTAATATTCTTTATGAAACGAGCGGGTCATTTATGTTATTTTAGACTATAATAATTTAATAAGTTTCATCCAGGTGTTTTTTCCAGAAACTCCTCTCGACCTGAAGAACATGTCACTCAGGAATCACGCAGATGCATAAACACACACGTTTGTCTCAGAGATGGCCGAGGAGAACCGTGTTGTAGATTTGATGGGATGTTTTTAGTCTGAGGAACGTTCCCCGTGCTCTCATTTGAAGTGGCGGCCAATGTTTTTGAGAGGGGATTCTTCTCGAGGTTTGACCTCTGTGTGCGATGAGTTGTGTGTTTTGGACGGTGCTTCGCTGCTAATTGTTGAAAATAATGTTTTGTCCTCATCCCAAGAAAATATTTTTTCTAGATCTAGATCTGACGCTCCTATTTGTATGCTTTGGATGTTTCACAGCTCTCGGGTTAACTTCAAACAACTCGTACAAGACACACGGGAGGACCTTTTCCCACCTTTGACAAGTTACTGGAAGTTACTTTTTAGAAATAAAATGTAACTGCAAAAAACAGCTTTAAGGAACAGTTCACCCCAAAATAAAAATTCTGTCATCATTTACTCACCCTCAAGTTGTTTCAAAACTTGAAAGAAAGATATTTGGAAGAATGCTTGTAACAAGACAGTTTTCGGTCACCATAGAAGGAAAAATGACAATGGTAGTCAAAAGTGCCCCAGAACTGTTTGCTTTTCTACATTATTCAAAATATCTTATTTTGTGTTCTACAGAACAAAGGCATTTATAAAGATTTCTTTTTCTACTATGGTAATCAATGGTGGCCAAGAACTGTGTAATTACAAGCATTCTTCAAAATGTCTTATTTTGTTTTGAACAGAACAAAACATTTAAACATCTTTTTTTACTATTGTAGTCAATGGTGACCAAGAACCGTTTAATTACAAGCATTCTTCAAAATATCTTATTTTGTGTTGAACAGAAGAAAATACATTTATAAATTTTGTTTACTATGGTAGTCAATGGTGGCCAATAAGTGTTTAATTACAAGCATTCTTCAAAATATCTTTCTCTGTGTTCAACAGAACACATACATTTATAAAGATTTGAAACAACTGGAGGATAAGTAATTGATGGAAGAATTTGTATTTTTGGGTGAACTGTTTCTTTAAACCAGCAGGGAAATCTGGTTAGTTTTGATTTATTGCTTCGCCAGTAAACCAAAACATCCACATTTTTTGCTAAATTAATAAAATAGTCACATTTATTGAAAAACAGGCTACTTGCTGTATCAATGCGTGTTTATTTTTATACTTAGATAACCGTGTCCTTTGTTTAGAAACTGCTAACATCAAACATTATTGTGAGTTGAGAAGCGCTTCTTGTGTGGCGGTCTATGTATAGCGTCCTGTATCAGTTACTCTCTCGGCTCTGTGATGGTTAGCCTGTTGGCAGCTCACTTGGTTTTGGAAGAAATCTATTCAATCGTGCTTTCGGACTGGTGTGAAGTTTTGTGGTAACGTGTTGCTTCATTCAGTCAGAGTGAAATCAGGTGGGAGTAGAACTGACTTCAGTTCAATCGGGGAATTTTATAGTCTGACTCGAGTCTCGACGCTGATGCTGTTAGTCTGCTGAGGAAAAGGACGAGAAAATAACCAGAGACAAGGAATCCTGCCACTGTCTCGGGATTCATCACTCTCTGTCTCTCTGTCTCCTGTTCACAATCACTGAGAGAGAGACGCTGGAGTTCAATGCTCGTACATAAACATTTCAGATGACCCTTTTGCACTGATAAACTCCCTTCTGGGAAAGATCACGCCTTGCTTATTAATTCTTACTTTGTAATGTATTCAAAACAAAATTTGGGAATGGACAGTTATTAATAATAGTCTAGTTATTGTCATCTGTCATTGAAAATCCTCGGTCATTTTCTTTGGCACACTGTAGTTTTTAAAATATGAGATAAAACTTAGGCCTTTTTAACTCACAGTACACAGTAATTTTTAGGAGTGGCTGCACGTCTAAGATAGTTGTTTATTACTATTATCTATTCATTTCTGCGTTTATTAATTCCTTTATTCGTGCACTTTTTTGCACAACAATTTCATGTTAACATTAGCTACACCAGAGTTTTGCGTATCAAAGATGTTGCGTTGAACTCGCAATCTCATCGTTGTTTTGTCTTCAACGACTGATGCACACGGGTGTCTGTGTTCGGATTCTGTCTCAAATATCGACTTTCTGAAACGGTTCAATCTCAGTCAGAAAACGGTGGAGTGCTTTCGACTTTTTGTCTGTCCGCTGGCAAAACTAACGTTCTGATTCTGTGCTGTAGGGAATAAGCAGAGAGAGTCTTGCGGGAAGACGTGTCAAGGCGACAGGAACGACGAGTGGATGGGGGTCAGTCTGGCACGACAAGACAAACCCAACGGCAAGATTCTGGTACGTATTCCGATTGGATGAGCCGGTTTTCTGAACTGTTGTAAAAGCTGAGAAACATATACGTGTTTTCATGGCTTATAGTGGTTCACTTCACTTTCACTTTTTCATAGCTTTCTTATTTCTTTCATACATATAGCCTGTAGAAAGGGTTTAATCTGGGAACGCAGACCGCACAGGAAACATGTTCAAAAAGTTTATGTTCACGTGCAGATGAAAGACTGTTGAGCAGGTAATTACGGTCGACGTTGTGCAGATGTTTGTGTAGTGATTCACTTTGAGGGAAGGAGAATGAGGGTCCCTTTAGAGAACCAGAGACTCATTTAACACTAAACAATCTCAAGGCTTCTTCATTTCAACCCTTAATTGTCCTTGTTCCTAAATTTTCCTTTCCGACCGACTGACATTTTAATCATCCTGCAGTTGTTCTACGCAAACCACATTCACTTGTAAAACATTGGGAGAAACCGAAGCCATCATTGTTACAAATATCTTTCATGACGGCCGCATTGTGAAACTCCAGCTGTTCGTCACATCAAGAGAACACAAAGGCGTTCCTGTCGGTGCTCAAGCGTGGGTCTGGAGCGTTTGAAGTGGGGCTGTTTTATCTTGATGACAGATCCGAGCTCTGGAGTTAAAGGGCTTTGACTGGACAAACAAGACATTAGCACCGATCACAGATGCAGTGTTACGTTGGATGAGAGGATGCTGGGGTTTGTTTTGGCGTGTGGTGGTCCAACTCAAGGGCAGACCTCTTGTTATGGGACAACTGTAGGGAGCTGTGGGGGTCCGGCAGGAAGGTTGATGCGGGCAAGGACACTTGCAGCAGTCTTTGATGTTTAGAGACAAACACACACTAGTATGATGATGAGAGAGACGAGATGTGCGATTGTGTATTTTCGATAGCGTATCATTTTGGCAGTAATGAAGGTTGAATTAGTAGCTAAAGCTGTTCAGGGAGTTCCTGCCGTTGAACCGTTCTGCAGTTTTTGTTTCAAAAAATGTTTTTAAAACACATGTTAAAGTATTAAAAAAGTACATTTTTATTTGTAATATTTTATGCCACAGAGAGGAAATGTTATCGCTCAGATGTTGCTGTTTTGTGTTTTATGGCTCATGTGATGTTTTAATGGATTTCTCAGTTGTGTTTCATTTACGTATCAATTCTGGAGAAATAAAATAGCAACAAATGAGACAACTGTTAAACACGTGTAGATTGTAGAGGTAAAATAATCTGGATTTGGGTCATTTCATGAGAAATGTTTGAGTTCATATTGAGATCTTCAATAAAATAAACTTTTAATCGCAGACTTGACAAATCTGAGCTTAGTTTGAGACATTGTTGACGTCTCTTCTAAAACTCTAATGACATTTGTCATCTTCCTCTTTTTCTCAGGAGAATTATGCAAAAGTCTGATTATTTTTAAGTAAATCCAAAAATCCTTTTATCCATTATAGATAAGTTCATACATGTCAAGTCAAACATAACATTCATGTATCTTATAGGTGACGGGGTATATAAAGCACATACAGTAGATGTACCTCTCGTGTGCCTCACCGCAGCTAATGCGTTCATCTGAATAGAATCGCGTTTACATGGAAGCGTGTTGGAGGGCTGTTGGACAGATGTGTGGCCGACGTCTCTCAGCCAATCAGATCTCAGCTCGCACAGGAACATGATTAGGTCCCCGGACTCTCCGTTGACTCAGATCCTCTCGAGAAAAGTGCCTCAAAATTCGTTCCTTATTTAGCAAAGCACTACGTATTTCATAACGTCGGTCCCGTGTATTTCCTAATGCCGGCTGCCAGAAACCAGGGCGGAGATTCATCAGACAGATATTTCTTTGGCTTTTATTAGAAAAAGGCTTTAGCTTGAGGTTTTATCTACGCTGAGATGGTTATCAAATAGAGATCATTTTGCATTCGGACGATAGAGCATCCAATACAGTAGAGCCGGTTGTTTTAGTCTCCGATGGAGAAAAACAGACCAGCAGTGTGTTTCTCAACGTCATCTGACTTCATCTGGGATTGCGTATGAGGCTTTGTACCGTAAGGTCTTCAACTCACAGTCATCCTGTATGATTTCCAACATGTGCTGTAGTTACAGAATACATATGAGGAACATCAGGAACATTCATAATGAAGAGTTTGCTCAGAAGAGGATGTATTTGATCAACATTTTATGTCGTGTTGTTATAGAAATACAAATGAACTTCTGTGTGCTCAAGTTAGTCTTGGCTCAAAAAAGACGTACTGTATATGATTTGAGCATGAAATGTGTTCGAGAAATGACCCAGTTTTGGTTCTGAGCTCATTTTCCTGCTGTTTACAGAACAGCATGTGAGGAAAGAGGAAGGGGGGGTTTATTGTTGAGGATCACAGGACAGTATTAATGAGAAAAACAGAGGCGATTTGGATCACTGTTTGGAAGTCTGCTTGAATTTTATTTTATTTTCTGCTTGGGTTTAATGATTTTGTAAAACGAGAAGCGTGTTTCCTTTTGTTACTGTTGCTCATAATTCAGGTTGTTTATACAGACCTTTATTCTATAGTATTAAAATTGTTTATATGAATATGAACGATACTTGTATCACGTTAAGCTACTTTAAACCAGGGGTTCCCAAAGTAGGGGTCTCGACTCCCCGCGGGGTCGCAAGATGATTTCCAGAAATCTGTTTTTAATGATTAGAAATAGCTTATTAAATCAATGAGTGTAACAAGATAATATTAGTCAGGTTAAAGATAAGACCATGAAAATAAAAAGCCATCAACCTTTGAAATGTCCTCCCCCTCGATCGTGACCCCTGAGGTGATTACGTCACACAACATTAGTCGCCGCGTTAGGTTAGGTGCAGCAAGTCAATTTACAGCACAACGTTGAACATTCCCATATGTGCACGCAGATAGTTTTTCAGGCTTTCCGTTAAGGATATTTTTATTTGTCGAAATGAAACGTATCGACCAAAGACAACGCAGGGAGGCCAGGGGAGGAGTGCGGAGAAGCGCCGCAGTCAGAAAGGCTATCGTCCTCGGGTAGGAAAAGAGGCCGGCGTTTATAAAGAGGACATCCATCTGCACTCGAATCTGTTTGATGAAATTCGACCATCTAGTAATAGTAAACAACAAGTAATGAGTAAATAACTATAAAATAATATTATGTTAGACTGTGTTCTTTGGTGTCGTCATTATGTTTGTTCGGCTAGACCTTATTAGCCTTTGTATACTTTAACCACCTCCGAGGATAGTGGGGGTCTCGAGTCTCTGGCACTCTTAGCCCGCATCCTCTTTGGAGGATGCGGGCTAAAAGTTTGGAAAACCCCTACTTTAAACCATTGTTTAGTGCCTGGCTAGAAATACTCTTAAACTTGCATTAAATAAGGTTGATTAACCATGTCCAGAAACCAACGTGCGAGTGGACTCTTGTGACTCTTTTGAATAACCATTAAGAAACCTCTCGTTGACCCCCAGAAACCACCTGACCACAAAAATTCTGAAACGTTTGAATGAGGATGCTCAGCGCTGTATAAGCGCTAACCACCTCATCACAAACATTACATTCACACCAGTGTCGGACTTGGCTCTGGGTTCTATTTTTGTCTCAGAAAAAAATTTGTCGTGAGAAAAAGACAATGAGGCTTTTTGTTTGTTGGGAAAGATGATGGCGATGTGTGTTATAGAATTTCTGTGTGAATAAGCCACGTGTCTCCTGCCTTTAATGCTCTTCATGTGTGACTGTCTGCAGGCCTGCGCTCACCGCTGGAAGAATGTGTACTATGAATCTGAGTATATACTCCCTCACGGCTACTGCTCCGTCATACCGGCAACACTTCAGGGAAAAGCACAGGCCCTCATACCGTGTTATGAAGGTACGAGTTATTCTCTTTTGACTTTGTTTGCATGTCATGCGCCAGTAGTGTTCACGTATGTTTTTGATGTATTGAATGTCTATCATATTGTGAGTTAACTTGAATCAGCTACAACAATGATCACAACAGAGCTGCAAAGATTTATGCTGTTTATTGTGGCGCACATTCTTAAGCAGCTTCAACTTGGGTTAGGCTGCATAAACTTCTTCCAAAACCTCAGACTGATGTTGTCAGGCATCACAAGACTGGACGTCAGAGTCTGACGGAAGGCGTGCTGCCACACCTACAATATTGAATAACACAATGAAATATTTGAGCTAATGAATGATTCAGCCTGTATTAAATTCAACTTTATTTACGAGACCGCAAATGTCTCAACTTTTAGTTACACTAAACACTACTTACAGATACTTTCATCAATACATTGCCAGTGTTTCTTTGTGTTAGTCTTATTTGTGGTAATCAACAATGCCAACATTTAAAATTCTGTCATCGTTGGCTCACCCTCATGTCATTGAAAACCTGCATCTGACTCGTTCTTGTGTGGAACACAAAAAAAGATATTTTGAGAAATGTCTGGTTTTGTGTTCATACAATGGAAGTCAATGGGATTCAGTGTTCTTCGAAATAACTTCTTTTGTGTTGTGCAGAAGGTCATACAAGTTTGGTCTGACACGAGGGTGAATAAACGATGAAAGACTTTATATTTTTGTGTGAACGGTCCCTTTAAGGGTATCGATTTCTATTACAAACAGCTGTCATTACCATATGTGGGTTGCGCTCAGTCTTTATCACTACGCCCGTCACATAGTAAACTCTTATTGTAGTACTCTATATAAAGTGTCGTGGTTTCTTCCTAGAAGTTTTCGTGTGGAAGGAAGCTGCGAGCATTCGAACAGAATTTGTTTCTCTCTTTAGCTCCCAAGCAGTCGTATATTTCCTTCCCTTTGTTTTCCCGACCCCAATCACTTTCAGCCGGGCAGCGCTGCATCGGGGGTCTTCATGTGCGCGCCCACCGCATTCTGAGGGGATCCAAGCCTAATATTTTCTGTAACCAGAGAGCACAGCAATCCCCCCACCTCAAACCCTCATGTGTGTGAGATTTTGTCGAATGTAGCGCTGCTTTGTCCTCCTCACCCTCGGACTTCTTGTGGATGTTTTGGAAGAAGAAGAAAACGAACTAAGAAAGTCAAAAAACCCAAAACCCTCCTCTCTCTCTCTGGGTCAGAAAGAGGAAAATATGGGGAAGAACACGGCTCGTGCCAAGCCGGAATCTCAGGCGTTTTTACTGAGGTCAGTAGTAGTACAAGCGTGTTTCAGTATATGCACTTCTCATTGATGTTGAGTCTGTGCTTTCAACACATTTCCATATTGTTGTAGATACTCATCTATCTAGGGTCTTAAAGGGATAGTTCCTCTAAAAAAGATCCATTTTTGTGTGAACTGTTCCTTTAAGTGAAAGGGTTTATTCGATGTCTCCTTTGGCTTGACAGACCCATCGGTCTATGTTCACAGACACGGTTTAACAAGTCTCTGCAAGGATTTAAACAGAAACGCAGTGGCAGTTGAATATGAGTTGCACTGGGACCGGAACTCGGACAACTTTAGGTTTCAGCGCCAAATATTTTGATGGTGTATATGCCACAAAACTGTAATTCCAGGTGTCCTGAGAGGATGAGGAATGGGATTTATTTTACTTAATTTCCTAAACCCACACACAAAAAAAGAGTGAAATCTTCTATGGCATCGAAGAACCTTTTGAAGCACCTTTTTTAAGATTTCAAAGTGTGTCCAAAATGTACCAAAAACAACTTTGGACAAGGTGTTCACACTGACTGCTGCCATTGAAAGACTGTTAGCAACAGTATCTAAGGGTCAATTCAGAGTGTTTTATATGTACATTTGCGCTGCTTGTTGTTTGTCCACTTGCACTTTGTTTTGCTCTTTGACCATTTTAGCTTTCGACTGTAGTGCAGCCAACCACCGAGTTTTAAGATTTAGACTTTGGCAAGACATGTTTGGAACAGATACCAGAACACTGACAGATGTGATGCCCAATAATAAATTCATCAATATCATCACTAGATTCATGTCTGACGCTTTCTTGGTCTGGATATCTTTTACTTTGAGACTATAACTCAATTAACTTCAAATGAATTTACTTTTATTCATGTCATGAATAAATAAAAAATGAAACGCATGTAAATGAATAAAGGGATTTTATATAAATTGTGTTATAGTCTCAAAATAAAAGATACAAATTAATATATGTAAATGAATAAACGTAAACAATGAGAGAGCCTGTAACATTTGATCAAAGAGCTAAGCAACAATGTAACAATTGTCAACAATTTATCAGACGGGCTGATTTAAGAAGTTTATGTGATTATTTATATAAAAAAACTGCCGGAAATGTGTTCTTTGAAGATGCCTCAAGCATAGATAAGAGAAAGGTCCAAAATCTATTACCAGCAAGTAAACAAAGTATACTTTGGGCTTTAGGATGCAGACATCAATGCAGGTTTTTAAACATAGCTGATCTCAAATCAGTGTTGGAAGTTCACACGGAGGAATCTGGAAGGCTTAACCCATAGCACATCGGAATTTCTTGTATCTCCTCCACGGTTGGGCATCTGTGGTACGGCTGCTTTGTAGTTTGACTGGTAACGGTACCTTATCATTTGGCAGAACATCTTGAGTGACCATCAAGACCTTTAGTATCTAAAACAGATGTCTTAAAACTTACTGCTCGATGGAACGCTGACAGCTGGGCCGGAGGTGCTGCTTTACGTGTTTGTGTGGTTTTCGACGGTCTGGCCATGCGAAATGGAAACAAGCGAAGAGAAATGTCCATTTGTGGCTTGATAGAACTCAAAACGGCTATTTAAGGACCTCTTGTCTTGAGATATATTCCGTCTGACTAGACTTCTTCAGAGATGATAGGCGTTTTTCCACCAATAATTCAGGACTAGATATTTACAGCTGGCCATTTTATAATAATATTATTTACAGTTTGAATATTTAACAAGCCCATGAAGGGGATGATTCTTAAAATTGTGTGGCTTCACAAAATATATGATGTTTCAATTGCTATGATTTGGTGTTATTTGGAGCGTGATGTTGGGGAACAATTAAACCCAGTTCGAGGGATAGAGTTCTTGTCTCTTTCTTAAGTCTCCATTGAGTGATCAAAGCACAGAACGACAGTTGAGATTACACTTCACGCTCGGGATGTCAGCAGATAATACAACATAGTTTGTGGCTTTTGGTTGACCAGAGCCTCACCAAACTCATGTGCCTCTCCTATAATTGAAAGTGTCTTTCGTAGGGAAATGTGCTGAAACTTGTTGAAATATTGTTGGTTTTGAAAGGATTTTAATCTTTTTTACGTCGAATTCTAGGAGCTGGTAGTCATGGGTGCGCCAGGATCTTACTACTGGACCGGAACCGTCAAAGTCTTTAACATGACGTCTAATACACACTACAGTCTAAATGAAGATGATCTGGGCCCCCAGAGATACAGTTACCTTGGTAATACCTGCTTTAACGTTAAAAGAAACTACATTCTGACTTTGGTGTCAATGTTTCGTAATGCATCACAGATGTCTGTCGTTTTAGGATATGCGGTGACTGCTGGTCACTTTTCATCACCGACTGCCATAGACGTGGCGGCTGGAGCGCCTCAGGATAGTGGTGGTGGAAAAGTGCGTGATCGTAACTCGGGTTAAGTTTCTTGTGTTGAAACCTTGAGGTCCAGATTAGATTAACACACAGTTCTGTTGGTTTGTCGTAGGTGTACATCTTCAGAATTGAGGGAACGGCTCTTGTGAAGATCTTCCAGGCCTCAGGGAAAATGGTGGGTATGAATTGTTAAAAGTCGACATGAAATAAAAATGAACCCAGTTTGCACATTCCTTAGGTCTTGTGTATAAAACGTTGTGTAGACTTCTAGGAGTGATAGATCTTAGTCTATTTGAATCTTAAAAGTCTATGAGGTAATGTCTTACGGACACAATGGAGTGTTGTGAACTGACCCGTTTGCTCTCGGCTCGGTTTCAGATGGGCTCTTACTTTGGCTCCTCATTGTGTGCAGTTGACCTGAACGCGGACGGACTGTCGGACCTGCTGGTTGGAGCGCCCATGCACAGCGAGATCAGGGACGAAGGCCAGGTTTCTGTTTACCTCAGCAGGGGCAATGTAAGTTCAACCTGCCTGCCTGACACATGTTTTGTTAAAATTGGGTTTTGTGTACCACACAGGTTATGTTTTATAGGCAGTGCGTGAAGCAGCGAGAGCTTTTATTTTATCATAATAATCTGAATGAACGTAAAAAAAGTAGCTTAAACTGACTTTAATGACTTTTTCTTTGCTCAGGGAGTGATGGAAGAAACTGAGATTTTGAAGGGTGACGGTGCTTACAACGGACACTTTGGCGAATGCATCGCATCTCTTGGGGACATTGATGATGATGGGTACCAAGGTCAGTTTTTTTTATTTGAAAGTTTGCCGTAATTATTCTCTCTGTAGTTGCAGCAGTGCAGTCTTAATATGCCAGAGGAGAACTGGCTCTCCCGGCTGAGTCTGGCCTCTCCCAAGGCTTTTTTTCTCCACTCTTACATACATTTACATCTATAGTGGAGTTTTGTTTCCTTGGCAACGTTGCTAATGGCTTACTCAGTGGGAGACTGTTGATTTTGTTTAATCCAATCCAACACGATTTGTGATTAACAACATACATACACGGCTACTTGCCACATGAGAAAAAAAACTGGACATGAAATGTGAATTTGAAATATTTGACTAGCTCATTTTTACCGAATGCAGACCTTCCGCGAGGAAAAGCCGGTTAGTTTCGGTTTTAAAGTAAGAACCGAAGTTCAAATGTCACAAACTGGCAAATTGGTTTAATCATTTGTAAATATAATATTATATATGTTATTGAAAGACATATGTATAATACATTTTTGGGTAATATTAAACAGCCCCTCTCAAAATGATTTGCAGTATCCAGGTTACAGGGTGTTATTAGTTTTGAGCGGTTGTTATTTGAAAATAACAACCCTTGGAATGTCGTGACTGGCCAATCAGAATCATGCATTCAAACGAGCCGTGTAATAATACAACATAATTTATTGCAGTTAAGTTTCATCAGTGTACATTGCATATAAATATAAATAATCTATATAATAATATCATTAAATAAATAAAGATTTCAAACTTTTTTATTGTTACATGATAACAATAAAAACCAAATTTTAATAATACCATGTATCTTATTATCTTACTGTCTTAAATTTTTCCTTTTTTTAATTAGGATATGTAAAGCTGCTTTGCAACAGTGAAAATTGTGAAAAGCACAATATTAATTTAATTGAATTAAATGTGTCGTCATTTACTCACCCTCAAGTGGTTCCAAACCTGTATAAAATTCTTTATTCTGGTAAACACAAAGGAAGAGATTTGGAAGAATGTCATTTATTACCATAGTAGTAAAAATTAATACAATGGGAGTCAATGGGATGAGTTCTGTTTGGTGCTGACATTCTTACAAATATCTTCCTTTCTGTTTATCAGAACATGTGGGTGAGTAAATGATGACAGAATTGTCTTTTTTGGGTAAACTATCTTTTCCAGGAAGCCGCCCCGTAATGTTTACAAATAAGAGCAATGAATGAGTTATAATATTAAATTGCTTTAGCGCTTAAATGGATGTTTTGTGTTAAATTAAGCTCTACATTGCTAACATTACTTCGAACAAACGCTGTATTCCTTTCGATTCGAATGAGCACCCGTACATATTAAAATCTCTATTTCCACTGGAACTGAGACAGACAGACGTTGTTCGTCAGGTCACTGGAAAAGATATTTCGTCTTGAAGATCTCCCTCCTGTGTTCTCGCTCATTTTCCTGGCATCTCACGATCCAATCGGCGGCTTTTCTTGGCCTGTAGTTTAGCTCTCCAGTGAGGGTTCCACGCAGTTTCTGAGTGTAATTGCATTTTTGAAAGTATAGAACAGACCGTCTCCTGGCAGCATCAGATGCGATTGGGGCGACTAACACTCACATAACTCAATTTACTCTAAACAAACAGGCCAAAGCATTCCTTTAATGTTGGATTGAGATGGAAAGATGTTAGAGGATCGAAAGAAACCCAACACCTGGACGTCCTGTATAAGAGCAGTTATAAACACACCTGATGAAGTTCATAAAGAAATAACTTGAGGAATATCTAATTGTATACGTGCCTTTTATCTTATTGTTGTGTTATTTTAGAGCGAGGATTCACTTTTGTCGAAACACATCACGGTCTTTATGGACATGAAAGTGCTATATATGGTTATATGAAATACAGTATAAGCCAGTAAAATCTCTTATTGAAATGGTCTTATTTCAGAATTACAGGTTGTACATATTTAGAATTAGATTTGAGATGGTACTGTAATAGTTTCCATAGAAACATTCGGAGACGTTGGAATAACACATTCATGCGTGCTTTTGTTGTGGAGTATGTGAGGGTTTTACGGCTCGGCTTTAACCACCCCTGAAGTTTCACAGACCTTCTAAAACACATCAGTGTCCATTAAGTGACTTAACAGAGCGTCTCTCAAACAGAGCTGGCTTTAAAGCAAATGGTCATTTACTGGGGTCCTGACTCTCACAAATCCACACACGACGGTTCAGTTCCAGTCAAAGCCGGAAGCACATTGTGCCGTTTCTTCTGTCCTTTTATGCATGAATTTTAGGAAAAGACTGTTGTTGTCAGATACTGTATATTCATCATCAAGACTTGCAGCGTTGACTTTCAACTGGCTTTGAAAATATCGCCACGCAAAATACATTTTATTGGCCACCCGTGAGCACATCACATTAAACCACCCAAGACTTGACCTTATCACCCCCAAATCCTTTATGATCTCCAAAATCGACAGCCTGCAGGTTATCCCAGACGTTACTAACTCCGTCTTTCACATTGACTCTTGTTTTTCTCTGATGTAGATGTGGCTATAGGAGCCCCTAAAGAAGACGACTATGGAGGAGCTGTTTATATCTATCATGGTGATGCTGCGGGGATAGTTAACAAATACTCAATGGTAAATCAATCCTCCTCTGCTGAAGTAGGAACATTTTAAATGCTGACTTTTAAGACATTCTTGAGATGTAAAAACTGGAAATGAGATGCTTGTCATGCATGCAAATGAAGGTTTGATGAGCATTATATTTCCATTCGACTTTGAGAAGCTTTATATCTTATGAGATTGACCGTTTGGATATAAAGACATGTTCTCTCTCACCTTGATTGTATACAGAGATTGTCTGGGAGGAGCATCAACCCCACCCTTCAAATGTTCGGCCAATCAATTTCCGGCAACGTGGACATGGACGGGAATGGATATCCAGGTTTGGCCCAACGTTAGAAATTTGGCTAGTTACGCTCAAGCGAAGATTGAAAATACTCCGAATGAACAACATCACAGCCACCCACAGTCAGTGAGAAACCACGACGGGTGCCAGACCGCTTTAGCCTTTGTAATCTCTGCGTAGAGACTGGAAAAATGCAATATTTTTACAAAGCTTCAATGAGTCTAATCCATTCTGATTATAACTAAATGAAAAGGGTTTTGCCGAGGTCAGGCAAGATGCTTTCCAGAACGAATAAAATGAGTTGCATAAAAAATCTCATTTGTTTCAGCGCAATGTAGCTTCTTCAACAGGACATTTTTAAGCGCCTGTTTTCGTTGTTTTTTCAGACGTGACGATAGGGGCGTTCATGGCTGACAGTGTGGTGTTGTTAAGGTGAGTGATGCTTGTCAATCACATCACAGTAATAACATCTCTCGTTGTTCGGTGATCATTGACGGTCTCTCTGTGACAGATCCAGGCCGGTGATCACGGTGGACGTTTCTATCTTCCTGCCCGTCTCCATCAACATCACAGTACCGCAGTGTCACGAAGGCCCTCAGAATCTCAACTGCTTCAACGTCACAGTCTGCATGAGCTTTCACGGGAAACAAGTGCCTGGACACGTAGGTGCGAAATGAGCTTTCAATTGCTTACGATAAATAGAAATAAAGAGAATTGCACATCCAACGGGTAATGTTTTAGTTATCTAAAACTGAGCTTGGAGTAATGCTCAAAGAGTATTTTTTTCAACATTTTATGTCTTTGCTAAACATTCTTAAAACTGGTATAAAACTGTCTTGTAAACATTCAGAAATATTGTTTTCATGACTTATTAGGAATGTTAGCAGAACGTATTTTGGTATCTGGGAGTACAAAAATAGCAACACCCAGTCTATAAACTTTATCAGATGGGTGCAAGAAGCGAAGCGTTCATTTGCAAAAACAGACAACTCAAAGATCATTTTTTTACTATGCATTCTAAGTAACTAAGTAATAACTAAAGAAAAACAACAATAGCTAACTAAAACATGATAACAATAGAAACCTCGTTTTTGAGAATTTTTTTAAATGTTAGCTGTTTTTGCAAATAAACTCTTCAAGCATTTATAGGGATTATTAATAATTATTATTTATGAAACACTTAAAATTGCTAAAATTAAACTGTCGGAACAAAAGATGCATTCTATCTAAAAGCGAATGCTCACCCAGACCTGCCTGAAACGCCTCGTGTAACCACACCCCCACAAATCCACATCAGTTGGTGGTCTGATTTGACTAAGACCGCCCAAATGTATACACAAGTAAGGTGGGTGCACCTGTCAGTACAATTGAAGAGGAACCTGACGTTCCAAATATGGTAAGAGGCGTTACATTTCCGTCACACGCTTGCAGTATTCGACCAATCACTACACACTGGTTAACTGGCCAATCATAGCACACCTCGCTTTTCAGAGCCATGAGCTTTGTTAAAAATCTGCGTGTTTCAGAGAGGCGGAGCAAAGAGGAGATACAAACATTCACGATATGTGGAAAATACTGCGTTTTTGAACCTTGAATCGTGTTTACACATCTAAAACAAACCATAGTATTTGTTTTAGCCGTGTCACATGACCCTTTAATAACTTGAACAGCAGTAGGATTATGAAATGCACCCTGTGTTATTTCTGTTCTGTTGAAGTCTTGTCATGAAAATCTCTTCTGTTACTTGTTTATGTGAGTCTGACATCATGGACGCTCAGACACCATAGTTTTGATGACAATGACCTTGTACTGAACCGCTGGGTGTGGCCACCGTTTGCTGCGTGGGTGTGGCCGTATGAGACATGGACTCTATAAAGGGGTCGTTACATAATGTGGGGTTTCTGGGAAACATGGAATAAGAGCACTAGTGTTTCCCCCGCTTGGCATCTGCTTTGGAAAGTGCTGCAGCACCTTGTGCGCGGGTGACGCCCTGCTTCTGTAGGCCGCTCTGAGCTCACGGGTCAGTCACAGCTGGATTTATTAAAGGACCATCCCCTGCATCGCTCCAGGAGAGCCAGGAGACGTTCACGCCCTATAAGAGTAACAATAGATGGTCCTCAACATCAGGATCACAGTGTCAGTCCAACAATGAAAAGATCCTGCGATTGAACGTTTGACCTCTCTTGGCTTAATAAAGCACGGGAAAGCCGTCCAGAAATTACGTTTCTTTAAATTTCCAGAGTGCACAGAACTGGACGGACGCCCAGAAACATTCACGGCCTGTTTTCTTTCATTTCTGTGACGATGTCGGTGGAAACGAGATGTTTTAAACAGACACTATCGCGGGCATTCCACACCACACGAGTGCTTATTTAAGAGATGTTTATACATCGTTGTTTAACCGAAATGTGCGTGTGTATCTTTCTCCCCAGAGTTGTTGTACAACCTGACGGCGGATTCAGATAAGAGGCACAAAGGTTCGCCGGCCCGGGTGTATTTCGCAAACGGCGGAGAGCAGACAGGTGTCGTCAGTCAGCGTTTCAGTCTGGAAATCAACCAACAGCGATGTCATCAGTACACATCATACGTGAGGGTGAGTCCTGAGAGACCCGACTATACCACCTGTCACACTCCTTATGCGACTACGTTACGTTACATTTACATTTACGCATTTGGGAGACGCTTTTATCCACATTCCATCATACTATACATCTGTTTCTAAGTATGTGCAATGCTGTTATGTGTTATGTCTATGCGGTCTCATTGCGTTCACATTATTCTTAACTAAGAACTCTCTCCGCCTCATCATACTATAGCAGTGTAGTAGGTTTGGTGTTGACTGTAGTGTCATGTGACCCGTTGCACGGTGTTCCGCCTTGGATGTCTCAGCATCACAGCATTCAGTCGGGTCCATGTGATGATGTTTGTGCTGTTCCTCTCGATCGGCCGGTGTCGTTTCTCTCCCATGACCCGTGGTGCAGCCTGCCCTGCGCTGGAGGTCAGAGCGTGTTGTGTTGAACTTCTGTTCCGTTTCGCACACAGCCCAAATATCTCCATGTGCCTTTTCTCACAACCGCTTTAAAATTGTTTTTGTGAGTAAACGATGGCACATTCTTCATTAATTTCAGCTGGGAATCTTGCCTCTAGGTTAAAAACTCTCATTAGAGGGATCATTTGCTCACCATCATGCCCATCCAGACACGAAAGAACACAGGAGATATTTTGAAGAATGTCGGAAACCAAACAAGACCAGTGACTTCCGTTGCATGAACAAAACCGCGGAGACATTTCTCAAAATATCTTTCGTCGTGTTCCACTGAAGAACGAGTCACAAAGGTTTTGAGCAACATGATGGTGATTTTTAAATTACTTTCTATATAAATTGTGTGCTTATCGTTATCAAAAGAGAATCCGGAGTATTCGTGCATGAGGTGACGAATCGTTTGCTTCTTTTGAACTGCGTTGTTCTTAATAAGGAACATTGTTTTGTGACTCTTCTGTCTGAGAGACCAGATCACACATTCTCTTGTTGTCTCTGTTGGGATCGTAACGTTCGGCTGGTGTGTTCAGCGTCCTCGGGGCGATGCTGCTGTGGAGCTCCAGCTCTAATAAGGAGCCCCACACAAAGCCTGTTGATTTCACTGCTTCTGTTTTACGAGACGCTGCGGGCCACTTCTCCACAGGGGATCCTCTTACAGGAAGGACTTACCCCATGCCATGATACCATTTTTCCTTTTTACCGACAAATGTGCATCAGCCAGCAACAAACAGCCAGCTGACAGCACTATTAGCTGGTTTGCTGACCTAGTCTTCTTACGTTTACATTCAAAAACTGCTTTCCTGGTGTTGGCCTTTTGTGTCCCTTGATATAAACTGTGCATGTGAGCACAGAATTAAATCATTCCTTATTTTTACAAATAAAAAAACTTAACATGTGTCCGGGCCCGGTCCTCTCTCAGTGACGGTCCGGTCGCTCGTTCTCTTATGCTCCCGATCTCCTTCGTGATACGAGACCGGTGCGTGTACAGCTGACGCTCATTAACACTCACTCACCGGCCTCGACTCACGGTCTCGCCCCGCCTACTCCACTACAGGTGTGTTGCTTATAGACGTTGTTAAATTGTCAACCCGGAACCGTGATTTTGTATGTCAACAATATATTTTTGGTAACTTGTTGTTTGTAGATTTTTCAGCACTAAATTATTTTATAAATAAGCGCCTTGATGTTTCATGACTTTGAGGACAAGGCTGATACTGGCGTAGTCAACCCTGTTACTAAAAGTGGGTTTAACTTTGCATATCGTCGCCTTGGAATTACAGTATAATGTTCTATCTGCATTCTGAGCAGTTTTGAGATATCGAGCTTCAAAGTTTTTGCTTTCCATTTGACTTCGTAGATTTTTCTAAAAAAAACAAAAACGTCCCAAACTGTATTCAACGTAAAGATAATGTAAACAAGTTGTCACAGAATAACTCAATTTGGGCAAAAATGCCAAGGAGGCACTGTATTCAAATGACTTGTTTTGGGTTGACAGGGCACGATGCAGTTCTTTTAAATCGCTTCTTTTTTTATATGGATAACATGAACCTGTTTAATAAATTGAACCTTAAATGTTATGCATTTGTGTAAAAGACTTTAGTGTAGTTTAGTGTGCTGCTGTCATGTATACAATACGAGGATGATGATATGGCGTGAATACATGAAGGTGTAATGCTTTCTAATGTTTTATGTTGTTTGTAGAGAGTGTAGATTTGCGGTCGGACCTGTCATCGTGTGTGTACATTCGGTTGAACCCTCTCACTCAAACCATAAACATCTACAGGCCGCTTGTTTGTTCATCGCAATGTTTTCCCAGGTGCTCATGTCTGATGAATCAACCGAGTTTATTTGATGTTGAAGTGTGTTGAAATGATGGAGTTGGACCAGACAGTCGCAGTTATCTGTTTAACTGGCTGCAGTACGACTGAGAGTTTAATGGAATCGAATCTGCGCTCTTGTGTTGCGGGTGGGCAGGCAGATCTGGTGTATGCCACAGAAGAATCTCGCTGGGTGATCCCTAATGGACCAAACCGTATAAACACCCTTCTGCTGGAGTTAAGAGTCCCATTTATCTTGAAGGCCACACTGGTCTCGCTACATCTGATCTGAATCCTGCTGTCAGTAGTGCAACCTCAGTTAAATGAAAAGTTTAATGTGTTGCCACCAAGGTTTATACTTGATTCATTCCATATGCAAAAAACCCCACAATAGTATTACCAACTCAGTCATGTGCGTGTTATTGCCTTTTTATTGTGAGTTACTAGTATTATTGCTTATAGCAGTGTTAAACTAGAGACCAGTTATTTCTATAGAGCTGTTAATGTAGTCATATGTGTTGAATGATGCAGCATGCCTGTTGTTAGTCTATATTTAATCGACCTTGTTACTCAACATTTGTGATTTTACTGTCTACTACTTGAGATGTAACGCTCATGTGGCCTTTTACCCATCTGTTTTTTAATTAGCCGGACGACTTTGTTCAATGTTTATATATGGAAAGCATTTGGGACTGTGAGGTGACTTTCAGTAGGGATAAGATATGGCTTTAGTTGGGTTACGTCAAGGATATTTATGTACACAGGGCAGTATGGTAGCTCACAGTAGTCAAATACTGTCAGATTTTACAAGTTTTGAAAAAGGTTTCACTATTTGTGAGGTCAAAATGGGGGTTCATCAGGGTTGCCAGGGCATCAAAGTGCTGCAAATCTGGCAACCCTGCACTGCATGAACATCAGTAATACACACCACTATTAAAGTCACCGTGAACTGATCGTTTTTACTTCCGTATTCTGACGCATTTCCGAGTGAAAAGGAATTTCAAATGAGAACATTTGTGGGCGGGGCTTGCGTTTTGAACTGCGAATTGATTGCATGCATAAAAACAGCCGTTGCCTTTTGAAATTAAACTGCCTGAAGGGGAGGAGTCAACGGATGCTCCGCCCAAGCCGTCTAACTCATAGATATATATAACTAGATGCTGCATTCAAGCGCACCAGGCACATAGACGTGTCCGCCATCTTGGAACGGTCCGCTGACGTCACTCACAGTTGACTAGAATTCCCCGACACTGCGCAGCCATGGCTGTAAAAACCACAGGGATTTAAATCCCGAAAAATGGGATGACCTTTCGTTGTTGTCATCTGTTAGTGTAGAAGATATAATGTTTGAGTTTACACAACAATAAATATGTTTTCATAATCATACACAGTCAGCTTGATCTTGAGTTTTTATGGACCGGTCCAATATGGCGGACGACCTACGTGTAGCGGCCCATAGAAACAGATGCTAATACGGCATCTAGTTATTTATATCTAAATAACTAAGTATCTAACTAATATCTAAGGTCTAACTTGCGTCATTTGAGATGAACAGTCATTTCAGGGCAGAAATGCATTTTCAGATTTTAATTGAACTTTTAACTTTTACTACAAACACTGCAAGATTTCATTAAAAATGATACTTCACTGGGACTCTAAAAGGAGGAAAGGAGGAAGGAGGAAGATCTGTCCTGATTCACTTCAAATAACAATGTGCATGAGTTCTAATACCAGTTAGCGTAAAGCTCAGATACCTTTGTCAAACAATACTCAATGTGTTTCAAAACACGAGCGTGTTTGTTTAGGCCAGTTCAGAAGAGCTCAGATCTCCGTCATCAGCGTGATTTAGCGGCAGTCTCGAGGGCCAGCTCCGCTCTCATTTTTCTGGATGTTAGCATCTACCCACATGAACCTCCTTTTGCATGCTAATGGAAACCAGCTGGCCCCCCGCTGGGTTCTCCAGAGGAGACCTTCAGTAAAACACACTCCCCCCTGTTAAATCGCACAGTGAAAACCCTGTAGCCCACTGCGGTGAAAAGCGTCACCCAACTCTGGGGAGTTATTGTTGTGTCAACTGGAGCTCTTGTGCGGCCGCCCCGTTGACGTCGAGCTGCTTTCAGTAGAGCGATTCGACACGTGAAGCCTGTGTTTACTATATTTAGTCATGGAGACAGCAGAAGGTTTGGACACAGCTTCATCATCTTGATTTAGGAGATATTTGCGTTGCGTGTTTTACTTCGTGAACCTTGGTTTGTGAGCAAAGTAAATACGTATTGATTTAGCACTGCAGGCCAACAATTTGGATATTTCGATTGGCTGATATAGCTTTGTTTTTGTACTCTCGAGTTTAAGTGTTTTTAAGTACTTTGTAAAATTGACCTTGAAAAGGAATTTGACATTTGATTGAGTTTTTAAAATGAAATAAAATCCTTACATATCACCAAATGACCGGGTCGTCGAGATTGTTCGCCCAAGAATGGAAATTTGTTCATCTTTTATTTGCCCTCATGTCATTCCAAACCTGCATGACTTTCTGCAGAACACAAAAGAAGATATTTTGAAGAATGTTGATCACCAAACAACAATGGATCCCATTGTAACCACAGAGACATTTCTCGCAATATCTTCTTTCGGAACCGAAGCTTAAAACATAATGGGCAACTTTAAACAAACGTCTGTGTCTAGGCAAAGGAGACAAGAAGCTACAAGATCTTCCCACGATTTAAGAAAGTAGTCTAGTTCTGATTTTCCTCCCGAAATATGAAGCATTTCTTAACTGTTTATGTTTGTGCGCATCGTTTTAAACACGTTTTAATTGGCACGGGTTACACGGCACACCAGACTGCCAGATGATCTTTATTTGGTTATTTTTAGTTGTTTGGTGTAGCAGCACCTGACGTGAGTAATGTTTGCTGTGGACATTTTGCGGAAAACATTTCCGCAGGTGGAAAGTTTGGCTAAGGGCTTGCCTTGAGGTTACCACCGTATTACCTAATGTTCACATCAAACATTTCAGATTCATGTGTTTTTGTCATGATTTATTATTCACGGCTCTTTTTTCTTGGCAGTACAGACACAATAGGTCAAAAATCTGCTTACGTTGATTTTCCATAGTGCGTTTACTGGGATGGGTGTTGGTTCAAATGGGCACGCTGAAGGATGAGGCATTAGAGACATCAGCGCCCAAATGAGCAGAACCAGATGCAGGGGACAATCTTTTTCCTGTGGTGGCCACACACACTGTTTTCTCTCGGAGAAAGGAAACGATCGGGTGTTTTCTGAACTCCAGGTGTGTTACCCTGAATCCTACTGCAGTAATGTTCTGTCTGACAAGAGGGGAAGATCTTAGTAAAAGAGCAAAATATAGGAAGTTTGTATTTACTTAATATAGTTGAATATGTGTTAATGGCTTGTGTGATGTTGATATGTTTTTGGACGCAGAAAAGGGAAGGTCATGGACACGAATCTCTAAAAACGTTTAAAAAAAAGTTGTCGGAGGCTTGATGGTGGTGACGTTGATATCGCGCGATCGTCTGTTTATAAAACGTGTAGACGCTCGCACTGAGATGATCTGGACTTGTAGTACACACGGTATGGTGAGGTCAAACCAGGCTATTCTTTTTAAACCGTTGAAAACGTCAAATTCTTTTCACCGTCAGCGTGTATCTCTCCAAAGTTCTTATCATAGTGGTTTTGCTTAGTTTACCTCATAAATACCTCATCTGCTCTACAGCCTTGTCTGTTGTATGTGCTCTGTTCCCTCAGCCAGTCAGCAAGACTATCATGAGGTGCACTAAGGGGGCAAGTAAGAATTTTAAGACCAAAAGTAGCCTGTTAAGTGACGTGACGACCCACCCAAGTGCACACACACAGACAATAGTGAGTTAAAGGGATAGTTCACCCAAAAATGAAAATTCTGTCATTGTTTGCTCACCCTCATACATGTATAAATGACTTTGTTCTTATCAATCGTTTATTAACCGCACACGATTTGGCGATTTACTGCGTTAAATGCTGCTGCGTCTGAAAGCCAGAGGGCGCTCTCGCGCAGATATTCCAAATAAGCTATTTGGGTTTCGGATATTAGGATGTAAAATGTCCGACGACTTCCGACCTCAATCCGTTCCAGTCAACCGCAGCAGACTATGTTATTGTTATTGGGAAACTATTCAAACACAGGCATTTGTTCATGCATAGTTTCTATTTTAATGTTCATGTTTATACAAATTACGCGTTGTAAAAATTGTTTAAAGTTTGTTTACGGTTCACACGAGCCTGCAAAGAGCTAACCGCCATCTTGTCCGTGACGTCAAATGATGTGTTTCGCTGAGGTCGGGGTTGATCGATTTTTCCCCCGAGTTCAGAGGTCGGATAACCCACTTCGCTTGCCGAAACTTTCAATTCCGGGATTGAGTTCGGCATTACCCGAATCCGAGTTCCAGAAAATGCTTCTGGGGATCTTTCGATCACTGTTTATCAAGCCTTCTCGGGTATTTTCATGATAATAAAGTATATTTATAATGTTGATGTTTATCAACAAATGCATAAGTGGCTGAAACCGGAGCAGCACTTACTACTGATCAAGGAGCCGTGCTTCACGGACAAGTTGTGCATAAACACACAATCGTAATCGTCGAGATATCATAGTCACAATCGACATGTCGATTATGACAATAGGAAAGCAGGATTAGTCGTGCATCCCTATGCTATGATGAACACAGAAAAAGATATTTGGAAGAATGTTTGCAATTTTCAGTTCTGGGACATCGTTGACTACCATAGTAGGAAAAATAAAATAGTCGTCAAAGTGCCCAAGAACTGATTGTTTTCCTAAATTCGTCCAAATATCTAATTTTGTGTTCAACACAACATAACAAAAAATAAAATGTTGTTTTCTACTATGGTGGATGATGTCCCAGAACTGTACATTGATAATGTTCTTCCAAATATAGTAATGTATACAGGTTTGAAACAACCTGAGGATGATTAAATGAATTTTGGGCTGAACTATCCCTTTAAGAGTGTCTCTCACCTGCTGAATACACAACTTTGTTAAGCTCTCTCTCTCTTACACAAACTTCTTCATGTACTTGTGTAAGGGCTTAAAACCTTAAAAAAAAAGATTTCATATTCTACCTGCACAGCTGTACATGAAACCTTTTAAGCTGCCTTGCGTTCGATGCCTACATAGGCAGCTGATTGTAATGTAGTGTGAATTCTCACGAGGGAGCGATTTGGAGAATTAAGACACACAACAAACTAAGACACACAAAGAAGCGTACACATGCAGACACTTACACACATACTATACACAGACACACTCATACAAATAATGCACACAGACACACTTTCACCAACACACACAGTGTCAGGTTGAACAGCCCTGATTTGATGATATTCATAGTCTTGACCCAGTAAGAGGACCAGGCTGCCTGCCACACTGTCGGCTTTGTGTTGCCGTCTATAACCGTCGCGCACAACGCCACAATTCCCCCACCGCCATTCCACAGGCTTCATTTACTCCTGGCCAAGAAAGCTGATACAATGAATTCACATGGCCGGAAGATAATTATTACCAGCTGTCTCCTATTAAACGCTTACCTCTCCAGCTTCTATTTATAAAACATGGTGATGGAAAAATATTAAAATGCAAAAAACCATAATACCAACAATAAATGTCATGGAAAGGACTCGGAAACATTGAGCTCTGTCGAACTGCGACCAACACAGAAGTTAAGAGGGAAATTTCATAGAAAGACGCCAAGTGCCTGTTTTATTCCTTGCTGATTTTGGGGAAAGTCGGTCGCGCTTTCGTTTTCAATCGGAATGAATTTTAATAGTGGTTTTCTTCTTCCTAGTTGTGTTTTCCCGCACATGATCCAAACGTATCTGAGGGCTGCAGGGTTTTGGAGTAAGAGTCTGAGGTCTAAAGACATGATGTAGTGTAACTTCTGAGGGTCTTTAGTGAATGTTAAACACTGTTCACACCACTGAAGCACTGGCGATAAACTCTGTTTGTGTGTCTCATACATGCAGTCCTGTACATGTTACCTGGTTTATTTAACAGGCCATGCGCAGTAGATTGAGAGATTTTATCCCGGCTGAATCGCTACATTAGCGGAACAATAGACCAAGAATAACTGAGCCCTGATCTCATCAGATAGAGGAAACATCTGTCACTGCTGTCCTGAAATATCAGGATATACTGATGTTTACATAGCGGAGATAAAACTATCAGCGTTACAGAACATGCAGCTTCATGTTTGGACAGATGACTTCATGTCTTTCTTCGAGCTACTATTATAAACTATACTGTGAGGCAGAAATTGTACATATAGAGATATTTCATACATATATGAACTCTGTTACTTGAAAATGTTTGATTCTAAGTTCACTGTGCATTATCATCTATATGTGATCTCACATGTATAGGATCACATTTATAATCTGCCCTGTATGCGGCCATGTGTGTATGATCGATCCTGTATACGATCATGTATATGTGATCGATCCTGCAAATGATCAAGCGTAAATATATGATGTGTACTCTATATAATCATGTATATAAGATATGTCCTGTATATGATCATATACATTATATATGTTACATTTTCTTTTTAATCAAGTACATGTGATCTGTCTTGTATACGATCATAAATATGTGATCTGTCCCCATGTATTATCATATATACAGTATATGGTCTGTCCCTTATATGATCATATATATGTGATGTGATTATCAACTACATATGACATGTCCTGTATATGATCAAGTATTTATGATTTGTCTATAATCATATACACAGTATATATACATATACATGCATATATATATATATATATATATATATATATATATATATATATATATATATATATATATATATATATACATATACCATATATATATATATATATATATATGTAGAGTTTGGTTCCAAAATGAGATCTTTTTTTTATTGTGCATTCCAATTAATATCAATTAAACTTCAGTTGGTTTGTTTTGATTTAAGCCATTATAACAAAAAAACATACAGCTAACTAACACAATAAAACTAAATAAAAACAGGATAACCTCATACATCTCATTTTGGAACCAAACTCTTCATATATATAATCTGTCCTGTATATGATCATTTATATACTGTCCTGAGAGGCTACGATTACAGCTTTTTAAAATATAGGTTAGTGTTAACTAATGAATATGCTATTGTTTATTGTTCTTTCATATTTATTTACAACTCTTAACTTATACAAACAATAATGTGAAAAATGTTAGTATACAGTATGTAAACAATTAGTGTTGCATAGTCTCTTTAAATGTATTTGTTGTGTTTGCATTATTTCCCAATTCCCATATACTTTCTTTACACATTTAAGCATCAAACTCATGTAAATTCTCATTTGCATGTGGCGCTGTACATTCAGTGTGATAAGATCTGATGCCATGTATGATGACATATTCGTTTCTCAAAATACTTCATTTCTAGTTCACACAAGATTGTAGATGGTTAAGTGTTTTTGGATTAAAGGGAGTAAGAGTGATTAAAGCCATATATCCCCCAACTCGCGTTACATCACAAGAGCCAAACCGAAGCCAATACCATAAAAGGATCTGATCGTAATCCACTCTTTATGGGGATTGTTTCCTGGGTCTGAAGCGGGAGCGCCCCATGTTTGAGCAAATAAAGTGAATGTATGAGTCGGAGCAGAGATCAGGGAAGGGGTGGATTGAGGGGGATGGCTTGGAATTCTGGGAATGAGGAGCAGGATTTTGTTCGCGCTCCCCTCACTTACTGAGCGTTAGACATGACCCACCTGCTCAGTGAGTAAAGCTATAGAACATATCAGTTAATGCAGGTCTACATGTAGACCGAAAACAGCATGTTAAGTAATGGAAATAAGACTGTACTGTTCAAGGGCTCTTTCAAAAGAATTACACGGCTGGATGTCCGGCTACATACCAGTGTATTTTTGACCGGTGGAAGGATATTTTTGGTGTGGATATGTTAAGAGCTGTGCGTGTGTGTATCTTGGCCCAGCTGCTCCTTAAGCAATTAATCGTCCGTTTATCACTATAATAACATTTTTTTCTATGGAATCAGTTAAAACCATTTAAAACAAGTCAAAGGTCACATTTTATCCAAAATAAACAAAGCCTGTTAAGTCAATTGTGGCAAGGTAAGATGACTTACTGTCTCATTTTATGACACTTAAGCAGTTTTCTTCTTATTCCTCTTAATTCATCTTTGAAGTTTTTGTTTTGTAGAATTGTCGTTGTTTTCATTAATGATGATTCTTTTTTAGTTTGTTGAAAAAGAAAGTTTACGGAAAATGCCTTTTTAGCAGTCGAGACACAAGAAAAACTGTACATAAATAATAGCAAGAAATGGTTTAAAAACAGGAAACCTATTCAGTATATAGTATTGAATCTGTCTTCATTAGGTTCCTATCACTGTAAAGGTCTTTGCACATACAGTCTGAAATTTTCGTGCGCGTTTTTTTGTATTTGGCTCTCGTTTGTATGGTGTCTCTGAATTGTTAAAAAAGGCCACTCAGAAATGCTTGCTACAGATGTGAAAAACGCAGAAAATCCAACACTTTTCAAAAAATTTATGACGGATGAAAATATCGGAGGCAGTGTGTAAATGTCATGGACACAACGTGAGGTCGTATTTATTTAACAAAGTTTTTTTTTTAACCAGCTGTAATGAAAAGCAGTCCATCAAATACAACTATGATATACAGTAAAGAGAACATGAAATGTGAATTTGAAATATTTTATGAGTTCATTTTTACCGAATGCAGACCTTCCGCGAGGAAAGCCGTTTAGTTTCGGTTTTAGGGTAAGAAACGATGTTCAAATGTCACGAACAGGCAATTTAGTTAAATCATTTGTAAATACAATGTCATGTATTTGATTAAAAGACATATTTATATTTAATTCGTCAAAATCTGGGATTAACGAACCTGCAAATCGCGACTGGCCAATCAGAATCAAGCATTCCAACGAGCCGTGTAATAAAAAATAAAAACTGAAACCGGAAGTGCTTCTGGACCAGTGCTTACATGTTGCTGTAACTCTTTGACCCCGTCTACACCGGACGCAGCACGACACGACGAACCGTTGAAGAACAAGGCATTTGTCGCGTTGTCGCGTCGCCCGTGTGGTGTGTAGACAGGGTGTTACAGTTATTTGTATTTTGCAATGAGATGAAATGGTGTAAATATACTTCATTTTCTTTTGATCTTGTGACATGGACCTGTCTTAACAGATTTTGTGAGTTTCAACCCTCAATGTGTCGTCAGACTCGGTGTAGGTCTGTGTGAACAATGAGTGCGTGTGAGAGCAGTGAAAAACTCTTTCCATGAGCGCGTTTACGTCAGGCGTGTATGGCATCTTCATTCCAGCTTTATAGAGCCCAGCTGTGCTTTCAACTGAGGGTCACATACTAAATACCTTTTACGTGATGTACACGAGCCTGTGAAATATATTTTCACATAGTACTGTACTGTAAATGATGTTCACAAGGACAGGAACCGTTTCATTGTTGTGTTATTTTGTCTGTCTTACAGTAGACACCCATTAAGTACAGATGACATTTCTGATGTTATATCTAAGATATGAAATACTTGCAGTGTTTGAAATTCTACCGTATACTACTTCTGCAGTATATACTCTAGAATGTATGTTGTGCACATTGTCTTCACATGGTTTAGTCAGGTTAAGGTGCATTGTGAGTATTTAATGTGTGTCCACAGATGGAAGGCATACGTTCAGCCTGCTGAAGTGATGGATGTCCTTTCTGTTCTCACTCCAATATGTGTTACTACCATCATTCTCGTGAGAATCTCTTGAGCGGTTCTGACTAGGGTTTGATAGAAAACAATGAGGAACAAAAGTCAAAGCACGCAGGCGCGTGTATTGCGAAACTAGGCAATGCTGAGAGAGCAAAAACTTTAGACGGTCAAGTATCTTTCGGCAGATTTCAGAGATGCTAACAATAGCAAGTAACAAATAGTGTGGACTGTATTTTTCAAACTACAATAAAAGGAAGAACAAGCCCTTTGATATTCCCCCTTTTTTAACGCAGGAAAAAACTGCATTTGTTAAAGCATTTCATTGGGTCTTTAAATGAGCTACAGAACACGCATTATTCCTCCTAACCACTAAACCACATCATGTCTTTCACCACACGGCACAATTATGTTCAGCTTTGGCACGGCCGGGTTCTTTTGTGTTTTGGCACAGCTTTAGAAGTGCCGGAGAGCCGCTGGTTTGATTTGTTTATGATGTGAGGCATTGCTGTACATGGACTAACAGCTCAGAAATGAGTGTCTGTAATTTATCATCACTTTCAGATGAACTCGTGGACTTTGGAGGATGATCTGAGAAATACCTCCACGCTGAGGGTTTACACGGTTCAGGTTTAGTGATGAGAACCTTTTATTGTATCAAGGGCGGTTTGATCTGTTCAGAGACCTTTGTGTGATGTGCAGTTGTTTTATTTATTTCAGACCATAAATAGTGTTAACTTTATGTATATTATTATTGGTTCCATGTTGTCTTAAATATTGCCTGTCTAAAACGCAACTAGAGCAGTGGACTTACTGTGATGTTTGTGGACGATCGTGGTCTGATGAAGGAAATACGGGCCTCAGTTTCGTGAAGTGTCAAAAAATTCTTTACTAGCATGTTTTGTTTTTTTCTTAAACTTTAATTTAAGAAAAAATGTAGGAATGTTTTGTTTTCCCGAAAAATACTTCTCCAGACAGTTCTTAAAATTTTCTTAAGATTGATCAAGTAAAGCAAATTCTCGAAACAAAAGCTGTCGTAAATATCCTCTTAAAATTACGACAGCCTCACGGTTATCTTAAATCTCGAAAGGTAAGATGTTAAATACGTCTATTTGGTTGTTTCACATCATGTGACGTGTATTATATTGAGCCAGAATCATAATTTTGACTATTACTTGCTTTTAAGAACAATTTATATTGATATAATAAAGGTCTAGCTCACTTTCTTTAGCTTTCGTTATTAAAAACGGAGTGCTTTTTACATTATTCTTGGACAAAGTGACTCGAAACGGAGGGGGTCACAAATATTATGGCATAGTAACACACAAAAGTATTATAATATGTAATAACGCTTGCTAACAATCGTAAATGCCATTTTTCACATCACATGCTAGTATATACAGGCCATATAATAATGCGAGGTGCTCGTTACACGCATAAAGTTTATTGTATAGATAAACATATACAGTTACAAAACGAGCAAGAAAGTGTAATCTTTGACAAAGCATATCCTTTTATTCTTACGACAAAAATAAAGATGTTCTTAAAAAAAGATTTGATGTACTTGCGTACATTCTTACGAACTTCCGATAATTTATCTTATGAACAATCTTATATTTTGTCTCGAGAACAGTTTGGTGAATCAAGACACATGCTTTGTAGCATTTCATTTTTTTCTTTAAGGTCTATCTGTTCTGGCCCTGACAGTGGATTTTTATTTTCCAAGCAGCATTAATAATGTGTTTTAGCTATATTTCGCAGGAGTCCTCGTGCTGCCAAAGTTCATTCTTTTAACGTAACTCAAATCCATGTCATACAAACGTCTTCCCTTAAAAGGAGATCTCACGGTACAAGCAGAAATTAATAGCAGGATGTGTGAGTTTGGCTTGAAGGGTCCTCATTTCATGAAAGACCCAGTTTGAGCCGACTGCATGTGTGTATTTAATAACACTTGGAACAGACTGGTGAAAGTCACGTGACCATGGGCCAATCACGGTCTTTGCCTGTGAAGATGACATCATCCCCTCTGCCGTCCCTAAAGAGCTGAAAGGAGTCGAGCTCGGCCGCCCTGCTTATCTTCAAGATAAACTGACAAGTTAGCTGTACCCGAGCGCATAACATAAATTGGGAATGTTTTATCACCCTTTTGTTTCGGCCCACGGAGTACAAGAGTTTCATGAAAGAAAGGATTAAGAAAGGATTTTGCAGTTTGATGAGTTATGCCAGTTTGATGAGTTATGCCGTTCGAGAATTTATTCTTTATTTATTCTTCAGAAAGTATTTTACCGGCTGCGGTAAATCTGGTGCAACCTGTCTGGGTCACGTACTGTATCAGACCCAAAAAGTTCTGAGAAATTATATTTCATATTAGATCCGGACATTATAGACACTGAATATGATTTGAAAATAGTTAAAAATAAAGATTCAGTCATCATTTATTAACCGTCATGTTGTTGTGAACCTGTTTGTGACTCAAAAGAAGATATTTTGAGAAATGTCTGGTTTTGTGTTTATACAATGGGAGTCAATGGGGGGGTCATTGTTATTTGATAACCAGCAGTCTTCAACACATCTTCTTTTGTGTTCTGCAGAAGAAAGAAAGTCATGTTTGAAATGGCAAGAGAGTGAAAAAATTAAGGGAACCATCACGTTAACGCAAATATAATGATTTTCTTTTGATTTTGGGGTGGCATGTTTATTTGAGATATACTCAACCTGGATTAACTCGAAAGCCTTGTATAGTAAAATGCTTCTTGATGACAAAAGAGTTATTTTCTGATCATGGTGTGTTGCTAACACAATGCTCTACACAATTCAGCTACGGGAGCAATTATATATCAATTCTGTTTTCTATTACATTTATCAGAAGTTTAAGAGGTCTTAAGAGCATCTGCACAAGCCGTTATCATCCAATCATCAGTGTTCTTCACCGCTGTCTCCATGTTCAGAAGCATGAGGTCAGACTCAGTGGTCCTCGTATGAGAGGTTATTTCTCTGGTGAATGTGGGAATGGATGTTCTCCAACCCTTCATGAGTTACACGTTGAATCCACCGCTCTCGTGGCTATAGAGGTTTTTTTAATCTCGCTTCACGAGTGCTGAATGACAGCGTTGAATTACATCTCAAAGCATGAGTTCTGTCTGAAACACATTACTAATAACGGAAGTTTGCTGACAGCTTATCTCTTATGTGTTTGGTAATGCAGTTCTCACAGAAACAGACGATGGATTAACTGTTTTTGTTCTTTGTATCCTGGTAATGTTTACTGTAAATTTAATTCGTGTTCATCGTGCAAGCGGTTTTTGTTTATACTTTTAATGAGGGTTTTTTCAAAAACCCTCGACCGAAAACATGAGCAATAATAATTATGATGCTTTCCTATAACAAGAACCATGCTTAGCCCCCCGAATAATTGCATGTTATGCACATGTTGTTTATTATGAAGGTGCTTGACTGAATGATGAAATGCACAGACGCAGCAGAGTTGATCGTTTTTATTAGTACACTCCTTATTGTGGATAAAATACTTAAAGGGATAGTTCACAAAAATGATTGTTTTATCTTTTATGCACCCTCATGTCATTCCAAACATGACTTTCTTTCTTCTGAAATACACAAAAGAAGATATTTTACATATCGTTGGTAACCAAACAACATTGACCGCCATTGACTTCCATTGCATGGACACAAAACCACAGAGACATTTCTCAAAATATCTCCTTTTGTGTTCCACCGAAGAACGAGTCACATACAGATTTTCAACATGAGGTTCAGAATCGCTCTTTAGTTTTTTCGCTGTTTTCGTTCATAAGAAAGATGTCTTGCGGGTTCATGTATGGGAAGCTGTTGTGTCGCGTCTTTCCATGAAAGCTTTTACTGTGCCAAACCCAAAACAATGCAAGGAAACAAGTCTTGCAGCTCATACAATGAAGCCCTTTGGCGACTGACTGACCTGCTTGGCACGAATCTGGTCATGTGTGTCCGTGACATGTAAGAAACAGTTGTCCGCTCGGATACCACCCAGCCATCAAAAGCGTGAGGCCATCAACACCAGTATATCCTGAGGCACGCTGTTCTATTAATACAGGAGTTTATAGTGGAGCAAAAGATGGAGGGCCGGGGGTTGGAAAGAGCGATCATTAACAACGGGCTAATAAAAGCCCAGATATGACCTCGAGTGCTTCCTCATGTGAAGGAGATTCTTGTTGTGACTTCTCTGTGTGGGTCTCCTGTTTGCGGTGGAGATTTTACTGGAGTGGGAAGCCGGTCTGTTTCCAACTCCCAGACTTACAGGAGGAGTAACTCCAATAAGATCGACACTGACAAATCCACCGACGTCATTTATTTTCAGTAGGAGTTAAGCAAGATTACAAGACAGAGATTATTGGCAGTGCCATCTTTTTAGTCTTTTCATGATTTTCTTGGTGGAATGTGTTGTGATTTTTTTTATTAGTTTTTGGTCATTTGGCTTAGTAACACTTTACAATATTTGTAGAATGTAAAAATGCAGTTTTTTTACAGGGTTAGGGTGAGGTTGTAATGTTACTGTGAAACCATAGAAGTCTATGTAATGTTCTCATTTAGTTTAGTAGAAAAGGTCTACTGATGAAAAATGGCTTTTTTGGGCTGTTTAATAACGTTCCCTGCCTCTTGAAATAAATAACAAATAGCCGTATAAATAATAACTCATTTATGTGTTAAAGTCTCTGCACATACAGTCCGAAATTTCGTATGCGTTTTTTTCGTATTTGGTTCTTGTTTGTAAGGTGTCTCTGGATTTTCAAAACGCCTCTCAAAATGCTTGCCAGGGATGTGAAAAACGCAGAAAATCAAACCCAGTCCGAATCTTTTTATGACGGACAAAAATATCGGAGGCAGTGTGTAAATGTGATTGACACAACGTGAGTTCGTATTAATTTTTAACGTGCGGAAATTTCAGACTCAAATTCCGGACTCAATGTGCAATGGCTTTAAGTCATCACTGGATACAGTTGAATATAAAAAATAGAAAATTGTTTGCTAAAATGACAAAAATCATTTGAAAGTTTTGAAAATTTCAATCTTCACAATATAAACTGGAGCTGTAGTTGCATGAAAACATGTATTTCTATGTCGCCTGCAGCATCTAAAAGAAAAGTAAGTGCTCCATAACGACAATATTCACATTTAAAAAGACATATAGATAAATGTTAAATGCTATTGGCCATTCAAAGTGTCGCTAACTGCTCTAACGTCCTGTTTTAGTAGGAAATACATCGACACATTGAACACGATGTGCATTTTAAGGCACTTCAATGAGTCTTTAAAGTGAAAGAGAGTGAAGAATTTGATCAGTCCGGATAACTCAGAAAACAGGGCTTATCACTACACGGCTGTTTATTTTGTCTGGAGATATTTCTGGAACGTTGATTATCGTAAATGAAGTTAGTACACACTTAATCTTTTCTTATTGGGGGACAAGAGGTTATTCATGCCCCCCAATTCACATGTGGCCTATGGAAATGGTACTCAGTCTGTTCCTGCAGTCTGCATGTCCAGCTCCTAATCTTTAGGGCTCCCTTGGGTGAGGGTCACCGCTCGGACAGTTTGACACATACCACTATAATCACAGCTGAGACTCGAGAAGTGCACCAGCGCCCCGCTCACACCGAACATTCAGCAGATTACAGGTCATTTCATGGTAAATTAAAATGATTCACTTATTTATACCCAAGTTCTAAGCAAAACCATGTCTAATGTTGTAGTAACCAAATACTGTACATTCTTTCATCGTTTAACCGTGTGAATGGCTTGTTGACACATATCATGACAATACAAGCGTTTTGTTCTATTTTTTTGTTTGTTTTGGATTCATACAGATAATGAAAACTATTACCAGGCCACACTGTACCACAAAATCAAGAAAATGTTTTAGCTATTTTTAAGTTGTTTGCACTGCGCTCTTGTTCTTTCTTTTGTTGTTGTGGTGCATTAATCTACAAAACTCTTCTTCATACAAAATGATTTGCACTCACAGAGATACAAACATATTCAGTTTTATTCCATCATTGGGGGACAAAGACACAGACGATTCGGCTAATGCCTTTTCAGTTTTTTTTGGCTATTTTTAAGACACATTTATCATCTGCAAACGCTGTAATACTGTCATGCTGTAAAATATGAGTTTATAAATCAAAGTAGTATTATTTGTGCTAAATTTAAATAATTTAACTTATTTTTATATAATAAATCAGACTAAATAAAACAGGTCAGTTTTTATTTTAGGTCTGGTCCCCATATCTGAACTTTTCTATAATAGAAACATCTTTGTTCTTCTATGTAACCTAATCGTACTGTATAACCGTTTAAAATGTGTTTTTTCTTCATTTCTTTATTCCTACGTACAGATCTTAAAGCGGTGTGTTCCCCTTTAGTTCGTTTTTTGGTTGTTTCCCTTGTTATAGACCGTTTTATTGGACTTGCGCGGCGGGACTGCAGTTAACTTCTGGTCTGTTTTGCTAGTGTCTAATAATATAACAATTTATTTAATTTGTTAATATTCATTTATATAATTATTTTTTTGTATAATGATTGTGTTAAATAAACGTCTGTTGAATTTTGTTTAATGTTCATTTTATTAAATAAACTATTTGTTGAATGGCTCCTGCAGTTTAGTCACATTTAAGGAAAGCCTACTGTACATTGACATCTAGTGGTTGAGCTTGGTAACGCAGTCTAAAGTTAAAATATTGGAGAGACAAGTTTAGCCACTAAGTTCTTCTCGGTTTCTTTTTTTTTGTTGTGGTAGTTATCAGAAATAATCTAAAGGCACTCTACTGTTTGCGAACATGTGCAGTAACGTTTGTTTATGTGATTTTATTTATAATGTAAATACACCGCTGTAATTTCCCGATTTCTTTTGCATAAAAGACATGTTTGTCCAGTTTGATGGTGTGTCATTGAAACAATCCGGTGAGGCAGCACACTTCTGTTTCCTGTCATAACTCTATCAGCATGTGATGCTGCAGGTCTGCCGGATGTACACTACACTATCTGCAGTATCATGTTGGTGCTGAGGAAGGGCGGCTGGATAAACGGAAAGTGTGATAAAACTCAGAAAGTGTTACAGTAGGCCCGCGTGAAGAGGTGCTCGGTGCTGACACAGAAGTGTGAGATGAAAGTCATCGATACTCTTCAAAGGGTTGAGTGATGTCTAATAGACAAGAGAGGAGAGAGGGCATAAAAGATGTCCGCTGCTCCCACCATCCTCCCTTCCTAGTATCCACTAACGAGGATGTCGAGATTTGATCGCGTTCGCTCTGTTTCCATGTCGTGTGCCAAAGGAAACACTCCTCGGGCTGTGATCAACGCTGCCAAAAGACTGGAAGATGAAGTGTGTTGAGGCCGGGCACTGCCAGCAGACTTTTTCCAGATGTTCCCCTGATAGCTTTTGGTGGCTCTTTAATGATTCACAGTTCGGTGGAGTCACGTGCGTCCAGAGCCAAGCGGAGGTTTGTGAAGCTTTGCAAAGATCCGCGGTTATAAAGCTTTTCAACGTTCGTATGATTTAAGTCCTCGACTGGATGAGATACAAGTGATATGGACCATTAATACAAGCGTTCTTCAGTCTGATTTTTTTTTGAAGCATTAGTGGATGATATACAGTGTCAGTGTCTTTAAAGCAGGGCTGTCAAACGATTAATCGCGATTAATCGCATCCAGAAAAAAGTTTGTGTTTACATAATCTATATCGGTTTGTGCATATAAATGTTGTATTTATGAACACAACCCATACACATACTATTTAGGAAATATTTAAATGTAGTATTTATATTTACCAATAATAAAAATTCTAAATAAATGCATATAAATTGTTATATTTTATATTTTTCTCAAATATATGCATTCTCATGTATATGTGTTAAAAAATACCAAATTAATAGGCACCCTACACCGACATATATTACGTAAACACAAACTTTTATTCTGGATGCGATTAATCACGATTAATCATTTGACAGCACTACTTCAAAGTCAACATGAATCAAAATGGACCCTATTTGCTTGTTTCATCCATGTTCCGCTTCTTATCGTAATTTATCTGCACTCCATCCAACATTGGGTAAAAAATGGACAAACCCAACCGTTGGGTTATAAATGTACAAACACTGGGTTGTTTTAACCCATTGTTGGGTCAACTATAACCGTATTTTTGGTTAATTTAACCCAACAATTTTTTTCTCAAGTTACCTTCACAGTCTCAAAGTACACTTCCTTAAAATATCTTTGTCTTGTTTTTCAGCCCCGGTCATATCAAGATCAGTGTTTAAAATCCAGTTCATATTTTGTTTTACTGAGATTATGAAACAGTCATGAGCACACTGACTTCAAGCTAGAATTTCAGATTGGCTATAAGACGCATTTGGTTATTTTAATGGTTATCTGTGTTTCCGCAGAAAGAGGTGAAGGACGTGTTCGCTGCGATCGTGTTCGAGGCTGGCTACAGTTTAGGAAAACACATCCTGGATGGACAGCAGGACCGTGACCTTCCTTCTTTAACTCCTGTCCTGCGCTGGAAAAAAGGAGGAAGGATCGCCGCACGGAATGAGGTTCGGATCATTTCATTGTGCTTTTTTACTGAACCTACAATGATATCATATATAGTTTAAAATAGTGCCTTGATTTCCCTTCTTAGCTTCAGGACATGTGTACTGAACTTGGCATCTTTCAGCACGTCAGGAATCCATTACGATGGAATCTGAGGCTATAAGCAGCACCAGGCGTAGTTTGTCTGTAGAGCGAACTTGTCAACGACCAAATGCGTCCAACCAAAACACACGCGACTGTCTTGTTCATTACACTTGAAACCAGTGGAAAAATGTCCAGTCGTGTGTGTCTAGCACAACAGCGCCCCCTAGCATTGCTTTTCTTCTTGAGTGATTCTGACGGCACCGTTGTGTAAACATCCTGTGTTGTGTTTGAATCTTCACAGACGTGGTTTGAGAAGAACTGCCTGTCAGACGATTGTGCCGCAGATCTGAGGCTTCATGGGAAAGTTCTTCTCTCAGGGTAAAACTTCTGTTCTTCTCCATCACTTGCTGGTATAACCGGGTTTGGGTCTCGGCGGGTGCGGACACACGCTTGGCTCGCAGCGTTTCCTGACGTCATTTATGAGCTCCGTCCTGCCGTCTGGATGGGAAATGATCTGGACTCTTTGTTCGTAGTCATAAGAGTCCTGTGCAGATTGTATTCATTTCCTTCGCCGTTTAAAGGGCAAGAGAGGGATTTCACTACATATGTACCATCAACTCTAATTGAAAGCACGTTTTACTGTAATGCCTACAAAACCAAAGCATTCGTGTTGGGTAAGAATGATCATATGTGATGAAACACGAAGGTTGAGTAGTCTGTTTATTCAGTAAATCTCACATTGTCTCGCCCCAACATTGAAAAGATATATTTTGTTATAAGGAAAAAAGTAAACACTTCCATTGTGTCATGGCATTTTTTGCTTGTCGTTTAAAATGTGTTGTTTTGGAGATTTCATGCGATTCATGCATCTCTCATCTTTTCTCAGGCGTTATATCAGACCTCATCTGGCGCTGGGCGGAGTGAAAAATGTGTCATTGAATTTAACCATCTCAAATGCCGGCGATGATGCCTACGATACCAACATCTACCTAAACTTCTCCAGAGAGGTCCACTACATCAACTACTTACAGAAAGTAAGTCAGCGATGTGTCGGACGTTTTATTATCAATGTAAATTCAAACTCTGCGGTTCAATCTGACCAAGAGGTGATGATGGTTTAAGAGGACGGAAAGGAACGTATGGACGGAAATGCAGTCGGTCAGCAGAGGAAGTTGCTGAAGTGAGAGGAAGTGCACAGATAGTGATGCAAGCGTTTACATCTGGCCAGAGAATGTTATCTCAGACCGACTACAACATGATTCTGCATTTGTGTGTTGTTACACATCCCGAAACGTCTGTTTCCCCTGCTGGAAAACATCAGTGCAAGAAAGAACATTTCCTCTATTGATTTCAGGATATCTGCGAAGAACAAATCTCCTCAGGATTGCTAAGAAAACACTTTATCCCCGAAGGTTGTGTACTGCATACATTTAGCGAACGCCAAAAACGAAACGTGCAAAAAATTCTGCATTACATTTCAATTGTGTCGTAATTTTAAAAGATACAGCGTTCACAAAAGGGTTTGGACATGTGGGTCACACTTAAAACTGTGTGAGGTTTATTGAATTTGCATTGTTGTCCATTGTACAGTGTATCTCCTGAAATAATCCTGAGCGTGGGCTTTTATACACTTTTAAAAAAGGTGATTCACGGAAGAACTATTTTTGCTTGAATAGTTTGATAAAGAATTTTTAACATCCAAAAGATATTTTTGTGGAACCGAAAAGGTTCTTCTATGGCATTGCTGTGAAAAGCCCATTTTTAAGAGTGTACAATGCAAAATGTGTTTTAAGTGTGACTCAAGCGTCTATATTCTTTTTAGGGCTGCTTTAGATGTCATTTCTTAAATGATTTTGGCCAAAATAAATGATAGACTAATAGCAAATCCACAAAATTGTGAAACCATTTATATTTTATCAGGGATTTACTCTCTTAAAAATGAAGGTGCCTAAAGAAGAACCATTTTTGGTTCCCCATAGAACCATTCAGTCGAAGGTTCTTAAATTAACTTTATTTGTACTTTTCTTAAAGTAAAAGGGGCGATTCACATTTTGCATCTTTTGCGCGCGCAAGTTCGTTATTTTAAATGTAGACACGCGGCCGGCGCAAGCAAAAAGGGAGCGATGAGGTCACGGCGCGTATACATGCCACATCGAGATGGAAATATTTTAAATATTCAGAGTGCCGCGTGCGCACTCATATCATTTGAAAAGAGAAAGCGGCATGGCTCACGGTTTTAGACGCGAAATGTGAATCGCCCCTGAAGAACCTTTTAACTACGAAGAATCTTTAATGCAACAAAAAGGTACTTAGAACGTAAACCAAATAATTGTTATTTTTTGGCATCGTGAAGCACTTCTATTTTTAAGAGTGTACAGATTATTTAGTATTTCTTTTCACTCTTAGGAATCCATTTGTTTTCTTACTGAATTCAGGAAGTTCAATCGTCTCCTCTTATTATACAACTCATTTATCTTGAATCTGTGTTTAAAGTGCTCCGGTTTCATTCTCTGTATCCTCGTGTTTATGTTTTGATTCAGATATCGCACTCTTAACATTATTTTACAGTCTTCAATTTCATTGGATAATTTCTGCTGGACGTCCTATGGTTGCCGGCCTCTAGTACGCGTTAAATCCCTTATAAGTGTTGACTGGGACTCATGCGGGGCGTCAGGTGGATGTTTGTTGGGACAGGACTACTGGGCACACGTTATTTGTTGTTATAAGACTGTCCGTGCAGTAAGACCGCTTTCATTACACAGTGAGAAGTTTGTCTGTGTTGATGGAACCGTCTGAGGTCACATCAAGCCAAGTGTGAACTTGCGTTCGGCTCGTCGATCATGTGTTTGTCTTGCAACCCAAACCATGTGCAGAAGTGAATTGGTTTCAGAAGCTCCATCACACCATTCAGGTGGCCCTGGGCTCCTCTGGTGAGGAAATCTTAGTTTGATAAACACCGTCTTATTCTCAGATTAGATTTAAACAGGTAAAACGAGACCATTCGTGATGTGTTGATTTGTCTCGGGGTTAATGAAGCAGTAAATGAGCAGGCTGGGAATAAAGTTTGTTTCAGAGATACGCTGCCAGTACACACATCATTTGAGATCTGTTAATGTTCCAGTGAAATAACACACAGATCAAAGAGCAGCCACTAATGAAAATATATTTCTTCTGTGAGCCGCAAGCAGGATTTGTTTCGTGGACTACAAGAAGGGAGAGTGGACAGAAATCTTTACAAGTTTGTTTTCATAAGTGTATTTATGAAAAGACATTTAAAAGCTTCATGGAAGCTACATTTTCAGAAATCTCAGTCTTGCTTCTTTGTTCCTTGTTTACACAGAATAAGAACGCTTATTTTAATAATTGAAGTTATTTGTGTAAAGTATACTCAATACATTTACATGTATGCATTTGGCAGACGCTTTTATCCAAAGCGACTTACATTGCATTGTCCTATACATTTGTTTCCAAGTATGTGCAATCCCCTGGGATCGAACCCCTGACCTTGGCGTTGCTAGCGCCATGCTCTTACCAGCTTTCCTGTAGCTCAGTGGTAAGAGCATTGCGTTATCAACACAAGGTTGTGGGTTCGATCCCAGGGGATTGCAAATACCTATGTAAAATGTATAGGATAATGCAATGTCCTGGATAAAAGCGTCTGCCAAATGCATAAATGTAAATGTACCACTGAGCTACAGGAAAAAAAACTACAAAATTAGTTAACTGGACCGCTTATTAGTCTTTGAAAGTACACTTTTAATGATACTTTACAAACTCAAAACTTAATAGTTCTGCTTACCTAAAACATGAACATCATAACTCAAAAAATATGTTTTAACTGATCACCTTTTTAGTTTTCCCAACTTATTCGGATTTACAGTGTACTTGAACTGACTTAGTACAAGTACACTTAGGTGTCATTTTAAGTATATTTATGAGAATACATAAAAAGTACACAAAGTATACTTTTCAGTTTAAATATATATTCACCTTTTTTTGTAAGTGTGTGTATTTTCGTCTAAAACATTGTTGTGACCGCTGTGAATAGTCCATTTTGTTGGCCGTAGTGAGATTTACCACTTGCGTGCTCTTTCAGCTTACAGCCAAAGCAGCCGGCTCGCCGAGATCTTGTGTTTTTTGCGGTGTAAACCGATGCCCATGACTGATAAATGAAATCACAATCCTCAACCTCACACACAGTATAGTAGAGAGAATCAGAATGAATGAAGTATGATGATGTCCCGGGGGAGACCGTCCACATGTTTCTGCTCTTTCACAACATACCAGGTGGCGGATGGGTAAACACACACATCCTTGCCCTCCTCCACAGGAACACCAACTGTTTGCACAGCCACGATTCTCAGTTTAGGAAATTCCTGATGATGTTGTCCTGCAGCGCTTGAGAATACGCCGTGTGAAAGTGTTGCTTGTTCAAGTTGACTTGATGAAGTCACATCTCCGGGGTAGAAAGTGCTGAGCAAGAGGGAAACGAAAATGTAAATCATGTTTAAAGATTTATGACGGATACTTTGTCAGCATTTTTCAGCTGCTTTCTTTCAGAGCATTCAAATAGAAATGAAAGCGTGATCAAATCAGATTATTCACAGCTAAATGTTTGGGAAACTTTAGGGTTATCGAACTATATCCAGAAAAGTGCTTATTTTAGTGATTTCATTTCATTCAATTCTAATATAAAAAACGTGCCGGTTTGTCGCCTTCTAGAGCTGAGAAAACCAGGGTGTCTTTGTAAACGCTTCAAACCACACGATACATGTGGCTGAAACCTCAAACCAGTCCCCAGAGAGCCGCCAAGTGCATGAAAAATGACTTTTACAAACAATCCCAAACATTTCCACTCCTCCAACTGTTTATTGATATTTTCTCCAGCAGCAGTTCTTGTTATTGCTGCTACACTTCTCCTAAAAATAGGTCAAATATGAACCTCAGGATGAGGAACACGTCCTGCACTATCGCAGTGATACACCAGCGGGATGTTGTCTGGTTTGATGTATTTTCTGTTTCACTCTCTAGAAGAAGAGTTTTGTGAAGTCTCGCTGTAGGAATGCTCACTCCTCACGGGTCAAAGCTTAATTGTTTACACTAACCAGCCGGTGCGGTTCAGAGATGTTTAGAGAAAGATTTCAGCTCGGTTGAGGTTCTGCCTCTGAGTAAAACGTGTGTTTGTGTGTGTGTGTGTGTGTGTGTGGGGGGGGGGGGGTGTATAGTATGTGATATAATATTTGATATTTTTTATATCGTCAATGTCCTTCTGGAACCTCGTATGTCCAAATTCAGTTTTTCAGGAAATGGGGAAAAAACGCTGTAGGCTTTCAATGATTGAAGTTGACGATCTATTGCTTAGATATTTGCAAAAACCCAGTGACACACATAAAGAGTGACTAATAATAATGATTTATGACAAAAGATAAAAATCATGAAATATGGAGATATGCGGTTTTAGAAGGACAGCAGCGATATATGATGTATTTAAAAATTGTATTATGTTTTTATTGTGTTAGTTTGCTGTATTTTTTTTAGTTATTATGTATCAAATCAAAACAAACCAACAGCAGTTTGATTGATAATAATTGCCTTGCGTAATAAAAAACATGATTTTTGGAACATTTTGGAACCAAACTCTTCATATATAGTTTATATTATTTTATATTATATTATATTATGTTATATTAATTTAAAATAGTCTTTAAAATGTTTGGCTTTCTAATAAAGAAATTATTATGTTGGCACATTTATATTTATGTCTGTGAACATTATGGGGAGGTTTCTCGGACAGGGATTGGCTTAAGCCAGGACTATGCCTTAGTTAAAGAAAGGCATTTTAGTAAAGTATATGGTAGTGGATGTTTGGGGAATGTCTAATTTGTTTTATAACAAGCGTTTTTTGTACTATGTTAAGGATACTATTGTTCAGGTTTTCCTCTCTGGTTCTCTATACATCAGTAAAGCGATTGACAGGTGTATTCTCTGTGTGTTGTGTGCGCAGGAAGAGAAGGGCATCTCCTGTGTTCTGGTGGAACTGGACTTCCTGAAGTGCAGTGTGGGATTTCCTTTCATGAGAGCTCAGACGAAGGTAACGCCACACTCACAATCCATCGTTTTCTTAAACCACATCATTCATATCAGACTTTTAACCCTAAACATCTTTTCTTTTTTCAGTATCATCTGTCAGTGCTTTTTGACACGAGTCATCTGTCTGGTGAAAATGAGACGCTGGTATTTTTAGTACACGCCAGAAGGTGAGCTTTCAACAGCCTTGATTCAATCAAACTTAGATATGCAAGATTTCTTGATTTGAAGTAAACGTGCTCCACATCATTGGCCAGCATTAGCGCATACCATAATGTTTACATTTGAATCTAACAAGGTAGTTTAGACATTTCAACTTCTCCCTATTTGGGGAAATGATGTGGTTTTGCTTGATGTTCCTCTAATGCGGGGCAGATGTGTTTTCTTTGCACAGTGACGTGTATTACACGATAAATGATAAAAAGCAGACTCCCACAATGCACATTTGGCCGTTTTACAGTAGGAACTGTAATCAAATACTGTACGTACTGTACAATCCATCCTAAAAACACGACACATAAAAGTGTTCCATGTGAAATGTCTCATAGTGATGATGTGACCACAGATATCTTCATTTTATGTTTATATGATTTGGAAAGGGTTTACTAAACTAATAGCTAATAAATTCAAATGTTTCATAAGCGTTTTTTTTCCAGTGCTAATCCAGAACATGATAGCAAACTCCATGACAACACCTTGGAGTTGTCCATACCACTGATCCATGAGGTGGACACCACGATCACAGGGTAAGATTTTCCCTCCGCAATGAAATAAAACCCCAAAATCTTTTTACATGTTTATTATTACTATTATAATTTACTTTTGTTTACATCTCAAGAAAAAATGAAAGAAAGAAAGAAGGAAAGAAAGAAAGACAGACACAGAGAAAGAAAGAAAGAAGGAAAGAAAGAAGGAAAGAAGGAATGAAAGAAAGAAAGAAAGAAAGAAGGAAATACAAAGAAAGAAAGAAAGAAAGTAGAAGAATCACAGAATAGAATAAAGAAAGAAGGAAAGAAGGAAAGAAAGGCAGACAGACAGACAGACAGACAGACAGACAGACAGAAGAAAGAAAGAAAGAAAGAAAAAGGCAGACAGACAGACACACAGTCAGACAGACAGTCAGACAGACAGAGAGAGAGAGAGAGTGATGGAGAAAGAAAGAAACGAGTTTGGGATGATATGGAGTTCAGTAGATGACACTAAGTTCTTGGCTAAACTTTCCTTTAAGTGCTTTAAGAGCGTTACGCTGATAGACGTGGGCTGATGAAAGCAGACACATTTGTTACAGATGCTGATATTTGTGTTGATGTTCTGGAGCTTATCTGAAACACTTGATTCAAACACAAACGTGAGGCTTATATACGGGCAGATAATGACACACTCCTCACTGTAATGTTTTAAACGAGAGCCAGAAACTGAACTTACACATAAACATCCAAACCAGAGCAAGGTCTGTTTCATATTCAACACGCTGGCTTTGTGTATCACGGTGTTTCACTCATTATTACAGAAACTACAAACTAATGCACTATAGAGGAGAAATGTGGACCGTTTTGCAACTATAACGGATGGAATTGTTTACTGAAGTTATGAATTGTGGCAAATACACACTGACACACACGAATCACAGTTGAACGATCAGTCAAATAATTCATGTTCAGAGAGAAACATCAAATAATACAATGAAGGACTTTCATAGTGACCGTGTGGTTGTTTTGCAGCGTGGTGAACCCGACGTCTTTCGTCTATGGAAACTCAATCGAGCCGTCACGCTTCGTTCGTCTGGACGACCTGGACTGCAGCTTTCAGCCTCTTAACTTCACCTTTCAGGTACCAACACAAGATGATGGGATGTGTTTTACATGCAGTTCAGATGTGCAGAATAAGACAGAAGCAACAGGCCATGAGAGGTTATGTGTACTTAAGAGAATGTGAACACATTAAATCAAACACAATTGCACAACATGCATATTAAATGTATATTAATAATATATTTGAATAAAGGTGAATCTGTCGCTTTAGCCACTACTGTAAAACATCTATATATATAATATGATAATGATGTAATGAACAAAGCTCTGTTTTTATATTCGAGTTGTGTGTGTGTGTGTGTGCATGACAGACAGATCCCAGCATTTATCCGTTTCCTTGCGTTGTTTGTGTAGGTGATAAACAACGGGCCGAGCAGACTTCCAGGCTCCACTGTGGACATCAGGATACCCAACCGTCTGGTTAGCAACGGAGCTGATATGTTTCATATCATCGACACACACGTGAGTTCACTGTTTATTCAGATAGATTCATGTCTCAACACCTTCATTTACGACAGGACAAAGCCATGGTTTCTCTGAAAACGCCCTGAAATAATATAATACAGGACTTTTTTATACATCTTTTGTCACTAAATAATTCTACATACGTGTTAGAGGTTGATTACTGAAAAATGTGTAAACACGTGTACAGTATCTCACAGAAGTGAGTGCACCCCGGAGTGAACATGTCCAAATTGGGCCCGATTAGCAAAGATGATCAAAATGGATGCTGATTACATAAATAAATGACATTTGAATATTAAAATAGCACAAAACGCCCTGACAGTTAATACGGTTGATACGCTTTTTCCAACAAGCCGATATAACGAGACCTGTGTGGTTTAGTCACGTGACATTCCACATATACCCTATATTCACAGTCAAAAAAATGTATTGACAAACTGCATATTTTTAAATAATTAAATACTGTGTTGTAACCGTTGACAAGCTCATTTCAACACTTTTCATTGGTTAAACATTTGCAAAACCCACCGACAAACATGGAATATAAATAAAATGAAAAAACACCAAATTTGGAGATGTAACAGGTTACGTTTGTAACATTGTTTTAGCAAACTGTTCCTGTACGTCAATTGAGCATTGTGTTAGCAACACAAAGGTCACGGGTTTGAACCCAGGAAAGACGCATGGAAATAAAAGAAATGCGCTTTAAGTCACTTTGGATGAAAGTTCAGAAGTCATGACGAGAGTTCAGTGTTGTCAATGCCCTCAGGTTTATAGTGAACAGAGACCGCAGGGTTTATAAGACAACAGAGGATAGTGTCACAATCAGCTTCATTCCAACAAGCAGAAATGCAACACCAGCCTCACATACGATGTTGTTGGTTTAACCCTTACGTTTGCCATAGAGCTGGATCAGGTCCGGGATCCGTCTGTTTACTGTGAACGGGGGAGACTTTGACCCACCCTGAATGTCCCATATGGAATCACTTATCATGGGATTAGATGAGTTGCACGGAAGGCTGGAATGAGACACCTGGGGGAAAAGCTTCCGATCACCCCGCCTAACCTTCAGTGGCAGTGTACCGTACCCTGAGTAACACAAATAAAGAGAAGCAAAGGTTCACACTGACAAAACAAACACACAGCGTTATAAAAGCACACGCTGCTCTAAATGAGAAAGAAGAACCAGGGATGAGAACTTAATCATTTCTCCTAGACATCAATGAGACTAGATGGAGAGCAAATGGTTACTTGGAAGTCTCCGGAGATTTCTCCTGAGAAACGCTCATGAATGACGCACTGTTCACCAGGCTGGTAAAATCCCGTGTGAGATCGTCTGCAGCTTCATGACAATGTGAAAGCTTCAGATGGTTCCTCCGTGGAGGTCTGAGCGGAGAGAATGCTGGTAAGAGGTAAAGTGTTCCCCGGGGCAGCAACAGCGTGACATTAAATCACTCCAGATGGAGCGCGCTGTCAGAGAAAAGCTTCTCACATCCCGCTGGGACTTAACTTCCTTTTGTGATTTGAATAGCTCAGCAGGTCTCAGATCAGTGGATGACTTATAACGTCCGTGAACGTCCTGGAACATCACCTTCCAATATTCCCACCCAACCATCACACGTTCCCATGAAGCCAAATCCCACATCTTGCTTCTGTTTACAGTGGATATCAAGCCAAAACTGTTTACAGTATACTGTAAAAAAATTAGGTACATTTCTGAAATTTTCTGTCAGCTAGAGCGACAGAAATATGCCGTAAAATAATCGTTTTTTCCTGTAAAATGACAGGATATGTACGTTTATAATAAATGGTTTTCCCTGTTTTTCTTTTAAATTTGCTGTCTTGTACTGTAATTGTACAGTTTCGACTGTATTTCAAAAATCAACCGCAAAAAAAAGAATCTTGTTTAAAAAAACTGAAATTTTCTGACAGCTGGAGCGCCATAAATAAAATGTAAAGTAACGTTTTAACGTGTTATATTAAATTTGCGGTCTTTTCCTGTAATTTAAGTTGTTTGACCGTATTTCAAAAATACATTGTAGAAACACAGTAAAATTATTTTTTTCTTTTTTTTTTCATTTTACGTGGAAAACCTATAAACAAGAACAGAAAATTTGGTAAAATTATGGGTTTTTTACACTGTAAAATGTTCTTAAAATCAAATAATGAACATGATAACATATGTTTTTTGCTTAACCTTTTGTTGTTTGGTTTTTAAATATCTCCTGAATTTCACTGGTTTTGTGAGGGCTATTAATTCAAAGCACACATATAATTCTGATTAACACAAACTATGTTTACAGTTAGTGACCAGTTAACCAAATATGTATACAGAATGTAATGTAATAAAAAAAAATGGTAATTGCTCTTTCATTTGTAAATTGCTTTGGATTAAAGCGTCTGATAAATGAATGCATGTGAATGTAAACTCAGTTTATTATCATCCTGTGTGCCTTCAGGTATCCGAAGGTCGAGGGAACTGCACGTGGCACAAGAACCCGACGCCCTGCACCATCCCACAGGATAAAGAGAGCATCTTTCACACCATCTTTGCCTTCTTCACCAAATCCGGCAGAAAAGTTTTGGTATGACAGAGGGTTTTGTTGAATGTTAGGCTTCGCTCAGGGTGAAAATAAAAGATTCATGTTTTATTAAGATGTTTACACATTCACTGCTCTTGAGGCTGTCAGAGCAGATCTCTAACAGTGATGCTGTGTGTACAGGACTGTGACCGGCCGGGACGAGCCTGTTCGACAATCTCCTGCAGTCTGACGTCTCAGGCTAAAGAAGACACCACAAGTATAGATGTGCGAATGCTACTGAACACTGAAATACTACAGAGGGTACGTCATGTTTACATTTCAGTTTACTCCAATCTGATGTTAAATGACCCAGAAGCACCTGTGAATCACATTAACAATTAAACCACATAAAGTTCCTGACAGTGTTTGGATCTCACATGAAGAGATATAAAGCCGCGGAAAAAATGAAGAGAGCATTTCAAAATTATGTTCAGTTTTTCTGAATTTACTATTTATAAGCGTGTGTTCAGGTAAAATTATTATTTTTGTTTATTCTGCGAACTGCTAACAATATTTCTCCCAAATTCCCCCCAAAAAAGATTTTTTCTATTTTCATTTATCTGCAGAAAACAGTTGAAAATAACAGAAAAGATGCTCTGTATTTTTTCAGACCTCAAATTCTGTAAAGAAAACAAGTTCATATTCACTTTAAGCAATACAACAATCATATTTCTACGGGTATGAAGGAAAACCTGGATGTTTATCACAGTTTTCATGTGTTTTATTTCATGCTGTCAGTCTTTCACATTGCTGTTTTATGACTTTATGTCACTCCTGAGGTTTGATTTAGTTGAAATTCAACAGACACTGAACTGAAATGACCACAACACATCTAGAAATGATGAAGTGAACATTTGGAACGGTCTCTTCATTTTTCCCACAACTGTGTCTTGGATATAAATTAGTGATAACTCTGTAGTACGGAGGCTTTATATAAAGAGTGTGTCTTTTGTGTATTTGAATGTGTGTCTATCATTGTGTGTGGTTTACAGGACAGCTCCTCTGTGATCCAGTTTGTGACACGAGGTCACGTTCAGCTGGACGACAGAGCCGTGGAGGTGTCCAACGGACTGCCTGACGAAATTTCGGTAAGACATCAAATGGATCCTTCAATCCACTTAAAAAATACAATAGGACCATTCATGACAACGCTTCTGTTTGGATTTTATTTCAAATTTAATACAAACATGATATTCCACAGAAACAATGGATATCTGACTTTTGTACTGTGAAAGAAACATGGTCAACATCACAAGCTTATGTTTATATTACTTACCTAGAATACATCATAGAAATCTTTCATCATAAATCTTTTATTATTTCTTAAACTCCATTTTAAAGTTAAAGAAATAAGAGTTTTATATATATTTTATAATATTTAAGAGTTCATTTGCAAAAATATACTTTTTTAATGTTTTCTTTTTTGTTATTACCAACTGCAGTTTGATTGACATTATTTGAAATGCACAAAAAACATGATTTGTGAACATTTTTGAATGATCTGTTTTTGCAAATGAACTCTAGGTACTAAAATCTAATAAATACTACTAAATACTACTCAAATGTGTACATTTTACTGATTTTAGCATGGTCTCGGACATTTCTAACCCCGAAAAATATACAGAAATATACCGTAAAAGTTTTTCTAGTAAATTTGCAGTCTTTTTCTGTAATTTTTTTTTTACCGTATATAAAAAAATTGACAAAAATGCCGTATATTCAAAACATCCTGTTAAAAAATCCTTTTTTCGGCAGCTGGGGCATCAAAAATATACCGTAAAAGTAACTGTTTTCACTGTAAAATTACATGTTTTTCCATGTTTTCCGTAAAATACTTTTTTTTCACATAATACATAAAAAATCTGTTAAAAAATAACAGGAAAATTCTGTTCAATTACAGGCATTTTTAACAGTGTAGACCATGTAAATTTCAAACTTTCAATTAAAACTGAACTTGTTTATTAAAGTAATCTGTTAAACGATCAGAGAAGATCAGAACGCGTCTTTCACATGAATGTGAGGTCATCAACAGCAGCTGAGATCAGGATGAAATGTGCATGTTTTACCCTTCAGTTGTGCTCGGTCACCCTGAGCGTGCTGATTGATCAGCAGAATGTGGGACTTTGTTTCGGCCAAATTGGTTGTGTCTGGTGCCAAGACATCTCCCTCAAAACTGCTCTCAGCTGATTGGGTTTGTGACCCGGTTCCAGCCAGCTGACCCCCTCCCGCAGCAGGGGGTTAATTCCTAAATAAGTCTGCGGCCCCTCTTGCCCCCCAGCACTTAGGAAATGCATCAGTTCCGCACTGTCCCACTGCAATTCATTATTGAGTTTATTAAGACGGTCCCCGGGGTAAACTGTCTCATTTAGTAATGCCTGCTGCCAGACGCATGGAAATGACAGACGGATTGTGGCTGCTAAACTTTTAATGCCATTGCAAATGTTTGGTCGTCAACACTTTCGTCGTAATAAATGCTTGAGATAATATGCAGTCTTGTGTTTTGATGACAGACTGACTCTACTGTACGTTATTCTGCTTATTACAAAACGAAGCAATAAAAAGGCATGAAATCATGAGATGGTAATATTTGAGAAAGCTAGCGACTGAAGAGTGATAGAACCAGCAACATCTGAATCACGTCATTTAAAAAAATGTAAAAATACATCTGAATGTAGTCAGTTAATCTTCTCTCTCGTCCAGTTGTCAATGTTTGTATAGGTCTGATGCTAAAAATATGTTGTCCAAGACAACAGCTTTACTAAATGTTAATGTGGGAATGTGTACAGAAGCTGAAGTGAGATTTAGTATCTGGACTGGTTTTCACGCATCATTTGGATTTAAATCCACTTGAGGAGATGATACCCGCGATGTGTATTTGAGGCTTTCAGAGGTTAAATTCTTCCACGTTAAAAGGTCAAAAAGCACTTGTGCCTCGTAACACGTTGACCTGAAAAGTATGTGTGCACGCGTATGTTTCAAACGTAGCCTTCTCTCCAAACATCTGTGCTTTTTTATGTGGAGCGCAAGCGTAGTTGTTTTGCATTAAGTTGTTGTTTCTATTCTATTAAGAAATGAACAAGAGAAGACCAATTTGTTTATATTAGAGATGCCATTACTCATTAGGACATGAGGTCCATAAACAAATACAAACAAAGACCTGAATGAAAACATCTTCAAAGACGCATAACACAAACAGATTGATTTGTTGCTTATTAAAGTATGAAACCTCATTACCTTTTGTTGGAGTCAAGAAATGACATCATGATTGGATAGCAGGGCTTTTAATATGTTTATTGGACTGTGTGAGGTTATGACAGGCTCTGGTCAGTGTTGTGTTATGTGTGTGTGTGTGTGTTAACTGGGGCTGTGTTGTGTTCCAGCTGTTGTTTGAGGCTCTTCACAGTCAGGAGCCCAGGGGTTATGTGGTGGGATGGATCATCGCCATCAGCCTGCTCATCGGGATCCTCATCTTCCTTCTTCTAGCTGTGCTGCTCTGGAAGGTATCACATCACATCCAATTCCTTCAAAACATTTGATTACTTTTACAGTTTTTGTGTCGTTTTCCAGCACAAATATCTTTAAATTCTTTCATTCATATGCTAGTTGTCTTGTTTTCATAGAGAAATGTTAAAATTAGGTGAGATCATGCTAAAACATAACTAAAATATCTGCCAATGGGTTAAAAAAAAATCGTGTTTATTTTTCTTAGCCCATTGGCGGATATTTTTATTTGTTTGAAGCATAAAGTAAATTTAGTTTGAGTAAATATTTTCTATAAAATAAATTTATTTTTTTATTTTTTATTAAACAAGATTTAGGTTATTTTGCTTCTCATTTAAACCGAAAAAAGGCCCTTTTTTCCTGTGCAAGTCTGCACCGTGCTTTTTATATGCTGTGATTTTATTTATATCATGGTTATATTTATTATTTGTATAATTTTTTTGTATCATGCAGCGCAAAGTTCAGTCTAAATAACGTCCTACGTGCATTTACAGACAAAGTGTTCATTCATATTTAAATGGCCAAACATTCAGTAAGTGACAAATGTTTGGAAACGGTGTACACATTCATGCGGGTGCGTGCGGAACGTCCAGCTTCTCTTTACCGGGCTCACTGCACAGAAGATGCGGAGACGCGATCCACTGCTGGGTCATAGCCAGACCTCGCGCTCATGTGTGCCGGGGGTTTCGGTCCCCAACCCTTGAAATCTCCCATTTCATTAATAATATGTTTGATGGCGCAGTGCGTGCCCGTCTGCTACGCCACTGCCCATAAACCCAAAATGGCAAAATCCCCATTGCAAAACACCCCTGTGAAGATTGGACTGTGAATCAGGCTCCTCCAAGCATCGAATCTTCCACTATTGGGAGTCACCCCTATTGTCGACGAGACTTCACAAGAGTGTTTCGATGTGTCACATACTATCCACACACTACTGTTGCTTTTGTTGGACAGACAGCCTGAGGGCTCAATAAAGATCTGTAGCTCCGGCCATAAAGAGAACAAAACAAAGCCGACAGTAATTTACACCTAACGCTTGCACATGAAAGTGAATCAAACTGATTTCAGGGCCTCTGAAACAAGGGCCGCTTTTCTTTTCCACTCCGATTCTTTCCAGTGGGAATACTACAGCAAACTCAGGAATGTTGATGTAAGGATACTTTTCACTCATTCCCCGAAATCTGCCAAAGTAAACCTCCTGAACAAGGCCTGCACATGTGTCGCTCCCTCAGCGTCAGGAAATGCCTGAAGAGAATCGAGGTCTGAATCAATAAACAGCGTTCGGACAAAGACAAACGTGAGGAGTCACAGGAAGTTGAACGCTGTATTTCCTGTACTGACACAAATTACAGTAGCGCTGTCTGTCTGTGTTTATCTACTCGCCCGTGTCTCCGTTTATGAATCCTGAAGACTTTTCACATGACCCGCGTCAACTTGAGCGTCACAACGCTTAAAATAGTTGTCATCATTAAGATGACCAAAGATGCTTAAACTAATGTTCAAACGCAAAGTAGGATTGTGTGCATAACAAGATATTGTTCATGTTTGTTTACAGTTGCATCCGTCACGTAAATTTGTAAAACAATGTATTTTCCTTTTTCTAGATGGGGTTCTTCCGAAGACATTACAGAGAGATCATAGAAGCGGAAAAGAACAGGAAGGACAGTGACGAAAGCTGGGATTGGGTCCAGAAGAGCCAATGAGAGCTTGGATTGGGTCCAGAAGAGCCAACGAGAGCTTGGATTGGGTTGAGAAAATCCAGTAAGCTGCTTCCTTCATCACGGCTATCTCCAAAGACCCGACCCTCCAGCCTTCCATATGTGGAAGAAAAAATATTCTCCCGATTTTTCGGAGGTTTGACACTTTTCTTGTGGACTGTGATCTAGCTAACGCTTGAGGTGACGGTGTGATCTGCCCAACAAAAAAAAGACTTGCCGTGGAATTCCATTGATCCCATTGGGAAAAGACTCTTGGGAAGAAGAGATGGAGCGAGAGGAATAAAGAGACTTCCTGGAGACCATGTGGATATTGTGTCAATACTAGCAGACAATTCAAACTCTCAGGACGCTGTTGAAAAGCAAAAGTTTATTTTTTATAAGATGTATTCCATACTGTATAGAAGAGCTTGGAGAGGTTTTTAACGCACTGATGACTGACACACGCCAAAGTCGATGTTATTGCTTCACAGTTCTCTTGGGCACATCGGTATAATGAAGTTGGATGTCTTGATGAAGGATCGTTCCCCTCAACTCTCTCGAGTTCTCATTTTTATTTTCAGAAAACACACAGCAAATGTTTTCTCACTTCATTGAAACTGTTCTGAATTTGCCGTCATGAGAACCATATTCTCCTCTTAAACACGTTTTCTTTAATACGATTTCAATTCACTGGATGTTTTCCCCACTTAAAGTTTCACGTTATTCTAGTTTTTTTTTCGTCTTTGTATTTTTTTCAACAAGTGTGTAATAACTCGCTCCACCTCTGAAACAACTTTCACATTAACAACCCATCTTAGTTTTGGGCCCCTCCTCCTGATGCCTGTTAGGATGACATCACTTTTTACCATCCAACCAGTTCCTGATGGATCAACCCTACTGGAAATCTGACACAGGTCCGCGTTGAATTCATTGAAAATACAACATTTCGTTTTTTGTACCACACACATTCCATTATTCACAGATTGAATTTGAATGTTCTTTTTTCCTCCATGAATGTTATGAAACATTTAAAGGGATTTATAGCATCATCTTACACCAGTAAAGTGAAAGTAAATATTTTGTTATGCCTCACGTAGTAATGGGACTTTGGATACTCTTGATCTCTGGAAGATTTGCCAAAAACTAGCTTGTATTATTTGATCCATCACTACCCCTGGCATGGCAAACACATCCACACGTTTCGTGCCCCCGTTTGTCTGAGAGACACATACTTGACATTGTAAATGTAACAACTGTGAGTGTCAACTGTTTCAATTATCACCTATTTTACTACTGTCACTGAATTTCAGTTTTATAAATGTATTAAGAAATATGTTTGTTGTACAAGCTCGAGCTGTATATTTATCTACTGAAACTGCCATTTTAAAAATAAAAAAAATCACAAAAAGATGTTCGACTTCTTTTTATTCTTCAGCGCCATGCATTGCAGTCAGGAGATTATTGCTGCAACGGCGCCATCTAGTGGATCAGCTGTAAAGCACATGTGTTCACATGATAAACACCGTAATGATACTTCATGAAGTGTAATCTGTGCAATGGAAGTGTATACCAAGGACACAATATGTTTAAAAAGATACAGTGGACCTCCAGACGGCAATTTTATTGTCAAATATTGTGTACTTCAAAGCGAAGTCGAGTTCATTTGACGCAGTATTTCACCCATTATGGTGTACCTTTAAAATAAATAAAAACGAAATAAACCAGATTAAATCACAATGTGCAAAATTAATGTGTTCAGGCAAAATGACTGAAATGCAGGGAAACCTATTTTCAAAACACAAGCCATGAAAAGTAAAATCGATGCGCTAAACATCACATAACAATGCTATGCCTCCTAAAAGACCAGACCTCTCAAAACTATTTTTAAAAGTATTCAATTATGATGCTTTATGGGAATGTTTAAATGGACGCTGGGTGATGAAATGTTTACAATATTACCACTTGTATCTTACCCCAGTGCTTAATGATTCGCGTATTGAGTTTTGTGCTGTGTCTAGTCGAATACTACGTTACCCAGAATGCTCTGCGAGGCAGCGTCATTAAACGGCGCAGGAAGACGTTGGTGGTCTGTGCGTGTGCCGGAGTTTAATTCGGATTGTTTTATATGGAAACGGCACTTTTATAACGAATACACGATCTTGAAGATGCGTTTTTACAACACGTTGTTTTTTCAGTTTCAGAAGTTTGAAGATGCGCAATAATTGTGACACACGAGAGAGTTCATAGTCGATGCGTTCAGTGAGATTTACAGCATCAAGAGTCTCCAACAGCCGGAGATATAAAGCAGTTTACTGCTGCCGTTTATCCATCAGTGAACCCACGTGTCCAGTTAAATTACTGAAGCAGAGAGATGAGTAAACGAGAAGGTAAAAGCACACACGATTATTCATTATTATTCATGTATTTCTAAACATCATTCGACGCTAATGTCTCTGTACTTAACGCAATTTGCTTGAGATGTGATCTTGTTTATTTGCAAATATGTGCAAATGATGATTTTCCAGACGAGGGATGTGTCCGACATCGAAGGACAGATGCTGGGCAGAAGGCAGAGGATTGTGTTAACTCAGATTCACCTGTCATAGCTGCTTTTAAAGGTGAACATCTTTTAGAAGTTGCGTTATTTGAACGTATTTTAAGGGTTATAATATAAATGATGTTATTTTGATTGGAAACTGTAATGGTCTGTGTGGGTCCCTCCCTTCTTGCAATGTGGATGATGGGGAACCAATAGAACATCATTCAAAACCCAAAACACTACAGGAATTTGTGATGGTTTTGATAGTAAACAGCTCATGGTTCATAATGGCATTTGTACTATTAGAACATTTTGTTTAATTAAGGAAATTAAATAGACAAACAGTGTGAACTTTTTCTCAGACACGTTTTAGTGTGGATTATTGAAGGACACGGACTTGTTTTTTACAGTGTTCCAGCGAGAATTGGACACCAAACATGATAAGTATGAGCGGTTGGTGAAAATCAGTCGTGATGTGACCATTGAAAGCAAACGGACCATATTCCTCCTGCACAGGGTGACCAGGTGAGATGCACTCAAGAGCTTTATCAAGTTTACTACATGTTCGACTAAGTGGCTTGATATTTAAGTAGAATGTATAATGAATAGATAGGTATATAAATAATCTATTTTTAATAAATAAAAGGCTGGAATGTGCACTTAGACAGTATACAGTATCTACAATACATAATGTATTGTGTATATATACCGTCTACATATACAACAAGAACACCGTTGGGGACGAGTTTCAAAAACCTGTTGCACAGATGTGATGAAAAGATCAATGAACCTGATGTGGTCTTGTGGATTGTTTGACAGCGTTCCAGACTTTGAGAACATACTGAACGACGCAGATGTGAAACTGGACAGTGTGCGGCAGAAGATCGGACAGATAGCTGAAGAACTGAGAGGAGAAGATCTGCATCAGTTCCATCGAGCCTTCACGCCAGGTTCGCTATCCAAAATGCTTCAAATGTGTAGCTAGCTACCCGATATTTGACATTCGTGATATATCTGAAACTTATACAGCGTTTCTAAATTATTATTGTGCATGCTTTTCATGGTTCATGTAAGCGGATGAATGTGATCGGCAGGGGTGTAAACAGACCAGTTTGGTAAAGTGACTATTCTGTCAAATAAACCACCAAAGAGCCGTCATTAAGAGGAAAGCTGCGTCCAAATACCCCCACTTGCGGTCTTTGCACTTGACTGCGTTCATGACGCATTTCTTGGCCCAAGTGTTCTAGTGGGCATGAAGATCCCAACTGAGCATGTAGTATTTCTAACCACATGGGACACACTTAGCAAGCAAAATGTGATTAATGTGGTGTTTCTAATTATGTGATAAAAAGCAGTTTTACAAAATACACGGAGTAAACTCTGGAGTTTTCACCAATAATATGTGCAACATTTAACTTTTTACTACGAAATGATATGTAATAGTTATATAATTATATAGTCAAGTCAGATTTATTTTTATAGTGCTAACATCTGCGACTCTAAAAAAGGGTTCTCGTGTTTTGGCTAATGTGATTGTTTAAAGAGTTCTTTTTGTCATTTTTATGTCGGATATTTTCACACTTCATGTTAAACTGTGAGTGGAAGTTACAGACAAGAATCCCTTTGATGTGAAATCACGATGTCTTCCAGCCCGTGATTATCGTCCTGATGTCTACACACGACACTGCAGAGAAGATGCAGAGCTCACGTTAAAATATCCAACATCATCTTTCAACAGCACAAAACTAATCTGATAAAGAATGACAAAACTGTCAAACGTATTTCATGCCATATTTTCCTGGAATTTACAAAATCACTGAACTGTTTACCATTCGTTCACGTCATGGATCAAATTTACAACCCAAAGATCTAAGCGATTGGAATTAGGAAAATGTTAATCTATTAGCAGGTTTATCTGTTGTTTGAATTACCCCAATTATGGATCCAAACTTATAAACAAAACTGCTTTAAAGGCAAGATATTAGGTCAGTGTTTTCACTTTTTCCTCGTTTTTTAAGGTTATGAAGGTGTAAAAATGAGGTTTTAATGTAGACTATTTTTTATGCTTATATCCGTAGTTGATGTACTTCATGAGTTGACTCGACTCTCTACGTGTTTGTGTCTCTCTTAGGGATTCAGGAGTATGTGGAGGCCGTTTCATTCCATCACTTTATCAAACATCGCAGGCTGATCAGTCTGGAGGAGATTAACGCCCGTCTGGTCTTCATGAAAGAGGACCAAACCACAAAGGTATGATGAACCTTTCAGTACACACAAGCTCTTCTGAAAATGTTAATTGTTCATCTACAAATGAAAGTTTTCTCATTGTGTGAAAATACGACAACCAACGACTTCATCTGTCAGACAGCCATGTTGAGTTATGTATTTGATCAAGATCGTGTTGGTTGATAAAATCAACTTTTCAGTTTTTACGCTGTGACCTGGTAAATGCTGTATAAATGCTGTCCTCATCTTTGTGTTGAAGGGTGGTGGTGAGGACGTTTGTCCCGGCCCGTGTGTGCTGACCTTCCAGGTGACGCCAACCGACTACCTGCTGGGTGTGGCTGACCTGACGGGCGAGCTGATGCGAATGTGCATAAGCAGCGTGGGCAACGGCGACATGGACACGCCCTTTGAGCTCGGCGGCTTCCTGCGGGAAATCCATGACGGCTTCTCTTACATCGGCAACACGGGACCCTACGAGGTGTCCAAGAAACTGCACACGCTGCGTCAGAGCCTGGGGAAGGTGGAAGATGCGTGCTACACCCTGCGTGTGCGTGGCTCTGAGATACCCAAACACATGCTCGCCGACGTGTTCACCAGCAGGGCGGCGCACTTGGAGACAGATGACGGGATCGCTTAGGATATCGCTAAGGATGGCCCATGTCTGCGCATGTTGTCGGTGGATCTTTCTAAGTATTTTGGGTTTTGAACGACTCAAAACTTTGTGTTTTTGGTGCGTTTTATTGTTTTCATGCTGTTGCGATGCCTTGTTCCTCAGTTTCGTGCTGTTCTGCAAGTAATTGGAAACAACGAAAGGCTGAACTTCATTCAGTTCTACCCGAAGGTTTCATGTTTGTGAGATAAAACTGTCCTGGATATGTCAATTAAACTTGTTTTGGTACTAAGTTGTCTCTTGGCCATCCTTACTTATCCAATTCAATACCTTGACAAATAACAGATTGACATATTTTACAAATTTATTAGTAAAATAAATTCATATTTTTTTCTACATTTCTAAAAGCGTAACTTTTACGTTAATTACTAATTTGTTGATTCCATTAAAAGGCTCAAAGGTGCTCAATACAATTTAAAACATACAGGATGCATTTACAAAATAATTTTATATAAAATTAATTGTCCAAAAAATATTTTTTTGGACAACACTGCCATTTATTGCTATTTTATAGATTCAGATTTCTACACATTATTAAAATACTGCCTTTGGATCACAGATAAACTCTGTAACATGCCAGTGAACTCAAAGTTCACAATCAGATGTGAACATCGAAGCAAATGAAAAGTCACATTGTTTACACCATGATCCCTGAAAATCTGATCCAGTTATGTCTGTAATGAGTCTATTCTTCTCTTTCTGTCCATCAGTCTTTCTTTAAATTCCCATGAGAGTTTATTACTTCACACTGGGTTGTGCAATCCTGACCCCCAGTGGATCAAGCTGATGTTTGGACGAGTACCATGACAGTCATAAGTGCACATACATTGAGAATCTAGACAATACAGAGAACATGTAAGAAAAAACAAGAAACTCTAAAATTAAGGTTTGTTTATAATTTAGTGCTACGTAAGAAAGCAACACTATACGTTAAGATAGAAGCGGAACCTTAGAAAACCATGTACAATTAACCTTGATAAACGTGTTAATGTTTTTACTAGTATATAAAATACACATACTGGTAATTTATGACTCTTGGAACATTCTAAGGCTTTGTAAAATAACGTCAAAGTCATCCTGTTAACCTCAAAGATCGATAAATATGTCCTTCCCTTTCAGCCAATCAGGTAAGAGTAATGGCCAACCTGGCCTTACTTAGTTCACGCGCCAAGATTCATAATTCAAACCCAGACGAGAAATACGTGTATTTAAAGTGTTACTTGGCGTCACTTAAGTATTTTCAGTTTTCAGCAATGAATTAAATCACGAAGAAAATGTAATAAAGTGTTGTGTGCACGTTTTGAATTTCAGCCAATCAGAGGGGAGTGTGACGGCGAGGTTATAAATAAGAGGTGTGACCCGCGCGAGGAAGACAACGTCGATAAGTGTGTCAGACGTAATCATCGTTAGTTCACGCCACGTTTTTTTAGCACTTTAATCACAGTTTCAGAAGATCTAACAACAACTTAAGCAGGTAAACGTGCAGTTCACACTCAGCAGACAACTTTATACACAATGTCGTCATCTTAATTGTCAGATTAAAGTCAATTGGCTGTTTCAAATCACGCGCATGTACGCGTCGCCTCACAACAGATCTTTGTGATGTTTACAACCACAACGAAGCGTTTGCAATATGTTTCCTTCAAGCATCCATATGAATTTGTCCGCTTCATGTCTGCCAAATAGCATAAACATCAGGTTGTGTTGCAACTGCTTGGACATGATGGGTGCTTAGTTTTATTTTGGACCAAATAAAGTCGAATTTATACTTGTAGCAATTGTTTGAATGCAACGTTTACATGGTTCCCTTTTGGACAAATTGATCAATAATACTTTTGACTCGATCAAATGATCTGGAGGATGAATTTGACATCCCCTGGTGAAAAAGTACCATAGTACACTGTTGTATTTTACTATAGCAAAAATCCTAGAGACTTGGCAAAGGAAATAATATTAACGTATTATCAGTATTTTTTCATGGAGATACGTGCTTCTCAACAGCAATGCCAAGCATCAAATCACACTATTTCTGAATGGATTAATAGGTGAATGAAAGACATGACACTGTTCTTCTTCTCATGCACCTTGGCTGTGACGGGGATATTTGTCTTCTTTCCAGGATACACCTGAAAAACACACTTCCTTCCTCTCTTCTGCGTGATATACCCGGGATGAGAATAATGTCAGACGGCGATAAATATACCAGATCAGGATTTCTGTGTTCCGAGAAGAAATCGACATTTCAGCACTTAAAACCTCTATCTGTGTACTCGCACATGGTGTGCCGCGAGCAGTACGGTGCCAGCAGCCCCCTATGCAATATACAGATACAGATTACCAACAAAACTGCTGGTAAGAGACGACTGGACGATTCGTGTCTGGATGAGACGTGCGAGACCCCCCTAAAAAAGTCCCGCTTGTGCAAATCCTGCTCTCCAGACCAGGGCTGTGTTGTAGACACTTTGGACTCTGGAGTGTACGGATCTACACCTACACAGACGAAGGATGTCACGCCGCTGCGGTCGAAGGTCATTCCTCCCGTGCCCCCCTTCATGTCCACCCCTGTGTCCCAATGCATGGGGAACAGATTTGTACAAGCCCGGGAGAGCCTGCCCTCGCCCATACCCGTTCTGAACTGGGACAGATATATGCCATCCATATCGCTCCATGCACCCCTGAACGTAGATTCTTGCAATTCCATCAATGTTTCATTAACCGGCCGTCAGGGAGATGTGAAGGGCGAGGCGAGGGCGGTCTCACGCGTTTGGATTCCAGTTCGTGGATCGAAATGCCGCGACGTGTACCCAGAGAGGGTGGCCGCGGAACCTGCTGTTGAAGTGAAAGAGCAAGGAGTGTCGGAGAGTCAGCTCGCGGACGTCTCCTCTCAGAATGAAGAAAGCTTTGAAAGCTCACTACCCCTTCAGGTTCAGGTTTGAAGTCTTTTTACTTGCGTTTGAGCACAGAATGTGACTTTCTACTTGGATAGTTTTTTTTTTGTCCTGTTATAGCTGTGGATGCTATAAACACTGCAATAAAGCTGCAAAACGATATTCTCCTTCTGCATTATGCCGAAAAAGAGTGTCTTTATGAATGGTACTGACATTGTTAACATCTGAGCAGGTGAAATCAAAAGTGGTGGTTCCAGAGACAACCAAGACTGTCTGCCAGTCAGCAGCGACTCAGTCAGAGAGGAAACCAGACTGTGATATCTACCGAAGAGCCCGCTACCCTGTACAGAGGTATAAATCTGTCTCTCTCTCTCCATCCATTCATCCAGACAAACATTTTTCAGATCTAATCGTAAATTTTAAATATAAACCTGAAACAGGAAGTCTTGCAAATTCATCTACACATTCGTGTCACCATTCAATACACTGAGATGAAACAAAATGTATACGTTTAACAAAAATGGAACTATAATTCCACCAACAGAACATTAACGATCCAACACATGAGCATTTTTGTTACAGAATTAAAGACATTACAGGTTTATGCAAATCTTCTCTATGTGTGAATGCATGAAAATCTTTCACAGAAATGTTAACGAAAGGTTCAAATAAAGCCAGGAATGAAGAGAGGACTTCTTCAAGCAGTAAAAGCACACTTGGCAGCTCAACCAATAGGATTTAACTGATGTCGTGTCATGTAAAGATATTGTGTAGCTCAGTTTGTCATGCCACGATGTAAAGCTCCTTCCTTGAAGTACGTCAAGGGTGTCCGATCCTGCTCCTGGAGGGCCGGTGTCCTGCAGAGTTCAGACACACCCGATCCACCTCGTCAAGATCTTTCTAGGTTGAGTTCAACTCTAAACTCTGCAGGACAGGGGAACTCCTGAAGTAAGGATGTCTGCTAATAACTGAAATAATACAAAAGAAAATCTGTGTTGGGTCTAGGTCTGTGCCATATTGTGGTGAAGACTGGAAGAGAGCTAAAAAAGCCTATGTGGAGTCAGTCATGAGACATATGGAAACGAACGGAGCTACAGATGGTAGCTGACTACATATGTGCATTCAAACCACTTTAAATCGTTTCCACATTGAACATATCCAGTTGGAGTCCTTGACGTGCAGGTCTCTGAATCGTTGCGTGTTGTTTCATCTTTGCAGGTGTGATGACAGAACTCCATCATCTGATGAACACCGTCGCCGGTCAGCGTCACGGTCAGCGGTCAGGTCGTGATGGAGGTCACTGGCAGCACCCATCAGATCTCACGCGGAGGTAACAAAAACTGTAATGGGAAAAAAATGCTGTTATATGTAAATTGTTCATATATTTGTTCATAGATTTTTTTGCCCAGCCCTAGTTGTTTTGTTTGCTCTCTTTGTTTTCGTAGAAACTATCGTGTCAGAGGTCCATTGCTGTCTCTCAGTGAGTGGCAGATGAGGAATCATCTCGGTCTCAGACGCTTCGCTAAAGTACCCGACATTTTCTACAGGAGCGCGGTGCTCTGATGGAGTTTTTATTTTCACTTTTGTATTAATATATAACTGTTGTCTGTTCTTGAAAATCCTATCTTAAACCTTTATATTTGTAGATAAAAATGTGTCCGTGCTGTACAGAATATAGTGCTGGTTAGGTATGTGCACTGAGAAGTGTTTGTGTGTGTGTTTGTAAGTTCACAGAGTGTGGTGTGCTCATTTAAACATGCGAATAGATTTGATGTGGGGTTTTTTGCATGATCTTTATTTTTGGTTTAGTCCCACAGCTAACCAGCACTGAATCCACCACAACTCCGCTCTTAATAACTTACTAACAGGTTTAGTTTCAGTCAAGCCAAATGTTTAAAGTTTTCTTTTTTCTTTTCAAGAAGAATGTTTAATAGGCTTCATTTTCTAATTCCTTAGTATTTTGGAATTAGGTTTTGATTTCATTCGTTACATTTTTAAGCTAGTTTTTATAACCTTGCATTATAAATTGTAAAATAAACAATTAGAAATTGTTTCTGCCTTTGATCTCATTATTTTTCACATATGAAGGCAACTGTTTGAATATTGGTGATTTTATTCTAAATGTCTCTGGACAAAATGTGTAATTTGTTAAATATTATATGCATTTGCTTTGTAAAGCAATTATTTATTTATTAATCTTACAAGGGGCAATTGGACACAATGCTACACACAACAGGTATTATATATAAACAGAAAAACATATTCAAACATTTCTTTAAAATAAAATCACTTGCTGATTAATAAACATCAATTGAGAATAAAGGTTAATTCAAATATCAACACACGTGACATTCACAGCCCAAGCTGCCAAAAATGAGCTGTATCATCACCATAAACACAAGGGCATTGAAAATTGTTGCATTAGTATATTAATATTATTTCATTGGTTGCATAAATTGCTTACTCTTTTACTTCTTTAAAAATGTTCATTTTCAGCTCATAGTGTGGATTAATTATCTGTATTAAAGATACTTTTTGCTACGAGTAAAAAGTGTTTTACTTTGGTTTTATTTAGGCCAACTGTATATTTTGAAATCAATTTTAAGATTTTCATTTAAATTTTTGAGCAAATTTGTTATATGCTTAATATTGCTTTTAATGCCCAGTTTATCCTTATTTTACATTCTATTTATTTATTATTTAAATCATTTTAATAACCGTTAATGATGAAACATATCTTCATTCATTTTTTCAATGAATGCAGTTGCCCAGTAAAACGTTGTGGCAAGGGGGGCGTGGTCTAGCGGAGTCTGGAGAGAGAGAGACAGGAAATCGGTGGGAAATAAGTAGGTCAAAGACTGGTTGTAAACACCTGTCTGTATTTACAGTGATTGGCGGGAAGAGGATAAAAGCCAACACGAGGGGAGAATCGAGAGAAGGAGTTTGGCTGAAGAATAGACGGAATCGAGAGGACGCATACCGGAAAGCCAGAGACCGAACTTATGTGCCAAGAGGCCATAATTAAATATTATTTACTTTTGCTTTATGTTTTATGATTAATGATTATTGGAATAAAGAGATTCTTACCAGCCACGCCGACCCTATCTCCTTCCTTCCCGGGTTTCGGCACCAATGTAACGTGGTTCGTAAGTGTGGAAGGAAGGAGATAGGGTCGGCGTGGCTGGTAAGAATCTCTTTATTCCAATAATCATAAAACATAAAGCAAAAGTAAATAATATTTAATTATGGCCTCTTGGCACATAAGTTCGGTCTCTGGCTTATTTCCCGCCGATTTCCTGTCTCTCTCTCTCCAGACTCCGCTAGACCACGCCCCCTTGCCACAAACGTTTTTACTTTGGTTTTATTTAGGCCTACTGTATATTTTGGTATACATTATATATTTTGGATTTTCATTTAAATGGTTTAGCAATTTGTTATATTACATGCTTAACATTGCTGTTAGTGCTCAGTTTATCTTTAGCTTTTATTTCATTTATTTATTATTTAAATAATTTGAATAACCGCTAATGATTTTAGTGCCGTTTATTTTGGAAAAATGCTAGGGAAACATTCATTTTGTTCAGTTAAAATGTTATTTATGCCTATAAATTATATGATTTCAATGAATGCAAATGTTTTAGTTTTTGTTATGATAATAGCTCTCGAAATGGTTCAGCTAATAACTCCAAATATCATTTGTGTTTTATGCTTGGAAATACATTTTTATTTCACTTTCCTGAGCAGTTGAAGGAAGAGACATAACTGGTAGCCCACAGTCTTCCTCGGTTTCTTCTCATTTCTTTACAATCAATTTCTCTCACACATTCTCTGTTCTGTACCAAAAATCTCTTCATGGTCATATATGCTTAACATTAACCCCGACTACATGGCCACAGTTCAAATGTCTACACATCACCGAAACTATTATGTAATCTAATCTGTCATGACACACTTTCCACCCTTTTCCTCTATGAAAGATTTTTGGTGATCCACAGCAGTGAACACGACTGATAAATCTGACGGCTGTAATGTAAACAGAGAGAGACAAATGAGATTTACCTCCAATATAAGATGTTTGATAATGGAAACAAAAAGGAAATTATAAAATCATTCTTACCATTCTGGGCAGCAGCTGGGTGATTTTGAAATAAAAAGGAGCAAGTTGTTGAGAAAATGTTGAAAAAGTAATTTTGTGGTTTGGCCACAAGAGAGCGCTGCTGTGCACTTTTAATTCAGCTGTTTGAGTAAACCAAGGACGGTTTCTGTCCTGACCAACACTCTTTCAAAGAATTGTACTGAAAATGTGAAAATAAATAGTAGATAACACGTCTTTAGGGTTTAATCTTTGGAGACAACCTCCATATAGTACCTAAAACACCTGACAGGTGAGTTTTGTTACAGTCAGGAACGGTTCAAACTGCTGGCTGCGATTCTGTTCTGAATACTTTACGTCGTTTTAATTCATTTCTACTGGCAGTGTTGGAAACTATTTTATATTGATAGACAGTAGCTAGGCCCAGGGCCGTTAAATATGAGAGTTACGACACTCACATAGACCTCCATATGAAGAATGGAATGCGGAAGTAACTCGCGTCATGGAGCCATGATTCCAAACATTGCACGGAAGCCCAAACGCATTTGCTGTACAGTTGGTGAAATAACTTCCTGTTTTTACATTTTAACAAGTTGGCAGTTGGAATTTAATGTTAAAATTAAACACAAATATATACTTATATTATATTACTCCCAAGATAAAATGCTGCTATTAATGTAGTCAACGTATAAGTGTACCCGATGTGCTAATATTTAACAAACTGTCTCGCTAAAATCCATTTAAATAGGTTGAGCACAGATTTGTTTGGAACCAACGAGGGCTCCATGAACCGTGACCCCACGGCGGCGAGATCATTGTCGTAACTCTCATATTCAACGGCTCTTCCTACTAGGCCTATGTATAGAGTTGACAAATGACGGCATGCGCTGATGACCTTTTTTATGACGTCATCAAGTTGCGTACATATCTCTGTAGTTTCGGCTGTCGGTACTTCACATCTGCTTGGCTTTTTAAATACAATAGAAAGCCCAAATAAAGCTGATCACATTAACATAGTTTTCGTTTCTGTTGTCAAACAATCAACGAATGTGGTACAGTGACCAAACGTACGCTCAAAAGTAGCGAATGTTAAAATAAACTACTGTTTGTTCAAGTCGCCCGATTTTCCACTGCTGTCGGAAAAGTGTTTTTTTTCGTTGTCTTATGGCTATCATCATTTTAACCACCAGTTCAACGTAACGACCAGTTTCATACGATCTCCAATTCATTACAAAATGGTTTGAACCTACGCAACGTTTAATAAAGAACTTCTCGTCTAACGTGCCAGTGCGGTTACACATTAGACCCAGTTTTACAACTTCCTCGTTATTTAAGGTGGACTTCAATATTTAGAAGATCTTTAATGGAGTAACCCCACCCGCAAAGTGTATGATATGAGGTAAGACCAAGCTTTCTGTTATATTTAGCATAGATATAATTGTGTTCATATTTACTGTGGTTTTGTGTTTCTACACTCAAAGAGCAAAATCAATGGCATTGACAACAAAACATTTTCATAGTCTGTCAGACATTTTATTGCAGTTGTTTTGTATGTAAGGCCTATAAAAACAAATTTGAAAAAGCATTGTAAGGTGTTCACATACATTCACATGAAATATGTAATATGTAATTGAATTGAATTTGGTTTGACATCCATAGACATCCTGTAGTTGCTGTCACATGGTCATGTGACCGTGGCTGAATCCTGTTAAATGTTACACATGGCACTGCTGTGAGCAGATGATCATCATCAGTATGATTCTCATTTTTGGCTCAAACGTATCCCACATTTTTGTGATCAAATGCAAATTCAAGACCCATTTTCATGATGTTATCTAATCCGATAGCCGAAATCCAATCGAACTACATCTGGCGCGAGCAGTCCTCTTCACAAGTCATTCACACGCTTTGTGAAGTTGCTCAATATGAGTGTGCTGCATAAAGTCCTTGAATATGTTTTCTAAAATTGACATGTGGATCAAAAACATGTCCTTACAAAACTAGGAGCATCAGCAGAGTAATTGCTTATGAGAATGTGTCGTCTTAGCAAGCTTTAAGTGTTCAAATTTAAACAAGAGTCCGTGTTTTGTTATACATCCGCTGTAGGCTTTTTATTGCCTTATTCTAAATATCTTACAATGCTGAAGTTTCGAATTGTCTAGGTTTGCATGAATGTGACTGTTTTATCACAGACAGGATACGTGTCTTGTGCTAATGCCTGATGGGCCACTGACGGAGAAGAAATGTTCTCAAACACTGTGAATATGTTATCATTTTATCTCTGTGTTTTGGCCTTGTTAGAATATTGGCAAGTTTCTCAGTCTTTCTGTGTTTTTACTGTTATACCATAGGGGGCACGTTTAATATATTTTAATTCATATAGAAAGAAAGTATTTTGAAGGCCATCAAAGTTGAGTAAAAATAATAAAACATTCAGTTGTGTATTGATAAATGAAGAGAGTTATGTTATATCATTTGCAATAAACCAAAAGAGAAGGCTTTTCTAAAGTGAAGATAAACAAATTCTAAAGCTATTGTGTGTGTGTGTGTGTGTGTGTGTGTGAAATAGTGCGATAAGCTTCTCTGAACAATTTCAGATTCCAAGTTCTTCATTCAGAGCCTTCGGGTTGATTCGACCCTCGTCTTTGGTGCCGCTGTGTGTAAGTTCACTTCTTTATTCGGTTCGTTTTGAATATGAACAGTGTAGCTTTAAGTATGACTTATTTTTAAACGCTATAATTCAGAAAGACCTAAATAACAGTCCACTGTCATAGCTACAGTCATAGAAATACCTAAAATGAAGACTTTGTGGTTACATTTCAAATACACGGCATCCTCATATTATGAGGATTTTTTATGAAATCATACACTTACAAAATGTATTTTACTCATGCTTTTGTGGTCTTTGTTTTCAGTTGTAAGATGCTGCTGATTATTATTAATTATATATATTTGTCAAAGGCGTTAAGATGTCCCCATCAAAATACATTTAGACATTTAGCAGATGCTTTTATCAAACTTACAGAGAGTTCAGGGAGCAATAAGCGATATGTCATACAGCAGCATTAATTCAATAGGTGCTAATACAAAGTTACTGGTTTCAACAAAAACTAGACCACTACCTGTTGAGAGAAAGAGAGAAGGTTGTTTATTTTAAAATACATTTTCAAAAGTGATTTTATGTCCAGAAAGCACATTAAATGTAAGTAAAATGTCTACTTTATGGTTTCAATTTATTTTTTGGAGAATAAAATGTCAAAATTTGGTTGAAATAATGTTACATTGTCATTCAGTGTAGCACAATATTTATGTATAAATTCAAACAACATGCTTATTCTGTCTAGTACATATTAAAATATTTAAAAGAATTAGGGCGCATATTACATATATTTTAGTGTGCTTTAAATGAGTGAACAATTCTTATTGACAAATTGACAAACCTAGGATGGTGACACATTTTTAAAAATGTAACTTAGTCTTTTAATATGTCATAAATGGATTTTTGTTGTAAATATGCCTGACAAGATTGTTGCACTGCATGACATTTTTGTGGACGTCTTCTGTAAATCAGGGAAAAATTTGGGATATTTATTTTTTGCTCAGAAAAACTGAATGCAATCAAATTTGACAGAAAACGTGCTTTTAACAACAACAATTTAAAGCAGTATTACACTTATTGTTTTTATGCTTAAACCCTTTTTCATGTATATATTGCATGCAAATATTTTTTCAAAACATAAAACTGTACTTAACAAGAATCTTTTTATAAATGGTTGTCTTTGACTGGATTACGGCAAAAAAGCTATGAGTAAGAGCACAGAATGGAGCTCATTTAGTAGTGTTTCAAAGTGTTTTCTCAGGAAGTTGCTGGATAAAACGACAATGAATTGTGAAAAAAATATTAATAAGTGATTTATGCCCAACTTTTAAATAGTAGTGCTGTAAATATGGAATTGCAGGCATATGCACTTAAACATGACTATATGATCTCTTCAGCATTTCAGCGAAATCTAACACCAAGCCACTCATTTTCATTTTCATCATAAATATTTTAATGTTTTTAAAGAAAACCTAGATAAACGAATGACGTCTCTCTTGGAAAGTGTTACCATTTAATATAGCAATTGACTGAAAATTATGAAATAAAACAATTGGAAAAAATGTAATTGAAAAAGTTCAATTTGAAAACTGATTTTGTGTTTAATAGTTTTGTGAATAGTTCAAATATCAGCCGTAAATGATTGTCTACTTGTTATCCAAACGTGTGTATAAATTGCAGGTTATACGTTTACATACGACACAGATATACATTTACATAAATAACTATTTATTTACATAAATGATAAACTTGTGTTTTCTGGGAATCGTTAGTAAATGATGCAACATTCCAACAAAAAATATGAAGACTTGTGCCATCATTCCAAAACAGATTACTTTGTTCTTGGAATGAAATAAAATCAATTATTTGATGTCTAATAAACTGCATGTGTAACGTGTGAGTACTGTAAATAATTCTGTCCTGTAATGCTGCTGCTCTGTTAGAGATGTCTCTCTGGTCTTTATCTGCTGGCTTGAAGATTAATCTCAAGTAAATATTTTGACTTAGCAGATGTTTTAAAGGTCTGTAATAATACTAATTCTCAGACTGAAGAAGATCAGAAACATCAGCCCGTCTCCAAACGCTGTCTCGATGACTCTTTAGCTTTAGATAAACATTCAGACTGCAGTAAAGGTGTTTTCATTGGAGGGTTGAAAGAATAACAGGAATTTATTGCAGTGCAACAACCCCCTCTTTCTTCCCAAAAGGCACTCTTCTAAAGATATGGCAAGCCGATTTAGCTTTTAATCATTCACAGGATATGAATTTTTGATATCACAGATTGAATTTTAATGATTAAAAATGTGGCTTGCCATAAAGCACTCAAGCATGATGATCAACCACTATTGTCCCAGATGTTTGTTTACTGTGGGTCCAGTACAGTGGGGGGTTAAAGGTGATTGGTCAATTTGAATGTATCATGTTAGTTTAGTCACATGGCCAAGGAAAGTATAAAAAGGAAATGTAAGATAAACTTTGGGCTTTTTCTCTTGTCTCCTCGGTGGAAGCTTCTCTCCTAGAGCTCTGGCTCTTCTTCTCTTTTCTTTTCTATCATCTCAGGTAATATCACATACATTTGGAACCTGTTAGTTGTATCATTTACAATTGTATACATTTACCCCATAACCATTTTACATGTAACATCAATTTAAGTCTGTAATTAAATACTTTCATTTACAAATCTGCAGACTAGTGTTGGTTTAATGTTAATATTTAAACGCTCCATATTGCAATACAATATAGTCACGTTAAAGCAATGCAATCCCACATATAAAGCTATAATCACTGCGCTTATTTCCGTCGTTGGTATAAGTTGCAGAAGGGTGGAAATTGACAAGAAATACACAGTTTTATACAATCTTGCTGTTAACGTTTCTTTAGTCATTTCGGCATCCCTATAGCCTGAACCACTACAGCGGAACCACCCTTACATCATCTGAAGCTTAACTAGTACAACATGAAGCTACTGTAGGGTTTGATTACCAAAGTGTGCAGACACTTATAAATAAAATTACTACATTTATGTGGAACTGTATGTTTCTTTAAATTGAAGCACACAAAAGCTGTGATGTTTTGTCATGTAATGTTAAAGGTGCAGTTTGTAACTTTTTTGCAGGAAAAGGCCAGTGCTATGTATTTTATTCAGTTGAGTACTTACAATATCTCAAATGTTTCCTACTATTTGTAAATCGTGAGAAAATTGCTATTTTAACCAGTGACAGTATCCGCTTTTAATGCCGTAGAAACCATTACAACATAGTTTTGTGGACAAAGTGTCACGTATATAGTCATGGATATATTTACTGAACAAGCAGTAATCGTTTTTAGATCATATGACTAAATAGTAATAAATCAATTTTATGAATTACGTCTAATTCATTATAATGACGTCAAATCATGCCATCAAACGCAGCATTTATAAAACTTTATTACTTTACATCATCCAAAAATGAGATTCCTCATTCACGTCTGATTAATAATTAGTGTTTGAGTTGAAGACGACAGTTCCCATTATTCCACGCTCCTTCACAGCGTCATCAAGCTACACCGGTGTTGTTGTTTTAAACACGTTTTGATAGCTGTTTTGAATGTGATTTAACAAACTGCGCCTTTAACGTATGTAAAATATGTATCCATGTAAATAATTCAGACATGGAATGGCTCTCTTGACTTTCTCAACCACGATATACTGTATGTATAGTGTAGGGAACAGTACAGAAAGTTTATCATTTCTGTGTGCTAAGCAGACAAGCACAAGTTCTTGAAATCCCAGGAACATACACAAAGCAGAGGATCTCATAGATCTCAACCTGACGGTCTCTCAAAACAAGGTCATCTTTATTTTTATGGTAAAAGATCGAGAGGAAATAAATCTTGATGTTCTTGTTTTTCACTTGGTGGAGGATTGTGTTAGTAACATAAATGTCATGAATTCAGTCTCAAGGGAAGCAAAAACCGATCAAATATACCTTGAATCAGATTGTTTTAGATAAAAGCATCTGCCAAATTTGATTTAAAATGGAATTTTATGAGTTTTCCTTCATACGGTACCTAGTACACTAATATATTTGATCAATTTTGCTTAAACATATTGTTCCTTTTTTTGTCAGGGCACGAGGAACTGCCAGGATGAAGAAGGATTGGGAATTACTTGGGTTGCTTGTTCTAACGGTGTGTTTTCACGTCAACAATGGCCAGAAAGTTGGTAAGGGATTTTCATATTCGAAAAAAACTTTCCGAAACCAATACGAATGCTGGGGGAGTGTATCGAGCACAGAAATACTACGTCATACGTCCAACTCGTTCGTGATAAGTTGACCATGTTAAGGATGAGAAGCCAGCATGTTTAATATAGTAAATAAATCAGAATGCATGAAACACCGTTGCATCCCCCCTTTAACTATTTTACCCTAATTGAATCTAGTGTTGCGGACTGTAAGGTAGTAAGTAATGTCTAGTAATGCTAATGCTCAATCACATGTGCTTTAAAGTTGATGTTTTTACACTATGAATAACATCCGAATAGTCCGATGAGGGCTAAGTCACTTACTCATTTCCCAAAATTAATAAAATGTAAAAAAATATATTAAACCCTGCGTCTGTGGGGTGCGGCCACGTTTCTCACCTGAACCGTTTTTGGAACCGAAACTTTAAAATTGCTTACGGTTCCGGTTCTTATAAAAAAAACAGACCCGGTTCGCAACTCTAATATAAAGTCATGTTTTCTCTCTCTCAGTATGTACACAGGAGGCCGTGGCTGACATTGTGTTCCTGGTGGACGGCTCGGCCAGCATCGGGCTGGAAAACTTCCAACAAATCCGTGAATTCCTCTCCTCGCTAGTAAACATCTTCGAAGTCACCCCCGACAAAGTGCGCCTCGGTCTGGTCCAGTACAGCGACACACCCCGCACAGAGTTTTTACTCAATACTTTCCAGAACAAAGAGGATATTCTCAACTTCATCAAGAATTTGCGTTATAAAACCGGCGGCACGCATACCGGCCAGGGTTTGGAGTTCCTGCTGAACCATCATTTCGTCCCAGAGGCGGGAAGTCGCACGCAGGACAATGTTCCTCAGATTGCCATCGTCATCACGGATGGAAACTCGCAGGATGAGGTGGAACCGCACGCTCAGAAGCTCAGAGAAAGAGGGATCAAGCTGTACGCCATCGGGATCAAAGATGCAGACGAGTCCTTGCTGAGACAGATCGCCAACAGGCCGTACGATCAATACGTCTACAGCGTCTCGGACTTCGCGGCTCTGCAGGGAATCTCTCAGAGTATCATTCATGAACTGTGTACTACTGTAGAGGTCTCCGTGACAACCAAAGGTAAGTCTATTTGTTTAAACACAGGATTTAATGTTACATTGTGATAAAACAAAATAGGCACTAATCCTAAACTCTTTGATAGACTGCAATGAGACGGCTCAGGCGGACGTAGTGGTCCTCGTGGACTCATCCAGCAGCATCGGCGAAAAATACTTTGCGGAAGTGAGAAAGTTCCTTCATGCGGTTGTGGACAAATTCAACCTTCGAGCGGACAAGGTGAGACTGGGACTCGTCCAGTTCAGTGACCAGCCGTACCAAGAGTTTCTCCTCGGTGACTACGTAGACAAGAAAGACCTGCACCGAAAACTGGACAATCTCATCTACAGGAAAGGAGGAACCAATACCGGTCAGGCTCTCACTTTCGTTCACGAACACTATTTCAACCTGGCCAGGAATAATGTCCCTCGGATCGCCATAGTCATCACCGACGGCGAATCACGTGACCCCATGGAGGAACCTGCTCAGAAGTTACGAAATCAGGGAGTTTCCATCTTTATCATCAAAGTGGGAAAGGGCAACATCACAAAACTGCGTTCCATCGCTAACAGCCCGCATGAGGAGTTCATGTTCAGTATCGACAGCTATAAGGAACTGCAGGGTCTGCAAGAGAGTCTGCGCAACAAACTCTGCTTTACCGTCAGTGAACAGTTGATGGGTAAATACGTTATTATATGTGGTATAATATTGAGTACATTTATTTAATTATAATATATCCTACATTTATGTATTATAAACACATTTATTTAACGTTGATCCTAGGCCTAAAAGGAAAAAAATTATAGTTAAGTTACATTTTACACTAGCTTACTATTGAGTGCAATAACCGCTAAACCCAGTTAATGGGAACACATGGTACTATTGTACTTTTTATTGTAAATTTTCTAATCAGATTTACAGCCTTACTAAATGTAAACATAATAGAAATCGGAAAAAAGTGGAAAACTTTCCTTAAATTACTTAAGGACAAAATTATGAATATCGGTGCTTCAATGTTTTCGACTCTGTCAAGATGTTTAATCTAATTTGATGAGATATTAACCGTTTTATTCCTTTATATCCTTTTTCTTCAGGTTTTGTCCCCAAATTTGCTGATCTCTTCATACTGGTTGATAGTTTAGCATCTAAACAAGAGTCAATTTTAATAAGGAATTTTCTGCCGAGATTGATCAACCAGCTGAGCACGGGTAAGGATTTCAATCGCGTCGGCTTGGCTCAGTTCAGCGAAAACGTCAAAGAAGAATTCTTGCTCAATACTGACAAGTCCAGAGCTGAGATGGTGACCCACGCCCGGAGCCTTCAGCTGAAGCCCACAGGTCAGCGCAGACTTGGTAATGCCATGGAATACGCTCACAAACATTTCCTCACCAACGCTGCGGGGAGCCGCGTCTCTGATGGCTTTAAACAGTTCCTGTTAGTCATCTCAGCGGGAGAATCAGCCGACAGTACCGTCCAGGCAGCTCGCATCATCAAAAAAGACGCGGTGACAGTTTTCGCAGTTGGTTTGCCTAAAGCTGATCCGGATGAGATGGAGGATATCTCGAGTCGACCGCACAGCTTCCGTATAATTAATACTAATACAGCTGTTCAAGTGCAGCAGAAGATCAAGACCGCTATTGAAACGGCGTACGAACTTGCCGTCACAGAAGGTAAGTGCATGATCCTTGATGTTTAGTGTGTTACAAGATCAATGAATTCAATGAGTTTTTCATGTGCATGAAATCAAACAGCATATGTTTTTCTCTCTTTGACAGAATGCACGTTGGACGTAGTGGCAGATATTGCATTTATAGTCGATCAGTCCAGCAGTATCAGATCCAGAAGCTTCCATCTTATGCGAAACTTTCTGGAGAACACCATCAGAGGTCTGGACGTGGGCAAAAGGAAAAATAAAGGTGGCGTTGATCCTCTACAGCGACGTCCCTCGAGCAGACATTTACTTTAACACTTTCGAGGACAAGGCCGATATCCTGCGCTACATTAACAGCATCGCATACGGCCGCGGCAAGACAAACACCGGAGCCGCTCTCATGTTTGCCAAAGATCAGGTTTTCACCAAAGCGAGAGGCAGCAGAAGAGACCAGCGCGTTCAGCAGGTGGCCATCGTCATCACTGATGGGAAATCCACAGATGATGCGGCCAGTGCGGCGGCGGCGCTGCGACGTTCTGGCGTCACTGTGTTTGCTCTCGGTATAAAAGACACGCAAGAATCTGATTTGAAAAAAATCGCATCGTACCCACCCCGGAAGTTTGTGTTTAATGTGGAACGCTTTGATGGGCTCAATTCAATGGCGATGATTTTACCCAGAAGGCTGTGCAATGATGTTGCAGATGCTGTGATACCTGCGAGATTAAACGCGGTAGAGGAAGGTTTGTGGGATATTTTTACTCAAATTTTTATTGTTTTAAACGTGCAGATCCCAAGTTTGATCAAGCTATGCTTATTTAAATTCATGTTTATGGATAACTTTTTTTTTCAGTTTTTATGTTACAAACATAAAAAACTAATCATAGAGGAAAGTAAAATATTTATATATTATACTATTTTCATATTATATATTGTTTATTTATTCTTTTTATTCTGTTTTATTTATATATTAAATGTGTATATAATAATATATATATTTATAATATAAATATATGATATATAATTAAAACAGAATATATAAATAAATAAAAATAAATAAATAAACAAATAATATATAATATGACATTGATGTCCAATATACATTTTATTTATTTATTTATTTATGTATTTATATATTCTATGCTTTATTTATATATTTAAATTATACATATATGTTTTATCATATATGTATAAATAAAGCATAGAATATATAAATCAATTAAAAAAAGTCATTTATACAGAAAAAATATAAAATACATAAAACACTTCAATTCTTACATTAGCACTAGTAACTTTATTAGTAAAACTATTTCATCTTAAAAAATTATAAAAATACAAATTCCGAACCAATTCTTTAAATTGCGATCTTGTTTCGTTCCGTGCCAGGATGCAAGCTAACAGCAGAAGCCGACATCTACTTTCTTCTGGATGAATCTGGAAGTATTTCCTACGAGGATTTTGATGAAATGAAGAAATTTATTATGGAATTCCTCGAAGTGTTCGAGATCGCGCCGGATAAGGTGCGCATCGGTGTGGTGAAGTTTGCGAGCCAAGCGACCGTGTCTTTCCGATTGAACACGTACGGCACAAAAACGGACGTCCAGCAGGCGGTGAAAGATCTAATCATGGAAGGAGGCGGCACCAGGACCGATCTGGGATTGAAGGAAATGATTCCGCTGTTCAAGGATGCCGTACGCACAAGAGAGAAGAAGGTTCGCGAGCTATTGATCGTCATCACGGACGGCAAGTCAGAAGACAGGGGGACGCCGGTGGAGGTCCATGCTGAGGAGCTGAGGAACATGAACGTCACCATTTATGCCATCGGTGTGAAAGACGCATCTATGTCTGAGCTGGAGCTAATATCCGGCAGCAAGAAAAGAACATTTTATGTTCAAAACTATGATTTCCTCAAGCACATCAGGAAAGAAATCCTTAAAGAAATATGTTCCTTTGAAGGTGAGAATTATTTTGCTCAATGTGCTTTTCTGAACAATATTTTAGCTTTTTTTTATTAAGTTTATCTACATTTACATTTACATTTAGTAATTTAGCAGACGCTTCTAGGCAATACAAGACACCACTCGTTGGCTGAACGCAGGGTTCTTGATGGAGTGTAGGAGGGTGTGAAAGTAAGCCGGTGCAGATCCAGTGATAGTCCTGTATGCAAGCATTAGTCACTTGAATCTGATACGGGCTTCAACCAGTAGCCAGGAGAGAGATGAAAAGGGGTGTCACATGAGCCCTTTTGGGCTGTTGGAAGATGAGGCGTGCTGCTGCGTTCTGAACCAGCTGGAGTGGTTTGATAGCCTTTGCAGGAAGACCAGCAAGGAGACTATTGCAGTATTCCAACCTTGAGATTACCAGGGCCTGGACAAGGACTTGTGCCGCATGCTCAGTGAGATAGGGTCTAACCTTTCTAATGTTGAATAAGGCACATCGGCATGACCGCGTTGTCTTTGCAATGTGATCATTGAAGGACAGCTGTTCATCAAATATGAATCCGAGGTTCCTGGTTGTTTTGGAAGAAATGATTAAGTATTGCCAAGTTGGATGGTGAGATCGCGTTGCACCGCGGGGTGTGCCGGAATCACGAGTAGTTCTGTCTTGGCAGGGTTCAGCTGGAGGTGATGCCCTTTCATCCAAGCTGAGATGTCCTCGAGGCAGGCTGTAATACGAGCTGCTACAGGGGTATCGTCTGGGTGAAACGAGATGTAGATCTGAGTGTGTCAGCATAACAGTGATAGGAGAAGCCGTGTGCCTGTATGATGGGTCCCAAGGATGTTGTGTAGATGGAAAAAAAGCAGCAGTCCAAGCACCGATCCCTGAGGAACCCCAGTGATCATGTGGTGAGCAGTGGACAGTGAGCTCCTCCATGACATCCTGAAGGATCTGCCGGAGAGGTAGGATCTGAACCAGCAGAGAGGAGTGCCTGAGATTCCTAGAGATGACAGGGTTGCTAGCAGTATCTGGTGATTGACAGTGTCAAACGCTGCAAGTCAAGCAGAATCAGGACCGAGGATTTAGATTCCCCCTTAGCTAGCTGCATTGCTTTTGTGACCGATAGCAGTGCAGTCTCAGCGGAGTGGTTTGTTTTTAAGCCAGACTGCTTGTCATCCAGTAGTTTGTTCTGGGATAGGTAGGAAGACACCTGGTTATCTACATTTTCTATTTATTAATTAATATTTCTGACATTTTCTTCAGCTTGTGAAGGTCTTCTGGCAGATGTCGTCTTTCTCATCGATGGCTCTGAAAGTATTGCCCCCGAGGACTTCAACAAGACCAAGGATCTGTTGGAGTTTATGATTGAAAACTTCGCAATCGGTCCAGACAAGGAGCGAGTTGCTGTTGTTCAGTACAGCACAAACCCAAACCAGGAGTTTTTATTAAACGCTTTTGACGATAGGAGAAAAATAATACTGGAGATAAGAACTATACAACAGATGAGTGGAAAAACATACACTGGAAAAGCCCTCACAGAGGTTTCGCAGATGTTTCACGTGTCGAGTGGCGGGCGGCCCAAAGCTTTGAAGATCCTGATAGTCCTTACGAATGGAGACAGTGAAGATGAGGTAGGGACGCCCGCTGAAGACCTGAGAGAGAACGGCATTAACATTTATTCCATTGGCATCGGACCTTCAAACCGGCTGGAGTTGCATGCGATTGCTGGGTCTCAAGAAAGAGTTTTTTTCGAAGGAAACTTTGAGTCTCTGCATGAATTAGGCAGCGAGGTCCTTCTGAAGATCTGTAACACGGGTATGTAAAGAAAAACCATACTGTCATCTTTATTTTGATGGAATATACCCATTTAGAATGTTCATTATCTCTATTCGTACATGATACATTTGTTTTTGCAGAATGCAAGAGACCTGAACTGATGGATGTCATCTTTCTTCTGGATGCCGCTGGCACACCCAATAAAATTGGCTTCCTGGAAATGAAAACCTTTATGTCAAATGTGGTCAGCAAGTCTGAACTCGGAGAAAAGCGGGTGCGCTTCGGCGCGATCGTCTACTCCAGCACCCCTCATTCCGAGTTCACACTAAACCAATACTACAAACAGGCCGATGTTGAAAGAGCCATCTCGAATCTCAAATCCTCAGGGGGAAGAAGAAACACCGCTCAGGCCCTGAGGTACGCGCTGACCTACTTTAGCCGGGATCACGGGGGACGACGTGCAAAAAATGTCCCACAGGTGCTCTTTCTGATCACAGATGGACAGATGGACGATCCCGCCGGTCTGGAGAAATGGAACAGTTTACTGGCAGCTTCGGAAGTCAACCTCTTTGCTATTGGCGCGGCAGGAGCGCGGGAGGCGGAGCTAAGAACGATAGCAGAGGGAAGCAGAGGAAAAGTTCTCTATGTGAACGAATATCAGGCACTGACCGGACTTCAAAAACAAATCACGCGTGAGCTCTGCAATCTTACTAAACCAGGTGATTCTCATTTCTCATTTAAATACTTCATCCTGTGGCAATGCAGCTGTTATTTTATTGTATTTTACGCTTTTTTTAAATTAGGATGTTTCTACGATTAATAGCATCCATAATAAAAGTTTGTGTTTACATAATATATGTTTGTGCACTGTGCATATTTGTTATTTATTTAAAAACTCATACACGAACATGTAATGTATATATTTAGGAAATATGTGCTTGTATATATTCATATTTACATCCAATTTAAGTTATGTGTATAACATGTATTCATTTTTAGATTGTTCTTAAATATATACATTACATATACAAATTTATGTTTATAAATACATAATAAATGTACACAGTGCACAAACATAAAGTATGCAAACACAAGCTTTTATTCAGGATGCGTTTAATCAGTTAATCATTGAACAACAGGCCTACTTCGTTGTCACTGTTGTTTTCAAATGAGAATTATTTATTTAAAGATATAGAGCTCTTATTAAAGCTGGAGTTTGAACCTTTGCCTCTCTATCGCCATCTCTGTTTGAAATATAAAATCGCATGTTGCAGTTTAAATTATAAATCATTATTTTAAGGTTACATTTATATTTTAAAAGACAGATATTATTATATAATTGCAGATCTAAATATGGTGAAGAGACAGATTGCAACATAATTTATAGTACTAGACTTTATTTCTATCCAAAAAAAGTGACGTAATGCACCTTTAAATATAGTTTATATGTACTTGGACACGTTGTTTAGAACTTGTAGCTAACAAAACAGTAGCTTTAATGTTTCAAAATAGCTCCCCGAGAGTGCTTCATATTGCTTTTCTATACATATAGTTTGTCAAGTCCTAATGTTTTTTTCTTTACAGTTTGTGAGAAAGAGTTGGCAGACCTTGTATTTCTTATCGATGGATCAGAATCTATCAAGGCTCCAAGTTGGGATGTAGTAAAAAAAACAATGTTTGGCATCGTGAAAGAGCTCGATATCGCTCCAGACAAATGGCGAGTGAGTGTCGCCCAATTCAGCGATATTTTCTTGGACCACTTTTACTTGAACACCTACAATAACTTAGCAGGTGTAAATGCGGGTATTCAAGAAATCAAACAGAGAAAACAGGGCACGAACACATGGATGGCCATCAGACGTATTAAGGAATACTTCACCTCAAAGCATGGATCCAGAATCGCTGAGGGAGTCTCGCAGAATCTGCTGCTCATCACAGATGGAGAGGCTAATGATGACAAGGACTTGGAAGCCTTGGCCGATCTCAGAGCCAAGAATATTGAAATCACTGTTATTGGGGTTGGAAAAGAAATAAGAAAATCTGAGTTGCTCGAGATAGCCGGAACGCCCGATCGGGTCCTGATCGAGACCTTCGAAAGCCTTACGCTGAAGACCACCATAAAGAAGGTGTTGAGTCTGCTTTGCCGCCACCATCAATCCATAGACCCAAGGGGTAAGTAGTTGGAATGTATTTTTATGTAGGAATGTGTTTTTTGGTCTTTTGAAATAAAAAAATATTTCTGGTTGCCAAATATTAGTGGAACTTGTCTCGAATGAATAAATGAAATCATATCAATATCATGTCAAAACCCATGCACAAATGCCTCCGAAAAGAAAACATTTTGTCTACACATGACCCTTGGTTTTGTTATTTGATGCAGTGGCTTTCAAACATCTTCAAGTGTGACTTAAATGCCCAAATACGTTTTTATTTTCTGTTTGCATAGATTGCAATATTGACATTGGGGTCGGGTTTGACGTGTCCAGACGGGCGACCACGCAGCCTCTGTTAAGTCCTCATGTAGAGCCGCTGGTCCGAGCAGCACTTCACAGCGTCTCCGTGATGTCGGATCTATGCTGCGTCACCTCCGACAAAATCGACACTAAAATAGGCTACAGGCTTGTTTCTGGTCAGGACGGCAGAGTTCTGGAGGATTTTGACTTTGAGAAGTACAACGAGGATGTGGCCAGGAAGGTGCTGTTACTGCGACCCGCCGTCCCTCTCGCCTTCAACACGTTCCTCTTGGATTCCTTCAGAGAAAAGTTTGTCCGCTCCACTGCTAAAGTGAAGGTAGCGTATGACATTCAAGGATTAGTTCAACCGAAAAGGACATTTCTGTCATCATTTACTCACCCACAGGTTGTTCCAAATTAAAATTAAATGTCTTTGTTCTGCTGGAGGGGGAGATCTGTTTGGTTACAGACATTCTTGCAAATATCTTCCTTCGTGTTTAGCGGAACAACAACATTTATACAGGTTTGAAATGACAAAAGGGTTAGTAAATGATGACAGAATTGTCATATATGGGCGAACTGTCCCTTTAAGAATGACCACCGAAAATAACACCACAATTCTTGTAAGTGGAACACAAAAGTGATGTTGTATTTGTGCAATGTTTGCTTTTAATGACTCTTCAGGTTAGAATGAACCATCAGAATATAAGGTTTATGGTAGAGATGAAGAAATAAAACTTTGTTAAGATATTTATTTGATAAAGTTATTTCTCAAAAAGGCAAAGCACAGCGTATCAGTGAATATGGGGTTTTCTTCCAATATAAAAAAAACATGCATCGATAAAAAATGAAGCAATCATTGAGTCTTATTATCAATTATTCGTATTTTGTTGGCTTTTTTTCTTCAGCAGTCATTCTTCCGGATCTAGACTCAGTAAGCTTTGCTCATGTGTTGTCTTTTTTTTTCAAGCCCCTTGAAATTCTTTTCAAAGTTAACACCACAACACACATATAGAAATCTTTAATACAGATGTTTGAAGACTACCGTAGTTTTGTTTCAGATAATACTCATTTTTAGATGATTTTAAGATGTTTCTAGTATTGTAAGTGTCACTATAATGCAGTTGGGTCTAATTTATGTAATTTATGGCTTTTATTTATAAGTTGTAAGACATTTCTGACAGCAATATTGATATTATTCTGCTCATAGACGAAGACGGGTGAAGACACTGAACACAATGTTTACTATTTTAAAACAAAGACTAGTGACAATTCTAGCTTTTGAAAACACACATTTTGATAAGGATACAGTCGTGTTTTGTTGAATTGTATGTATTGTTGGTCAAGTTACTCTGAAAAAGTAATTAAGGTTAAAGACTTGTTACAAATTACATATTCATCAGTGTAATTGGATTACTGTACAAATTACTCTCGCAAAAAAGTATTATTTATTTACTTATTATATCCTACATCAATCTTGGTTAGTTAAGGGATTCAATGAGGACATGAAACGGCTCTTTTAATTCTTTCAAATAAATAATATAAAACAACATAAAGTAGTATTATTAACTGACCGAAGTAATACAAATGTGAGAATTATACATTCAAGCACAGATTTGAAAGTCAGAGTTTGTATTTTGATGTCAATTCCACTATTGCACACACATGTGTTACACAAAGTATTTAGTTGAATTACATCAGAAGTAACTATAATTAAATTACAGAACATTTTGAGTAATCCATTACTTTACTTTTGCCAAAGGAAAAGTAATTAAATTTCAGTAACTCATTACTTAGTAACTAGTTACACCCAAAACTGATTGTATGTTTTTGTACACTGTAGGTGTTGATACTCTTCACAGACGGGTTGGACGACACTATTGAGCGTTTGATGGCGAGTTCGGAGAATCTCAAACACAGCGGTAAGTGCCGTCGAATTCAACGCCGGATGTAAGACACAGTTTATATGTGGGTTAATAATTGTGGTTTATGCTGTGATTATGTTTTTCCTCATTTTTTATGGTTGAAAAAAGGGAAGAAATCCAAGGTTAAAGGTTAAGCAAGGTTAAATTAGTTGATGAAGTAATGGTATGTGTGTTATACTCCAGGGGTCAGCTCGCTGTTGATCGTGTCTTTGGAGGGAGTCGTTGATTTTCACCACCTGGAATTTGGCAGAGGATTCGACTACACGCAGCCACTGTCCATTAACATGCTGAATGCAGGCAACGCTCTCATGAAACAGATTGTAAGTATCAAAATAAGAGCCGTTTACTTCAAACCAGCCAAGCAGTCTGTAGTATTCGCTAGCACTGATCTGTGTTTACACTTATTTTGCTTTTCTCATCTGCATGAGATCTGTTCTTACTATCTGAATGTCAAACGATGGAAATAATGCAGAATAGATTTATCTGGTCTTTATTCCGAAATATTAAGTTGGACATATTTTTGTTACATAAGTTTATGTGATAAGTTTATTGTGACATAATTTTTAAGTTGTGTGGACTTCAGTTAACTCAAAAACCTGCTTGTGATAGGTTGCCTCATTATTTTAATTTGACTCAACTATTTTTTTACGGTGTAATATTTCAATGATTATTTCTTATAGATGAAATGATTGACAAATTAAAAAACTAAATAATTGTGTTTTTGTCTCCTTCAGGAATCAGTTGCTCTGAGAGAATGCTGTAATGTTTCGTGTTCATGCACTGGTATATCTGGACCACGAGGACCCCCTGGTCGCCAGGCTCAAAAGGTAAGACTCAATGTCGCGGTGTGAGACATGCTACAGTAGAAAATATCTTTATCCTTGTGATATCCAGACTAAAGTTGCGTTATAATCAAAGTAATTGTATACATAAAAATAGGTGATGTCTGTTGGAGTCGATAATAGATTAGATGATAGATTTGAAGTCGACAAAATGTAAAATATGACAGAAACGGGTATGAATGATTTTATTGACATTATTTAATTGTGAAACATGCTTTGAGCAATATGAGGTATCTTAGAAGATGGCGGGATCGTGTTAAATACATCTTTGTCAAATTTGCATTGATATTTCTCTTGCATAGGGCCTCCCGGGTGAGATGGGATACCCTGGATTTCCTGGAGATGAGGGTGCTATGGTACGTCTATCTGACTGACTGATCAAAGTTGATATTTAACAGCCTATAATGTTTCCAAATCACGTGAATGTATAGAGGTGGATGTACAGCAGGTATGAGGTTTGACCGTTTTATGTCACATTTACATCTTTGACCTCGTCCATAGCACGTGTCGCTGATGATATACGTAGAGGCAGGATGAGCATGTTTAAGAACAGATGTGCCATGTATATGCTTTAGATAAATAGTCTCTCTCTCCCGTCTGGTTTCCGGCAGGGTGAGCGAGGACCGCCGGGGTTGAATGGAACTCAGGGACACAACGGTTGCCCTGGCAACAGAGGAGTTAAGGTAACGCCAAGTGTGATTTATCATCAATAATGCATCTCGTGGTGTTTGTATCTGCACTGAATTTCTGGATGTATCTTAGTATGCATGTTCGTATGTCTGCAGTGAGTTAAATCATACATGCCTAACCACCTACAGTGCCTACAGGCATGGCTGTTGCTATCTGTAAGGTTATGCACATAATATTTATCCTGTACTGTATATGAGGAGAGCAAAACCACATGAGTGTGTTCTAAAATTGTGCCGAATACAGAAATCCTATTTTATTGTCTTTTTTTTAACAGGGTCAGCGAGGCTACACTGGAAATAAAGTGAGTGAGGAGTTTTAACGTTTTGAGTGGATTCAGTTTTTTATAAACGTTTTTTTGCTACAGTTTAACAAGGCAAAAGCGATGTTATTCATCAGTGTAATTTATAATATAGTAAAAATTGGTATGATCACTCTTTGAAGTTGTCGAAGATATAAATGGCAGAATGAACTAAGAATGCATTAATTCACTAGCGATATTATGCAAAGCTGGTTAGATCCATCTCTTTAATATAATTCTGTATATTTCAGCACATTTCATGCCTGCTTAAACTGTATTGCAGATGGTTAGCGAATAAAACAGAAATGCACACTGAAATTCACTCCTAAGACTTAACAGAGAATGCATTTTGAGTTTTTGTTTCCTTGCACTTCACACATTTACTGTATATATTATTTTAAAATATCGAAAAATATTTCAATCTTAACCGTGCGAATCTATCTTGCTTTCTTAAAACAGGGAAAAAACAAGACAGATGTGTTCAAATGGTTTTTGCAGTGTAGTCAAAGGTCTTTTTGTGAAGACAGATGTTATTCTTTTTCTACAGTTTTGTTAATTTTAGGCTCATAAACAAGAGAAGACGTTCAGGGCTTGTTGCTAACTGATCCAAACATGTGTGAACGTGTGTCTGACCTTTTGACCTGTGTTTGACAGGGAGAAGATGGGGAGGACGGTCTCAATGGAGTGGATGGAGAACAGGTCCCATCTTTATTTTACTGCTCTGTATCACAACACTTTTACAGTGATGATGCTGTCGTGAAATTCATTTCTTTATAAAGTTTTGCATTGTTGTAAAGTCCCTTTGCAGAAAATACATTTTAGCAGGAGGGACATAAAGAAAAAAACATGACCATTTTCATCTTTCTTTTGCCTATTAATGTACATCATATTAAAAGTAAAGTCCCGTCAACACACCCGTGTTCTGCCGAAGAAACAGTCATACTGGTGTGGAATCACATGAGGGTGAATAAATAAAATGAATGAAAGAAAATTTTTCTATAGACACATAATTGCCCATTTTGTTTAATTCATTTATTAATATTACTGATTATCAGACCCTTTTTATTTATATTTATAAAATTAGATCACATATCATTTTTGGTCACGTAATATACAGGATATATTATCTTAAATAATATACAGGTAAAAGGATCATTTTTGTTTCACTCTTTGAAATGCTAGCAATATTTCTCCCAAATTTCAAGTAAAATTATTTTTTCTATTTGCATTTATTTTCAGAAAATAAAAACTGGAGAAAATGCTCTATATTTTTTCAGACGTCAAATACGCCAAAGAAAACAAGTTCAGATTATCTTTTAAGCAATACAACAGCCATATTTATACATGCATAGGACAAGTTTTTTTTTATGTGATAACCTGGATTTTGATCAGTTTTCATGTGTCTTGTCATGCTTTCACATTGCTGTTGAATGACTTTATGTCATTATGAGGTTTGATTTTGTTGAAATTGAACAAACGCTGGACTGAAACGACCACAATAAATCTAAAAAATGATGATTAAATAAATAAAGAATTAATAAAATATGTTCATAGAGGATGCTACAATAAATGAAATATGAACGCATGCCAAGTGTATTCATTTCATATATTTCATGTGTGTGCAGGGTGACACAGGTCTACAGGGGCTTGCAGGACCTGAAGGAGATCCAGGCGATGCTGTAATTTCACACATCTATTGTTTTCATTTAACAGCTCTACCTTCATACACCGCTATAAAGAAAATGTGTGATTCAGCTTGTGTTTTTCTTCTGTGCTGTAGGGTATGAAGGGTTTTAAGGGCTCTCCTGGACCCAAAGGACACCTTGGTGTGAGAGGAGATCCCGTGAGTCCGTCCCGTGTGTTTATAGCACACTTTCTGAAATCTAAACAGCCTGATATGATTTCAGATTCTTGGTCTGAATATGAATCTGTGTTTACGTTACAGGGCTCACCAGGCCTAGACAACAGAACTCCAGGTCTGAAGGGCGAGAGAGGACGGGCGGGACTCCCGGTGAGAGGCTTTCTGGAAAATGTTAACAGGATTTGTTTGCGTTAGACTCGTGCTGTGTTACTATATTCCTCCTGTATGATTGTGTGAACGCGAAACTGAAAAATCTGTCATGCAAACATCTTTCCGGTGAGAAATGGAGAGATCAAGAGGATGGTCTAAACTAGGATTTATCACACATTTATGTTTCTGAAGTTAACGTTTACACAGCAGGGCCTAAAACACAAATATTTACTTATGTTTACATGTGACGTGTTTACTTAATCAGTCCACAGATGCACCAGCACTTCGTTGTCAGCTTTAAATGCCACGGTCAAATGTTTAGACGCGTTGAATCTGTGCCTTCACGCATTTCAGCGTAAAATATATTAAAATCATCAATCATTAAAAACAAGCATCATGATTAAAAAAGTAAAAAAGGGAACTCTGAGATTTGTTAAACAGAATTGGTCGATGATGTAAATGTGACCTCATTGTGTTCTGTTGTCAGGGTGACGAGGGGCTTCCCGGACCCCCGGGAGACGACGGAGAAAGCGGTGATTCTGTGAGTGATGCTCATGTACTTCAGTAGCTATGGTCGAATTGTTTGATATCCACAGAATAAAATCAAACGACATACAACATCACACTGCATTTCTGGATTTCTCTTATCTGTTTTAGGGTGCTCCTGGGAGAAGAGGCCCACCGGGACTTCCGGTATGTAGTACATCTGTTCTGTTCTGCTTGTGGATATTCTACGCTTTCTGCCAAACCTATAAATGTGTTTGTAGGGTGTCACATCAGATGAAAGAGGTGACCCGGGCCAGCCAGGACCTCAGGGTTACACTGGACCAACAGTGAGGGCATTCATACAAACACACAGATTTCAATGATTTCGCATCACAGAATAATATTTGATTCTGTGGGGATTGTTTTCGTTTATTGTTGTCGTCTGCTTCAGGGGGCAGCTGGTGGAATCGGGACTACAGGAGACAGAGGTGAACCAGGTGTACCTGGAGTTCAGGTGTGTCAGTACTCTGCACGCACTTCTCTTCAATGTTCGATTTCCATGTATTAACCATGAAGGAGACTGTATGTGTTGTTGTGTTAATGTCAGCGTGATGACGTCTCATAGGGTCCGACCGGCACGTCTGGAGTTGGAGGGTCTAAAGGAAGGCCGGGAGCCAGAGGGGCGAGGGTATTTAAGACTCTTATTTTGCAAATGTAAAACTGCAGCCATGTAATGTTTGTGAATCACATCTGAGCGCTTCACGTGTGTGCTTACTGTGTTCAGGGTGCACCCGGTGACATGGGGATCAAAGGAGATCTGGGGCCAGACGGATTCAAAGGACCTCCGGTCAGTCAAGTCCCCGTGAAGCGGAAGTTGCGATTGTTTTTACTTCCCTATTCTGACACATTTCCGAGTGAAAAGGAATTTCAAAGGAGAAAATGAGTGGGCGTGGCTTGCGGTTTTCACTGCTAATTGATTGGATGCGTAAAAACAGCCGTTGCATTGATTTTTAAATGAAGCTGGCAGCAGAGTGACAGTGGAAGGGGCGGAGTTAACGGATGCTCCGCCCAAGCCGTCTAATTTACGTCATTTGAGATGGATTGTCGTTTCAGGGCGGAAGTGCATTTTCAGATTTTAACTGAGCACATTCATTTTATAAAGGAAATGAACCACATTGATAAGCTATTTACTATAAACGCTGCAATATTTCAAGAAAAAATAAGAATAGTTTTATTTCACTGGGACTTTAAGATAAATGTGTTTTCAGCAGATTTTATGTTCCTTAGCTTCTCGCTTCATGTGTTCATGTAAACAGGGTCAGGATGGAACAGATGCATTTGGACCGGCTGGACCCAAAGGGAACAAGGTACCTGTCATTCACAACACAAAAGAACATGTCAGCTCCAGAGAGTTTCATTTCACGTTCTTCAAATGCTTGAACTATTTCCCTTGTATTCATTTGATGTTTGGTGAGGTTTTATTTCATTAAAACACAAATGAAATGTGTTTGTAGGGAAAGCCTGGATCCATCGGCCTCCCGGGTTTACAGGTTTGTTAAAACACAGATCATAGTTTTTAGTAGACACGTTATATACGGGACTAACGATTGATGTATTTTAATAATGATAAGGGTGAGGACGGTGCCAAAGGATCCGGCGCAAGTAAAGGACACAAAGGCTACCGAGGAACACCTGTACGAAAAAGTTTTTTTTCATTTATTTCCCCTTTGAAAATATTATCTGTCAAAAAATAGATGTTATTTGTGATTGTAAATGATATGAATTCACATTCTTTCACTCTGGTGTTGCTTCTCTATGTTTGAAACGTATTGATGATGATGATATATATCTGTTGATCAGGGGAACGCTGGTGCTTCAGGTGTTCCAGGTGACCCCGGGGAAAGAGGCATGGATGGACACAGGGTCAGTCATTATGACGAATACAAAGATGATCTCATTTAAAGAAAAAGTTCACCCAAAAATAAGAATTCTGTCATCATTTACTCATCTTCAAGTTGTTCCAAATCTTTTGTTGAAATAAAAAATTATGTTGAACACCAAAGAAGATATTTTGAAGAATGTAGGACACCAAACAGTTCTGGGGCACTTTTGACAACCCATTTTTTCTACTATGGCAGTCGATGAACTGTTTGGTTACAAGCATTTGTGTTCAACCAAACAAAGACATTTATACAGAGAGTGAGTAATTCATGTCAGAATTTTCATTTTTGGGAGAACTATCCCTTTACTCGTTCATTTTTCTGATTTAATATGCAATATTATTTTTATTGATTTGTTATACAGTATTATTTAACCCTCGTGGGCTTGGGTAAATCAGGTGTTTTTTGTTTTTTTAGGGCAATAAAGGATTGCCTGGAACCAGTGTAATGCCTGTAAGTACACATTACCGTTTAATAATAACTATAATGTCATATTTATACAGTAATGAATTACTCACGGGCTGTATATGTTTAACTTGTTCTTCGGCCTGTCCATGTTAAGGAATGTGAACTGGTCCAGCACATCCGCAACAACTGTGGTGAGTTTAGATAGACAGTACAATAGGATTCAAGATAAAATGACTACAGCATCTTCTGTTTTGACGTCAAATCTTTTTTCTGTCTTTCATCTCAACAGCTTGCTGTACAGGTTTGGAACTACTTTTTTATGCCTCATTCACCAATTTCACGTATCTAGAATAAAGGCTTTCGTGACCTTAAAAATAAAACTGAAAGTCTGTCACCCCACCGCATATGTGAATGGTCCCACATGATTAAAAATACTGTGTGGTATACTTTAATATTTACTAAACTAGTTAAATGATGAGATATTATAGTTCTTAATATAGATTATGTGAAGTACAGTTATCAGTTTACTATGCTTAATACTATATAGTATACTATAATAGTGTACTACAGTATTTAATCGTGTCTGTGTTTGGTATTTGACATTTTATTTGAAGTTAAACAAAATAAGAGCCTTCAGGTTTGTATTTTATGTTGTTTTCAGCCAACAGAGGTCAGTGTCCAGCGTACCCCACAGAACTGGTGATCGCTCTGGACATGTCGGCCGGCGTCACCGCTCAGGTCTTCGAGCAGATGCGATCCGCCGCCCTCTCCTTACTTGAGAACATTTCCATTGCTGAGACCACCTGTCCGTGGGGGGCTCGCGTGTCCGTGATCTCCTACAGCAGCGAGTCCAAGTACCTGATCCGCTTCTCAGATCACCATCAGAAGAAACTCCTGCTGGAGGCCGTGAGCACGATTCCTCTGGAGAGAACCACGAAAATCAGAGAAATGGGACAGGCCATGCGCTTCGTGGCGCGGAACGTCTTCAAGCGCGTTCGAGAGGGACGGCTCATGAGAAAAGTGGCCGTGTTCTTCACGAACGGGCTGTCGGAAGAGGCGTCCAGCATTAAAACAGCCATGCTGGAGTTCAAGGCTGCGGACGTCGGTCTGGGAGTCATCGCCTTACAACCGGCCAAGGACGTGCAGCTGGCTGTTCAGGTAACTCTGGAGACTCTGTGTCTTAAATCAAGACTGTATTTGTGGACTCATGATGTTACGAACCACTCCGAGACTTGAAGGGGTTGAGGATCTAAATGCAGGCTTGGCAATAGGTCAGGGTAGGCAGCAAACAAGCATAGACGAGGTCACAGGCGATGGTCGGGGCAGGCAGCAGAGGTTCACAAAACGATAAGCACTTCCAAAAATCAAAACACAAGTAATCCAAAATGCTCAGAAATGCAGTCGTAACACTAAACAAGACTTCGCAATGACAGAATGATTGAACCAGGCTTATATTGACAGAGGTAATTACACACAGGTGTTCAAAGAGTCCGGGCAATGGGTTATGGGAAATGTAGTGAATAATGAAATGTCCAGGTGATGGGGAGAGGGCTCTCTTGTGGAGCACGAGGGCACTGCAGCTGACAGACGTTACACATGACCTCTGGAATGTTTTTTTTTCAGGTTGATGACACCAGAAGCTTCATCGTGGTTGATGGAGAGGGAGTCAGTCGTATTAAACAGTGCGTCATTTGTTTCGGTAAGCTCCGGTGCAAACACGTCAATATATACAGCTTTTGAAAAATGAAGAAAGCACTACACATTTGCATTTACTTAGCCTTTTTACATTTATTGTTTCATTCCAATGTTTGTTGAATTTTAACAAAAGCAGAAACCCAATAGGCAACGTAAAAGACTGAGAGCCAAGGCACATTAAACCTGTGATTTGCATTTAAATGCATGTTACATAATTACTGTTGTTTTGTTTGAAAATGAATATACTTTTTTTAATGTTAAACTTGTTTTCTTGATGTCTGAAAAACCTTTTTCTGTTATTTTCACCAGTTTTCACTTACCGATTGTAGTTCAGTAGGTCACAGAATGAAAAAAAATCCAGAAAAAAAATGAAAATAATAATAAAAGTGTGTTTTTACATAATAAATGTCTGTGTACTGTGTATATAAACAGATACAGTATATTATGTAAACACAAACTTTTATTCTGGATGTGATTAATCACGATTAATCGTTGAACATCCCTATTGCATTGCTACCTCATCAACAAACTTATATTGAAATCAAATCTCTCTCTGACACTTTCAATGAGAAGATGCGGTTTTTTAACACGTTAACAGATATATTATATAAACATAAACTTTTATTCGGGATCTGATTAATCACGATGAATCGTTTAACAGCCCTATTGCATTGCTACCTCATCAACAAACTTATATTGAAATCAGTTGTAAATCAAGTCTCTCTTTGACACTTCCAATGAGGAGATGCAATTTCTTTACACGTTAACAGATATATTATATAAACAAAAACTTTTATTCTGGATGTGATAAATCACGATTAATCGTTGAACATCCCTATTGCATTGCTACCTCATCAACAAACTTATATTGAAATCAAGTCTCTCTCTGACACTTCCAATGAGGAGATGCGATTTTTTAACACGTTAACAGATATATTATATAAACACAAACTTTTATTCTGGATGCAATTAATCACGAATAATCGTTTAACCGCCCTATTGCATTGCTACCTCATCAACAAACTTATTATTGAAATCAATTGTAAATCAAGTCTCTCGCTGACACTTCCAATCCGGAGATGCATTTTTTTTACACGTTAACAGATATATTATACAAACAAAACCGTTTATTCTGGATACGATTAATCACGATTAATCGTTAAACAGCCCTATTGCATTGCTACCTCATCAACAATCTTATATTGAAATCAAGTCTCTCTCTGACACCTCCATTGAGGAGATGTGATTTTTTATCACATTGTAGCTCAAATAATCATAAAACAATGTTCTTTCCCTCTCCTCAGACCGTTGTAACCCAGATCCAGCCTGTGGCATTAATTTGAATCCAGAACCCCTGCGGATAGATTTGGATCTGTCTGTGTTAATGGACGCCTCTGATAACCTGAACCCTCAACAGCATCTCAGCGTGAAGGATCTCACACTTTCTCTGTTGGATTCTGTTGACGTGAGCAGCGAGCCGAGCGCCGCCGACGGCAAAACCAGAGTGTCCGTCTACCAACAGAGCTCCACATACGGCTCCTCTTATATCCACGAGGAGTTCGGCTTCACCGCATTTAAAAATAGCAGCGTGATGAAGAGACACATTACAGATACGGTGAAGCAAGTGGGCGGGGCGTCCCGTGTCGAGTTCGCTTTAGAATGGATGATCACAAACGTTCTCCTGAAAGCCGAGAGACCACGGAAGAATCAAATGATCGTGGCCGTTTTTGGCCAAGAGCACTTGAACAAAGCTCAGCTTGACTATGTGTCTAAACTGTGTAAGTGTCAGAATATTGTTATGTTTATCGTCATGGCGGGACAGACATTCGACTGGAGACAGATGGAGAAGCTGACCAGCTCTCCTCTGGAGCAAAGGCTTGTGTTCCTGGGATCTGCCAGACAGAGAGATCGAGAATATGCCGGACGCTTCATCAACGCCTTTCTACACCTGCTGAACAGTAAGAAGAAACAGCGCCCATATTCAGATGTCATCATTTGTCCGTTGTTTGAAAAGACACACAGTTCACCTAAAAATAAACATCAGAATTGACTCGTCATTTCAAACCTGTATGAGTTTCTTTCTTCTGCAGAGCACAACGGGAGATATTTTGTAGAACGTTGATAACCAAACAACACGACCCCATTGACTTCCATTGTATGAACACAAAACCACCGAGACATTTCTCAAAATATCTTTTTTTGTGTTACACCGAAGAAAGACTCACGTACAGGTGTACAACCACATGTATAGAGAATAAATAATGAGTTTTTATTCTTGAGTAATACTGCTTCTCTTTATGTAACCCATAGTCTTCAATTTTGTGTATTTGTGCTGTTGTTCTGCAGGAGAGCCCATTCCTCGATCTGATGCTCCGGCCCGTGAATGTGATGCTTTCCAGCCGAGAACCGTAGAGTTTGGACAATCCGTGGAGAGGTTAATCATTTACCAGATGCACGCTTTTGTTATTAACTATCTCTAAACAAGCTCTGTCTTTACAAAAAAAATACAAATGAACTTATAGTACAGGTGATTTGAAAACCCTCCTCGATTGACATTTGTAATTTTTGGGTTGCGTTTTTCAAAATGGAGACCTGTCGCTTGATCCCTTACAAACATTAATCATGGTTTATAAAAGGTCTCTTAGGGCCTGATCACAGCAAAAGACGCGCCTCTTTTGAATTGTTTTCAGTTGGCAGGGATCGTTTTGCACGCTGCTTATGCGCGCCGGGCGCCTCGCGTTTGAGCCGCCTGCTGCGCCTCGTGTTTAAGGCGGAGCACTCTGAGCGCGCAAAGTTAAAAAACTCAACTCTGAGCAGAAAGCGCTTGACGTCATGAGCGCTTGTCCAATCGAATGAGTGGAGAGGCGGGGCTTCCCTTGTGGCAACGGAAGTTTACAGATGCTCGGCACGCGGGTTACCTAGCAACAACAAAAAACGCTGCCTCAAAGAGTCACCAAAAGAGCAGGGCGGCGCGCCTCGCGATTTCGACGCCGCGCATGTTTTTTTTTTTTTAAATGAGTACGAGTCATGACCTTAGTATGCAAAAAACAATATGCGAGAAATACCCGGATGGTCTACTACATCCTACGAGATTGGTGAGTGTGGATCGGATGGACACTTCTCTATCCCATGATGCCACGGGAGCTGAGCAACGGTCAAATTTCAAAAGTAAATCGAATAAATATAGCGGAAAACGTTAAGGCGGACGTCCGTTTTTAATGTAAGTGCCAATAAATGAATTTCTCGTGAGTAAATTATGTTTTTATCAACGCTCACGTGTAGGTTGTTGTTAATACGTCAAAGGTCAAAGAGCATACAGGTCACATGACCATAAAACATGGCGGACGCAGTATGTCCGAAATGTACATATACTATTCCCACTCATACTATATAGAAAGTAGTGTTTTAACGGCCAATAGGAACTTATTCAAATTCAGTACATACTGTCACATTATGCGATTACGGACGCAGCGATGGTCACTGTAGTAAAACCATGGTTACCACAGAATAACCATGGTTTTACCAAACCAAAGCACGGTTACTAGAGTAAATGGTTTTGCCAATAGTTATCAATACACCAAAAACCATGGTTCATTTTCTTTGCTTGATGCTTGTGGCTTAATTGTTAGGAAGCAAGATTTTAATGAATATTGAGTTAGGAAAACTTGATCTCAGATGAGCAATAACTTGTATCGACAGTGCTATAAACGTGGCTTATAAAGTGCAGCGTAAGAGGGGATGTCTTTGTTTCCGAGATACGATGCCAACAGTACTTTCTACTGAAATGAATCCTGCGTGTGTTTCAGAGACGTCATACCCATTGTTCACCCAACAGAAGAAGCTCAAGAGGAAGATGAAGAGGAATATACATACCCCGAATCGTTTCTAAACGACTACACTTTTACAGAAGAACACACAGAGGAACACAAAGAGGACCCAGCCGAGCCTCCCGAGATCAAACACGGTGAATTCACATTTCTGTGTTCTGATGTGTTCATGCCCGAGCTGTTTGTTTTGGCATGTGATGCTGTTTCTCTCATAAACTTGCGTTCAGTAGAATATGTACGGTGGGTGTTTTTTTCCACAGCACAATGTTTTCTAAAGAGAGATTCGGGTTTGGCTTGTGCATCGTATGAGCTCAGATGGCACTACGACCTGAAGACCGGAAGATGCCTGCAATTCTGGTACGGTGGCTGTGGTGGAAATGAAAACAGGTTTTTGACGGAGGCGGAGTGTTTCAGCGAGTGTGGATCCATAGGTATGTCGATTATTCACCAATTCAAGTTAATTATGATATAAAATTTTGGCTTTTGTCTAAATGAACATTTATCGTATATGAATTGAATCATCTTCATGGTGTACGATTTGCTTCATTTGACTTCTCATTTCTCCCATAGAGTCGGAAAATCACCCACAGGATGATCCCAATCCAAACGAGGGTATATAATACAGATCATTCACACCATAAACACGTTTACCCAACAGCCGCATTTGGTAGATTTGTGCTGTAATACCACACTAAAGTTGTGCGACTCTTTCTCTTTTTCACATCTGTAGACATAACGCTTGTGATTCTGTACTGGTTGAATGCATGTGTGTGTTTTCTGTCTGTCGTCAGACGTTTGCCGGCTTGATTATGATGCGGGAAGATGCTCGGAGTATTCTGTGAAGTGGTACTTCAACGTCCACAGCGGTGAATGCCTTCGCTTCTGGTACGGCGGCTGCGAAGGGAACGGCAACAGGTTTAATACTCGCGAGGACTGTGAGATTGGCTGTCTGAAGTCCAGAAAAGCATCTGCTGACACGTCTAAATTGTGATATTTAATGAATCCAATGCATAGGACAGCGTCCTGATTCATATTGACGTCTTAGGGAAGCTGGTGTATTTAAATGATGATTTTTTTTATCAAAGGCACAAATGTTTGTTTGATTTTATTAATGTATTACCCGGAAGAATTTTCGAAAATGTCAATATGGTTCTACAAAAGCTTTTTCACAGCAGAACCATTTTGAGTTCCTCAAAGAACCGGTCAATTCGTACCTTTTTATGGTCTAAAGACCCTTTTTTTCACTACCAAAGAACTTTTTGTGAAACAGGAGCTTATGGAACTATACAGCCAAAATGTACAAAATTTAACAAAACTGAATTTCAAACGCTGCATTATTCGGCCAACCTGGCGATATCACGGCGAATTCGTGTCACTGGTTCGGCCAGTGCTTCTTATATCTCAGGTGTGCTTTAGACGAACTGCATGAAGCGTGCACCAGAATGACTAACTAGTGGCCATTTTATTCATCTCTGTGTGCAGCTCACTGCATTTCAGTCAAACAAACAGAAATACACACGTTATCTTTAGCTTATAATGCTACTTTAGTTACATTGATGTTAGTGAAATTCTTTTTTGTATCTTGTTTAAAAAAAAAACTTGAACTCCCTTGGGTTGGGTTGGCCATTATGTTTTTTTTTGAGGAATAAAAACACTTTGGTAAAGAAAAAGTGTACTTCTGACGTACTGTATACTTTGTGTATCATGGTCACATTCCTGCTCAATATTTGGTACGACTTATGAAAAAAACATAAATAAATCTGATGGGATATTGAATGAGTGATTTATTTGTCTCTCAGAAACACAAGACTTCATAGCAGAGTTATTGTAGTTTTGTTTTTACTGAATTAATAACTTAAAGAGGTCATGTGACACGGCTAAAACGAATGTTATCGTTTGTTTTAGATGTGATGAAATGTGTATACAGGATTTAAGGTTCAAAACGCTGTATTTTCATATCGTGCATGTTTGTATCTCCTCTTTGCTCCGCCTCTCTGAAACATGCAGATTTTTTACAAAATGCATCGCTCTGAAAAGTGAGGATGTGCTATGATTGGCCAGTTAACCAGTGCGTAGTGATTGGTCCAATACTGCAAGCGTGTGAGGGAAATGTGACGCCTCTTACCATATTTGGAACATCAGGTTCCTCTTCAATTGCACTGACAGGTACACCACCTTACTTGCGTATACATTTGGGCGGTCTTAGTCAAATCAGACCACCAACTGATGTAGATTTGTGGGGGTGGGGTTACACGAGGCGTTTCAGGTCGGGGTGAGCATTCGCTTTTAGATAATATGCATCTTTTGCTCCCACACTTAAATTTTTGCAATTTTACGTGTTGGGCAACTTATAACACACCAAAGACACAGAAAAACACACGCCATATGACCCCTTTACATTTGTTTTTGTTTATTTTAGTTAATTATTTAGCAATTTAGTTAAATGCTTTGTCGTTTAATTGTAACAACACACACCCAGGTCTGATCAACCTGCGGTGGGCCTCCCTTGTCTGAGGGTGTCTTGTGATAGGATTCCTACCCGCAAAACCAGTGAAACCTCAGTCCTCCTTTCCTCTATTCATATTCTTGACTGCTTCCCCCTGTCATGCATAAGGTGTGGGAAATGTCCTATTGGGCAATTCAACTGTGCTGAAATAGTGGGATTATAGCACCTACTCCTATTAAACTCATATTTATTTGTTTATTTTTTATGTTGCTATGTAAGATTCTTTATTTTGTTTTAATCGTTGCCGATTTCCCTATGGTTAGCATGCCTGTGTACACAAGTTCGATCCCATCTCGACAGTCTTTGCCAATCCCGCTCTGTGATCTCTCTGCACAACGCTTTCCTGTCTGTTCTCTACTGTCCTCTCTCCCAAATTCCCCTCTAATATCTTATCCATTTTCAGTAAACTAAATTAACCCTGCTTCATAGTGATACAGGTATGTATAGTTTTTCATTCTTCAAAGTGTTTTAGGAAGCCACTTGTTATAAAAAATCATAATGTTTTTGCATATTTGGGGAGTGCATTTTTTGAAAAAATTGCAGCAATGGGTTTTAAATGTGTGCCAGCAGAGGGAGTCCTTATGCTATAAATCAAACACTATGAGTGTGTCATTTGTATGCACATTTGTGGCACAATCCACAGAAAAGACTCTTTTCAGTTCCGTCAGATTTAATGACATTGTGTCCAGGAGAATGTTGAAAAGGTCACTGTCAAATTGAGAACACAGTGGGGTTTAGTCCTCAGATTCCCATAAATTATAGTAATTGACCATCACTGATAGTGCCATCAGGATAAGTTCAGTAAGTTTATGGAGGGCCGGTCAGAATCCCTCATGATGTTAATGCTGATGTGAAAGATGTTCAGCCCTTGTTGAGAGAGTTTAGTTTCTCCCAGAGACAACATTCACATTTATGAGAAAACAGACAGAAATATCCCTTCTTTACTATTGAACAGAAGCTCTTACTCAAATCTTCTAAACAAAAGTCACCTGGTGGCCCTGGACAGGCAGGTTCTTCCTTTACATGTTTTCTTCAGTAGATTCTGTCTGACTTTTCTGTTCTGTTCTGTTCTGTTCTGTGCATGTTGTCCATTTTCAGTGGCAAACAAAGGTTGAGATAGATTTCATCCCACTAAGTCGAAGAATATACATCAATGCAAGCTCCTCGTCCGCATTTACATTTAGTCATTTAGCAGACGCTTTTATCCAAAGCGATTTACAAAGAGTTCAGGGAGCAATAAGCGATGTGTCATACAGGAGCAATACAAAGTTACTAGTTTCAACAAAAGCTAAACCACTACCTGTTGAGAGAAAGAGAGGGTGTTAGTGTTTTTTTGTCTATCAAGTATTCACAGAAGAGTGGTTCTTGAGTTGGGAGAGATGTGGTTGACCGGACCGAGTTAGGAAGAATGTTCCTCCACTAGGAAGGAGTTGTGAAGGTGAATGAGCAGGAGAGCGATTAACTGCCCTTATAAGAAGGCAATACAAGACGTTGCGAACGCAGGGATCTTGATGGGGTGTAGGAGTGTAGGAGGGTGTGAAAGTATGCCACTGCAGATCCAGTGATAGTCCTGTATGCAAGTATTAGTGACTTGAATCTGATACGGGCTTCAACCAGTAGCCAGTGGAGAGAGATGAAAAGGGGTGTCACATGAGCTCTTATTGGGCTGTTGGAAGATGAGGCGTGCTGCTGCGTTTCTGAACCAGCTGGAGCGGTTTGATAGCCTTTGCAGGAAGACCAGCAAGGAGAGCATTGCAGTAGTCCAACCTTGAGATTACCAGGGCCTGGACAAGGAGTTTGTGCCGCACGCTCAGTGAGATAGGGTCTAACCTTTCTAATGTTGAATAAGGCATATCGGCATGACCGCGTTGTCTTTGCAATGTGATCATTGAAGGACAGCTGTTCATCAAATATGACTCTGAGGTTTCTGGCATGATCGTGATCAGTAGGATTAATGTTTAAACCTTCCCTTTTGAGTGTGGCAAGTGTAGGTTTAACTATCTCGCCCCATATAGCAAACAATAAGTCCTAATAGGATGAATTCCCCTTCCGTCCCTGAGGAGATATTCTGAAATATACTTTGCAATGAATTTAGAATGGTTGGACTATTTAAGCCACTGACCCATTCTGTGGTCAGAAGGCCTTTACCTCAGTTACAGAATTAACTGTAAAAAGTCCTCATTCCAATTAAGTCAATTTCAGAAAACTCACTGCAAGGGATCCCGGGTTGTGCCACCAAACTGTAAGGGTGGTTCCGCTGTAGTGGTTCAGGCTATAGGGATGCCAAAATGACTAAAGAGACGTTAACAGCAAGATGGTATAAAACTGTGTATTTCTTGTCAATTTCCACCCTTCTGCAACTTATACCAACGACGGAAATAAGCGCAGTGATTATAGCTTTATATGTGGGATTGCATTGCTATAACGTGACTATATTGTATTGCAATATGGAGCGTTTAAATATTAACATTAAACTAACACTAGTCTGCAGATTTGTAAATTAAAATATTTAATTACAGACTTAAATTGATGTTACATGTAAAATGGTTACAAAGTAAGTGCATAAAATTGTAAATAATGCAACTAACAGTTTCCAAATATATGTGATATTACCTGAGATGATAGAAAAGAAAAGACAAGAGCCAGAGCTCCCAGAAAGGAGCTTCTAGTGGGGAGAAAAGAAAAAAAGCCCAGAGCTTATCTTACATTTCCTTTATATACGTTCCTTGAAAAGGTGACTGAACTAACATGATAAATTCAAATTGACCAATCACCTTTAACCCCCCACTGTACTGGACCCGCAATAAACAAACATCTCAGGTAACAGTGCTTGATCAACATCTCAGCACCCATGTGATCTTTAGAGGAGCAAATGGTGCCATTTGGGAAGTAAGAGGGGTTTGTGGCACAGCAATAAATTCCTGTTATTTTTTCAACCCTACAGTTGCATTTACTCAGCGGAACGCATCGACAAGCAGAACACTCAATCACATCACAGGTGGGGTCAATTTGCACACACACACTCTTCTTCTCTGCTGCTTTATAAGCACATACAGCATTAGCCTGCCCTCTACAGGTCATCACAACACCTGACACTTCATTGTCACTCTACAACACCTTCTTAACATTACGTCGTTCTTAAGTTATACCTTAAGATGTACCTTATCGTTAGTTTATGTTTCCCGAAACGTTCTAAGTTAAGTATACCTTCTGTAAGCCATATGTTCGGAGGGTGGGTCTGGAGCGCTCTTAGCTATACCTTATCACTGTGAAGAGTTCACTCCGCGAGTAGCCACTGTGAAAAAAAGCTTCTTCACATTGCAGTCTATAAAATTAAAATGATAAGTTAAATATACTAGTATATTGAAGTGTTTTGATGCAAAGAATAAAATTGTCTTTTCACTGATGGTTGTGTGCATTTATGGTGAAATTACTGACTTTCTGTGTCAATTCGTGTTCATTTTGAGCATGATACAGTACGTGTGCTATCACTTTGAAACAGTCTGTGCTGTACAGCAAAAATAGACTCGATAAACGACCGCTGCACCGCATATAGAGCGGATGGACCGCACCGCATGCGGGTGCTGAAGGATCTAATCCGTTTACATGGGCACGTGAAAAAATATGCCCCGCATACGCACTGCATACAGAATGTGTGAATCGGCTGTTATACTTTGCTCCGCAGCAGTCCACCTGATGGATGCTCTGGGGTACTGCACTCCGACGAGTTCTTGGCTTTATCCTTATTATTGTTTGGTTCGTTGTCCTTGATGATGTCATACTGACGGCAGAAGAGAGCAATCACACCTGGACAAAGGTGACAAACATTTCATAGTGAAAAACATCACATTTACTTCATGTATTTGAATCACGAGACCATGCAGCAAAATTGAAATGATGTCATGACAATCTCACCGGCCCACATGATCAGAACCACCACGATGATGATGAGCTCTACTGCCCTCAGCTGAGCATTCTGTTCTACTTCTTCCATGGTAACTTCATCTGAAAATCACAATTATCAGATTCAGACAATTTCTGGCAAAATATATATTTTATTTGATTTTATTTAAGATGCTAAAGGTATTATAGTAATGAGAATCCCGTTTTTTGTTTTTCATTTGACTTGTGTGTTAAATGTGATTTATTCGTGGTTTGTTGTGAGTACCTTTGCTTTCGGATGCTTGTGTTTCAGCTTCTCTCGGTGATCTGAACTTCAGCGGTTCACTGACAGGACTCGGTCCGCTTACGCTGATGGATTGAACGTGCACAATGTAGTCTGTGTCTGCCTCCAAATCCCACAATGCACAGCTCCTCATAGTGGTGTTCACTTCCTGGATGAAGCGCAGCATGTGCACGTCTTTTTTCTGGTGAACATAAATCATCATTAAGCCAAACGTTTTTCCATATGCACTGCAGAGCGAATGTGACACAATTTTAGACACTTTAAAATCCTCTATAGCTCATAAATTCTTTGTGAATAACAGCTGTTCCTGTTCTGAGGTTTCTCTGGAGCTGTGCACACAACAGATTCTCTGTGGGCCCGCTGACGATTACAGGACTGACAAATAAAGGACAGGAAAAGTTGTGTCACCATGATAAGAGGTAATGACTCACAAAATGACCTGAAACCTTCTTAACGTTACGTCGTTCTTAAGTTATACCTTAAGCTGTCCCTTATCGGTAATATGTGTTACCCGAAATCTTCTTGGTTAAGTGTACCTTCTGTAAGTCATACGTTCGGAAGGTGGGTCTGGAGCGCTCTTAGCTGTACCTTATCACTGCTTTCCTGTAGCTCAGTGGTAAGAGCATTGCGCTAACAACGCAAGGTTGTGGGTTCAATCCCAGGGGATTGCAAATACCTATGTATAATGTATAGGATAAAGCAATGTAAGTCGCTTTGGATAAAAGCATCTGCCAAATGCCTAAATGTAAATGTAAATGTGAAGAGTTCACTCCGCGAGTAGCCACTGTGAAAAAAAGCTTATTTTCATCGCAGTCTACAAATAGAATGATAAGTTAAATTTATCAGTATATTGAAGTGTTTAGATTTTCACTGATGGTTGTGTGCATGTTAATGATATTATCTAAAGGTGCTTCAGCTGGCAAACCAAAGAATTTAGACAGTATATGTAAAGAGAAAGATTGTGGTAGGAAAGTTAAGTCAAACTGCAACGATACAGCAATTTTTTGTCTAAATCAAAGCATTTTAGTGCATTTAATCCGTGAAAACCTGACTGTTCTTTTGCTGCAATTATAATGATAGAAAAGTTCACCTGCCACGGCAGCAAATTCAGCAGCTTTTGGATCTTGTTGGTCTAACTTTGTCAAGACAAACTCAACGGAGCAGCCCCTGAATTCAGCTCTAGGTGTTTTTCCTGCTATAGCTGTTGATTATGTTCCGCGTTCTGCGTTTTCTTGAGTAAATAATGACACTATGTATTATGATAATATAAATCAGGGGTTACCAAACACAGGTATAATCAAAGGTAGGCTATCTCCTGGCACACCTTTTAAATAGAAAATAGGGAAAAACACACATTCTCTTTACCTTTTGTATTCATGAATTAAATGAAATTTCAAATTTTTGTAGGACTGCACAATTGTTGATATGATTCCACTCGGTATTGTAACTGTGATTAATGCTTGTATTGGTATTGTACTCTCTCTGAGTACCTGCTGTGTGATGGCAAATCCGATGACTGACTCCCCGTCTGGCGTGTCCCATGTGAGCAGAGCATAGCTGGACTTCAGATCTTTGATCGACACGTTCACTGGAGCTACCAAGCTGTCTGAGAAATGCAGAAACAGAGAGAGAGATATTCGGTCTGTTCTTTTAAATAAATAATCTCATACATTTATGACCAGGTAACTTTCCCACGATGCCAATCTTTCACAGAATCATAATATGCAGGACAGTAAAGGTTGACACAAATGTGTCGTTTATTTTAATGTTTAGACTTCAGGCTGAGGATGTGAAGATGGTTTCAGACAGTCTAATTGTTCTTTTAGTCAACTCTCTCTTCTGCTGTTCGCTGTCCTCCCGTGTGAAAGAAACGTGTGATTAATTAGGAAGAGTTCATTAACGCTGTGTCGTCGGGTACTAATGAAGCCTCTGTGGGAATGATGGTATTTATGAGCCTCATGAACGCCACCACGATGACATGATGACCTGTGGCAAACTGCAGCATATAACCGTGAACTATTAATGAATTTAATGGCTTCAATGATCCCAATAAAGACTTGAGCTTATCCGAGGTATTATGCTCTGCTGAAATCAAAATCTATTCAGAATTGAGTTTTACATTTTGAGCAAAGAGATAACATTTGTCTTTAAAATGATGCACAATGATGATTTGTGCAGAGTAAGACCAGGAATGTTTATCAAGGTTAAATCTTTCCTGTTGCTTTATGAATCATTTTGATTCAGTTTGTTCATCTGTAAGAACAACATTATTGTGTGTGTACTGTATATTGCACTCTTGTGTCTGTATGTAGTGCTGGTCAGTGAATTATTATTATTATTGCATGATGTATGGTTTATAAACTGGCACTCTGTTTCTCTCTCCTCTGCCAGTTCAATACCAGCATTTCATGACCAGTGTTCTTTCTGCTGGAAGCGTGTAGTGAATCCTGTCTGTGGAACCTCTAAAAGCATCCAAGAACTGACAGTATCTGCTGGCAGAAGCCTTTAACACACTGATCCATGGCTTCCCCCTCGTTGCTAGGGCTAAAAAATGTATAGGCACTTGAGTCAATGTGCTGGCTGCTGGCTTTGTCTCTACCAGAGGAAACTTTTTTATGGTTTAGCATAAATGTCATGCTTCAATTTGGTGCCAACAGCAATGCAGAATAAAACCACTGTCGCTGAATTTTACAGATACATAAAGGTCAGCTTATGATGTGTAGTGAAATTTTTAAGCGTCGTGAGTGTGTGTTTGTTTGTGTGTGTGCATGCGTGCGTGCTGTGACGCAACAAGTGTGTGTTTTAGTTATTCTGTGTGTGTGTGTGCGCGTGCGTGCGTGCGTGTGAATTACATGTGTGCTTGTCCCATCTTAAAACACGCTCACCAATATGAAACATGCAATGTGACCACATAAACATATTGATATTTCTCACCGGATGTCGAAATCAAATGGACATTCAGTGATCAGCGAGCACGAGCCTCAATCTATAAATCGATTATTGTGAATAACTTACCAGCGACGACCCACGACGCTGCAAAGTAGCTCAATACGAGCAGCGGCGTGGGCATGACGAATCCCCTCATCCTTTCCACGGAGGCTGGACGTGAAATCTCATCTACTCGACTCGCATCCACGTCGGTAAATGTCGCGGTCTGGAGTGAACGCGCTAGATTTCAGCACCGCGGACAGCGCTCGGCATCAGCCCGACACGCGCGTCTCATGATCGCGTGACGTCCTCGAGCTCAGCGGATGCTCGCGCGAAGAATTTCATGGCAAAGCTTTCTTTTTGTGTCCGTGGGTTTTCATACGACTGCCGTTTAAAACGACGTGCTGGAGAGGCTTCAAAATATGTGAAGGTGTGTGATGCCTGAATCGTCTCTCTCTCTCTCTCTCTCTCTCTCTCTCACTCACTTCCGGTGCATGAGTGGTTGAGTGTGAGCTGACGGAGTGTTGTGAGCGCGAGTGAGTTTATCCTTTTCCTTTTCCCTTGCTTTTCTGTCTTTTGCTTATTTTGGCCGAGTGCGTTCCTGTCCCTCGAGGGAGCTTGTCGGCCCAGTTCACTCGCGCGACGCAGTGCAGGTAAGGTGGCGTCCGCGGTGGGTGTGGAGGAATGTCGCATGGCCATTGGCGATGTAGTGGGTCATGATTCACGAGACTGCGTTATCTGCTTCTAGAATGAATCCTTTACGTGTTTTTGGGAAGTCCAAACAACGAAGTCTTCTTTTAAATCTTTGCAACAGTGGTGGGAGAAGTTAGGATAAGACAGTTCATTCAGCAGTACACTGACGTCACTTTTCTCGAGGAGCTATTATCTGACTTTCATCAACTAGCTCAGTCTACTGGCGAGCTACAGTACGCTTTTTGAAAGCCTGCTCTAGGAAGAAGGCCCAGTTATCGGATCTGCTGGGTTATAAGACACTCTGGTTCGCTCACGTTTTCAAAGCATTGATCAGATGGATGCACCGTCCAAATATTTTTTTAACTTGGAGAAAAAGAACGGGCAGAAGGAGTTATTTAGGGGTACATTTATGTGATGACTGTGAAGAAAAACTGGGATGGGGTTCTGGAAAAGTTTAGAGTCGTTTGGATGAAAGGAGATGGTTATTACCAAATATGTCCTATAGGGGCCGGGTTCTTTTTGACAACAATTTAGTTGATTCCTCACTATGGCATAAGATGACCTGTGTGGACCCTCCACCAAAGGCTTTTAGCTTTTTTGGGGGGCGGCTTACATTGGATCCCACAGATAATTGTATACCTCCCCTGGAAGGAGAGGTGGTCAAGGGTTGATCCATCTACAAAGTAGTAGCGTTTACAGTTCCTGCAGAGACTCCTTGATGGCTCAACCAATTTTATCTGGGGCGATGTTTGTTGCACTATTTTGCGTTCTGTTAAAACGCTCATACTGATGCTTTGGGCATTTTCTCATGGGACTGTCAGTCTGTGCCTGAACCTCTCAAAGCTTCTTACATGCACACAAGACCACACTGTCCTGGGTCAGAAGCGGTTAAATACAATTATTTCGGGCTTCTGTAGGTTTCAGAGATTCAGACACAGAGTCTATCACTCTTCATTACGACACTGTTTGGGGTTGTTATATAACAAGCGTTGTTCTTGACCACCTCCTTTCGCTCCAGCCGTCCTTCACACAAAGTGTATTTAAGCGGTTGAGTGACCCACACAGAACCAGCACCTGCGTTTTTCCATGTTTGGCAAATGAATAAAGCTCCGGCTTTAATTAATCCATTGAATCCATACAATTATGGACATTTCGGCCGAAAAGCAGCGCTTGAAAGTGATGACCGGACGCTCAGCCATGTGTGTGTATTGAATGTGATGAGGTGTGTGTACGTGTGTGTACGTGTGTGTTGAGCACATTTGTGTTGGGGGCCGGATTGCAAAGATTAAACATCACATGGACCTCATCTCACATCTCAAATATTTATGACCTGCCATATCTGACTGCCATGCCAACCGCATACAGAGGGTGAGCGTTGGAGCTTTTTCCCCTCGGTGGTAGATATTGGATTAAATGTGGCACTAATCGAGGACGTGTTAGGATGTTCTTCAAACGTGGGTTCTTAATGTGCGGCTGAGTCAGTGATGGAATTCGTTTTTTGGTGAACTTGGAGCAAATGTTGTTGTCTCTACTGATGATAAACGTGTTTATTCGTTGAATTCAAACATAATTACATCTGGTACACTGTACACCATTATCCTCAAAAAAACTGTTCGCTCAAACCACAAGCCACCGTCATGTGTGCTCATACTTATGACTTGAGAAATGATTCAGAGTGTGTTCAGTTTGCTTTTAAAGGCAGTACTAGAGAAACCATTTATTGAGCAAACAAAGCGAATCTTTTTGAATGATCTGAGCATGAGCAGGTCACCTTCAATAACTCCATCTCAACTGTCCAGCGTCTCATGATCATTCACTTCTCTTCATGAATCTGAGGTTGTGTGAAGTTAAAAGCAGACAGGACTCATTAGAAAGAGTTTAATGTGAACGCTGGAGCATTCCATATGTTCTGTAAGAAGGTCACTGCTGATGAACGGAGAGAGAGAGAGAGAGAGAGAGAGAGAGAGGCGCAAAAGCAGCAGAACGTTGATGTGAGTCAGATGGTTCTTTCCACCACAACCTTTTCATCCATATGAGACCATTTTAAATAGACATGCCCTCATTTCTTCTTATGTTTGACTGTTGTACATTTGTGGTGCTGTATTACCTCCTTGTGATTCATTTGATGCTCTTATACACAATCAGTGAATCACAAAACTTTCAGAATCTCCTCTCAGTTCACCTGTTGTTTATTGTTTCACATGCTATTACGAGCATTCTGACTTCTTTACACTGTTAAACGTGCTGGCTTCTCATGCTTGACATGGTCAACTTGTTAAAAAATGAGTTGGACGTATGACGTAGTATTGCTGATATTGAGATTGTTTGAAACTGATAGATGGTGCCGTCCCAGTGCTAAAAGAGGCCGGACATGAACAGCACGTCTAAAGTCATATGTCTGTGTTTTGTTGGCAATCGGCGCGTACGTGCATAATGTTAACAACAAGAAGGGATAATGCGATGATGTGTTGTGTGCTCGTGCTGTAATTCCGCCCACTGTCTGCCTCCAACTAAATACTCTTTGAGGATACAAAGTATGCAATACTACTGTATAGGTACATAAGATTAATATGAGATCGGCATTGGTTACCCCATCTTTAAAGAAGCAATGTGGTGATTTTTGTGGCATCTAGTGGTGAGGTTGAGAATTGCAACCGACGTCTCACTCCACCACTCCCTTTCGAAGCACTACGGTGGCTGCACAGGACTAAGACGTCATCACGTTTTAGCTTCTTTGCCGAAGGAGATAAGGTATATATATAAACAGTTTTTGTTTAGTAGTGTGTTGTGCATGAGTGGTTAACCTGCAGGTCTGATTCTGTTCATCATCAGCTCATTCTGATCGTCCCGCACACGCTCCAGGACTCCAGTTCCCGCTAACTCAGACTCTCTCTGGTGTTACTGAATAAAGATGAAAGACACATCAAGTTTTTGTGAAGCTCAGAGGGGGAAGCTCTCACGCGAACCATTACATAAGCTGTTAAACTGAATAAGTTTATGGTGAGTCCTGAAGCACACCACATCTTGAAATGATAAATCATTGAGGATATGAATCATTTAATGCCACTACCTCAGGTACTGTAGTTACGCGCTCTCTCTCTCACGAATAACACTCCTTTTGTCTGCGACGACACAAAATGACACTTTCGTCTTTCTATGTGCTTATATTGTAATACAAAACTAGTCAAATTCAAACACATTTAACAACACTGTTAGATAAATGTTTTGTGTTGTGAAAGGGAAACGGCTGCTCTTATAATCTCATTTGAAAGGCTGAATTTACTTAGCCGGGATCTAAAAGCTCGTGTCGGTGGTTAGGAGAATGAATGGGTCGAGGCGAAAGCTGTCAGAGCGGACGTGATTAATGAAAGGAGGCTGAAGGAGATTCTTTACAGTTGTCGTGTGTTTCGTGCGAGAAGCAGGTTTGGAAAATGAATGGCACAATCTCATCAGCTCTCCAAGTCAAAACCTGCTGATGTTTCTTTGCGTCAAAAGCTGTTTGTTTGCGTGACTGACTGATGATAGATCTGGAGAATGTCTCCATGAGTCCAGTTACATAAACAATTTACTGTACACTAGATGCATTTCTTTTATTTACATTTTTTGCTAAGCGTGTTCAGTGGGTTGTGGATGTTTCGTATGTGATCTCATCACACTGTGTTCCTGTAGTCGTCACAAAGCTTTTGATACATGAAGTCAGATGTGAAAGGCCGGTCGTTGCGTGATTAAAGAGGCTTTCAGGAGAACAACAATACAAACACACAGATCAAAGCGGGAAGAACAGAGGCCAAGGGAGGACGATATTTCATTGTTTATTGTTTATCTGACACACTTATTTGCATTTTTGCATCCCGGGAAGGGGAGATAGAGAAAGAGTTTGCGTATGAAGACGGACGCGTAACAGAGAACCAAATATAGAGGAGAGAGAAAGGTTTTGCATACGTTACAAACAAGGTTTGTATGTTTTATTGTTATCTGTTGAATGAACTATGTAGATTAGCCACTAGCGAGTGTAATTAATGAATGCATTATGATTCATATCTCCATCACAGGTGTTCTGTGTCCAGGTGTGATATGCTATTAGTAGGTGCATAGTAATGAGTTACAGTGTTGTTGTTCTTTATGTTTGGGTTCATCCCCGGACCACCCACAGTCTCGTGCTGTCACCAGCATCCGTCTCCACGGAGACCCTGCAGGCCATCTGCACTCACTATTATAAATCATACAACACTTTAGTACAAAGCTGTCAAGTTATTCCTTTCATACTCTGGGAGTAATATTGATGGCTGAATCTCGGCCATGCCCCATACGTATGCGCAATTTTTTTTAAAGGCTTAAATTCAACATCAAACACTTGTTAGGGAAGACCGGGGCTAGTTGTCACAAGGACTACACACGCAAACGAAGCATTTTTTTACAAGTCTGTCCTCCAAAATTAAACCAATTGGCATCATGATTTTGAACCGCTCTTGCATGTGTGACAACTTACCCCAGTCGCCCTGATTGCACATTTCCGAGTTTATTTCGAGTTTTTATCATGTTTTTCTTTTGAAAATACTTTTTTTTTGCTGAATTTGTTCTCCTTCCATGTCATCCTTCTGCGAGATCCTGTGAACTTAACTGATCGTGCAGCTCCAGCATCTCCGTCGACAATCAATATTACTTTAAAACTAATACTAACTTTTGTTTATTTCTGTAAAGCTGCTTTGCAACAATGAAACTGTGTGAAAAGCGCTATATAAATAAAACTGAATTGAATTGAATCTGTGTGATCTCACTTTGATCTGGTTTGAAGTTTTTTCTTACATAATCGTGAAAACAACTGTGAAATAATGAACCGTAAGCAAACATATTTTATCGGTCTCACTTTCAGGAGTTTTTGATGAGTTTACACAAACAAGACAAGATGTTTGTTATCAAGACAGCTTTCACCACTCAGACAGATTGAAGCGGACGTTCTGAAGGTTGGAATGGATGTCTTGTGTTTCTGGGACAACTCATGGGGCTTTGAAGATGATCGGGACTGTCAGGTTATTCTCTTTTTTCCTTGTTAAGGCAAGTATCACTCTTTCATCATTACTTTAAGTCAGAGGGGTTTTAGGTGCAAAAAATACTATACTATATATAATTCTATAACATACTATGCACTGCATTCTCTCTATCTATCTCTCTCTCTCCCTCGCAAGTCTAGAAATGTTTGTGTACATAAATAAATGATGATACTCAAATGGTTCTTCCGTATTACATAATAACTGAATACTAGAGAAAAGTCAGTACAGCGTACAGTGTCTGTCTATTTTGAGAACAGACACATGAGTGCAGCTTCCATCCATAAGACGGTTTCAGCAGCAACAACATAAACAAACATTTTGTGGCCCAAACGTAACTACGGGTAGACCTTCACAAAGAATCAATAACTGTTGAGTAGTTTTAATTTAAATTACTAAAATGAATACACAATACAATATGAATATAAATTACTCACAAAATTAATGATTATATTATAACCAAACGAAGACTGAAAGTCTATCCGATATATTTTTGCATCCGAATACGTATTTTTCAATATGATCCAAGTAATCTCCAGGCACATAAACACAATAAAATAACAGAATAAACCTGCGCTGAGATGTTCTGTGTGGTTTTTGTGATTCTGTTGATGTCTGAGAGTTTGCTGATGTGTTTTGGGAAGATTTGAATCAGGTGAAAACTGAACTCATCTCTCTTCAACAAGCTCTGCAATCTGAGCTTTCATTCACATGAGCTGGACCAGTTATGAGCCAAACTTATGGTATGTGCAACATCACTTTGTTAAGTTACAATTAAATTTTGAAAATAATTACATGACATTAAACATGTTATCAGAAGGGATAAAGACTGGATTTGCCAAATACAAACATTCATTCTTTTTCTATTTATTGCAAAAACGTGGACGTTGCAAAAAGATATGAATCATTTTAATAAGGTTATACTCACACAGACTATTTTGCTTCACACAATGCCACAAACATAAAGCAAGACTGCAGGATACATCTCCAGTCAGTCCTGAGTAATGGAAACCGTATGACTCTGTATATTTCATTATTTCTATGAATACTGACTGATCTGATAAGATATCAAAGTGTAGCTCTATAACTGGAGGCAGTGTTCAGCACATTTGTGAGCGGGGATCGAGTTATGTAATGAACATGCTTTAATAATACATGCACACTTCACTCCTGGAGCTCTGACTGTTTCTTGAGAGAATTCTATCACTTTTCTTTCCCTGTCCTAAATTTCTTCTGTTTTGCTTTATCTCATCTCTATTTCTCATTTGGATTGTGCCTCACTTTTAGTTCCTTAAATAAAGCAGAGAAATGTGAATCTAATCTAAATCAGTTTGTTATCATTAAAGTTAATTGCAAGATTTAACAAAATTCAGAAATTCAGGTTTCGATTGAATTGATGAAGTGGAATGTGCTTTATTTGTGGCATCATAACAAAAATTGAAGCAGTTCACCAAACAACCACTAGAGGACAGAACTAAACACTGTGTCTATTTCTTATTATAGTAATAGACAGTAATTTAGTGTAGTAATGACGATATACAGTATTCAACAATTTACCACAGTTTACTATGGTAAAAACGAAAGCAATACAATATAATTGGTACATACATTTTATACAAGTGTCAAACACTTTGTGACTTAACTGTAGCTGTAATGTTAATTTAATTTTGTTTAAATGAAAACAAATTGCAAACACACACTTCAATCATGCAGTGTGTACTTTTCTCCGTCATTAGCATGCGACCCCCTTTTCTTCTTCTATTTGTTTAAGTTTTGCCAAGACCTTCCCTGTTCTCGTCTCAACAGCACGTTTATTTTCTTTAGGGACAAAAGTTTGGCACCGGTCCTGCCGGGCACCCAGGCGAGCACTTTATGGGGATCACAGCGCAGGTGACCTCTGGAGAGATCCAGCGACATCCTCGACTCTTCAACATCAAAGAGATCTGCAGGGGGGCGGAGCTGAAACACAACGCATCACAATGCAGATCCACCTACACTCTTCCAGTCCTGTTCCTCGCTTTCCTCAAGTATGCGAATGTAAATGACCTCTCACCTCTCCATGTGACCTCTCCATCACATCAGCACGCTTTTCACCTGAAGATGAGTGAGTGAGTGAGCTGCTCATTTGACTCTCTCTCTCTCTTCTTACTCTCTCAATTTTCAGTCTAAGTGTGCTTTGCTACAATAACTAAATGGTACTTCTTTGCCAAAGCACTTGCATCTGGGGAGCATAAAATAATGTGTTTGTTCAGAAGTAGCGCTAATGCATAATGTACACAAAAAACTGTCAAATTAAATTTAACAAAATAAATATAGTTTAAAAAATGTACAAATATAAATAACCAAATAAAGAAGTAATATAATGAGTTGATAAACTTTTATGGAAAAAGTTCCAAAGCTGTTTGACTTTTTGTGGCTAGATTTGAACTTTTTGTTATATATTTTTATTGTATCCTTCGAAACAATTTATAAATTAGGTATTATAAGTCATTCCTAAAACAATCCTCGTTTGGGGCACTTCAGTCGGGTTAGTTTCCAGAAGAGTTGTAAAGGTTTTACATCTAAACAGATGTTTACATACAGTCTACAAGACAAAATAATAACAAAATAAAAATATAGAAGTTTTTTTTACACCAAAGAAGTTTTCAGTCTTGATTCTTTAAAAAAATATTTTATTCAAAAATTAAAATTCCTTCATCTTTTATAAACACTCATGTCATTCAAAACTTGCATGTGACTTTTTCATCTAAAAAAAGATATTTTGAGAAATGTGTTCAGTGTTGTTTGGTTATCAACATTCTTTAAAATATCTTCTTTGTGTTCTGCAGAAGAAATAAAGTCATACAGATCTGAAATGACATGAGTGTGAATAAAAGACGAAAGAACTTTCCATTTCAGCTGAACGATCCCTATTCTGAGAGGTCACCTGGCTGATCAACAACTGTTGTTTATGTTTTACATTTACATTTAGTCATTTAGCAGACGCTTTTATCCAAAGCAACTTACAGAGAGTTCAGGGAGCAATAAGCGATATGTCATACAGGAGCAATAATACAATAGGTGCTTATACAAAGTTACTAGTTTCAGCAAAAGCTAGACCACTACCTGTCGAGAGAAAGAGAGAAGGTCAGTGGGGTTTTTTTTCTCATTTGTCTGTCAAGTATTCACATGGGTTTTAAGTAGTTTTTTTAATGTTGTGAGAGATGTGGTCGACCGGACCGAGTTAGGAGGAATGTTTCACCAGTAAGGAGCAATAGTATGAGTTTTGTAGTAGATGTCATGAGTCAGTTGTTTGATGTAATGCAATAAAATGTCCATGGTCTTCAAAAACGTTAATTCTCTTGCACATTCCTTGAATTTTCCAGCATCTTCTGCATATTTGACCTCTGTCCAACAGTCACTGTGTTGAGAGATTCATACACAACTATTACAACAGATATAAACATTGACTAATGCTCAAGAAAACAATGGAGAATAATGTTATTGCTGATTCTCTTTTTGGAGATTTGATGGAGTTCTCAGTTGTGTTTCATTGAAGTATCAATTTAGTCTCAGATAATTTTCCTAAAATGGCTCGGGAGCAATGAAAAGAAAACTAAATGAAAGTGTAATGGTTGAAACATATGAAGGGAGGTGTAAAATGGGGCAAAATAATCTGAAATTTGGGTCAATTTGATGAGAAATGTTGGAGCTCACATGGGGATCATCAGTCATATTGACTTGATGGCAGACTTGACAAATCTGAGCTCGTGTTCACATCTCTTCTAAAACTCGAGACATTTGTCAGATTTATGACTCGTTTTCTAAGGAGAAATATCTGAGATATTAGGAAAAAGTTGTATTTGTTCTCCATTGATGTCTATAGCATTAAGAGTCATGTAAAGGTATTAAATGCATTAGTATAGAACGGAGAGGAAACAGATACGGTATATGTTTATTGATCTATTTTGACTAATGATCTGCATGCTAAAGTTTGTTAATAGCTTCATGCGTGACCTCATGGTTTTATGGTTTTAAGACGCCTAACAGGATTGTTGCTGGTTAAAGTGCTAATGATGTGTTCATGAATGTCTGTGTAGGTCACGCGGTTCACAGCTTAACCATCAGACGCAGTGAAAGACATCAGAATCACCCGTGACTAACGTCACAGCCGAGCGAAAGTAAAGAGATGCTCCTGATATACCAGTTTCCTCTCCGTTTCAGTCTGTTTCTCAATAAAAGCAAAGATATAACAGAGAGGGAACAGCTCTGAATAAGGTCAACAGCCCGGACAAAGACAGAGGAAATCTAATGCTCTTGCACATGCTAATTTTATAGGCCACCAATTAAGGAGAGCTGTTTTATGGCACTTTTTCAAGACAACAAAACCTGCGCCCCCCTTCAGCCCCCCGGCGGACCGTGTGGTGTCCAGCTTCTAATTGGACGGCTCCTCCTGTGTCTTCACACACACACACACACACTGTGGAAATGAGCTGCTGTCTGTTTGTTGTCCCTTTCACATACACAACACGTTAATCACTGTCACCGGTGTGTGTGTGTCAGGTCTGTTTCTGTCCAATCTGTTGTGTTTTTGTTTTTTCTTCTGTGTGTTGGCGTGTGCTGCAGTCATACATCTCCACTTTCTGTGTGTAGCTGACAGCTGTGAGTGTGCATGTGGGCTGAAGTCAAGTGTCCGTCTCCACAGTGATTCTAGAATGAGGTGTTAACTAGACAATGATGCTTCTAATGTTTAACAGACTTGGCTGGATGTGTAGAAATGTGGGCGTGACGCATGTTTTTAAAAGATGTCGGTAAAAAAATATTTTGGGCCGTTACAACAGTATTTCGATTCTTCATTCATTATTTTGGGGTAATATCGATGTTGTAAACTTTTCTCTAGGCCACACTAGGGGTTTATATAGTCTACTAAAACTCGAATAAAACATTTTCATTGAAATCAAGTGAAATATAAGCTTGAATGTAATTTTAAAACTTAAACTAAACTCAAATAAATCTCAAAAATAATCTTATCAATGAAGTTAATGCCTTAAAAATGTATAATTATAACTGGAGAGAAACTGAAAAATAACGTATAATTAAACGTATAGAGTATTTAAATAAATAAATAACAAAATGACAACTAAACTGCTCAAAAATTAAGTACAATTAAGCTACAAATATTTATATAAAGATTGCATTAATAAAACACGTATATATCATCTATTTTGAGGTACATATATCACTTATATGTCATAAAAGTTTATAAATATATTAAGTATCAAAGTGTTAGTAGTGGGGACTGAAATGTTGTGGAGCAGTTAGCAAGAATAAATCAATGAAAAAAAGCAAATAATGGAATCACTCAGTAACACTAAAGAAACAAATAAAATACCAAGTACAATTAAATTCATCACATTAATTGTAGCTAATGTATAGAAATTATTTGGAATACTTGCAACTATGGTAAACCATCTATAGGGGCCCTGAGACAACATGTAAACTTTTAATGAACTATTGAAACTTTCTCTAAGATAAAGATCTATCAATAAACCATTGAAGATATTTGGGGTGGAAAGTGTTTAACCATCACTGAAATAAAGTACAAAATACATTTATTTTGAAACGTCGCTGTGATATGAAATACCGCTCAGACGCGCTCTTGACAGGTTTCGCTCTTATAGTGTCTTTTCACACTATTTATGTTCATGCGTGCTTGTCACCAACCTTTTAGCTAGTTACCTATGCTTGTGCTCCTTCTCCATGACAACCCCCCACCACACACACAATCCAGGTCCCATCTGTGAGGGGTCTTGTGCCATGTGTCCATTCTGTGGTTGCCGTGGGCTACAGCAGCCCATGTGTGCAGTGTGTGTGGACTGTCTGCTTTGTCTGTGGACAGTGACAGACCTGCTTTCAGTCATTCGTCGTTGACCCGCAGGTCACGCCACACAAAAACACTCGAGTTGGTGGCCACTGTACTCAGTCTCATTTGAGGATGATTAATGTGTGGAGGTGTGAGCTTGTTTTTCAAGGAGATGGGATGAATTAGTGACACTTAGTCGAGAGTATTGGCATATATGACTTTAATGAAGTCAATGAATACATACAGTGACATACCGTAGTCCTAAATTCTAACATGAACAGTATTCTGTTTTACACCCCGAGATAATGCTCAAATAATTTCAAGAGAGCTCATGCAAGTATTTTATCAGTTGCTCACTCTTTCGCAGGTTCTCTGGACTACAGACGCATTGTACATCAGCGGTTCTGCTGACACTTTAGTCACATAACTCACACTAAACCCTAAACATTCAAGATTTTAAGAGACACACGGTTAAAAAAAAGTGTGATCTGGATCATGAACTCCAATCAATGTGAGGTCAGGAAGAGGTATGATAGATATTATTCCTGATCGATTTTATGAATCCGCCACAATGTCATCAGTTTATGATAGATGCTCTTATTAAAGGATTGGATCTAGAGAGGTATGTTTGTAATCTAGACTCCTGATGATTATTTATTCAGTCTCTTAATTTACTGTGCGCTCTCTCTCTCTCTCTCTCTCTCTCCCTCCCGCCTTCTGTCGAGTGTGTTTGTGCAGGAGGTTAACACAGTCTGCCCTCATCGTAACACATGACCATCTGTGTGTTGTGACCGTGTCCGTGTGTGTCGGGCTGATCTCTTCATTTGGATTCAAAGCCACTTCCTGATGTTTAAACACACTGAGCGTTAAAGACGAGAGTTTGTTACAGATGTTTTGTTAAGTCACCACTGCCTGTGCGTGCGCATGTGCTTTTAAATCAGACTGTTGTTATGAAATAAACAAACAGCCACTGAAAAAAAGGTAAAAAATTCACTTTTGTTTCATTCTGTTAACTACTAATAACAATATTGCTCCCAAATTTCAAATAAAAATATTGTTTCTTTTTGCATTTATTTTCAGAAAATGAAAACAGGAGAAACAGTTGAAAATAACAGAAAAGATGCTCTGTATGTTTTCAGACCTCAAATACGGCAAAGAAAACAAGTTCAGTTTCACCTTTAACAATACAACAATCATATTACTACATGTATTTAGGAAAAGTTCTAATTGTGTATTTTTTAATCTGATAATCTATTTTGATCACAGTTTTCACGTTTCTTATCATGCTGTCGGATGACTTTGTCACTCTTGAGGTTTGATTTAGTTGAAATTCAACAGACACTGGACTAAAATCACCACAATACATCTACAAATGATGATGAAGTGAACATTTGGAACGGTCTCTTTGTTTTTCTGTAGCTGTTGTTAAAGGAACAGTTCATGTATGTTTAGAGGATGTTTCTGAACCAGTTTAGTTTTTTCTCTTTTGCATGTCATTTTATGGTGTTTAAAAATGTATTTTCAATTTGATCTTAATGGAGTTTTTTAAATGACTACCACCTGTGTTGGGTGTAACTAGTTACTAATGAATCAATTACTGTTATATAATTACTTTCCTTTGAAAAAGTAAAGTAATGGATTACTCTTATTTTGTCTCTAATTTAATTACATTTACATTTACATTTACATTTATGCATTTGGCAGACGCTTTTATCCAAAGCGACTTACATTGCATTATCCTATAGATTTTACATAGGTATGTGCAATCCCCTGGGATCGAACCCACAACCTTGCATTGTTAACGCAATGCTCTTAACACTGAGCTACAGGAAAGCCGTAATTACAGTTACTTCTGATGTAGTTAAACTAAATACCGTGTGTAATATATGTGTGTGCAATAGTGGAATTGACATCAAAATCCATGCTTTAATGTATAATTTCACTCACCTACTTTGAAGTAGTACTTTATGTAGTTTTATTTTAGATATTTAAAAGAAATAAAGGAGCCGTTTCATGTCTATCCTTGAATCACTTAACTAACCAAGGTTGGTGTAGGATATAGAAAGTAATTAGATATAAGCAGTGTTGTAATGCAACGAAGTAATAATACTTAAGTACAGTACTGTACAGTATTTTTTGGAGTATCTGTACTTTACTCGATTCTTTATATTTTTTTTACTTTTAATCGACTGCGTTTCCTGAACAAAATGTATACTTTTACTCCGATACATTTCCCCTAAGCATGTTCGTTACCTACAAAATAAAAGCATACAAACCGAAATAGACAAGATCCATGACAGTGCCGAACCAATCATTGGTTAAAGCTCAACGTGCAAGTGCAAAAAAGGTGCTCTCCGCGGTTAATGTCAACTCAAGGTTTTAATGTGCTGCTTCTTTTAAAGATAAACAGCAAATCTTTCAGTTTCAATGAATGATCAAATGACTGGGTTGTGACTGAAAGGGAAATGCAAGGAAAGAAAGAAGTAATGGCCGGACAGATTTGTGCTGATTTTGTTCTCTTAGAGGGATAATATTGGGGGTGGGAGGGAACTATCCTTTTATAATGTTATAAGTTATAAAGTAAAGTTATAAAGATGTGCTTTCTGAACTTGTATTTGTATAGTTTATCAATCTGGCAACATGTTGTTCCTGATAAAACTGCTGAGCTTGAGACAGACTATTTTCAAAGTTGTACATTTCTATGTGAGCACCATTTTTTATCTTTATGCTATTTTTTTAACATTTGTATTAAAGACGTCTGCTTTAACTTTGCTTTAAATATTTAAGTAGATTTACTATAAAAAGTACTTTTGATACTTAAGTACAATATTTATCTGATACTTTAAGACTTAAGGGTAACTTTCACTTCTACCAAAGTAATTTTCTGGAAAGATATTTTTACTTTTAATCAAGTGTAATAGAACATCACTGGTAATAAGTAATTGAATACTTTTTGGAGAGACTAACGAATATGTAATTAGTAACTAGTAATTAATTACTTTTCAAAGTAGCTTACCCAACACTGACTATCACACTTTAGACTGTAAGCAACTAGAAGATGGTTTTCAGACAAAAAAGTTCAGAGAAGCAGAAAATCTGTCTGTATAAGTAAGAATAGGGTTTTAAATGTAATGTGGGTCAAATGAGTTGGTCTTATATTTAAGACACGTGTGCCTTTACTGTGGCAATGAAACATCATTTATTTTCTTTTTTATTTCTTATCATTGCTATCTAGAAAAAAACATTGAAATATTTTTATTTCCTGCACATTTTTACGGTGTTGTAAGGGAATTCTTTGCATTTCTTAAAAGGCTCATAATATCCCGATGATCAAAGAGCCGATCCCCCTCCTCTTTCCTCAGCCTCTCTAGAATCATTCTTTCTCTTCTCTTCCAGTTGGGCTGTAATTTATGATGTTGCAACAGTCCGAATGAAGCTTTTATAACAGACGCCTGCTGGCACACTTTACCTCGACCCCCCCCCCACACCCCTCTCTCTGTTAGGGAAAGTTATTGGGCTTGTTAGTAACGGTTATAAAATGCTTGGGGCAGTTCACACTGTGCTTGTCATGATGTAGTTTAGTTAACGTCATTGTTTCAAGTGGGTGAAGTTAATAAATCACTAACTCCACATTGAGCTACACAACCAACCACCCACACACACACACAAACACACACACATATATATATGTCTGGAAAGTTTTGTTTTATTCATAGCTATTACATTAAGTCTTTCTTCTCTGTAGAACTTTACATTAAAATATGGCAAAATGTTTGTAAATGATTAATGTCATTTTCCCATTTGAATAGAAAAAAAACAGGAGTCACAAAACATGCTGATGTGACATGTTGACATAAAAGATGTACGATTTGAAGTACTGATCGATGCACAATCATTTTTTTGTAGTTCATCAGCATCCGTCCTTTGTTCAAGTACATTTTCTAAAAACCTTTTTAACTTCTTTCCCTTTTTGGAGTGACTGTTACAAATGTAGTCTTTTCCTGTTTTCTTTTTATGTTTGTTTTTTCATCCTGTTTCCAATTTGCTAAAATATTTTCGTCTTTAGTAATTGTGAAAGGGCTATAGAAATAAAATGGAATGAAATAATGATATTTATAATCATGTTTTTCCTTATGCCTATATGAATGTATATTCAAATTCAATTCAAATATGTAGTTTTTAAAATAATACATACATTTTTCATAAAAATGTTATTTTATTTGTAATGCTTCCTCAAGCACTCAAGCCAAAAAATGATGTTTAACGTTCTCGTTAAATTATGAAAACATTATTTCTAAATGCTTTAAATGTTCCACTAACAGTGCAAAAATGAATTAGACCAATGTTTTTATAACATTTAGTAATGTTCTTTTTTTTCTTGACAAAATCCTCTTTTAACATTACGGCAAGAACATTTTGATAACTTTGAGAGAACTTCTGAGAGCATTCCCATTGTATATATTGGTTTATCTGACATCGTTCACATAACATGATGATTTCTAACATCCTTCCTTACTTCATATAAGAGATTTGTATTGATTTGAGCATTTTCTGAAAGAATTATGCAGCATCAGTTTGATCTCAGGTCTTCTCGTGGGGTTCGTGACAGTAACTGTTGGAGATAGACTAGTTTTGTTTATTTAAGTGTAGCTTTAGCCAAATCCTGAGCTTAATGCTGTATATGAATCTCCTGCAGGACCATTGAGAGGATTCAAAAGCGTTAGATCTGTGAATGTGTGTGTGCGTTTGAGCTCAGCTTTAATCCTCGCTGATCTCATGAGACTACACACACACGACTGTGATAATACTCTCATTTTCTGCTTACCTGAACATTGATAATTCACACAGATTCTCTCTCTCTCACACACACACGGGTCTTTAACAACAGCTTAGGAAAGTCAAACACTTTAATTCCAAGTTAAAGACACGCAGATTAAACATAAAAGAGGCAGAGAAGTGAAGAGATACTCTTTCATCCATTCATGAAGATGCATTCAGATTCTCCTCTCTCGGGTTTTCTTACTGTGTGGCCTGTGGAGAAAGTAAACACATGAATTTGAATGAATCTCTTAAACACTCTCATGTATTCATACGCACACACACGCACACACACACACAGATGGACACTGCACTTTGAAGCACATGTCAAGACACAGTTTTTTAGGATGTTTTTCATAAGATGTTCGTAATGCTACATAATAAATAATCCCAAACTTTTGACGGTCACTAAAGTTTTGTGATTTTTGTGCACTGTATTTGTATTATTTATCATTTTCTTCTGTATTATGCTTTGTCCTGACAGTTAGCCTCTTGTTTTTAATAAGCGAGTGTTAATGGACGTGTCATCATCTAAAGATGTTCAGAACAATCAGCTGTCTAAAGTCTAAGTCTAAAATAACATCAGACTTTATTCTCAGCTGTAATACACAGGCATAATATTGTATCATTTGTTTAAAATAGTTTCAAGCACACGTGGTATGCTGATTATAATAGAATTGATCTGGTTTTGTGTAGCCGCTGTTTGTGTTTGTGTGTTAAAGTGTGTAATGGAGGTGTTAATGACTGCACTAAAATCAGAGCGATGCCGTCGGATAATAACTCTCTCTTTCTTTTCGTCCCTCCCCTGCTTTTCATTTCACAGCGTCTTTAAACTCTACTGCTGTGTCCCAATTCGCCAACTTTGAGTATATACATTTTAGTGTGTAGCAAAACGATATGCACGCACTGGGACATACTAACCGGAAGCCTAGACAACATACACCTCTTCTTGCCATTAAGGTATGTATACATTGATCATTTCGTATGTAATGTTTAGATTATACTTACATTTCTTATTTTAGTGACGCATCAATTCTATGATTTATTAATGCAGTGCAGCGTCACTTAACTCCGCCTACTTGCGGTGGGTTGTGGGTAATATTAGCCGTTAAGAGTTTGCATCATTCTGCACTTCGAATTTCTACCGGAAGCAGTAGACCCTTGGGATACTCTTTTCAACATACTACGATTTGGGACATACTTACAGTATGTAGGACGGATAGCATGCGGATTGGGACGCAGCTTACGTGTTTTATGGAATTTAAACTGCCAATGTTTTGAGTGCAGAGTTAAATTGCCTATAAACGGTCTTTATTACTCCTCATCAAAATTTACACAACTCACAATGAGAAGAAGAGAGATTATGTTGAACAAATCACAAATGGGCAAAATATTATTTTCTTCTTTTTTTATTTCTATTATATTTAGTTGGGATTAAATGTGACTTGCACATGTTTTTGAAAAGTTTTGTAACCTAAAGGTTTTTGCTTTTTGAATGGATCATAAAACGTCTTTACTCTTTATTTGATGACAAATTTCCATTCATTTTAATATAAACTTAATTCAACTAAGGCGACTGTAGATTCATTAATGGTTTTGCACATGTGTGTGTGTGCGTGCGTGTGTGTGTGTATGTGCATGCATGGGTGCGTGTGTGTGTCTGTGAAGGTGGGGTTTAGACGCTGTTGTTGGGACAGGGAAGGGGTGTGTGGGGGTGAAAGTGTGTCCCCTCTGTCATTGGCTCAGTGCCTAATGTCACATTATGCGTCTCATTGTGTCTTTGTGGTCTTGCGGGGTATAAATACAGCCTCCTTGATGTTCACACACACTCATTCCTCATTCTTCCTGCAGACCCTCAGGTTCAACCGTCAGAGCAACCCGATACAGGACAAGTTCCTGCGTTGTCTTAACTTCAAGGCATTTTAAACTTTAGGCAAGTGGAGTTTTCCTAAAGATCACGAGTTCTCAACCAAAACAGAGAAAACGTTCAGTTCTTTTCAAGTTCTGTAGATTCACAGCTTCAGACAAGATGGATTCTGACGCTGCGTCCACATGCAGCCGTTCTTCATCCCCCGACCTGGCGGTGGACTCCGCTGCCAGCGTCTTTTTCGCCAACAAGATGTTCCAGGCGTACTCCGGTGACAGGGCTGAAAAGAATTGCGATCGGCCGCACAGCTCCGCATCTGGCTTAAAAAGCTGTGCAGAAGTGGACCTCTCCAAAGACGACATTCAAGATTTGCGGCTTAAAGTCAACAGCCGTGAGCGCAAGAGAATGCACGACCTGAATCAGGCTATGGACGGACTCAGAGAAGTGATGCCCTACGCACAGGGACCTTCGGTACGCAAGCTTTCCAAAATCTCCACACTGTTACTCGCCCGAAACTACATCCTCATGCTGTCCAGCTCCTTGGAGGAGATGAAGAAGCTCGTCAGTGACGTGTACGGAGCGAGCGCTCAGAGCCACTCGGCTAGACGAGTTCTACCCCCGGCCTCGGCCGCACCTGTCCCCCAGTTGCCTCTGCTGTCTCTTACCCCGTCCCTGCACTCTCTGGTGGGCAGCACCTCAGCTGTGACGGTCGCCCCTCTCCGGCACACCTCAACACAACCGACTGTGGCTCATGCTCCACGCTCTTCCCCCACGGCTGGTTATTTGGGGTTCCCGGCCCCACCTCTCCACTCAATGATGAAGGACCCTCTGCACCTCTCCAGCGGATACAGGCATTTCCCCGGCATGCCCTGCCCGTGTTCCCTCTGCCAGCCCCTTCCCGCGTCCACAGGCTGTCTCCACAGCCTCTCCATGGGGAAGTGATTCTGGCGAGGCCCAAGCTTCACGCTGGAGTAGGCCTGATGTCGAAACACGGACTGATAAATTAAAAACACCTGGGCGTGTTTTGTATACATGTAAATGTCCTGTAAAGAATTTCCTCTTGAAAAGCTGCTGCTATTTTTGTACTGAAGAATGTTTTGTAATGAAGTTGTCCAAAAGTGGTTTTGAATAGTCACTGAACTTCTGTGTCCTTTGTAGCAATACAGACAACTGAGATTGTATAGTTTTGTTACCTCTCGTGGTTTGTTAAATTAAAAATCTATTATTGTCACGCAAAAATTCTCTTGTAGTTTTTCGACGTGTGAGCAATCCATTTTGTCATGGTCAGATAAGCGTACCACATACTATTTAAAGGGATAGTTCACGCAAAAATGAAACTTCTGTCATCGTTTACTCCCCCTTATGCAACTTCATACCTGTATAAATTACTTTTAGATATTTGGAAGAATGTTTGTCATTTTCAGTTCCGGGACATGAGTGACTACTGTAGTAGGAAGACTTAAATTGTTGTCAAAGGTGCCCAAGAACTCTTTGTATTCCTTAATTCGTCAAAATATCTCATTATGTGTTCAACAGAACAAAAAAATACAAAACAAATGATGATGTCCCAGAACTGAGAAAATTGCTAACATTCTTCCAAATATCTTTCTCTGTGTTCATTAGAACAAAGAAATGTTTACAGGTTTGAACAACCTGAGTGTGAGTAAATGATGACAGATTTTCGGATATTCCCTTTAAGGATAAAATATTTACATCACACAAATGGGCATTAACATACACACAATATAGACCATTTCGCCAGATGTAAACATTGGTCCAGAAGCACTTCCGGTTTCATTGCTCACATACACAATTACATTTTAAAGATGCTTAACATTTTTAGTTGGTTATAAATCTTCTGTTTGTTGTATACCAACAGGAAGTTCTTCTGGATACGCACTGCTTCTGTTTTCCAAAGTGGTCTATAGAGTTCATAGTAATAGGTCCCTTGAATGAATACATCTAATGTACATAGAAATAAAGAGCAAGTAACCTAAACGGCAATTAAAAGATACAACCAAATGAAATAATGAGCTGCTAAAAAACCTCTCAAGATGACATCTGCTCAAACACTTCATGTCTGAGTGTCCTTATGATGTATATGAATATCAAATGAGTCCATATGTGTTCATCCTGACCGCCACTCATATAACAATATTGCCCGCAACCTGTTTATGCCTTTATCATATGCTAACAAACACGGGCATCATTTCAGCCCGCCATAAACGCTGCTTGGGCCTAAACCATCTGTACTGGGACTAGTTAATGTATGAGAGAGAGACAGCCAGACCGCTCGGAGCCCGAGGCCTACGCTCAGCCATCAATCAGAGAGAGGGAGACGCAAGCTGTCGCCAGGTTGGCGCGTCGGCATTGTGTGGCGCACGCAGGGGACAGCCAGCGACCCTTTTCATGTTAGCACAGGAAGATTTGTCACTGTCCGATAAAGCTGTGATCATATTCAGTCCGGCCTCACCGGGAGTCGATTTCAGCAGGGCCCCTGACAGCTGTGCGCACCATCATTTATATTAGCTGGAGAGATCGGCTGGAATTTGGACTGTTTGGACTTTCTGATGTGGCCAGTACCCCGTTCTATAGTATACTATAGTGTTTACTACAGTAAACAGTATAGTATAGTAAAGTGTAGTAAAATTCCTAGATACTACAGTGTTTTTGAACCTTACTATAGTAAAAATGTAAGTATCCTACACAGTATTGGGTGTAACTAGCTACTATGTAATTAGTTACTGTAATTGAATTACTTTTCCCTGAAATGTATAATACAATGATATAATAGTACCCTGTACAATATCTTTATATGTTGTTATCCCCAATTTTCTGTACAATAGTCTTTTATTTTATAAATGCATATTTTAGAATCTTTTAGACTGTAAATCTTATTATATGTGTATCGTCATTGTGTTGAATGTCTGTACTAGAAGCTTCAAACACCAAAGAATATTCCTTGTGTGTGCAAGCACACTTGGCAATGAAGCTGATTCTCGTGTTATAATAACGTTAAAAGCAATTTTATGAAGAAACAAAATATGTGTGACTACTGTAATGGCATCATTTTGACTCGTCTTGTATGTTAAAAGCAGTCAGAAATGTGTACAACAATCCAGCTATAATGGGAGTCACTGGGGCGATGAACAGCACACGTCAAGCTTGTATTTTTAGGACTTACATTGGTTTTACCATTTACAAACGTTTGCTATTTCTGCTGTTAGTTGTTCAAGTCATCCTTTCATCATGTTTTATAGTTGAAGGAAACCAGTACAGTACTGCTATATGCATCATGGAATACTTGTATGTGAAAGATATCAAAGTTATGTGATAGTTACTGGGTTCACTGGTTTTGTTGAATGAGTTTGATTTTCCATGATCGATAAGATGTATACATGTGTTCATTTTTGGTGTATTTACAAACTGAGGGATTTAACAATTTTATTTCTTGACTGAAGAATAATTAATTTTGATCATAATAATTAATTTGTTGTTTCATAGAAAGAGAGATTTTTTTAAACCGATTAAAGCAATTTGTGTTACAGTAATTTTACAACAATTAGAGGGCATCATGCACTTCAAGCACTACACAGCGTTGCATTATAGAGGAGAAAACAGATCAATGCCAGTGGGCATGGCGTGGAAATCCAATATTTGTTTAAACTCGAAATCTTCATTTGTGCCGAATTCTTTAACACACAAACGCACTCAGTTTGAGACCGTCAGGCGTGAAAAATACACATTTCTCTTCACAGGAATCCCGGGGCCGACAAGCGAAAGATCAGAGGAGAGATGAAGAGAGGTTCGCTTCGACTCCTCTCTTCTCCTCCCTCTCTCTCTCACCCTAAATGGGAGAAGACAATAGCACTCGCTCCGAGCACAAAGAGAGGGAGCAGGGGGCAGCCCCGTAACACAGCCCACTCTTTATGCCCTTTTTTCAGTGCGGTTAGCGGCCCGGTCGGCCTACAGAGGGCCCTGACACTCCAACGCCAACACAAAGACGCTTAGCTCCTTATTTATGGGCCCATTGACAGCGCTAAAGAGCTCCTGTCAGGGGCCCGCTCACAGTCAGCTGGTGAACGTCCCAGCGGGGGGAGGCAGCTGCCATCCTGCCCAGAGAAGAAGCGCCCTCAGCGGGTCTCCGTGTCCCCGCGGCCCCCCTGAGTCAGGGCTCTCCCCCCTCCGGGTCCCAGGCACAGGTGGGTATGGGAAGCCGAACACATTGTGGGGATTACTGGGATCTGTGGGCCAGCCTGCTGTACGGGGATAATTAGACACATTGACTTGTGCAAAGCTGGTGTTTCCTGATTGGGGGCAGATGGTGACGGTCCAGCGAGATGGAACAGCAGGCTGGGTATCTCTACGTGTACACATCGTCGGTGAAGGTACATGAAGAAAAACATATTGCCGCTGTCCTTGCAAAACCTCGGATGTCCACATTCGCTGTTTTTCGTGGAAATGCAAAGCACTGTACTTTTTTAAATGATTACTTCGACATTGACAAGCACGCTTTAACTTTTTATTGGGCGAATATCTGCCGAGGACTCCAGCGATATACAAAACAGAAAATATTTTACTCAGATGCCTTCAATATGTTTGTGTAAATATACAAAAAGTTAATTTGCAAAAACAGATAACTGTGTTTTAAAAATTATGTTTTTTATATTGTGCATTCCAATTCATATCAATCAAACTGCGGTTGGGCAGTTAACACAAACATGATGACATAATAAAAACATGATTTTTGATCAAAACAATTCATATCAGACTTAATTAGTTGTTGGAGGTATAGAAAAAACTCTTGCCGTTTAAAATTTAGGGTCACTTATTCTTTATTTATATTTTTCCATATTTTAGAATGGAAGTAAACTCATCAAAAATGTAAAATAACACAGGTAACTTTGGGAATTATGCTGTAACTAAAAAAATCCCAAATCAATCATCTTCGGTGTAGTCACCCTGAATTCATGAATTTGTAAAATTCTTCTCTTCTAGATCCAGCTTCCAAATACTAAAGTATTTATTTTATCTGTTCAAACATTCAGACTAATGCTCTCATACTAAAGCATTTCGGTCAAGTGACCCTAAACATTTAACAGTGGTGTACATAAGCTCATTCGTAACTCCAAGAGTCAAAATTGGATAACAAGTCTTGACTATTCGCTTCTTTGCTTTTGCAATCTGTTCTAAATGCGACATAGCTGGATCATCTGATCAATACATGAATGCGCCTTCTGTGGCCCCAGATTTAGACTGACAGAGTTAATTAGAGAACCAAAGGTCCCAATTAATGGGATTGGGGAGGGTTTGGGGGACATATTGTGCAACATACGCACACATTGTTCAGTGTCTGGATAGAAGGAGGCTTCAATTAAGAGAGAGAGCAGGAGATGACCCGGTGACACCCGGTTAAACCTCACTTCCCATCATCCTCTAACTGCTTACTGACAAGCAACATACAGCTGGGATAGGGCTCCGAGACGCCCTTGTGTTAGGGGTCCGGGGTCTCAGGTGTGTGGTTAAGCACTCCCATTAGAACTCAATCCATATGGCCTGTTCTGAATTGTAATGAGGTGATAAACTCCTCATGTCAGTTCCATTATGAGCAAATTCATTTCTTGATTATGACGAGACAAACTCTCTCCCCTGAGACTAAACACCATTTAGGATCTTCTGTCCTATAAATGAACAAACTAACTCTGACTGCCAGTGTAAGACAGGACGTGTCAAATCAGGTTTATATTAAAAACATGCCTTTTGCATTTATAACTGCATTACTTGCTATTCTTTTCAAAGATGACGCAAATGAAGGCTCCGAAGAACAGTTCACCAAAGAAGTTTCAGGATTCGGTAGCCTTTGTCATTCTTTAAATCAAGTATTGCAGATGTGCACCCACCCCTGCACATTACGCAGCTCGTTTTAAGTGATGGGAGAAACGAAGCTTTCGGAGCTTTGAATCAATTGAACCTATTGCAAATGGCTCACAAGTGTTTCGAAGCACTCGAGATGCCGCGTGCTGGCGACCCCTGCTGGTAAAAACGTTGTACAAAACAGTCGCAATATTTTAGGAATGTGTTTTTATGGCAAACCAATAAATGCAGTGTTTTAGGTTTTACACATGTTTATAAGTATAGAGCATAGTGTCATCAGTCATGAGAATGCTTGGATGGAAAAGGTGCTTTGTGCTTTAGTGTTTTAGTTATAGCCTAATTTCTCTTTGTATATAACTTTTATTTATTTCCATTTTTATTTACTATAAACACATCACTGAAGCATGACATCGATGCTTATGTGTCTGTTTCAGATCATTTTACAGCACTTTTTTTTATTTAAACCTCAGTAGCATATTTAAAGTCAATCCCTAAATGAGATATTAGAGTTTAAAATAATGGAGCACCAGAGTAAAAAAATTATCTAGGTTAAAATTAAAACCTGTATCAAACGATATCTTAAAAATAATCCTGGTTGATTTAAACGAGGTTTACAGTTCGTTGCAAAAGAATTATAAAATAAACCTTGATTGAATCTAGATTAAACCTGATCCTTGTTGGTGCAGCCATTGTCTCTGATCCACAACCCACAGTAGATGGCGGTAATGCTCGAGTTATGCGAGGCGAGCCGCCAGAAAACGGAGCTCTAAGTGACTCCAGATCAGTAGGTGGCGGTAACGCATCTTTCCGTGGGTTTGCTAAAACACCAGAAGAAGAAGAAGTCGGAACAGAACTGAGTCTGTCGGGAGAGATCTGTACATATTCGAGCTACAAACGCCGAGGGGGTGAAGAGAACTGCTGGGCTTCAAGACTTTCTTTAACCCAGGTTAGTGCACTGAAAATAAAGATGTTAATGTGAATGATGATATTACAAGGTGACAAAAGCCGGCTCGCTGGAAATCAAACCATGTCAGTTGTCAATCATTTTCACCCCAAAATGGCGGCCGCGCTGTTTACCGAAAAGCAGGTTCGCCTCTTGGTATCTTTTTTTTCTAAATATATCAAACATGCAATGCTTATAACAAATAACTTGATGTCACATTTGTAACATCCATATCTTAAACAAGAAAAGGAAAGAACATAAAAAGTAGAGAGGGTACATGAAACAATACAATACAATACAATTAAAAAGAGGCATTAAGAGCACTGTAGAAGTACATAGTTCTGGCAGCTTTTCTGTTTGCAAGTCCTTCAAGTGTTTCAAAGTAAGCGTTCATTGCCTCTTGGTATCTATCCACAAGTTTCCTACGCCCCATGACGCTTTGCGCGAAAGATGGGAGAAACTTCCGGTTCGATGTAAACAAACGCGTTTCTGCCGTATTTCACATTGGTGTATAACAGAATGTGAACTTACACACTGACAGCACTTACAAACTACATCAGCATTAGTGTATATGATTGTATATAGTGTAAATTATTGTATCAGGGTTTCCGCAGAGTCTTAAGTCTAAATTCCAAAATCAAAATTTTAGACTTTAAAAAGTCTTAAATTCGCTGGAGTATTGTGTGTTCTAGCTCTTAAATCGTTTTAAACGGGTATTTATTTTCCTACGGTCATGTAATGCTATCTCTAATGTGGTGTTGTATTTCTTTTTTTTTTAAAACAGGTGCATTTCAGCATTAGCTGCATCACAACTACAAATGAGACCAACTTTCATCGTAGATTGAAGCCAATCAGCTTTGTGTTATTGGTGTGAGTTTCTTTCACATTGTACCCACAATTCAGTTCGGCAATGCTTGACGTCACCCATTAAAAGTAAATGAGAAGCTTTAACGCTGATGCCCCTTGTAAATGTAATAAAGCTGCTGGCGAAGTGGCGTCGTTTTTACACTCCACATAAAATATGAAATAAACTGTATTATGAAGTATTGTGACATTCGTTGATTTTAAATGTAATGGAAGACACATCAATATCAGAAATATCTACTGATTGCTATTTATTTGCAATGATGAAATTAAAGTTGTTTAAAGTGTGTGAGAGTCATTCATTCATTCAAAAAGACAGATTCACTGACAAACTTTTTGATTTTGACAGGTCTGTTTCTCTGAACCACACATGAGCAGACATGAGTAATACAGAGCCATACACAATAAAAAATGAAGATACTGCAGACAAAAGAGGTTGGTGTCTATTCTTGATTCTTCATTCATGATTGTGACGAACATTAAAGTAAAATCACAATCTTGATGTTGTTTTATAGTCTTAACATATACTTCTTTTGTTTCATATTTTAGATGTAATGGAAGGAGAAGAAACATCAATATCAGGAAAATCTTTTCATCGCTTGCAGACAACAAATACTTTATTTTCTTTTACTTGCTCTCAGTGTGGAATTGGATTTGGAAGTAAAGATCAGCTTGTGTTGCACATAAGAATCCACACTGGAGAAAAGCCTTTCACCTGCACTCAGTGTGAAAAAAGCTTCAAAAGCAAAAAAACACTTAATTTTCACATGAAAATTCACACAGGAGAGCGCCAGTACACATGTCCACAGTGTGGAAAGAGATTTTGGCAAAAGTACAATCTTGAAAATCACATAAGAATTCACACGGGAGAACGCCCTTACACATGTCCTCTGTGCAGAAGGAGTTTTATGAGCAAACGTGCACATTCAGATCACATGAGAGTTCACACTGGAGTGCGCCCGTACACATGTCTGCAATGTGGAAAGAGTTTTACACAAAAAAATAGTCTTAATAAGCACGGGTCACTTCACTCTAAAGATCGTGCATATATTTGTCCTCAGTGTGGAAAGAGTTTTTCAAAGAAAGAAAAACTTGCTAACCACATTAAAACGCACATTTGAGAACTCCTGTGCACCCGTCCATGAAAAGAGTTTCAGACAAAAAAAATCATGTAGAGGAACACATGAGAACTGGAGAGTCCACAAACCTGTCCTCAGTGTGGAAAGAGATTAGAAGGAAGACTTAAAAATCACATGAGAATTCACACCAGAGAAAACCCTTATATGTACGTGTTCAGTGTGGAAAGTTTCGCATGAAAAAATCTTGATGTCCACACCAGACTTCACACATAGAAGAGCTCATAACAGTGTCTACCGAGTGTAGAAAGTGTTTCACAGTGGCTCTGTTCACACTGTCAGTGTTTAGGATTGTCTTAACAAATGCGAGTCTTTAAATGTTCTGTTCTCACAGCTGAAATACTGTCCGAAGGCTGAAGTCTGTACTGTGTTCCCATGCGACTCATGTAACCACAGTGTTTGACTTTCGTATGACTGGTATTCTTTTACTTGTTTTATTCATACACTGACAACTATTTTTTTCACCATATTTTCCTATTTTGGTGGGTCTTGTGCTCAGAATCTGAATCAGGCCCCTTGATTATCGATGAGGCTACAGTACCTATAGACAATCTTTTTTTCAACTGAAAATTGCATCAAATGTCAATTGACAGATATAGATCAAAAACATGAATTCAAAAAATGATTATTTGAAACAATAATAAATGAATATATAAAATGAATGAATATAAATGTAACCTACATTACTATATGTTTAAAAGGTACAAAAGTAAAGTAAAGGGTGACTTTATGTAAACATTGCATCTCTGTGCATATGGGTGAATCTTATTTGTTTACATCTTAGCTGCTTTTTCTATTTACCTCAGAGCAACTGGTTTGGAGCCTGTAACTTGAAAATAATGGAAATCACTTTTTCCAAGCATGGATATAATAACATTATCTCAAAGAACAGAACAAGTGTTGGAGAACTTGACCATAATTGTTCTTTAATATTATCGATATTGTTTAAAGAACCACTTCGCTCGTGCTCTGGTCGTTTTACCAGTCCAAACAAAAAAAAAAATTTGAACAATTTTTTTGAAGCGACGTTGTCGTATCAAAATCTGAGTTAAAATTGCCAAAAAGACGTTTGGGTGATGATGTCAGACTCGAAACACCAAGGATTTAGTGAGAGCCACGAAGGTAATGATTAGGTGTGAGGGCGGGCTATAGAGATACGGACCAATCACAAAGCAGCATCCTAAGTTAATGAACCAATCAGAAGTCGGGGAGTCGAAATTCGGCACACCGGTGTATTTTTCTGCAGCTCAGAGCGTCTTTTGTGGTTGAAAATGTTCAATTTTTCTGCAAAAAAAAAAACGCCTTACGTCAAGCACATCTTTCACAGCTAATAAACCTGTTTATGATTGACAGCTGCATTGACTGCATTGTTCTATGAAACAGTAGCTCACAGCTGAAATACGTCTGTATGAACAAACAACTAAACGCCGAAGACAGTATTCTGTTCCCATGTGACTCCACAGTGATATTTTCTCTTTTGACTGCTATTCTTTTTTTGTTGGTATTGCGATGCCATTGTTTGTGTGAATGTTTTCTGTATCGACCACCACTGTGTGAATGCTGCTGTCATTTACACTGATGATCGACTATAGAGAGAATAATGATGGCTGTATCAGTGAAACATACATTTTAATCCACATTTTAAATACTTTAATTATTTGAAAACTACTGAGCTAATTTAAAGAATTTAATAACGAAAATTTTGGATTGTAGTACGTAATCTGCTGCTCACACTCCAGTCCAGTAGGTGGCGGTAATGCGCATTTAAGATGGTTTGGCAACTGCTGAGAAAAACGAAAGAAGCGCAGACACGGACGGAATGGAAACGAAGGAGAAGCCAAAGTGGAGTAAAAGAACGCAATGTTCGGCAATTAACTGCAAAAACTATCAGTGTGACAGTACAGATGTTGCTTTTCACCGGTTTCCCAAAGACCCGGATAGGTAACGTGAATTATTCACAAAACTGTAGAAATATTGTAATCTTATGCACCTGCTTATTTTAAACTATTTTTGAACCTTGAAGATAACGTCTTAATTCCTTTTAGGAACTGCATGTCCTTGGCATAGAAATTATAATAAAAATCACGATTTATGTGAATATGACACTAAGTCAGAATGAGCTTTATAAAGTCGTTTACTGAGTTTATTTATTTAATTGATCATTGATTTAACTGTCATACTTGAAGAGAAATTTAACATTAATGAAATCCTTGAACTTCGCTGTTTCAAGTTCTCTGGATAGTTAGCAACTTCTTATAACTGCTATAATGTGTTGAGTGTTAATAGTCACCCAATTATTCCAACCTAAAAATGACGTCTGCTCCGGACCAAATATATGTAATGGTCGTCTTTATATTTAAACACAAGCCTATTTGAACGATAAAAGATAAGTAAACAAAACAGACTTGCTTTAGGCTTACATTTTATTCTTGTTTCAGAATGACATAGGCCTATCTTGTTTTTTTTTCTTCCTCAGCAGTTCTTGTACATTTTTTTAGTATTGGAATTGTCATGTTAACCATTCAATTAAATTAAAATACTTGCATACAAAACTGTCTTTTACAGGTGTTCCAAGTGGGTGCAGAATCTCAGGAATGCATCTTTGTTGGAGATAAGCCCTCAGCGGCTCAATCAAAACTATAGGGTGTGCAGTGCACATTTTCCCGCTAGCCAGTTTAAGAGACCATCTGATGTGTATGTATATACTAAAAGGAATATCCTTTAGAAAAACTGCCTTGTGAAAATCACAAAGACAATCAACTTTTGCCTGGTACTGTATCTGTCCTTCTCTTTACCTCGTAGCCATGCGGGGTTGAAATGGAATGCAGTGCCCACATTGGTTAATGTCTCTAAGCCATCACCCCCTGTGGACTTGGAGTTAAAGAGAAAGCCACCGAAGACGTGTCAGGAGTTACCACCAAAGAAACGTAAGATAAATACCGGGATACAGTGCCAGTCCACTTTCCGAGTGAAAGTTTAGTTGTTCTAGATTCCTTTTCAGACTGTATATCACATGACCTATTTTAGAGTGTCAGTCTTACGGTATGATGTGAAAGTAACACTTTGTTCTTCTGCTGTAATGGCAAATTCTTTACAGGTACAAAAATTTTTTTGCTGTCAAACACAGGCTCATCCACTGCAGACAGTGTTCAACAACCCACTGGTTCAGAGACAGACAGTAAACCACCTGATGCTTCTGCCGCAGGACCTTCGATGCCACGGTCACCACCAACATACCTTGACGCTTCGACTGCCAAGGAACATGCCATGAAGATGAAGATTAGGTGTCTGAAGGTACAGGTATTCAAGCTGAAGGCGAAATTGAGGGAAGTGAACCGGCTGAAGAACACGAGGAAGGCCTTTGTTAATAAACCGTCAGTGATGAAGCAGTTGAAAAAACTCTTACCAGCCAAAACATACGCTTTTGTGAGTGAACAGATACATATGTCACAGCGGAAGACTCATGGTTTTCGGTAGACCAATCAGGACAATGCTTTCTGGTCTCTGGTACAAGCCAGTCCAGAGAGTTACAGACTACTGTTGAACATGTTTTCTATGCCATCTACCCGCACACTGCAGAAGCTCAATAAATCTTAATCATTGTATTTATATAAGTTTTAGTTTACTGTATTGAATCTTTCCATTTTATGCAGCTTAACACAATTACTATTACTTTTATTAGTTACTATTGTTTTTGAAATATATAATTGTACATTTTAATCTCCTGGAAAATAGTACATGATGATCTTATAGATGCATTGCTGTGTCTGTCAAAAACGAATAATTAAATAATTTTGGAGATATTTTTTTTGTTCAACATTCACAATTTTTCTGATGCATCTTAATTTAATTTCACATGTTGCTATTAATTCAGTGTTTATAATACTTTTAGAATGTAAACCGAACTGAAATGGGTTCTAGAGAGCACTTAAACGCAAAGTCAGTCAAATAAACTGTCAAAAAGATTTGATGATGGTTAGTAAAAAAAGTTTAAGCTCAAGTGATTTCTGGAGGAGAGGCTCTGTCTGTACAATACCACCGGCTACTTTGCCCATTTCTGCGCTCGCGTGGAAAATTAAACCAGATCAATGCTGCTTTCAAGACACCTCGGATTTATATTCATGCATTTAGCAGGCCCTTTTATCCAAAGCGACTTGCAGTATATAAGAGCAATACATTTTATTAGTGTGTTCCTTGGCAATCAAATCCACAACTTTAAATTTATGGAACGTCCCTCTTCAAAATTGTATAAATACTTGCTGTGATGCTACTACATCCTCAGTAATTGAAATAAATAAAACAAAAATGACAACTACATTGTAACTATGTGCTCTATTTTGTTGCAAACATTCAGTAACAACTATTCATTTTACAGTAAACATTCTGTAGGATTAACACTTGTATGACACAATCCTGTAAATACTTATTTTATGGTCTTCACATATCACAGTCATATCAGTCATACTTCACAACAATATGGACTTTTGTTTCATTTAAGACCAAATTGAATTAGAAGAAACTTCATATAATTCCATGATGGCAGTCACATCTTCTGGTTTCTTGAATAGTACTTTCTGTCCAAAAACAAAGAAAAGAACAGAAGTCTGCAATCCTTTTATTTCCCCTAATTGTGGAAAGAGGATTATGAGTAAAGGGAACCTTGTAAAGCCCATAAGAATCCACAATGTATAAAAGCCTTTCACCTATTTTAAAAGGATTGGCTTGATGATGGTATTTTAGCTAAGAAATGACTGTGAATTGTATCCTTACATGGTTTTATTAATATTTTTGGAGTGGACACTAGAAAAAACTACTCCAATGGTGATTCAGTGTGTTGCACTTGGATTTGCAGCTAGTTTTACAGTTTTTGAAATACCCAAATTATGTCCAACTAGCACATGTATGTCTGTAAGACGTCTGCTGAAGATCTGAAAAACATCTGCTGTGCAAATTAATCTGCTAAACATCTTAGAAAGAGCAGTTTTACATCCATTCTAAACCATAAAACATCTTTCAGACGTCTTCTTCTGGATGTCTATATGACATCTGACAGCAGACGTATTGCTGATTTTTTTGCAGATGTATATGCGCTATCAGGGGAGGATTGAAACTTTCTAATACCAAATGTAAACGCGTTAAATGCAATTGTGGGTTAAAATAATGTTTGTTAGGAATACTAGCTGTCAGTAAAAAGTATATTTTGAATGAACATATTAACCAAGTTGTTTTCTGTTAATAAGATATGGTCCGGTATCGATTTACATGTAGGCCTACATAACCTTAACAGTTCAGTTACTATTCATATAACTTTTCCTTTAAAATGTAAGTGGACTTTTGAATCACGGTCACTCGCACCTTAGCTAGAGAACATGCAAAAGATATACAGAGGAAAGAAATTATATTAATAGAGGAATTTCAGATATGGAGGCAGTAATTTTCCTCAAAGATGTCTTGAATCTCGTTGGAGGAACTAGCGTAATAATAAAACATCTGATCTGATTAAAAATATATAATTACGTTATTGTTAGAGTCATTATTTAAGAAAGAGTAGAAATATGTATTATAAGCAATGGAGATTGGGCTGAAGATGGAGGAGCAGCGCAGCGCCTTCTGAAGCTCTTATCCTGAAATGGTTGACCTTTAACCTACAGATGGCGGTAAAGCTCGAGTTATGGATGCGAGCCGGCAGCAAAAGAAGAAGAAATGAACACAGCAAGAACCTCAACTGTCGGGAAAAATATAAATCTGCTGGTTCAAAACCACGAGGGATATGAAGAGAACTGCTGGACATCAAAACTTTCTTTAAAACAGGTCAGTGTGATTTTACAAGGGCCCATATAAAGTACTTGCCATTGTTTGCGCATGCGCAGTAGTTAGATTGTTTTGCTTCATTCAAGTTTAAGACCTAATTCATACGGATTCTTGTAAAATATATATATATATATATTTTCTGTTTTTTTACATTGGATTTTGAATGTAATCAAATACTGTGCACGACCCTTCATTTACTGCTGCTAGCAAAAATATATGGATTATCACTTATGGATGTGTAAACGATAAAAACAAAAGCATATTGTTCGTGGCAGATTGCTGTGAATGTTTTCTGTATCGTCCCTAGAGGAACATCAGTGATCGGACATCAGTTAATTGATCTGTGATGACTGTTGAGATTATACAGGATTGACATTTATCTAACAAGTGCACAACGGTTATGAAAACTTTTGTTCAGAACTTAACGTCTATTTTGTAAGTAGTTTGATTGTAATTAACTTATATTTTTAATGCAGTCATTCCACAAAAAATATACATGGTACATGTGAACTGCCATCCCAAACATGACAACAATATGAAGAGTTTGGTTCCAAAATTCCAAAATCATGTTTTTTATTATGTTATCGTGTTTTTATTGTATTATTTGGCTGTATCTTTTTTGTTATTGTGGTTTAGTTCAAAACAAACCAACTGCAGTTGGATATTAATTGGAATGCACAATGAAAAAACATGATTTTTGAAACAAAATGTTAACAGAGTTATCTCTATTTGGAACCAAACTTTTCATAAGTAATAAGTAATCTATAATTTGATAAAGTGTTACCTTTACATTGCGCGAACGTAAATAACTTGTAAAAATGTAACGCAAAAAAGTACAATAATGTTTACATAAATTACATTACATAAATATATGTTGTTCCTTTTTATACTTGTTGACATATTGCAGGTAAATAAGCAGCCATGGCAATGTTAACTGAATTTAAATTATGTCATGGAACGTTTTTAGATTAATATATTTGAAATGAAAGAAGTGAGAATCATTAGTTTATTCAAAACAACAGACTATGACAGGACTGTTTCTCTGGACCACACAGATTTACACAAGAGGAGAGTGCAGACATGAGTAATACAGATCCATGCAGAAAAGCAAATGAAGATGCTGCGGAACAAAGAGGTTGGTGTCTATTCTTGATTCTTTATTGATGATTGTGAGGAACATTAAAGTAAAATCACAAAATTGATGTTGTTTTATAGTCTTAACATATACTTCTTTTGTTTCATATTTTAGATGTAATGGAAGAAGAAGAAACATCAATATCAGAAAAATCTTTTTAACAACAATTTTGTTATGTCAAATATGATTTAAAACATACATATTTTGTTGAATTTTAGATGTAATGGAAGGGCAAGAGACATGTGGAAATGGATTTGGAGAACTGCCTTTCACCTGCACTAAGTGTGAGAAACAATTCAAAAGCCAAAGAAACCTTAATCTCCACATGAAAATTCACACTGGAGAACGCCCGTACACGTGTCGGCTGTGCGAAAAGAGATTCACAAGAAAAGACAATCTGGAAAACCACACGAAAATTCACACTAGTGAGCGTCCACACACCTGTCCTCAGTGTGAAAAGAGTTTCATACTAAAACATCATCTTGATGTCCACATGAGAGTTCACACTGGAGAGCGCCCGTACGTATGTGTTCAGTGTGGAAATGGTTTCATGCAAAAAAGTCATCTTGATGACCACATGCTAGTTCACACTGGAGAAAAGCCATACACATGTCCTCAGTGTGGAAAGAGTTTTCCCAGCAAAGCAAGACTTTCTGTCCACATTAAAATTCACATTGTAGAGCGCCTGTACACCTGTCCTCAGTGTGAAAGGAGTTTCAAACAAAAGCGTCATCTTAAGAAACACATTAGAACTCACACCGGAGAGCGTCCATTCACATGTCCTCAGTGTGGAAAGAGATTAGCAGGAAGACTTAAAGATCACATGAGAATTCATAGCGGAGAGCGTCCATTCACATGTCTGCAGTGTGGAAAGGGTTTCAAAAGAAAAGAGACTCTTAATGTCCACTTGAGAATTCACACTGGAGAAAAGCCATACACGTGTCCACAGTGTGGAAAGAGTTTCAAACAACAAAGTGGTCTTCAAAATCACAGGATACTTCACACCGGGTAGGGCCCATATGCATAACACAAAAGGTTATTGGCACTGAGAAGCGCTCATGTCTTATGAGCGTAGGTGTTTCACAGTGACTCTCTTCACAGTGTTTGGGATTGTCTTTACTGGTGTGAGTCTTTTAAATGTTCTAAAATGCTGCTGAAGTCTGTATTCTGTTTCCACATGACTCCTGTGACCAGTGATGGACTCATTTGTCTGAGTGTTTTTGTGTCTTCACTGAGGAGATGCTTGAGTCTGGATACTCTGTCATAAAGCCTTCAGGTTGGTGTAGTGTTGGCGTGATGTTTGTCCTTTTGTGAGTTTTTCCCGTCTCCATACGATCATGGAGTGACAATCAGCGCCGTGGTCACCTCTCTAACCAAGACCCTTCTCCATCCACTGCTCAGTGTGGACAGGAGGTCAGCTCAAGGAGAGATCTGGTTCCAAGCTTCTAAGGTTAATGAGACATGCTCCTGTAAACCTTCAATACAGCAGATGTAGGTTTTTGTAGTCTTCCTCAGATCTGTGTCTTGATAAAATCCTGTCTCAGAGCTCTACTGGCAGTTCTTTTGACCTCATGACTTTGTTTTTGTTCTGATGCATTTTCAGCTGTTAGACCTTTTATTGAAAGATGTGTGCCTTTCCAAATCATACTCATTCAATTGAATTTATCACAGGTCAACTCCGCTCCAAGTTTAGTAACATCGAAAAGAAAAACTGGAATGCTCCTGAGCTTAATTTCAAGTGTCCCAAAAACTAGAAAAGCACACTAGAAAGCATCCGTACGCAATGTCTTCAATGTCTTTAAAGGTTTTGTTCACCAAGCTCAAATACTGTCTTTATGAACAAACAACTGTTGTCAAGCCCGTAATCTGATCTCATGTGACTCCTGTAACCATAATGATGGAATTTCATTTGACTGGTATTCTTTTTTCATTCACTTTGTATTGTAATTAGTGTTGATTTTCGTTCCTACAATGAGAAGGAAAATAAATACTTGACCAAAAGGGATGTGTTTTTTCTTTCTGTTAATAAGGTTTGGTCAGGTATTCATGTTTTCATTTACATATACTGTACAGTACATCATCAAATAATCACTATCTTTGTAATTACCTGTGTTAGTACCCATGTGGAACTACCAATACCCACATGAAAACACCTGAGATGTAGATTTTCTGTATTTTTCTGTTGTTTCATTGTTTACTAACGAATATTTAGATGACTATTCAGTGTAACATTATCGATGTGGTAAGAGTGTGTAGGTATTTATGTTTGTGTTAATCACTGTGTGAATGATGCAGTTTACACTGATGCGCAACTATACAGAATGATCGATGACATCAGCAGTGAAATCATATTTGTGAAAAAAAACTTTCGGTCAACTTAAATAATTGTTCGGTTGTATCATTTATTAAATGTTTTGTTACTATATTTTTGTAAATATTTGTATTGAATCTTTTTTTAATATACAATAGCCTACACTGTATAGGCCTAGAGTCTATGAAAAAAGGAGTTGCACCATGGAGAAACAATAATATCTTTATAATAAAAATACATTTATATTTATTTTAAATTTATAAAAATAAATATTTTTCTTGAATCGCCCGCTCTCTCTGACTTCTAAATGTGGTCAAATGCGACGCTCAATGCAGTGAAGGAAGCGGGGTGTGAGCGGAACTAGGCAGATTCTTAAGAGGTACATACACGGAGCAATTTAAGCGATGCACCACACAGACGTTGTATTTTATTCGCATGGTTAAAGAGTTTATTTAATGCAATATAACATATTAATCAACTACAGAGCGTGAAGGCAACCGGACGAGACCAGAGTATGAAAGCAAAGAGATTTAATGGTACGGTTTTTTTTGCATCTCATAGAAAGCGATTTGCTAGTTGTATCTATATTCTGAGCTCACTATTGAATTCATTTAGGATCTGGGGTTATAGGACAGTAGTGACAAAATGAAGTCGAGGTGTATCTTTCATATTTGTGTAGTTAAGCAGAAAAATATCCCGTTATGCTTGCAGCATTTATTTTATACTAATACTGCTGTAGAAAAATATTTCAATGCTCCATAAAATCTCTCTAGATGTGAGTAATACAGACAAAATGAAGATACTACAAAACAAAGAGGTCGGTGTTCATTCTTGATTCTATGATAATTCTATGATTCTTATTCATGATAATTATTGGTGAGGAACGTAAAGTAAAATCCCTTAGTACTTCATGAATCACAAGTCTTTGTTAAGACTTTATGGTCTTGAAACAAAATTGAAAACTAATAAAGTAAAATATCACAGAAAACAATTTTCTCCTGTTTGCTTTTAGACATAGTGGAACTTGAATGAAATGCTGGGATCAGAAATATCTTACATTTATGCATTTGGCCGACGCAAAGCGACTTACATTGCATTATCCTATACATGTATACATAGGCATGTGCAATCCCCTGGGATCGAACCCACAACCTTGCGTTGATTTTGAGTTGATTTGATTGTCAGTGCTTTAAGGAAGTTAAAGTAAAGGGGAACGGTACAAAACCCTTGAAGTGAATGAAATATGTGACCAACGATCAATTTCAAACTTAATTTCAATCTTCCCTTCTTTGTTCTATGATAGGACTGTTTGATAGCCTGTTGGTGGGAGACAGGGGTTCCTATGTATGCCAGAGGTTTTAGCAGGGATTTTTTGCTATACTGACCACAGAACCGCTTCGATAATAAATCTGAGTTCATTTTAATTTTGCAACTTAAAGAGCGTTATAATTAACCATTTAAATTGCATATTAAAACAAGTGTAGGAACTGACAAATGTAGTTGATATACTTTTTAGTTGTAGTTTTGTAGTTGAATTTTTTTTGCACTTAATGTTGCACATATGTTATTTAAAATGTACATTTAAAATCACAATTGCATTGTCCCCTTTACATACTGCATTGCTATTTTTCGTATTGCGTTTCAAATTGAAAATAGCAACCAATATGCTTCCATAGTCCCGACTCCTGTGGGCTCGCTCTCTTTCTGTCATTCTGTCACATACACATGCATGCAGACACACTTTTAAGCTTATAAAACATTTTATCAGTAATACTTTATCTGTCCGTCCATACATCTATCCCACTAGCACACACAACTCTCCAACTAATATCTTTTATTCTGTTAATAATCCTTTGGATCGCACTTAGTCTGGAACCTCTTCAGTAAGCATTACTCTTGGGATAACTGGAACACACAAGCTTCTCCAGCATGTAAAGGTGGCCCTTGATGGCCTTTATTAAGCCCCAAAATAAACATTGAAAATCGGGCTTTGCTTAGTCTGCCTGCTTTTTACCAAATTTAGCCCAAAATTTAGCCCATATATAGCACTAAAACAGAAATGAAAGATCACATTGCAGCGAGCAATGAAAATGTATGTTATGATATGTATTAAACTTGAGACTCAATTATTATTATACTCAATTATTATCTATTTCAAGATATTTTCAAATGGAACTATGGGAGGAAACCCTACAATTTCTTTATAGAGTTTAGTTTTTATTTTATTTGTATGAAAGATTAATTGCCCGTGACCCGAGGTAGTTCGGACAAGCGGTAGAAAATGGATGGATGGATGGAAAGATTAATTGCAATAGCAAGTGAAATAAAAATAATAAACATATCACACTCTAGTAAATGTTTTTTTTAAACATTTTAAAGTGAACATATTAAACACAGTGTGTAACAGTGTATCAAAATATCAAAAGTACATTTGTGCATTGTGTGCAGATATATGTGTAATGCATGAATATGTGATTAACTCATCGTACTGTGTTCATATGACAAAACATGTATACATGTATTATGAAAACGCAGCACGCATTTAAGAAAACACAAACACACATTTCCAGACTCACGGGTGTAAGACAATCCTAAACACTGATGGTGTGAACATCCTTCAACACTAAACACATGGTCACGAGCGCTCTTCGGTGTGAATTCTCATGTGAACAGCAAGATTTGATATCCTCGTAAAACACTTTTCACAGTCAAAACATGCGTACGGGCGCAGCCCAGTGTGAACTGTCATGTGGCGATTAAGAGTACTTTTTTGTGTGAAACTCTTTCCACACTGAGGACATGCGTACGGGCGCACCCCAGTGTGAACTCTCATGTGGCGATCCAGAGTACCTTTTTGTGTGAAACTATTTCCACACTGAGGACATGTGTATGGGCTGTCTCCAGTGTGAAGACTCATGTGGGCATCAAGAGAATATTTTTGTGTAAAACTCTTTCCACACACCAGACAGGTGTACGGCCGCTCTCCAGTGTGAACTCTCATGTGGCATTTAAGATTACTATTGAATTTGAAACTATTTCCACACTGCAGACATGGGTGTGACTTTTCTCCAGTGTGAACTCTCATGTGACTATCAAGATGAGCTTTTTGTGTAAAACTCTTTCCACACTCAGGACAGGTGTACGGCCGCTCTCCAGTGTGAACTCTCATGTGGCTTTTAAGAATACTATTGAATGTGAAACTCTTTCCACACTGCAGACATGGGTGTGACTTTTCTCCAGTGTGAACTCTCATGTGACTATCAAGACGACCTTTTTGTTTAAAACTCTTTTCACACTCAGGACAGGTGTGTGGGCTGTCTCCAGTGTGAACTCTCATGTGTTCGGTCAGTTGGACTTGTCTTGTGAACTCCTTTCCACACTGAGTGCAGGTGAAAGGCTTTTCTTCAGTGTGAGTTCTTTTGTGCTTCACAAGGTTTCCTTCACTTCCAAAACCCTTTCCACAACTAGGGGAAGTAAAAGATTTGCGGGCTTCCATTTTTTTGCTTTCTTTTTGGAAGGAAAGTATTTTGCTTTTGTAAACAGCCAGAAGATATTTCTGATCCCAGTGTTTCTTCAAGTTCAATTTGGCCTAAAAGGAAACAGAAGAAGAATATTTTATGTGATATTTTACTTTGTTTTTTTGTTTTCAATTTTATGTCAAGACTAGAATCTTAAAAAAAACGTAATATTGTAGTGATTCATAAAATGGCAAGTGATTTTACTTGAATGCTCCTCAACAATCACCTCTTCAAGTACAACAAAAGCCCTTCGATTGCCCACTGGAGGGTATTGCAAAGTGCAGCATTATTTGTGCTGCAATTTCAAATGATAAAGAAAGACAGCGCAAGCAAACGTGTTTAATTTACAGCACAAAGCTGCGTTTAAAAGCGAGTCATGGCAATAGTTGTATAAAAAGTCGAACAGATTCTCGGTTTAGAAAATTAAGAATATGAAACTGTTCCAAAACAAAAAACAGTGGTGTACAAATATTAAGCAAAAATTGAATTTAGTTAGAATTAGAATATTTAGTAGAATCTAGAAGTTAGAATGAATTATTTTTATGACAATACATTTGTTTATTAAGTTTAACACCAGACGCGACAGGAAAAAAGCGCTTGAATAAACTTGATCGCTTGGCACTTTTATCTGTGTGCCCTTGCAGAGTGTAAAAATGTGTTTTCTCTAGTAGCTTCCCACCAGAGAACTAACAGCCGGCTTAGGATACCGTGAGAATTTAGGTTTTGCCTGTGTCCCATATATTGTGAGAAGTGTATTTCAATATACATTGTGATTCTATATCCTGACTGTTTAAGATTATGATGTTTAACACACACGAGTTATGTCTAACCTTTACTAAAAGGTCACCGAACAGTTCAGACACTGAGAACAAGGAACTAACTACGTGATGTCTTTTGCTAATAATATTACTTCTGAAATTTGGTATAGCTAACAATATTAATTCTGAGATCTGGTATTTATCCATGCCGTACCCAACTTCCTCTTTTATGCATATAAATATTGTACCCCTGTTTAATAAACTTTGGACTCTGAATGAACTGCACTTCTGTGTCTGTGTCATTCTTGGTCTCCGGATCCGAACTTTGTGTGTTCCATCGACTAGACTCTTCAACCTTCTACTTAGTTAAAAGTAACAATCTTATGATGGGGGACAATATTCTTACAGATACTGACCCACTAAAGACTGTCCGGTTAGAGACCAATTGAAGAGGCACTTGCTTCAGGAAAACATCCTATTTATTGTCACCACTCACGAGACTGATTTGGGTGTAGTTATGTATGATGTGGTTTTCTAAAAGTAATACAGTGACAAAGATATGAATATACATAATAATAAATTACACAAGTTAAACATATTGGTAAACAGCACAATTAATTAAGCTCAATAATTAAACTTAACAATAAACCTAGAAGTTTAGAAGCAATACAAAACAGGCTGAAACTTCTGTCTTATATGCAACGCACAACTGTATTTGACACCATATAGCGCAGTTCGGCTGGTATAGCGCAGTTCGGCTGCTATAGCGCAGTTAGCGCAGTTCGGCTGCTATAGCGCCGCTCTGTCTTGGATACAAGGGCGCAAGCGTATAGCACGTTGTTTACAACAGTTTCCATTAAATATAGAAATATACAACAAGCGAGTTTCAAACAGTAACATAACTAGTATTAATGTTAACGAGTGGGACTCTAGTGTTTGCAACAATATAGGTATGTATCTATACACGTATATAAGCAACGGGTTACAGGCGCGTGTGCGGTATGCATACACGCACACTTAACGTACATCTTAACCTCACGGGCATAACAAAGAACATGTACAATAACAGATTCATATATTATCGGCTTAATATTTGAAAATGCAAACTTACATTTCATTCACGCACAACACTTCATCCAAAGGCGATTTATAAACAGTCTATGAACAAACTTTAGCACGTGACTCCGTGTCCCGCTGTACTACTCGACTACAGTATCTGTGCGGGCGGGGGATCACGTGATCAAGGTTTCGGGACGCTGATTGGATCAGGTGAAGAGTTCTACATTCTACATTCTACAGACACACTTTTACAAATGTTTTATTGAAATAAGTTTGATTACAAAAACTTAATTGTACTCTTATGTTGTGTTCAGACCAAACGCGAATGGCGCGAATGAATCGCGCTATTCGCGTGTAGTTGGACGCTTGAACATTTTGAGTTTACTCGCTTCATTCGCGCGTCAGATTCGCTTCATTCGCGCGTAAAATCCGCTTCATTCGCGCGTCAAATTCGCTTCATTCGCGTCATGGGAGGGGCTTCTGGCAGGCGGCTCCCGTCTCATTTCGAAATGGCGGACATGTTTTTTGTTGAGAGGGTAGCTGCGCTTTATGTGCTATGGAAGGCTGAAAAAAGGCGTAAACTCGTATATATATATAGCTCAAATTGAGTAAAGAGCGGTTTTACAATTTACCAGATTCTCCGACCTCCTCACTCACTTTCTTCCAAACAAGATCCCTTTTATTACTGTTCCTATAAAAGTAAGAAAAAGAATCATACAGCTCCGGGTGTCCACAAACAGTAACGATCAATTTGTCCTCCATTTTGTCCTCCAGTTTCGGATTTCTGCCTCCGCTCGCTACGTCGTCTAATCACGTCACTACTAGAGCAAGCTCCTGATTGGTTAACGCGGCGCGAATTTTCGCCAAAGTTCAGATTTTTCAACTCGCGCGAATCGCGCGAATCACGCGAACACTCAATTCGCGCGATTCGCGTCATTCGCGCAATTCGCGTCATTCGCGCTATTCGCGCCATTCGCGCCGCCTCATTCGCGCAATTCGCGTCATTCGCGCCGCCTCATTCGCGCGATTCGCGCCGCAAGTAGGTCAATCGCGTCTTTGCATTGACTTAACATGTAAATCACTCGCGCTTGACGCGCCATTCGCGTTTGGTCTGAACACAACATTACAGTCATAAAAACAGAATAAAAAAAAAGTCAGAGAAAATAAACCGGATTTTAAAAGCTCGTATAGGCTACATATGTTAAGCCCAGGCACAGATCACCCAAAGCAAACAAATGCTCATCACATCGCCGCCTTCTGTGCCATTCTTAGTTTTAGACTATAGTCGACTACGAGGTTACAAAACTTTAGTTTAAATGACAGTCAAATTAGTCACTCATCCCCAATTTATTTGGACACGTTTACCAAGCTATTTAAGCTGTTGTTTTATTTAGCTGCTTTTGTTTTTTAATGGTTAAGCTTTTTTTGCAATTGTTGCACTGATGCTGGCTTAAATAATTCACTAAACTTTTGAATAATTTGTTTGTTATTTTGTTTTACAGGGTTAGGACATTATTGTATAAGTTGAGCCTGATGGCTTGCACAGTGCAGACAGTTGCATACAGTGTGTTGAGTAATCCAGCAATTTTACTTTAGTATCGGATATGTACTCGGTATCGGCCAATACTGAATCTCAGGTATCGAAATCAGAAGCAAAAATGGTGGATCGGAGCATCTCTTCTTTATCTTAATTAAAAATAAATATTATTATAGTCCTATCTATTTCTGATAATTCCAGGTGGTAATACACGCGCAGGCTGTTAACGCATTTAAGCTGATCTCGACTTCACATCGCGTGGCCACGACCAAACTAAGCGAATCGAGCATGTCCCCTCACGGTCACCGTACCAATCCATTATTATCATTCAGCCAGACGGGGGTTTAATGTATCTTACTTTGTATAAAAAAAAACTAAAATTCGACCAAGGTCGATATTTTTCACTTCTTTTGCCTGTAGCTCAAAATTAGACCTTGCGCAGATGAGGTTTACAAACGTGCAAAGTGCTATATATGAGAGGAGAAAAAAAATATAACTTGCCATTTAGGTGATATTCTTGTCTTTTCTGCTTGTCTTCGCCCAGTGAAGTGTATTAATATAGTCACGGCAAGATATTAAAATCACGTTAAAGATACTCAAACGCCACCTATAAAAAACCGCCCTCGCCGTGTCTTCTGTGTGGCGGGTCGCAAACCACACTCGCCGTGTCTGCATGGATTTTACAGTTTTTACGTCACCCACGCGAGTGTAATTTGCCACCCAGTACAGCAGGTGGCGTAAATGCTCATAGTTCTCGCCATTGAACCAAAAGAAGAAGAAAATACGTTTTGTTTCGATAAACATTAAACTGCGTAACGTAACCAGAAATTAAGAATAAGGTCAAGAGAGAACTTCTTTAAGACAGGTTAGTGCTCTGAATGGATGCCTTTGTTATGGGATGTCGTGAGCCAACACACAAACAAGCGCGTATGATAGTTCGATTACAAGGCGAATAGACACTTTGAAGACATTCCAGCCTAGATGATTAAAATGTGGAAGTCCGTCCTGGGCAACTTGTATAAAGAGAGTTACGTAAGCCTACCGTTTAGTTTGTGGAAACACATGCTTGCTGAGTTCAATGGGTACAACAATCTAGCTCATGTTGAAATTGAGCATACGAGCAGATTGATTAGTTTTTTATGACAGGATTGTATTTTTATAAATTCTTCATTTTCCATTTTATAGCGATTGCTCGTATTTTATTCCTGAACATTGACATAAGCGTAACGGTCATAGATATAAACAATGCCGCATTAGCATCTGTTTCAACGGGCCACTGTACGTCGGTCGTCCGCCATATTGGAACGGTACGAGTCGGTCTGTGTTGCCAAGTCTGCGGCTTCCCCGTGGAATTGGATTACTTTGTTACTGTTCCTACGGTTCGTTTTATCCACAGGTTTTGCGTGGAAGGAAGGATTTTGTTATATAGCTGTCAATCTTAAGATGGTTTTATTTATAAATGTGTGATAAAATGTGCACTATGTGCCTGGAGGGTTTGTTTGAGGAGTCTAGTTATTGAATCTAAATGTGCTTGGTTTTATTGCAATTCAATGTATTTCAATTGAAATAACTTGTGTAGGCATATACTTATTGTTGACGAACCTTTTCTTTTTTTATAGATTTTTGATAGATCTGTTCCTCCAAGCCACACAGAGATCAAGATTCAGACCTTCAGTGAAGCCGTTCACGATTAAATTTGGAAATAATTCTAATATTACAAATGAAGAGCCACTTCATTCAAAAGTAGTTATAGCAATTGAAAAGCGAGTTATGTGTGACGCAGTCCTGTTAAAATTCATTAAAGAGGAGAGTGAAGACATTACAGACACCAGCGCAGTGAAAAATGAAGATACTGCAGAACAAAAAGGTCAGTATTCATTCTTGATTCTGCGGTAATTATTGTGACACTATATTGTGTATAGTGTCAATGGCTTATTTGCTTTTAATTATCTTTGACCTATCAGGGATTCATTTTTTGTTCGAGCCCACTTGATTTTTAACGATAACCCGGACATGAAGCCATTGACGGCTAACCTTAGTAACGGGTCATTTTTCTGGTTAATACGGTTAATTTCTCTGGATTCAACATTGTTGAAAATGAATATAGACGTTTCGACCAAAATATATATCGTTGTGCTCATGGTTTTTGAAAGTTTTAATGCAAAAATCATACATGTCGCATGTGTTCACACATTAATGTTGACAGCCCTAATAAAAATATGTATTTCTTTCGTTTGATTTTAGACCTTATGGAACTGGAAGAAACATGGGTATCAGTATGTCCTCGTTGTGGAAAGGCATTTAGAAGTAAAGAGCAACTTGTGAAGCACAAAAGAATCCACACTAGGAAAAAGCCTTTCACCTGCACTCAGTGTGAGAAAAGCTTCCCAAGCAAAGCAAGACTTACTGATCACATGAAAATTCACTCTGCAGTGCGTCCATACACCTGTCCTCAGTGTGAAAAGAGTTTCACACATAAAAGTCTTCTTGTTGTTCACATGAGAGTTCACACTGGAGAAAAGCCATACACATGTCTGCGATGTGAAATGAGTTTCTTTACAAAAGGAAAACTTACTGAACACATGAGAACTCATACTGGAGAGAGGCCATACACGTGTCTTCAGTGTGGAAGGAGGTTTCGACAAAAATTTTGTCTAGATAACCACATGAGAATTCACACTGGAAAAAAGCCATTCACCTGTCTTCAGTGTGGAAAGAGTTTTACACAATACAGTGGTCTTTGGGCCCACATGAAAATTCACAATGGAGAGCGCCCGTATTCATGCCTGGAGTGTGAAAAGAGTTTCACGCAAAATAGTCATCTTGAGATCCACATGAGAATTCACACCGGAGAGCGCCCGTACGCATGTCCTCAGTGTGGAAAGAGTTTCAAACAACAAAGGAATCTTGAGATCCACAAGAGAATTCACACCGGAGAGCGCCCGTATGCATGTCTTCAATGTGACATAAGTTTCACACAAAAAAACAGTCTTGAGAAGCACGCAAAATTCACGCTGGAGAGTGCCCATACGTATGTCTTCAGTGTGAAATAAGTTTTGCGCAAAAAAGACATCTCGAGAAACACGCGAGAATTCACGCTGGGGAAAAGCCGTACGCATGTCTTCACTGCGAAAAGAGTTTTAAACACAAAAGTGTTCTTAAGAACCACATCAGAATTCACAATGGAGAGCGCCCATATGCATGTCTGGAGTGTGGAAAGAGTTTCAGACAAAAAGGTCATCTAGATAGTCACGTGAAGACTCACACTGGAGAACGGCCTTACTCGTGTCTTCTGTGTGGAAAGAGTTTTAAACACAAGGTTATCTTAAGAAACACATGAGAATTCATTCTGAAGAAGATGTATAATGTAAAAGCAATTTAGAGGAACCATGTAAGAATTGACATTATTACAGTCCTCCGAGGAAAGAGTTTCACACAAAAAGTCTTGAGTCGGAGCCCTGTGGCCGGGTGGACAGTGCGACCCCAGTTCAAGTCCTGGGTCGTGGTCCTTTCCCGATTCTGCCCTCTCTCCTCCCCATCACTTCCTGTTTGTCTATACTGTCCCAACTATGTCTTAAGTGTTTTACAGTGGCTCCGTTCTCACCGTCAGTGTTTATGGTTGATGTCATGTGGTGGTGACGTACATATTGCAACATGCAGGGTTTCTGTATTTACTTTCTACTAACATAGATTTTTAACTTGTATTTCATAATTTCATTTATACAATGAGAAGGAAAAAAAAAGACAACAAACGTGTTTCTTTTTGGTCCATCTCGAGATTGTACTTGAGTCTCAAATGCACGTTTTAAATGGAGATAAGAATATCCACTTCTCTCTGTTAATACGATTTTATCCAGTATTCATGGTTTTGACATATGTGACCCTGGACAACAAAATCAGTCTTATGGGTAAATTTTTCGAAATTGAGATTTTACATAATCTGAAATTGGAGTAATTAAGCTTTATATTGATGTATGGGTTGTAAGGAAATGACGATATCTGATGGAGATACAATCATTAAAAACTCTGGAATCTGAGGGTGCAAAAGAGTCAAAATATTGACGTTGTTAATCAGAGGCGCTTGTAGCAGGCCATCCACTCACAAGTTTTTATATATTTAAGGTAAGGAATTTACAAAATATCTACATGGAACATAATCTTTACTTGATATCCTAATGATTTTTGGCATAAAAGAAAAATCTATAATTTTGATCCATATAATGTTTTTTTGGCTTTTACTACAAATTTGCTCATGCTACTTGTTTTGTGATTCAGGGTCACGTATAAGGTGTGAAATAATTACTATCCCTGTAACATAATTTTATGAAATTTCCATTATACTGTAAACTCAAGAATCATTTACATTAATACATTCTAGTTATTTAAGCTATGATAGTGTTTCTTGTTGTGTAAACATAAATACATATTTGTTTATCACTTTTCACACTTGTTGACAATAGAAACTCTTCTTGAACCCTCTTTACTTTTAAAATACAGGTTTACAACATAGGCAGTATTGTAGTTTTTAACATAATGTTGTATGCACCATTAGCTGGCGATGTGGAATGTTTGTTAAATGTAAAGATGTAGCACGAAAACTTACGTTTTTATCTCTTCTGTATTGATTTGAAAGATTTTAAGATGTTACAGTCATAATAAGACTCTTATGTTTGATCCTTTAATATAAAGCTGTTAAAACACCTCTGCTATACTGCAGAAATTACGGTTAATTATTGTTTGTTAAATGATCTGGGAATATATTATTATTTTCCTTTAATATGTATTTTGTAAAAATAAACTGATTCATTTATTGTTTCTAATAACGCCATTTTGCCGCGTCACTGAGGTCAGAGGGTTATGGTGCATGACGTCATGCGCTAAAGATGGCGGACGGGTGAGTTCACAGCACACAAACATTCACATAATCGAGTAGAATTAAGACATACGTCAACTGTGTAGAAATACAAGCAATAACGATAGTGTTTATGGTGTGCAGTTGTTTTAAATACAGGTTTCTGGTGGTATTTATTTATGCGTTATATTGGCGGATGTGAAGGAGGAAGTCAAATGGGTTTGTTTACAAAAATCTTGTCCGACTCATGAACATACATGCAGGACATTAACGATATATTTGATTTTGTTTTATTAATACAAAAACACCGCGGATATGGATAAACTGTATTACAGTGAATTATGTGAATGGGGTAAACGATGTGAAGCCTAACGAGTCACAGATTGTTCCAGAACGTCAGCGTTAAATCACATTGTTTTCCAGCGTTATGCCGTACGGGCATTTGTCATGTGTCCGTCGTGTACGTGGTAATAATTCAATAAAGTTACATCAAAACAGAAGAGAAAATAGAGTTGACATTTCACTTGACTTTGAGAAACATCAGCATATCACCTTGTGCAAAACAACAATCTGGCAGCATATTATTTAAAAGAGCTACAGTTCTCTTTTTGGTGTTTTAAGTTATTGGCTCCTTTACATTACTTTTCACCATGTTCATCTTTTGTAATATCCCTTAACTAATAAAGCATCCATTTGCAAGTCACAACAACACACTAACTCATGACATCATCGTCTAAGAAATATGCAGAAGATTACAACACATTTTTTACAGCTTGAGTTCTGGAGTTGCTGGACTGACTCAGGTTTTGTAATATCTGATGATTGTTAGTGACATGAATCATGTGTAATGTGATCATAGAGAAGGAGGATGGTGGGGGGGCTGGCTAACACAGAGCTTCCAGACCGTCAAAGATAAGGTAAGAATTCGGACTGATAATCCAGATCACATGCGTGAGGCTAAAATGCTTATTGCTTACGTTTTCAATTGATTCCAAATGATTTTGTACTTCAATAGATCTTTTTCTTCAAATGATATAATCAGCATAACAATGAGTATTTTAAAGAATATAGATTTTATTAACATGACTTAAAAAGGCTTGTCGTCCTTTTGTTTGTATGACAGCTGTCATACAGTTTGTGCTAATCTTGTTAGAGTTTCAGAGAGCTTTGTACTTCAATGACATTATAGAAATCAAAATTTGAAAGGATTTGTCGTGGTTCATGTCACAATTGTGTATATGTAGACGTAGTGTAAAATCATATTTATTTACATTTATTCATTTGTCAGACACTTATCAAAAGTGATTTTCAGATCTTTGGACCCCACATTTCAGATCTTTGGACCCCACTTTAGGATAAATCTTTTTAAGCGGTGTATTTGTCAAAGTTAATTTTGCAAAAATGTTCTGGGCCCGATGCAGAATAGAATAGGTGTTGTGGGCAGTATGTCAGTTTTTAGTTGATTCGATGTGTTGCCTCCATAATATTGTCTTTATGTTTGACTTCTGCTTCAGCTCCCGTGCATCGCATGTGTTCTCTTAGTCCAATATTCACACTAAATTTCTTCCTATACACGATCTCTTGTCTCAACAGTCAGCTGAGGCATTAGAATTTATCAAACGGGACCTGACAGAATTCTCCAGCGTGGTCCAACATGACGCAGCGTGCTCTATTGTTGCCACAGCGAACGTCGTAAAGAACAAACTGGCAGTAAGTAGACCGTTTGCACCACACACACACAAAACATCTAGTTGGTGAATCTAAATGTTGTTCACTAAAGTCACAAGTTCATGTTTGGATTTTTAGGTGGAAGGTTCATCAGAAACCGCAGAAAAAGTGAAGAAAAGCATTTCTAATGTTTTGGGCGTGATCACAGACACTTTGTCCCCTCCCCAAGACATGACCATTGACTGTGATGTCATAACGCTGGTAGCCACGCCCACAGGCACAACAGAGGTGTACGACAGCGGCAAGGTCAGGCCCAGTCGTCTGTACAGCTCCTCAGCCGAGCACTAGAATGTTCTGATATCTTTATACGGAAATAATAGAGGCTGCTGTGAAACATGTTTTTTTATGTTTTTAGCTTTCCTCTAGCTCAGTGGTAAGAGCATTGCGTTAACAACGCAAGGTTGTGGGTTCCATCCCAGGGGATTGCAAATACCTATGTATAATGTATAGGATAATGCAATGTAAGTCGCTTTGGATAAAAAGCGTCTGCCAAATGCATAAATATAAATGTTATGTAAACAGCTTTTTTTTATTATTGGTCCTGATGATCTGTGATGATCTCAAACAAAATAGTTATAGTCTTAATTCTTCCTTTTGTTATTGCGTAAAATTCGACCTGGACGTGTTTTGACAGGTTGCGTAAGGTCTCCATATGTATTGTGAAACCGTCTAGTAAATAGAGTCAAGCTTTAACTGGAGCAAAGCATCAATATCTTGTTTTTGATTGACATTTTCTGGATTTGCTGTCAGGCTCGACTCTACAGTCTCCAGGCAGATCCTGCGACATACTGCAATGAACCTGACGGTATGTAACCGCCACGTCTTTCATCTCGGAAACATGGTCATCAGTTGTGGTCTGTCTTGAATGTCTGAAGTGTAATTCGTAGACTCGTCTCTTTCCAGGCCCTCCACAACAGTTTGATGCCTGGCTGTCCAGTTTCAGTCTGGAAGAGAGAAAAGCAGAAATCTCTGAGTTGCTGGTCAATAGTCCAGCCATCAGAGCGCTCTACACTAAAATGGTATGGAACGTTTGCCATCCTTTATTTATTTTACTATTAAGTGTTGTTCCTTATTCGTTAAACTGAAATAATAATAGGTAGATAAGTTTGTTACATTTCATTTTCTGTTCATTTCAGGTGCCTGTAGCAGTAGCACACTCAGAGTTCTGGCAGCGGTACTTCTATAAAGTCTTCCAGTTGAAGCAGGTACAGTGGATCTGTGTTTAATACTCACCTGCAAACGTTTAATGATTTTATCTGAACACAGAGCTCAGACGCTGAAACCGGTAGTGATATCGGTCTGAACGACACAGAATGTTTTTTTGTTTTTTTTACAGATTCTGTGTTGAGTTTGCATATCTGCTTTTAATTGTTTGACGGTGTGGTATTGAAGATCTTAAACTTACATGTTACTGCCACCTGCTGGTTGGGATGTGTACCTACAGAATATTTACATTCAATCATATTATGCATGAATCAAAATGTTATGCAGTTTAATGCAGTTTTCATAGGCGCTTCTCGCAGCTTTTCATCGTTTTAAAGCAGCTGTCCAGAAAACCCCTTCAGACACTAAATATATATATATAGACCACTTCACACGATGTTAACCACTGGTCCGTAAGCAATTCGGTTTCATTTTTTTTTTATTCTACATGTATAATTAAGTCTTAAGACAATTGTTTAACATTTTAATTTGGTTGTAAATGTTCTATTGGTTGTATTCTGTTTGTGCAATGTTTAACTGAAACGGAACGTTTTTCTAGACCAGCAATGTTTACATTTTCTGAAGTGCTCTATAGAAGTAATAATAAAGAATAATAATATTAGAACTAAGAATATCTAATAGGAGAAAAATAATAATTATAAAAAGCAGAATAATGCTAAATGCATTCTATAATAGAATACATGGTGTGAAGCTTCCAAGAAATACACCCATCACTATTTGGCCGGACTGATAGTGATGTGATTTGATGGTTACTGGTGGGTTTTGAGGTGAATTTTCTCAGGCTTTATATGGTTTGTGTGTTTTTAGGAAGAGGACAGGAGGGTGGCATTGAAGCAGAGAGCAGAACAGACGGCTCATTCTGAGAGTCTCGGTTGGGAGGAAGAGGATGAAGAAGGTCTGATCTAAAGATTTTATATTAAAATGAAATGAAGAGTTTATTTCCAAAATGAGAACTTTTTTTTTAATCGTGTTTTTTTTTGTGCATTCCAATTAATATCAATCAAACTGCAGTTGCCATGATAATTAAAAAAATACAGCTAACTAACACAAAAAAAACTAGATAATATAATAAAAAACATGATTTCTGAAATATATATTTTCAATGTCTCAACCTTCTCTCTCTCTCCAGGTGAGTTTCTCGGGGCTACGTCTACATCTCGATTAGATTTCACCCCCCCTTGTGAGGAGGCACAAGAGACCACTCCAGAAAGCACCTCATCCCCACAGGGGGTGGTTTCCCCCGGCAACGTAACGTCTGACGTCACCCCCTCTGCGAGCAGCGACAGCATCAGTTTTCCCACCCAGATCGAGAACCAGTCGGACCCCGTCACCATCAGAGTTACCCAGACGCCGCCTGCCGAGGAACAGCTCTCAATCAAACTCTCAGAGGTCAGCGTGCTGGACATGGTCCCAGAGGAGAGACCATCTCAGCGTGAAGAGACCACCAAAGAGGAGGTACCTCAAGACCTCAGAGTGTTTGAGCTTAACTCGGATAGCGGCAAATCTACACCCTCCAATAACGGCAAGAAAGGTGAGGTGGAGTTTAATCATCCTGGTTCCGCTTCGCCGTCACAAAATTTGATCAGTTGCACGTGTTCTTGAGACTAAATGAAATATTCCAGCACAAGTAAGCTCCAACGAGACCTTTCAGTACTTGCAGATGTCAGTGCTTTAGCATTAAATTGAAAATTGAAAATTGATTGCTTGGATATAATAAACAAAGTGTTTTTATCATCCAATAAAGACAACAAATGCTAATTTTATGTGTGCAGGTTCGAGTACAGATGTGAGTGAAGACTGGGAGAAAGAATTTGATCTGGATATGACAGAAGAGGAGGTCCAGATGGCTTTGTCTAAAATAGATGCAACAGAAGAGGTTTGTAGTTCACCGATTGTCGTCCTAAAGTGTTATTTGATCATTTATAAAACAGCAAAAACATGCTTGACGTTTAATTAAATAGTTTTTATGACATTATGTCTTCACCAGTTGGAGGATGAGGACTGGGAAAACTGGGAATGATAACCTGGTGGTGGGATTGCTGGCCTGACATCAATGCGAGACGTTGGTGTTCACCAAACGAACCATGCTTACGTATTTAACTCCTAGTCTACAGCCACATCTGCTCATTCAAGTGAACAGGTCACCCCCTCTCGAATGACATTCACATCCAAGATAAACACACACCAGAAAGCTCATCTGAAGTATGTCCTTTAACCGTGGCGATGAAGAGGTGAAACACTATGACTGTTCAGAGAAGTATTGGTTAATGCGGAGGGATCATTTTTACTTGCCCTATGTAAATTCATGTTATTCTTCTTTTAAGATTACAGCGAGAAATGGAAACGAATTACCAGAGCTCCTGATTAGCTGTATTATATGACGCTGTTCATCGTTCTTATAGAATTAGGAAATTCTTCACATGAAAATATAAATAAGTTATGTTTTCGTTCTCTTTACGTACTAACACCTTTAGTCATATGCAAGTTGTTCTAGCATTGAGAATGGGAACGCAGTTACGCCTTTTTCGCTCTGCTGGTCTTTCATGACCTTGTTCAGTGTTGTGTGGAATTAAAGAAAAGGTATGCAAAAGTAAAAAAAGTGAATATTTCACTAAACACAACCAGTCGCTTCTTGTGCTGTCCACTTTCTTTTTCTGTCCTGTCTGTATGCGTGTCAAGTTTCTTCTCAAATTCGTTTGAAAACACATAAAAATATGGACAAATCGTCTTTTATCAGAGACGTCATGGGTTCATGATTAGCCTGAGGGTACTTTAATTTAAGAAATATGTTTTATTTACTACGTTTGTCTGTTTGGTTTAAGATGCAAACCATTCTGATGTACCGGGGATTCTGACTTGTGTAAAGGTAGCCTAGAAAAACTGCTCATTTTTGGTGAATACAGCATACAAATTAAGATATTGTAAACTATACTGCTGTCTTCAGAATGCCTTGTCGCAAGTAATGCTGTGTGTCTAAAGTATTTATTTAGTCCTTAATTTCGATTTATAATCTGTGTTAATAATGATTATCATGCTTGTCAATATTTTTTACAACTATATTGTCCTCTATTTTTCCAATGAGCATCACCATTAAAAGCAATATCATGCAAATTGGGGATTTGTTTAAATATCTATTTTGATGTTTTCAATGCGTAAGGTAACAATGTAAAAGGTAACCACAGCTTCTGCCAAAACTTCAGGTTTAGCGTTACTACTTGACCTTAAAACATGTACACTGGATCCCCTTAAACAAACTATGAAACTTTTAGTAATTTTAAGTATTTTAATTTTTTATTGTTTCTAGTCATTTTTACCGAAATTATATTAAGTAGGCCTATGATAGACGATGCAACAGCAGCGACGCCATATTGGTCCAGGCACAGTGTCTTATAAACAGTGAAAGTGAATGAGGGACTGCTGTTTTTCTAAATAAAAATAACATTACCCTTTATATTTAAAGTATATTTCAAAGGCTTACGTGGCGTGCAAAAAATGCTTTGTTTTCATAATGTCTGATTGGTCGGTCGTTCCTCTTTATGAATTTTTTATTGAATAACAATATTATTGTAAACAATTGAATTAGTGTAACCAAATTGATATACAAAACAAAACAGACAAACAAAAAAGATGTTACGAAAAAGTCAATAAAAATAACACATTTTGCTAGGGGAATAAGCAAAGCTATATAAATACATGAAAATAGTTACATGCCTGTAGAATATGACAAGCTTTCTGGTTTTGGGAGGTAAGATTAAGTTAACTAGTCAACTTTTTCTTCCATGGTTTTCCACCAGAAAATTTACGTTTATGAATACGGAACTTAACCATTAAAATAATCAAATAAGTGTTGATTTGTTTGTCTTTCTGATTGACAAACATACCTAACAATACATGTTTCCATTGTAAAATGAAGTTTCTATCAATATTTTCAACAAGAAAGTCAAGTAAATTGTGTGTGAGCAACAACGAGAGGGCAGCACCAAAACAAATGAATGGGATCTCTTAACAGGAATTACATGGGCTACAACTAGCATTCATATTCTTTTTAAACTTTGAGAGAAACCATTTAACCGGTTATATTCTGTGTTACCTCTTTAACCTTGTTTGAAGCCACTTCGATCTTACATGAGCCAAAACATATGTGGTGTGGTCACGTGGTTTTGTTTCGTGTGAATCCCATGATGAGATCATGTGTGAAACGTGAAATTCTTGTGGGTTTTCTGTAAGGGGTTGGTTTCCTGGCTGGTATCCATATTTATTTTCGATTCGATTTGATTTTTCAGTTTAAGGGCACCTTCATCTGTTTAAAAAATATTTATTAAAATATAAATAAATAATCATGTAAGTTTTTGTAATCACTCAACAGACAGACAGGTTCGTGTAGTTCTTTTACGGACACCAGAGGGCAGACTCCACACAAAACTGCGGATCCAGACAGTTTGTCTTGGCATGTAAAACATGAAACATTTAACCCATTGTTTTTAATAGATAAGGTCTTTTTTCAGGATTTAATATGCCTACTTGAATGTATTTTTATAAATATTCAGCTGCCATACGGTATACGGATCATCTGTTTGTGGTTTTTGTGTTTGTTTGGTTTGCGTTGTGCTGATCTGGATGTGTATCTATACTGTATAATTGTGTACTTATTTTTTCGGTAAAGAATATGCAACCGCATCGGATTTTGCATGAAAAGTAACTTCAAATCTTTATATTAGCTTTCGTCCATTTCTCACATCCTTTCACCGCCAATCACCGTAGACGTTGTGTGTGTTATGAGAAAGTTAGTGAATTGAAAAATGTAGTTATGGAGCATAAGTGAATTGGAAAGAGAACAACGTTCGAAATAAGAATGAAGCAGGAAAAGGCGTGTCTGTTCATTATCCCGTTCCTATACATTTAACCAAGCCAATTAAAAATAATGAGATTCTTAATGAACTCTCCTCGTCGCTCACTCTCAGCTCTTTAACTTTCCCATCACACTAAAACCCTTTCAGTTCCTTCAGACTCTTTCAGACCTTCCACTCCAGTGTTTTCACCTGAAGAGGCCTTCAGCGGTTTACACACACACACCTGATTCTTCTTCTGTGAAGTGTTTTTGTCTGAATGCTGTTGATGTTTGCCTGCTTTTGTTCTTTTAGCTGGGAACCTTCATGTATCCCAGCATGCACTGCTGTCACATAGGCTGTATCAGACATTTGAGTGGACCGTGATCAAGGTGGGCGGTGGGAGGACACGCAACATAAATGCTTTACATTTGAGTAAAGGCATGTTTTTTTATCTGCGTAAAGTTTTATTTTCAACAAATAAATGAAGAGGAGAGTTTTCATAGATGATTTGTTATATCATATACAAGCAAGTTTGTAACATTTCCCTAACGCTTTCCACCCGGTTTGATGGATTTTTCCTACTGAGCTTGCTGCGGTGCATCATGGGACTGCATTCTCTGTGAAGAACGCATGCAGTGTTGCTTTAGAAGTTGGCCACAAGAAGGTATCTTTGAAGGCAGAGCAATTATTTTGCCTACCACATGCTTCTTAAAATGCCTTTCTACCATCGGCAGCTCTCTACGTTTTGGAACAGAGTCGGTGTGATAGGAGCCGTGGCCGAGGGGCTCCTGCAGTAACGTTTACAACTAATCAAGTCACTTATCGCATTTTACCAAATTAGAAACCTGTTTTCGGAGAGCCTGTAATGGTTTATGTCTGGAGTGGTAATTCGGAGCTGGCCATGGTGGCACACATTAGTGGTCTGCATCGCTTGGGTTGGCATCTCTTCTGGGTTTGATTGCCATCTTTTGGAATTGATTTACCCGTCGTTGCCAGCGTTTGCTTTAGTTAAGATCAGTGTGAAGTAGTTGACGTGGCAGAGATGCGTGTTTGTGTGGCTTGGCAGAACTCAAGCGCACAGCCTGTTATTTTCTCCGTGGGTTTGGCATCGCTCGTGTGCCGTGTTCTCATTACCCTTAAGTTTCCCGTTTCTAGATTTAAAATGTGCTGGTCACAACTTCAAATGCCAGGGCCGTAATGCGATTTATTGAGGATTTAAGATCTGCATGCATTGAGTGATTCAAGCATGAACCTCATTCTTTCCTCCTGTTGCTTCGTGCAGTTTGTCACAATTTTTTTATTGGGTACAATCACGAAAACATTTGGTTCATTTCATTGAATGATTAATAAAGCGCCAATGACTTGACCACTGTGCTATATAAAACCATGTTTTATCCTTTTCTTAGTTACAGCCTCTATAAACTGACTTGCAGATCTTTTGTCAGTGATCACAGAAAACGTAAAAAGACGCTAAAAGGAAATGGTCAAATGTAGAAACCCTTACTAACTAGCTTCTCCGTGAGCAGAATATTCCAACCCCAAACTGGGAGGCTTTCGGATAAGACTAGGAGAACGGTTACCATAGAAACAGTGCTTCTCATCTTTATTCAGTTTTGCGTCATCTGTGTCCCCCAGACAGACGCATCCTCCCGCTATTCTCTAATGGAAAGCATTACGTTCCTTTTATTGAAAATCTGTCGTTTAATGGATGTGTTCTTTATTGCCATCTGTTTACCGCGTGTGAATGGACCTGTTGCCATTCAAGCAATGAAACATGTGACTGTGATGACTATACGAGACAGTGCCAGTGCTTGTGCCAGCTTCTGATGGTTCTGCTGTGTTGGTTTCTAGCTGGCTCGGGCTGGTAGTTTAGCATCATTATTACAAATCCATGGACGAGGAATTAAGCCGAAAGCTTTTTAGATTTCCAGAGAATTGGAATGTTTCTCAAGTACTACACATCTCCTGCCCAATATGCTAATTATACTTTGGCTGATTTGATTATGATTTACTCTACCAATAAGAGTGTAATACTCTTGATTTTTTAAATGTATTCTACAAACCCTAAAACCAGTGCCAAAAATGTCCCAAAACCCAAACTAGTCTAGGTGAGAACTGCCCACGGGTGAAGTCAAGATCAACTTGGTTTTTCTAAACATGTCTTTCTACAGACAGGTGAAGTGTGATCTTAATTTATATTCCATCCTATCAAACATGTCTCTTATACTCTCTGCGTTTTGCTGTTTTGAGATTTTCTGTAAGTGCTCCAAGCGCTTTCTCCATCTCTATTTCCACTTTCTCTTTTTCTAGACTTGTGATGGATAACAGAAGCTCATGGCACTGGAAGACTGCTTTATTATTCCCAAAATCGCCTCTTTTCTCCTCCGTAAACATGAATGGAAGGAGAATAGGAATGTTGCCAGCGGCGATGGAGCCCTGCTTGCCACTGAGGAATCCTGGGAATGTTTCCTCTAATCAGACAAAAATGGCAGACAAAGGTCTCTTTTGCTCTCCTCAAAGCCCCGGAGGCGCAGACACCGTTTTCAAGCATCTTGTGAATATCGTGTGTGTCCTCCGGAGCGCTCGGAAAGATGAGAAAGTGTTTGGAAAATTTAGGCTGGTTTAAAGGATCAAGGATGAAGTTTAGCCGCTGAGCTGCGGCGGTGATCGAAATATTCCATGAACTGGAATACTTTTCATTTTGGATCCGGATCTATTTGGATGTAATTCACCTTAAAATACTATTTAATTACTACACAAACTAGCTATAATGGGTTTTTACTGGGAACCGTAATGTGCTCATGCTAGCTTTCATTTGCTCTTTAAAGGAGTATTCGTCATGCCATTCCAACCCTGTATTATTATCTTTCTTACATGAAACATTTAATTACATGTTAAGCACAGTTACTGGTCCGATCATTATACTAAATTGGGATATTTGTTCGATTATGGCCCGCATGTACCTCATAATTAAAGGGGTCATATGACACGTCTTAAACGAAAATTATCACATGCACTATGACATGTGTATACAGGATTTCAGGTTGAAAAACGCTGTATTTTCCACATATCGTGCATCTTTGTATCTCGTCTTTGCCCCGACTCTCTGAAACGCTTAGATTTTTAACAAAGCTCGTGGCCCTGAAAATGAGGAGTGCTATGATTGGCCAGTTAACCAGTGTGTAGTGATTGGTCGAATATTGCAATCGTGTGACGGAAATGTGACGCCTCTTACCATATTTGGAACGTCAGGTTCCTCTTCAATTGTACTGACAGGTACACAACCTTACTTGCGTATACATTTGGGCGATCTTAGTCAAATCAGACCACCAACTGACGTAGATTTGTGGGGGTGTGGTTACACGAGGCGTTTCAGGCAGGTCTGGGTGAGCATTCACTGTTAGACAGAATGCATCTTTTGTTCCGACAGTTTAATTTTTTCAATTTTACGTGTCTAATACACGGATGGGCAACTTATAACACACCAAAGACACAGAAAAACATGTGTTTGCGCCATATGACCCCTTTAAACAGGATTTACAGCGTAACTAATTGTAACCATAATGTTCCTCTACAGTACATATCTGTAGATAAAGGGGAACAATGTGTAAAGTTTGGGAATAAATGGGTAAGAGTAAGGAAAAATATATATATTTATGAGGGAACTGCATAAACATCCAAATCGAACCGCTCTTGAAATGCTTGATTATAGTCCCAAAAGATCAAAATTAATTTTGCACATTTTACACATTAAAACTCATCAAAATAACTCATAATAAGAAATTATTTTGTAAACAACAATCCTAAATTCAAATAAAAATGAATCCTAAAGTCAAATTTACAGTTGACAGACAGTCTGCGCGCTTCATTCGTTCCGTTTTGCTCGTACAAAAACTGAACACAGCATTCCCCTTATTTCATGTTTGCTATAAGAATAAAATAAGAACCACATACTTAATTAATATCCACAGTAGCTTATTTACGGGTACATTGTGATTACAAAAATGCAGTGCATGTTCACGCTGAGATGTTTGTATAGCATACCGCAGGCATGCATACCACGTTATAATAAAATAGTTCCCCTTAGTTTTAAAATACGGCATAAATATTTTTATATATATTTATTCATTCCCCAATCATTGCATATTGTTCGCCTTTAACTACAGATATCTACTGTAGAGGTACATTATTGTTTGAATTAGTTACGGTGTTAATCCTGTTTATTTATGCAGTCCATTGCGGGCCGTAATCTAAAGCGTTACCTACTAAACTATTGTATGTGTAAAGAAGACCTGGAATAGAGCACTTGAGTCTTATTCATGATCACTTGTTGTGTGAAAAAGAACATTGAACATTTGATTTTTCAGGGACAAAAAGAATAAACATTTTTTGGTGAACTGTTTCTTTAAGAAGCAGTAACCCCTAAAGAGTGGATTATAGCTCCTTAGCATAAGTGCCTGACTCTGTAAAGGTTAATGTTATAGTTGTCAACACTAATACACTTATAATACAGATATGAGCTCGGCTGCCACGGTAGCAGGCTAATTGTTCAGTGTAGCAAATAAAAAATAAATAAATTAAACACAGATACTGTGAAAATAAAACTAGACAAAAGACTAGACCACACATGCATTGTACAGGGTCTGTGTTTCCTCAGGGGATGTCTGGACCCGTGTCATGACTCCTGTTATCTGGTCTATCGCTCCGCTCGGATAATGAAAGCGTGTCTGTGAAAATGATGGACGATCAGAAGAAATGTGAGCATGCTCTGTACATTCTCTTTCACCCTGGAGATAAACAGCCGATAAACCGAGAACATTGAAGGATTTTTACTACACTGATGGTATAGACTGTGGGTAGTCAGTAACACACGACTAACACTTAGTCAGGTTCCCCAAAAATGAGAATTCATTCATTTATTCACCCTCATGTCTTTCCAAACCTGCATGAGTTCGTCTATTGTATGAACCCAAAACCACCGAGACGTTTCTCAAAATATCTTCTTTTGAGTTCCACAAGGAGACACGTAGAGGTTTACATTCCACGTGAGGCTGAATCAATGACGACAGATGTCTAAGAGACTTGTACGACCGGAGCATTACAGTGTTGTTTCTGTGCTGCTGATGCGATCCACACCAAACTCTTACCAGAAACTCTGTAGGGTCCATAATCAATAATGTAATATGAGAAGAACAGATGACAGAGAGACCAAACATTCCCAAACAGATTCTTATGATTCTACTTCCAGGTTTTCCAGAGCGGATAAGATCAATGTAAGTAATGCCTTGCTGTGACATTCACATGTTCAGAAGTGAGATGTTTGTGTTCAGCTGTTAAATTACTACTCGCTGCAAGTCAAACAGTTCCGCTTCAACGCCCGGTCTATCCTGATACAAAATCATTATAAAAATATATAATATCTATATTACTATGCACCGATATATCGGCCAATAATTGGCATCACACTGCCGGCTATCGGCAGATAGTTTAAAGCAGCCGATAATCAGGGCCGATGTATCCTGTCAATCAAAAGAGGACATGAATATGCTATGAATTTGTGCACTGTGTACAGAACATGTTAGTCTTGTAACATTTTAAATTTCAAAATAATCTTTCAATAATGATATCGGTGGAGAAATGTATTGTCGGTGCATCTCTAATAATTAATAATATGTTAATATTAAATAATTACTAATTACTAAATGTCTCTAGTTTGGGTTACAGCTTGGGACAGAGTTTGTTTGTTGAATGGGAACGTTGTTTTATGACCAACAAAAGATGCTTATCCTGGACAAAATATGGAAAAAGACGTATCTGCTAAATAATGTAAATGTGTGTGATTTTTAATAAACATTAATACTCTCTCTCTCTCTTTCCTCTCTCTCTCTCAAACAAATTTGACATTGCCAAAGCAAAGGAAAATTAAAAATAAACATTCTGCACAAATACAGATTCAGATAACAATAAAATAAAAGTATATAAGTATGTATACATACATCTCAATATATATTGGTTAAGAACAAAGTATTGATGCCAGTTCTCCGTGAGGGTGACTGGAACCTTGCATATAGCGTCAGTTTGTGTGTGTGTTGTATCAGTGTTGTGTTGTGTTGTTGTTGTGTGCTGGTTGTTCTTTTGTTGTGACAGGACTCGACATATCTTGCAGCTCGGTTTGAGTATGAAATCTTGTCCTTTTGTTGAAACTGGTTAGTCTTTGTGGAAGTTTGTAAACTGAACTCTCTCTCTCTCTCTCTGTCTCTCTTGTCTCTCTCTCTCTCTCTCTCTCTGTGTGTTAGCAGCATCGTTAGGATGTGTTAATGGACGTCTCACAGCTGGTCTGTACGTGATGCCCTTTCTGATTTTGCTCTTCACACAGTTGTTCTATCGTGTGCTGGAGAGCCAACTGACGCCGCTCACATGTGAACGCTGGAAGAAAAGCTGTTTTTTACATACACATGATGGAATTATTTGCTCTTAAAAGCAGATTTCCCCACTGACCGCGTCTCTAACATCTGCTATCCATTACACACACCCTCGCTCCGTCTCTCTCTCTCTCTCTCTGTGTTATTATTTGGTCTTATCTCTGCACTCTTTCAGCAGATGAAGTGTATCTCTGCCTGTGTCCTTTTCTGGGTTTCCAAGTCATCCGCCCTCTGATAGTTTAATGATCATTCTTTTTCTGCTCGTATCTCTTCACTGTATCTCTCTCATGTTATGTTCCTTCGGCGGTTGAGCGGCGCGTCCGTTTCTGATGTGGCTTGACGGTTTTCAGTCTGTTTATCATGCAGATGATACGTGCAGTGATTCTGTTCAGAACTTCACCAGAAGAGATTCTCAGAAGTCAGCACACGTCTCCTCGCAGATGTGCAGAGACGCACAGAGATGGTCAGAGGTTCATCACGTCCTGTGTGTTTAGTGCGTTTAGGATTTGATTTCCTTTGTGGGGAAATGAAATACTCCGTTGATTAACTCTGAATATTTTTCTTTTCAAGCTCTTTGCCAATTCGTGAAAGCTTTAAACCATTTCAACATTTTCTCTGTTAGATCTGACGTATTGACACTTTCTCAATCTCTCTTTCTTCCCATAAGAAAGAAAATCAGAGATCAATCATTTCAATTACTTCTCCTTGACATCAGTGAGATTAAATGAAGAGCAATTTGAGTTTAAGTCTCGCCTGCATCTCAAATACACAAATCTCACAAATGTGAGTTTCAGAAGAGATGTCGGCAAGGATTTTGAGCTCAGATTTTAAAGTAAATGATCTCAATATGAACTCAAACATTTCTCATCAAATTGATCCGAATCCAGATTATTTTACCTCTACAATCTACATAGAAGAGAAACATCTGAGATTTAAGGCTTAAATACACTACAAGACTTTTGCTCAGATTTTCAGTCTGGACTTGTTGCAGAAAGTCTGTGCCAGTCTGCAGATTTGATCAGTTAGTGTGTTTCTATCGGAAACTTTCAAAAAGTCTTTGCAAGTGTGTGAAATTTTTGGATGTCTAGTTAAGAAAAGAAAAAAGGAAAAAAGAAAAATCTGCTTTTTCGGGTTTTACAAAGTCTGTGTTAGTGTATTTATTTACAGCCCCAATTAAACGGTACCATGCTTCTGTTTTAAAACGCGTGCTAGCTTTCTCAAGCTTAACAGTCATGAAGGAAACCGCTGTTAAGAAATAGAACAAGTGAGTAGAAACCGGGGGAGAAATTCGGGGAGTGCTTTGGCCGTGTGGGGACGATTGACGTGCTGAGTTTTATTGGAGGTATGTGTTGTTTGCTCCACTGGACATACGGAATGGATATTATGTTAAAAGACGGGTGGATTTGGATTTGGATATGGGAGGGGAGTTGAGTGGACCTTTAGGATTGGGGGGTGGATAGAAAGGTGGATTGGAGTGGGAGGGGGAGAGGGTTTGAACAGATGGAGCGGACCCCCCCCCAGCCAACCCGCCCCAGTCCCCCTCCCCCCAGCCCCCCAGCCCAGTGCTCTAAACCCCCCAGTGCTCACCCCCGGACCCGGGGTCAACAACGGGGTAACGGAAAAAATTTCGATGTTCAAATAGGAATCACAGCAGGGGGGAGAAATAGCCCTAAAAAAAAATAGAGCATATGAGAAGACAAAATGAAAAATATTAGGGGGTAAGATGTGGGGGGCAAAGATGGAGAGGAAAAGGGGAGAAAACCAAAATAGCAAGAAAAGTGTGCAGAATGTGCTAAAAGATGCCAGGACCATTTGCACGGCAAACAGTAAGTGAAAAATGAGTCGTTGTTGTTGGTGTTTTGTGGTGTGTTGTGTTTTGTTGGCAATCGGCGTGTGCATAATGTAAACGACACAAATTTATAGTGAGTCTACAGTTCTGCAGGGATAATGCGATGATGTGTTGTGTGCTCACCCAACACGCCTCCAGGAGCTCGACTTTTTCCGGAAATAATCGTACATCTGTATCTGTCTTTTATAAATGTGATCGAACTAAATACTCTTTGAAGATACGAAGTATGCACACTTCTCTACAGGTACTCAAGATGAATATGAGATTGGCAGAAAATGCGTGCGTTCCCTCATCTTGAAATAAAACACAACGGAGGACTCCATAAATCTTCTGAGATACGAAAGAGCAAATCGTGAGCAATGACATTTTCCTCTGGGTTTTACAAGCTACTGAGTGGTGACAACCGTAACAACATGTCTATGTTGAGAGCTCTGTGGATGATGGAAGATAAATGGATGATGTTGAGAATTTGAGTGCTCATCATCATTTGTTTACCTGGGATGTCTTGGCATTTACCGGCGTAACAGTGAGTCAGTGTGGATGTGCAGGGCTGCAGAATGTAAAACATGTGGCATGCAGGAATGCCAGCAATGATGTGTTTGTCGACCCTATAAATGACTGAAATATGTTTCCTAATAGGACCGGTCCTCCAACCACTAAGTGCTTAATGTTCTCTTCTGCTGCTCTGCACATTCCTCTCTTTCTCAGGAGAGGGAGTGGAGAGGAGGGGGAGAGGGAGGGAGAGGGGAGAGAGAGGGAGAGAGAGAAAGAGAGAGAGAGAAGAGAGAGAAGAGATGAGAGAGAGGAGAGGAGAGCAGAGAGGATGAGAAGAGAGAGAGAAGGAGAGAAGGAGAGAGAGAGAGAGGAGCAAGGAGAGAGAAGCAGAAGGAGAGAGAGGTTTGTGAGAGAGAGAGAGACGAGTAGAGAACAGAGAGCAGAGAGAGAAGAGAGAGAGAGAGAGAGAGAGAGAGGCAAGAGATCGAGAGAGAGAGCTAGAGATTAGAGGAGAGAGAGAGAGAGAGAGAGAGAGAGAGATGAGAGGCGAGAGAATATGAGAAGAGAGAGAAGAGAGAGAGAGAGATAGAGAGATAGTAGATAGCTGATGATCGACTCGAGCTAGCATCTCTCTCTCTCTCTATCTCTCTCTCTCTCTATCGTCTAGCTCTCGATTCTAGATATCTATCTCTCTCTCTTCTCTCTCTCTCTCTCTCCTCTCTCTCTCTCTCTCTCTCTCTCTCTCTCTCTCATGCAGCGTGTGTTATGTTTGTGTATAGAGAGGTGCGTGTATATGTGCGTTGTTCTAACTTAACTCTTTAAACAACATTTTCACTGTAATGATTCTGGTGCTACACTGATGTTGTTTGAGAGCGTGTGCTAGGTGGCGCCGTGGCTCTGAGTTTGGATGGTCGGCCATTCAGCGTGTCAGATCAGAACGGGATTTTCCCATCAGTGACTGCCCACGTCACACCTGCATGTTCATCTCGTGTGTTTTGCAGTGTTGGAGGATGAATTTACTTAATTTAAAGGGATACTTCACCCAAAAATGAAAATTCTGTCGTCATTTACTCACTTTCGATCTGTTCCATATCTGTATACATTTCTTTGTTCTGATGAAAACAGAGAAAGATATTTGGAAGAATGCTTATAACAGACAGATTTTGCCCCCCATTGACTCCAATAGTAGAAAAAATCGCTTTATCATTTTGTTCTATTAAACACAAAAGACATTTTGAAGAATGTAGGGCAGCAAACAGTTCTGGGCACTTTTGACTAACATTGTCTTTTTTCCTACAATGGGGGGCAAAATCTGTCTGGCTATAAGACTGATTATCTATTTTTTGTTAACTGTTCTTATGTGTTTAGTGTACATTACTACAAATAATTGAGTTCAATAACTTTGAGGTAATACGTTTCAATTTGTTTGAGTTATCTTAAAGGAATGGTTCTTTTTCAACAAACATTTTCATGATAAATGTATTTTTTTCTTTAGTCGAAAAGAAATTAAGATTTTGATGAAAACATTCCAGGATTATTCTCCGTATAGTGGACTCCAAATGGTTGAAGGTCAAAATGACAGTTTCAGTGCAGCTTCAAAGGACTTTAAACGATATCAGATGTTGAATAAGGGTCTTATCTAGCTAAACGATCTGTCATTTTCTAAAAAACTAAAAATGTATATGGTTTATAAACACAAATGCTCGCCTTGCTATGTTCTTCCAAGCGCGTTCACGACTTCACGTAATTATGTTGAAGAGGTCACGCTTGACGTTTACAAGTTGAACGTGCAAATACTAAGTGAAACGCCATTTACTAGGTTAAAGGTTAAAAGGTAAAATGTCGGACGGTTTTGAACTTGGAGGAGAAGATGAGATGGATTTTTTCGCCCTGCCCTACCAACGTCAAGCGTGACCATTTCAACGTAATTATTTATTAGGTGAAGTTGTGAACGCGCTTCGCAGAAAAGATGAAGGTGACCATTTGTGTTTATAAAGCAAATACATTTTGATTTTTTTTTAGAAAATGACCGATCGTTTCGCTAGATAAGACTCTTATTCATCGTCTGGTATCGTTTAAAGTCATTTCAAGCTGCACTGAAACTGTCATTTTGACCTTCAAGCGTTTGGAGTCCATTGAAGTCCACTATATGGAGAATAATCCTGGAATGTTTTCATCAAAAACCTTCATTTCTTTTCGACTGAAGAGGAAAATACATAAACATCTTGGATGACAACAGGGGTGAGTAAATTATCATGAACATGTATGTTGAAAGTGTACAACTTCAACATACTGGATCCATTTCACACCAGTGGATGCTGATGTTTTGTGTATTCTATTCTTTACATTTTAAATGTGTGAGCCCATTAAATGAGAATAGTTTTGATTGGCTGTCAATGATGTATTGTTCATTTGCTGTGAAAAAAAACTCTGAAAGTGATCCAAATGCGATAATTTCCATGTGGTGTGGACTCAACTGTTGTTTTAAACTCAAAATAAATGTAAAACTTTATAATTATAAAGTTTTTTATCTAAAAAGGGTCTTAGTATGTATGTATTACTTTGCATGCTGAAAATGTTGCACATTGTGTAGTTTGTGCATTATTGCGCTTGTGATCATAACGACCGTTTCTGTCGCTGTGTGTTTCTCTCACCACACAGCGTTTCATTCCCCTCCATCCCAGTGTGGGAATGTGAGCATATGTGCAGAGGTTTCATTGTTTGCTGTGTGCCAGAGTTCAAGTCTGGTGAACTCAAAAGACCAGGATCTAAATGCCACATATTGACCTCCTATCCTGACACAACGCTTAGACTTCAAAGCTGCAACTGGAATGGGTGATGTGTGTGTATTTCAGCATGTAGAATTTGTTTTTTGTATTTTTGCATATTCAAATCAATCATGTGTTTAAGACAGATGCCTCGCCGTGTGTGACATCACATCCCGTTGACCATATTTGTTGCAAGGTCCGTCATCATTTATTTCCAAGAAGTGTCTTCTACATTTTGTCATGATGGTGTGTGTGTTTGTGTGAGGGGGGGTTGCTACTCAGGACCCCCAGTAACAGGTTTGATTGGAAAGCGTGTTGCTCCCGGCAACCAGTGCATCGCGAGGACCGCACAGGCTGTTACCATGGCAACCTAAGGGGGCAGTAAATTTAAACGGGATAATTCAGTCTGCGAAGTGAATGCAGCAGTGTGTGTGTGTTTGTAAAAAGATGAATTATAGTGTTACCTTAAGATGGAGAAACATGAATGGTTCCGAAATGTGAATGGTTACCATGAACAACGAAATATTCTTGATCTGCCATCATTTTTAAATTTTATTCATTAGGAAAGATGTTTCGATCTGATAATCTGATTAATCTGATCAGTCTTGGCCTGCTATTGACAGCAATTGTTATTGAGTCAATAAGTGATCAGACTTAATGTAATGCATTGATTATTTTCCCTCAATTTCTATGCTACATTTAGACATTTAGACATTTGACATACGCTTTCGTCCAAAGCAACATACGGTGCATTTAATCTCTCTCTCTATATGTATATATATATGAAGAGTTTGGTTCCAAAATGTGTTAACATTTGTTAAAAATGCTTTTTATTATGTTATCATGTCTTTATCGTGTTAGATAGATGCGTTTTTTTAATTATTATGTCTTAAATCAAAACAAAACAACTGCAGTTTGATTGATATTAATTGGACTGCACAATAAAAAACATGATTTTTGAAAATGTTTAAAAAAGGAAGTTATCTCATTTTGGAACAAAATCTTCATATGTTTCCTAGGATGTGAACCCATGACTTATGGATTGCTAACACAATGCTCTGCCGACCGAGCTACAGGAACACACAAACAGGTTTGTTAAAAAGCTTTCTTGAGATCACTATGATTTTATGGGTTGTTTGAAGTATTTACAAACTAGCCAAAATATTTACTAAACTCCAGGAAGCAGGGAATGTGAAGAACCTCAATTCTGCAGAAATTCGCCATCTGATTTCTGTAGAAACAGATTCTGTGTGGCTCTGATTATAGCGTGTTACAGTTCTGCCTTCCCGTCACACACACACACACAAAATGTCCCTTTGTCTGTCATGCAGTTTTCGTGTTTGAAAGCGAGAAAACGAGTTAAAAAAAATCTAATGAGATTGATTCCAAAATGAGATCATTTGTGTGTGTTGGTGTGTGCATTGGCTGCGTTTGAGGCCAGCTGTCCTAGTGTGTCCAAAATGCAGACTTTCTGCAGATAACCTTCCTGAGCCAGTTCTGGCTGCTTACTGGAATGAGATTAACAGCTGTGTGTGTTTGTGTATGTGTGCACGAGAGAGTGAAAACCCGAGAGACAGAAAAACCTGCATTCAATTCTGTGCTGGTCCCACACAGTTTTTGCACGTGCACCCACATGGGTAACCCTGGAGACAGGCTCGTCTCTGCAGCGCTGTAACCATGACGACCGCATCCAGGGCATAAATGTGCTCATGACAATGTGTTGTCTGGACCCCAGCATGCATGAAGTAAAGAGGTGTAATGCTGAACTAAAACTAAAAACATAACTGTACTATACCACTGATCCTGTAGTAGGAACCCTGAGTGTCTTTGTGAACTCTCATTGGGTCTCGTGAATGTTTCGATCACTAAGATCACTTCTGGAGCGTGCTTGTGTTATTTGATGTAATTCATGCCTGTCAAACCAATATCTCACCATCACACTTTTTCTCTTTGCATGTTGTCTCTCCTCTCTCTCTGTCTGAGATCTCTGTGTCCAACAGGAGACGAATGCGCCTTTCTGTGTGTGATTTGGCACAAATTCAGCTGTTGTAGGAGAAGCGATCAAACATTTATGAGCGAGGGATGGGGGGAAGGCAGGAAACAAGGGAATATTTGGGGAAAAGCAAGAATGTAGGTCAGAGATGTAGACAGACTGCTTCAGCATATCGCTCCTCTTCTTTATTTCATCAAGCGGACAAGACAAACATGAAAACATAATAAAACGTGTGATGCCTAAGTATATGTATCTCTCTGCATATTAAATATGTATTGCAATACAGTTCATTTTTTGTCTGAAAAAATGAGATTTTGCTTTTCATGACCATGTTTTTGCCATCTCCTTGACTTTTGTACTCGTACACAAACTTTATAGTTCAAAGTCAACATTACACTGTTCAAGTTATTGACAAATCATGATGAATCCAACACAACCTGGCAATATTAATACGCAACTTTATGAACAAATCAGACCAAAGTCGCTTTTAACATGCAAAACTGACAACACTGTACCGTCACATTTTTCTGTATGTTTTGAGTGAAAACATCTTTCCAATCCTCTCATTCCTTCAACTTTTCTTTTGTTTGGTTTTTCTTTCTTCTCATTTTATTATCCATCCTACGGCTGTTGTTTTCCCCCCTTTCTCTCTCTCTCTCTCTCTCTCTCTCTCTCTCTCTCCCTCTCTTTGTACCTAGTGAGCAGTCTATGTAGGCAAGCGATGTAAATGGTTACCATTACGCCCGATACACTTTTCGTTGGTCCAAATTTGAATGCAGCCTCCCAGAAAAGTAAATCCCATAATGCATTGAAATGGATATTTACATTATATTTCTGTGTGCGTGTACTTTTGTATATGTATTGTTTACGTTTTTATAAAAAAAAGTCAGTTGCAGCTCTGTATATAAACAGGAGCTCACTTGATTCTGAAACTATCATTTTGATATTTTTCTATAGAAATAAATGCATATACAGTGTGCGTTTGTGTCTGCTGGGGTCTTTATGAGATGTTGTGGTGTTTTCGCAGGTGTTGCAGGAGACGTTTGTCTTCTGCTTTGATCTCATCTCTTTTAGATCGCATCAGCTCTCGCCTCACACGAGACACTTACTGTAAGTTTCCTTCAGTTCTTTATGAAGTCAATATAGCTTGAACCGCATTTGTTTGTTAATGCGGGTTCTGAATTAGCACTCATTTCAGATTTACATACTCAGATAGTACAGGATTAGTACACAACAGATGAATCTAATCCGCTGTAATCTATTGTTGTGTATTGTGTTGCTTTTCTGTCCTAATACAGATCGAGATAAGTGACCAGTTTTTAAAGTTAATATGTGTTTCAGATGAAAGGCATTTCTGGAGTCATCATAGTGTCTTGAATCAATTAATGCCCAGAAGAAAATGTTATTGCTCAGATGTTGCTTTTTCATAGCTCAGTAGATTTGATGGAGTTTGGAATTTCTTATGTATTATATAAAAATAAATAGTTGAAACACATGAAGAGTATGGAGGTGTCAAATGAATGAAGATTGTAGAGGTCAAATAATCTGGATTTGAGTAAATGTGATGAGAAATGTTTGAGTTTGTATTGAGATCTTCAATAATATTGACTTTTGATTGCAGACTTAAAATCTGAGCTCAGACATTGTAGACATTTCTCCTAAAACTGTAATGACAGAGACATTTGTGACAATGTGTTTTTCTAAGGAGAAATAAGCAAAAGATGCTATTGGCCCTCCAGAAATAACCGAGTTGTTAAATAAATCAATTTACCCTGGTATTTTTCAAATGCTCTCTCTCTCTCTCTCTCTCTCTGTCTGGCAGTGAATCCCGTGCAGTTTATCCATTTGTATGTTTTTAAATAGGCATCAAGTGGACGTTGAGGTTACTGTAGCGTAGTTTAAGCTCCTGCCTGTAGCGCAGACACACAGCGTAACTCTGACCTAAATATGTGCACAAAATCACTACACAAACAGAAACATCAGGCCAAGAGAAATAGGTCACGTTTTAGCCCATCACTCGATTGGATTTGACCACACAGACTGAATCTGCTCAACCACTCGTCTGACCTTCATAGCACGTCACAGGACGAGTATTTCTGCTTGAAGTCTTTCTTTTCCCAAAGCTATAGAGCAAGTTCTAGCCTCAAAATATAAATACTGTTCCCCATTCCACATTACCGTTCCGTGTTATTTGTGAAACATAATGGAAGATGTGTTTTTGGAAAGTTCTAAATACGGCAATAAAAATATTACAAAACTTTCTTCTATATGTCTATATATTCTGAAGGCATGGTGATGGCTTTGAGTGAAGAATAGACTGAAATGATTGATCTTAGAGATAGCACTGAAGGATGGACCCCAAATATACAGCAGGAACCAGAATATAAAGATTTGGGATTGAGCTTTTTATTTGGGCCAGTAAACGTCGACCCAAAATCCATTTGCACTCCAAAAAAATCTTCTTGTGTGTGTGGTTTTCAAAGACTCTTATCCAAATCTTAACTTGAGAAGCAGAATAATACAAGAATGTATGTCTTAATTTCAGAAACATCTTGCAGAGTTTTGTGAAGTTTATGCTTGGTTAAGAAAATAATCTTTCTCATAGTGATCTCTGTGTGTATTTTAGCATCATTTTTGTGAGTCTTCGTTTCAGAGCGTCTCTCTCTCTCTCTCTCTCTCTCTCTCGGGCGGCACAGGGGTAGTAAAGTGCATTATGGATTGAACATTACCGTACATCACTCATAATCATGCTGGTCGATAGAAACCTTCTGTTGAGAAGACGGATGGATACTAAATCCAATAGTCCGTAAATGTTATTGAATTTTTTTCAGGACACACAGCATCATTTTATATTCCTCTTGATCTCTTTCTTGCTTTTCATTCTTTAAAGGGGCCGTAAACTGTAAAAACAATTGCTGTAGTTATGCAACTAGTTGCCAGTAACTTACTGTCAACTTACTTATTTTCAAATATAATTTAACATTAAACATTAATCTTTATCTTTACAGAAATGTACTCAAAAATAACAGCATCATGCAAAGCATTCTGGGAACCAGAAATCCTCATCAACCTTTTCTCTGTTTCCCAGAATGCTTTGCACGAGGCTATTTTTTTTCTGTAAAGATAAAGACTTGTTAATGTTTGATGTTCATTTATCTTTGAACGAACTGTTGCCAGTTAATTACAAAAATGTTAATCTACAGTAAATTACTGGAAAGCTGCTGCCAGTCATACTGTAATTTCTACATATTTAATTCTACAGTGTACGCAAGTTTTACAGCAAACACTTTTATTTCAATACCTGTCTGGTCTTGGTTCTGTAAATTATGTACATTAAACACACTGATGCATTTTGCTGAAACTTTTACAGTACAGGTATGCATTTATTCATCGTGTATATGATCTAATGTAAAGCCACAACGTCACAAATGTAAATGCTGTCTGCCCGCTGTCACCCCGTGCTGTCCCTGCTGTCTAAGACTGGCTATTTAAATGAAATAACATCCACGAGAGAAGGCAAACACTCAAACACAATGGAAAGCCCATCCAGGCCGTGGAGAGCGGAGGGGCCCGGTAGGGTGTTGACGGGGTTTAATGGCGAGGGTGTATGATGGAATCTACCACACTGAACAGTAGTCTAATCCATCAGTCGGTATCCTGAGAGCTGGCGAAATTGTTCTCGAACTCTTGATACTGAATACTAAGGAGACACGGATTGCTGCTGGCAGACAGACACACACACAGAGAGACAGAACTAGTTAGAAGCTTCTGAGAAGAAGGTTTTTATACAAAGATAATGATATTTACACAAACCTGGCGTCTTTATTAGATGTTAAACAAAATGTCAATACCAGACAGGTATTGCAAAAAAAAATGTTGTAATCATTGTACATTTAATTTTTTTATCTTATAGAAAATACATGTCTTATTTAGCATGTTTGCCTTGTTTTGGCAGTACAGATATTTAAAACATTTTAAATCAAGATACATTTCTTCAAAATTAAGTGAGTTTATGCTTAAAACAAGTAAATATATCTGCCAATGCAGTCAGAAATTTAAGCATAAGTTCAGATTGACCACTTCAAGTTATTCAAGTTTATTTTATATTTTTACAAAATTTTTGCTTGTTTAAAGGGGTCATATGGCGCGAATACATGTTTTTCTGTGTCTTTGGTGTGTTATAAGTTGCCCATGAATGTATTGGAACGTAAAATTGCTAAAATTTTAGTGTGGGAACAAAAGATGCATTCTGTCTAACAGTGAATGCTCACCCAGACCTGCCTGAAACGCCTCGTGTAACCACACCCCCACAAATCTACATCAGTTGGTGGTCTGATTTGACTAAGACCGCCCAAATGTAGACGCAAGTAAGGTGGTGTACCTGTCAGTTCAATTGAAGAGGAACCTGATGTTCCAAATATGGTAAGAGGCGTCACATTTCCCTCACACGCCTGCAGTAACTGGCCAATCATAGCACACCTCACTTTTCAGAGCCATGCGTTTTGTAAAAAATCTGCATGTTTTAGAGAGGCGGAGCAAAGAGGAGATACAAACATGCTCGGTGTGTGGAAAATACAGCGTTTTTCAACCTTAAATCGTAACCAGTGCATTACATCTAAAACAAACGATAATGTTTGTTTTAGCCGTGTCATATGACCCCTTTAAAGATAATCTTGCTTTCAAGTGTTAATGTCCTGGGTCACATTCATGATTAAATAATTGATCTTAATTTAAGAATTTTTTGACATTTTTACTTTAAAACCAGACAAAAATTAGTAATAAAGTAATAAAGTAAAAAAAGCATTTTTGCTATGTTATTGAGATTACATACATGGTGGTTTGCATTAAGCCCCACAAATAAACAAAATTTATAGAAGCCATGCTGAGATCATTAAAACCACATCAGACGGGTTCAAGCTGTTTTCATTCAGCAGGGAACTTCTGTGCTGCTATTCATTCAACTCAAAGTAATGAAAATAGAAATGAAATGCATCAATGAATCTGGATATCATAAAAATACTAAATATGTAATTTTTTTTAAGTCTGACCGGAATGCAGCATTATTGTACATGCATACAGCCACGGAAAAACAATAATCATCATTTCTAGATGTCTTGTGGTCTTTCCAGTCCAGTGTCTTTGAACAAAATCAAACCTCAGGAGTGACATAAAGTCATACAACGGCAATGTGAAAGACAGTATGACAAGATACATGAAAACTGATCAAAATTACTTTTCCTAAATACATATATAAATATGACTGTTGAATTGCTTAAAAGTGATTATGAAACTTGCTTTATTTGCAGCATTTGAAGTCTGAAAAAACACGCAGCATCTTTTCATTTATTTTCACCTGTTTCCTGTTTTCATTTTCTTCAAATAAATGCAAATATTAACATGTTTTTATTTGACATTTGGGAGAATTGTTGTTAGTAGTTCACAGAATGAAATCAAATGATCATTTTACCTAGACACATACCTATAAATAGTCAATTCAAAAAAAAGTTTTGAAATGGTCTTGAAATTTATCTTGACTTACAGCAGCAGCCTAAAATTGTGACCTTTGAACTAGTCTAACTATTCATCATCATGGGTTGGCCTCCTAGAGTTCGTATCGGTCCACCAGCTGCTTTACACACACGCACACACGCACGCACGCACCTACACACACACACACACACACATAGGCATCTGTGACACATCTGCACACAATGAGTCTTGGGGGCCGTTTATTAAATGCTGCAGACTCACACACTACCCCCATCTCCATCTCTCTTTTTCCACTAGTTTTTTCAAGGTTTGCAATTGCTCTGGTTTGTCTCGCTGAAGTTGTTGTGGTGTGTTTCTCAAGCTTAGATGTGTAATGTGCATTAGTTTGGTTCAGTAATGAAACCTTTACAGTCTTGTCACTTTGAGAAGCATTAAGTCTTTCTCTTGGCCAGCGTGTTTGTAATGTTCTCTGATGGATTATGTTTTAATTTTTTAGCGTCTCATGAGTGAAACTGCAGCTCTCAATGTCAGGATTCTTTTGTCTTCGAATGAAGTCACATTGTTCTGATCCAGAGCGAAATCAAATCTGACCCAATTCTGCAAACTCTTTCAGAAAGAACGCCAAGCGCAGATGGAAAAGTTTTGGGTCCGGTTTAAACCCAGCCTCTTGTCTCGAAGGGCTAAACTCACGAGGGTCTTCCACGGGTCAAAAGTAAAACTCGGTCTCATTTGCCTGAGAGAGTAAAATGTGTGTTGTATCACACATCATAGACTGGTTTTAAATCAAAGTCAATTGCATTCGTCCAGCCGTATAATGTGATGATGAAGCCGCGTCTGTATGTGGATGTGTTATAATTTACTGCCGTTTCTTGGCTCTGTAGGTTTTGGATTTCCTCTGAGAAACCTGTTGGATGGGAGCGTTCATTCCATTCTTCTTTCACTTCCCCCTCGCGCTTTAACTTTAATAACTCATTCCAAATGTTATGGATCCCACTCCCTGATGTTGTCTTACACACACCCCGTTTGGAGCGGCTTTTGGGTCGGTGGGTTAATAAGAAGCAGGTCTGTGAGTCTTTCCACACCCTGTACAGTTGGGTCAAACTCACATAAACACATGCGGACAGCGATGAAGTGATTGTAGATGGATTATATGCGCTGTACGCCCCCTTTCATAAGAAAACAGTCAGAAAAATTGATCCTTAACACACACATACACACCCAGAGACCGCTGGAAGACATTTTAACGCTCCACTCACACATCTGCGTGTGCGTCTTTAAAGTAGTGTATACTCTACACACTATGACACACACAGTTGTTCTGTTATGATTTAATTTACTCTTTTGTGTATTGTAATCAGTGTTACTAAGTAATGAGTTACTGTAATTTAATTACTTTTCCCTTGGAAAAAATAAAGTAATGGATTACTTAATTTTTCCCTGTAATTTAATTACAGTTACTTCTGATGTAATTCAACTAAATACTTTGTGTAACACATGTGTGTGCAATAGTGGAATTGACATCAAAATAAGTTGTGACTTTAAAATCTGTGCTTTATTGTATAATTCTCACATGTGTAATACTTCGGTCAGTTAATAAGAGTACTTTATGTAGTTTTATATTATTTATTTGAATGAATTAAAAGTGGCGTTTCATGTCTATCCTTGAATCACTGAACTAATCAAAGTTGATATATGATATAGAACGTAATTAGTAATAAGTAATTAAATACTTTTTGAAGAGAGTAACTTGTACAGTAATCTAATTACACTATTGAATATGTAATTAGTAACTAGTAATTCATTACTTTTTCATAGTAACTTGCCCAACACTGGTTGTAATGATGGTCTTAAACAGTGTAAAACTTTCATTTGTTTAGTAATGTTCAAGTTTATTTTATTTTAAGTATACTAGTTAGTACACTAAGACCAATGTACTATGTAAGTGTTCTATTAAGCGCTTTACTAAGGACTTCACTTTTTAGTTTTTAATACTTTTGAGTGAATTCTATGTGTGACATTAGTCAACTTTATATACACACTTACAACTACTTTCATTTGAAGATTACTATACTACAACTGTACTACAACTATACTACATATGAATTAGTATACCTGTAGCACATATTTAGCTCATGAATGTACACTTGGACGTACACTTGTAGGTGCACTATTTAATATGCCACTCAATCAAAAGAGCAAACAAGCCAAGTTATAATGCATCTAGACTAAGAATACTGTATATCTCCACTAAAAGATCGAGGATGAGTACAGGCCAAATATTTATACATTTTCTGTCAGTTTAAGTCTAGTATACTTAAGTGTCATTTTACGTGACATTTTATTATTTTGTATTATTTAAATACACGTCCATACTGTGCTAAAAGTGCTCCATTGTCACAAATGGATTTTGTTCTTAATATACTAACAATCTTAAAGATAAAGATCTTTGCTGAACAATCACTTTAAATTCAACTTAATATGTTTTATACTTAATAATACGTTTTGAGTTTCCAGTGGTGAGATGAAACAACGTGGAATTGAGTTGATATAACTTTAAAAAGTTGCAGTTGCTTAACTTATTTGATGTGTTAAAGTAATGTAAAAAAAGTGAAATTACTTTTAAAGCCAAGTTCATTGTACACAAATAGTGCTATATAGTACTAAAAGGACTTCTTGGCCCGTAATCAGGGAACCACTGTTAGTGCTATATAGAACTATATTTTGGTTCTTCAGCGGTTCCTTGGGATGACTGAGGTGCTAAATAGAACCGCTGAAGAACCATACAAGGGTTTCACAGGTTCTTCATATGGAAACGGTGCTATATAGCACCTCAGTCACCCCGAAGAACCTCTGAAGAACCACTGAAGCACCAAGATGTGGTGCTATACAGCACTAAAAGTAGTTCCCCTATTATTACGAGCCAAAAAACACTTTTAGTGCTGTATAGCACCTTTTTTTTTAGAGTGTACTTAAAAATGTTAGTCGTCAACGTTTCTTTTTACAGTGTACTCATGGCATCTTAACATAGCATGATTGAGTACACTTAGATCTTAAGTTTATCTAACTTCTTTTTTGTTAGGGTGGTTAAAACGGTCAAACGTTAGGAGTTGATATCATTTGCACACTTTTCTTTGCATTTGTCTTTCAGAAGCTGTCCATGTGGTATTGTACAATATCACGTTTGCACATACCTGTGAATACTTCTGCATGTTCGGCACGTCGACATGCATGCTGGCGGTGAGGTGTCTGTAATCTACAGCATCAAACATACTGTAAGTGCACAATCTAATGAACATCTGGTGAACATGCACTTCTGCTCTCTTTCCTCCTCTGTCCATTCATCCCTCCTTTACTGGAACAGCTATTTCCTGTTTTCCATAACCCCGCTCCCCCCCTCTTCTCTCTCTCCCTCTCTCTCCTCTCTCTCTCCTCTCTCTCTCTCTCTCTCTCTCTCTCTCTCTCTCTCTCAGCAGACATTGGTATTCTGTTCAATCTGTTCTTTGCATTATGTTCTGTATGTTAGCATACAGAATGTCTCTTACAGGACAGTTTTCAACAATAAAACTCAAAAGGAGGTCATAAAATGTGAAGCAGGATAGAGTTGAATCTTAAAGAGATAAGGTAAAGTATTTAACATAAATAAATTAAACACAGTGTAATCTTGACAGAATCCCTGGTCTCTCTCTCTCCCCTCGTTCCCCTCTCCTGTTCATATATTCATTCATTTATTAGAGTCTCTCGGTCAGATAAATGATTAGCAACCCTAATCATAATGTGCTGTATCAGCAAAAAGTGTGTGTGCGTGCATATACATTTGAGCTGTCTGGATGGATCAATGATGTTACATGAATCCTCGCTTTATGTCCACTTGCACGCAGATGCGCAGAGAAGTTGTTCGTGCAGAGGATTATGGGTTTGGAGAATCAAAGAAAATGTCCGATGATGAGAGACAGCATCCATTAACGGGTACATTTTCACTTGGATTTGTATTAAACACAACTATTTTATCGTATTATTCATCATGAAGAAAATGCATTGGTGGTTTCAGACCCAGTGAATTAAGGTCAGGCCACTACAAACATATTTCTCTTCTAAAAAATGCAGAACTAAAAGGGAAGCCGTATGAGAAATCTCAAAAGAAAAGTCGAAAGGATGTTGTTTTGTCTCCCTTTCCAAAGCAAGGCTTCACGCTGAGCAAATACATAAACATCAGCCAGTGCTTACAGGAAAACTCCACAATCCCCAAACTTTCTGTCGGCACTTACATTTCAAAAGCCCTGTGAGATATGAGCGACCTTCAGCTTCTTAAGATTCTTTCCTCCATGTCACTGAAGATGCTCCTTCATCATCATCATCATCATCTCTGTCCCTCACTCCTTTCCTCTTTCACTCTGCTTCTCTGTCTATACAATGACAACAAACAATCATGTGGTATTCAAATAAAGTGCTTAGGTAGCTATTAAAATAAACCAAAAAGTCCAAATGTGTTTCTCTCTCTCTCTTTCTCTCAGGATGTCTCTGTGATACTGAATTATACGCAACACATGTCAACACAAAGGCAACAGGTAACGCAGCACACACACACCTGAACAGCATTTTGGAGCACAGGGACAACATGTACCACCCAGTGTGAGAACATTCCTCCATACCGTCTCAATTTCTCCCGTTCTCAATCTTTCTCATGCTCTGGACGTCTCCAGCTGTTTCTAATACTCCACTCAGTCATGCTGGATGTGCTGGAGCTATACGGTTACAGCTGTGTGGTGTGTGTGTGTGTTTGCACTAACTGTGTGTTCCCATCTGGTTGTGTCTCAGGGGAAGTGAGGCGCTCTTAAAGAGTTTGGCTCAGGTCTGCTCTTCAGTCGCTTCATTCCTGCGTCGGTGGAGGCGCAGTAAAGCATCTGATTGGCAGATTAAACAGGAAATTGTTTTCTTTTTTACTTCCTCTGGGTTTCTGATGATTCAGTGTTTCCTTGAGGTTAGATTTGATCCAGTGTGAATTGGCTTCATCTTTTGCTCATTCAGCAAAACTCAGAGATCGCAAGACGTGACATATTTTTGTTGTGCAATTGTAGTTATTAGCAATTCATACATTATATGCATATTATATACAAAACATTGCATAGCCTACATTGACGCCACTACAGGTGTGTTGACACATCCACCATTTTGGGATGGTCCACAGGTTTCTGGTTTTCCAAGATTGCACAGTCTCTTGTAAAAACGGTCAAGATTTAATTGGGAATCTTTCACAGGCGAGAATGTGTCGCTTTGTGTTTCCGTATGTATTAACATATTGCAGACTTTTAAACATAACTATGGTGTCAAATGGAGCATGAATCCACATTGGACCAAAAATCTTGAATGTTTACTGTCACAGTATCGTAACATACATTCATTTACTGCTTCCAGAACCCTTCGGGATTTCACCACGAGGGAAACACATGCCACTGAGTTGATCTCTGAATGACGTGTGTGTACTCTTCTACACACGCACGCACGCACACACACACACACACACACAACACACACACACACACACCAACTCACACACACACACAACACACACACACACACACACACACACACACACACACACACACACACAGCAGTCAGACGCTTGTGAATGTGCTGTTGTCTTATTTCATGCAGCCTGTAAATATGTTTGTGGTGTTGTTTGTCGTTTTAGAGTCTTTTGGAAGGTGTCAAACAGGGTCACGAGTGTGTGGTGGCATATTTTCACAGGGTGAATCACACGTTCTTCAAGCAGGGGTGACCATGCTTTCAATATTTTGAAATGATTCATTTGATGAGGAATGAATCAAAGGGTTTCTTGAAGGCAGCTTGCGTTTCCCCCATATAAAATGGATTATGACGTTTGCGCTTGCTGTATGAAAATAAGTCTGATGTGGTTGTTCGGCGTACAGTATTGTCTATAGTCAGGAGTTCCAAAAGTAGGGGTCGGGCCCGCCGGGGGGTCGCAAGATGATTTCCAGAAATCGTTTTTTTATTAGAAGTAGCGTATTTAATCAACAAGTGTAACAAAATATAAAATATTTGTTAAGTAAAAAAATTTAACCAAGCCAATAAAAAGGATTTGCTCCCCCTCGATCGTGACCCCCACGTCACATTAGCAATCGCATTAGGTTAGGTGCATCAAGTCACTTACAGCACCACGTTAAACATTCCCACATGTGCACGCAGATCATTTTTCAGGCTTTGAGTTTAGGAAAAAAAATTTGTTGAGATGAAACGTTGGTTAATATCGACCCCTGTTGAAAAAAACAGCATATGCTAGGTACCTATTTAGGTATTTATTTGTTTACTTGAAATATACTGTAAACTGTACTTTAAGTAGATTTGGAGTATGTCGCCATCGAAAGATTGAGTACAAGTACAGGCCAAATAAACCAAGACTCTTCTGCCATAGAAGTCAAGTATATTTAAGTGCAGTTTTAGGTATGTTTCTGAGAAGAAGTAGACTTAAAATATTATTTTTTTTAGTTTAAAAGACGTACAAGTTGGATGGCTTGTTGTGCTTGAATCCCTCAGCCGCTCGAACAGCTGAGAGGAAATAAGTGAACATTTTTGAGAACTTCCTGAAGACCTTTGTTTTGACCTTTAAATAGCGCTCAGACTTCCATGGACCTTGTCATGTAAAGTTAAACTTCCTCTAGTGATCAGCTGGTGGTATTGTGCTGTTTGCTTATCGAGGCCGTCACGTCTGTTAGATCCCAATCCCAATTTATTTAACATTTACATGACAGAGAAAACCATTGTGTCACTTATAAATCCTTATAAGATGCCGTGGCTGTTTTTCCTTGTAGTGTACCGATGTTTTGTTGGGGACAAATATAAAACCCAGACATTTGCTTCACTAAATGACTTAAAAACATTCTTACCTCTGCTTTAATCAATATGTAAGAATGCAAACGGTTTCTACAGAAGTTGTCGCACAGAAAATATTTTTAGCCCCGGAAAGTGGAAGGTCCTTGCGATGTTAAGTGTGTTTGTGTGAAGGTTATGTTTACAGAAGTGAAGCTATCAAAGCCCAGTATTTTCACACCCAGCGCTCGACAATGAAAACTCACGGATGTGTCGAGTCATATATAAAGCACACTTGCACACAAACAACTGATCAACACACTGCTTTTCACACACAGACATCATAAATGTATCCTCAAGACGAGTGAGCTGAGCTGCTGTCGCCATAGCAACTGATGCAATGCTGAGCATCTGGAAATACATCTGCCAAAATATAAAAGCTACTCTAATTGTTGAATTATTTATATATGGATACTTTGATAATGTGAATTGCATGAAAAAACAACTGCATCTGCTTGACATTTATTATCACAACCAAAATCACACAGATCAGTTTCCCTAAAACAAAAGCCACAACTTCATTTCTCATAGTAGCACGAAAAACAAAACTGTTATTCAAATCTTTAGTCAATTATACACAAAAGCTATAAATGCAACCATATTAAAATTCAAATGTGAAGAGCTGGTTGTTTTGAATTGAAGAAATTCTAGTTTTTAATTTGCATGGCCGGTGCGTTTCAAATAACACATCTTTGTTTCCTCTTTTTTGGTGAGCAGCAAGCACGTCGAGGAGCAGTTCCAGTTGCATTTCCACAAGGTATGATCACATCAACATTCTCAGGCCGGATTTCTCTGCACAATCAGCCAGTTCTTCCCCTGTTTCTGGCCAAAAATATGTGCGTAAAGCTATTAAAAGTTAATAAAAACCACCCACAGTATCTCTTTGTCGCCAGCTGTGGTTGCAAAGATTTTAACACGGTTTTTGTTGCACCACAATGAAAGAAACCAAAATCACCCGGCATGAGAAACCGAGAAACTTCAATTTCTGTTCCTCACACAGAGCTGTCATTGGTCCACACGTTGAATGTTCCAATAGAAGAATGCTTGAAAAACACGAAGGCCTTGTGTTATATGAGCTCTTAGGATGAATCGGATGATGCACAGATACACAGCCAAACGATGGAGTGAAGCCAGTTTGTGGTTTGGCTTACAGTTTTCATTTGGTAAATGTGTTGAACTAAAGACACAGTTTAGTCAAGCCTGTGGCTCTCTTCCAAGACCTAGTGAGCTGCCTATGTAGGCAGACTTTTAATGCAACAAATAAGGCGCAGTCGCTCTTCCAAAAGACTAGATATTTACATTATACTGGATTCTAAGATGTTTCTTAGACCAGCACGTTTTTGAGCCTCAATCCCTCCAACTTGATGCAGATCACCAGTTCCAATCTGACTTGTTGACATTATTAACATTGGATTCTGCGTAAAATGTTGTCATGTTTTGTGGAACTCTTGCTACAGATATATTATGTGGTGGGTCTTGGACAAACCGCATTTTAACATGCCTTAAATTCAATTCAATCCATTTCTATATAGCGCTTTTCACAATGTTTCCATGTCTCAAAGCAGCTTTACAGGAAGAAAGACAAAAACAAACAAAAGTTAGTGTTAGTATTAAAATAACAAGGGTCCATCTTTGCTCTCGATTGTGGATAGAGATTGGCTGAGCTGGGATGATACGTTAAGTCCGTAATGTGTAGTGTCCTCTGGATGGGTATCCTGATGGTCGGTCAGTCCCGAGGTAGGGGAGGAGGCAACGAGAGAATAATTAGGGTGGCTGCTGGGTGATAAAATTGTGTTTTGTGGTCAAATTTTCTGGACCTTGTAAGAAATCTACTTTAACATTTTGAACTAACTGTAATTTGTTTAATGATGATGCAGGACAACCACTAAGTAGTGCATGACAATAATCGAGTCTTGAAGTCATAGATGAACTAGTTGTTTCTGAGATGGGAGAAGGCTGTTTCAGATGTGGTAGTTCTTCACCACGATAATCTGTAGGGATCAGACTTTATATCCATGGTCAAAAGTCTACAGTCTGCCTATTCAAAGGGATTTCATTGTGGTCCAAGCTTTAGCAGGGTCAGAGAGTGAGACGAACTCTATGAGAGCGGTATGGAGACGGGCAGAGGTTGTGGAAATGAATTAATGGTGGGAAAGGGAGAAGAAAATAAGCAGAGAGACTGTGGAGTTCAGTAGGGGGTTTAAAGAGAGAATGAGCTCTTTAGAAAGGGGTGTGGGAATGAACGACGGCGAGAAACGGGGTGGAATGAGAGAGGGAAAGAGAGGGAGATTTAAGCTCGAGTAGCTGGGTGTGGGAATGAGGGGTCAGAGATCTGCTGGAAGAGGATCTTGGCAGGACACGGCTGAAAGGGATTGTGGGAATTCAAACAGGATTACTGGAGTGTCTTTTGCCTGAAGACACACACACACACACGGTGTACTACACTTTTCCACACACTAGCGGGCCGATGTACTGTAGGTTGACAATATATTTGCAATAATTGACAAGAAAATGTAAAATATTCTTGTGTTATTTAGATAAAATGATGTACAGGTAAAACCTGGTGTTAAATGCTGTGTTGAATAAAAAAGAGTGTAAACACCCATTTTAATGAATCTTGCAGCAATTAAACATCATGAATCTACTTGACAACGATTACTGTTCTAAATATCTTCTTTTGCTATATATTCCAGATCTAACACACACACACACACGTGTCTTTCCTGAGCACACATACAAAAACAAACGTTGGCTGCATAGAAAATGGTGGTTCTGTAGGATCTGGACTGTGTTGACTTTGGGATCTGGTAACGTTCTCTTTGCAGTCAGCCATGTCAGCAGATAAAATGAGTTATAGCTTCACAGAACTCCCAAGAAAAATAAACCTACCTTCAGCATTCGTACGCATCTGGAGAAGATAAAGATCACAACCGTTGTGTATGTATATGACAGTTTTATTCTAGAGCTGTCGCTGTAAATGAATGTTTTTGGATCCAGCGGTTGTGATTTGTGTATTTGTATGTGTTAAGGGTGATGTGTCATTTTTCAGTTGCGATGTACACCGTGTTACCATTGAAACAGTTCATGGACTTTACCTGTTTGTTCTACGAGTGGATGATGATGGGAGGGTCTTAAATTGGGTGGACCAAAGAACCAATCAAAATGATTTAGCTTCAACCAAACAGTAGAGTTAAAAGTAAAATTTAAATTAAAATGAACAATATTTATTGATTTATGTATTTGCACTACTACTTCTACTACTAATAATAATAATAATTATTATTCCTGTTGTTATCATTATATATATATGATAATTATATTATTAATTGACAATATATTAATATGATAATTATATTATTAATATGACAGAGAAACCAATGCGCTATATACAATATATATTATATATAACAATATAATATTGTATCTTATATAATATAATATAATATATTATTATTATTAATATTACATTTAAAAGTAGTTGAAGGATTAACTTTTCGATTTATGTATTTTCGTATGAATTTTTGACAAATGAATCACAAACACGTCTCATTTTGGTTAAAGTGTTACCCTCAACTCTTCATTTTAGATTTAAACTCAATATTGTTGAAGGTATAATGCAAGTATACATCATGGGCAACTGAAATGCAATTATTAAAAAATCATCAGTATCGCTTTACTTTATGGGTGAAGAAATATTTTGTTACAGTATTTTTATCTTAATAATCCTTTGCACAACTGTTGAACACATATTTTGCTTTTTAAATATAAAAGGCAGCTTCACTATAATGTTTCAGATGGTAAATGAACGTTAGATTGTATGAAACATCCATAGCTCTGTGATCCTGCCTAGAGCTTGAAAACAGGAAGTGGGGGGCTTTACAAGACCTCATAAAAACAGTGAACAGGCTCTGCAGATTTTGGTTGCCGGGGTGAAAGCGGCTGGAATGCTGCTTCATCATTATGCTGTGGGCTGCGGTCAGCATGAAGCTTAATGTAAGGCCGGGAGAAGTGAAACCAGTGTCATTTCAGCTTTTACTGTGTCCATAAAGATTAACACTCATTTAAAAAGCTTCACATACTGACTGCTGCGGACAATTATTGAGAGAGAGACTGAGATCATTACAAGAACGTTAAGTGTCTCACTTCATATATGTGAATGCAGAGGAGACGTAACTGTTACAACAATCAAACGAAACCAAGAAGATCCGTTACGAGGCTAAACTTGTCTTTCCAATATTTTGAATTTAGACCGCGATACCATCTCAACCCTAGATGTCAATGTACCGTACGGTTTCTATAAAGGAATCATATGACACGGCTAAATTGTTTATTATGGTTTGTTTTTGATGTAATGCAATGTGTTTACATGATTTAAGGTTGAAAAATGCTGTATTTTCCACACACCAAGCATGTTTGTATCTCTGAAACTGGTGGATTTTTTACAAAGCTTTGAGCGGTCTTAGTCAAATCAGACCACCAACTGACGTAGATTTGTGGGGGTGTGGCTACACGAGGCGTTCAGGCAGGTCTGGGTGAGCATTCGCTTTTGGATAGAAAGCATCTTTTGTTCCCACACTTTAATATTTGTAATTTTCGTGTCTAATGCATGCACGGGGAACTTATAACACACCAAAGACACAGAAAAACACGTATTCACGCCGTATGACCCCTTTAAATGCGACCGAACTACAGGACCTATTCAACAATTGTTTTATTTAACAAAATGAACATACATCACAATTCAACAAGGCGTTTATTTAATGCAATTATTATACAGTTAAATAATAATAATAATGTATGTTAACATAAACTAAATGAAACCCCAGTTAAAATCAGTTGACTGGGGGTAAGGCGCACTGGGGGTAAAATGGACATTGATGTTTCAGGGAATAAATATGCAGGTTTTTGTTGAACTAATGAATCGCAATTCAGTAAATTCCTCTTTTGTCATTCCACCTCAAATTCAACTCAAACATCTGAAGGACGGGGAGAACGAACTAGCGAGTAGACGCAGAGAGAGAGCGTAGAGCCAGCCGAGCGCACAGAGAGGGCCCGACGCGCGCGACCGGCGAGCGCGAGCGAGCGAGCGAGCGACAGCGCGCGCGCGAGCGCCGAGAGGCGCGCGCGCGCGCGCGAGCGCGCGCGCGCGGCCGCGCTCGCCGCGCGAGCGATAGCGCGCGCGGGGAGAGCGCGCGAGCCAACGAGCGCAAGCGCGCGCGAGCGCGAGGAGCGAGCGCTCAGCCGCGGCGAGCGACCGCAGAGCGAGCGAGCGAGGACTCGAGGGGAGCGAGCGCGAAGCGGAGCGAGCGCGAGAGCGCGAGAAAGAGATGCGAGAGGAGAGCGGAGAGAGGCGGCGAGGAGAGAGAGAGAGAGAGCCAAAGAGAGAGAGAGAGAGGCGAAGCGCGATGAGAGAGAGAGACTAGAGACGAGAGAGAGCAGAGCTAGCACGAGAGAGCGAGCGCGAGAGCGAGGACGGAGAGAAGAGGGAGCGCGAGCGAGACAGACCCTGGATGATAAGAGAGATGAGAGTGAGGAGAGAGGCGACGCGCGAGAGCGAGAGCGATATCCGAGCGAGCCACTCATAGAGCGAGAGACGTATGCGAGAGAGGGAGACTAGATCTCTCACTCTAGCCGCGAGCTCTCTCGCTCTCTCTAGATGAGAGATCTCATCTATCCTACAGCTCTATCTCTCTCTATATCTCTCTCTATCTCCACGGATCTTATACTCTCTATCTCTCTCTCTCTCTCCCTCCCTCTCTCTCTTCTCTCTCTCGCTTCTTCACTCTTTCTTTCTGTCTGACTGTCTGTCTGTCTGTCTCTCGCTCTTTCTTTTTCCCTTTCTCTTTTCCTTTCTCTTTCTCTTTCTTCTTTCTCTCTCTCTCTCTCTCTCTCTTCTCTCTTTCATTCACTTTCTTTCTCTTTCTTTCTTTCTGTTTGTCTGTCTGTCTGTCTGTCTCTCTCTCTCTCTCTCTCTCTCTTCAACTAGAACACTTGAACACTTGAACTTTTAAACTTTGAACTTGCTTTAACACACATTCTCTCTCTTTCAGCGGTGGTTTAATAGTGTATCGTCCAGCGGTGTATTCATTATCATATCTCCTGTTATCTCTACACACTGACAGCTCAGGCAGTCCAACGCACACAATCACACTAGAAAAGAATAACAAAGATATACTGCTTGAAGTGCATAACTTTTCAAGGTCTGACGGTGATGTGAATTTTTTCAACAGTGACTAGATCTTCCGAACAACTGGTTGTATCATTCTGGTATCTTGTAAACTCAACTTGGTTTCCAGATGGACCAGTTCACCCACAGCAAGACTGCAACTGGTGATTCACTCTGCTCTTCTGTGCGGTCTGTGATGCCATCTGAAACTACAGTCATGTTCCCCCCCATCTGGTACTTTTCTACACCTTTCATTTATTAAGGGAATATTCTGCTCATAAACGTGATTTGCTTTACGAGTTTATACTGTAAAGGTTGGTGTTGCTAAACAGTGCTGAGCTCTGCACCAAAACTCTTCATGCAGTTCTGCGTCAGCCGTGTTTCTGCTGTTCAGCGCGGCACATCTGTGAATGTCTGTGGCACAAATGTGAGGTGTTTGAAATAAGAGGTGTGAAGGGGAATTCCTCTGTATTAAAACACCTCCCACATGCTCTCTCTTTGACTCCGTATGTGTGTGTGCGTGTTCTCTTTAATGATTTCCATCATTCACTCTATTCATGTCATTGAGTCTCTCTCTCCGTCTCTCTCTTTCTGTGGTGGCATTTGCGTGGTCTGACTCATTTATAGTGTGCACACTAAAATGGCAAGGACTGAAATATCAACGGGGAAGTTTTTGGAGTGTGTGTGTAATCCTGAAAAACCCTCTGTTGAGAGGACCAAATATCCCCACAGTAATACCGGTCATTTTTATACCTTGATGAGACATTTTATGGTCCTCAGGAAAGAAAAAAGTTGTATGAAATGTAAAAATGCACAAAGTGTGGTTTAGGGAATGGAATATACAGTTTGTACAGTAGAAAATGATGTCTATGGAAAGTCCTCATCAAACATGGAAACGTGTGTGTGTGTGCTGAGGGTAAAGAGGAAGTGACACACATGGTCTCTCTAAATATCACAATCATGTGATAACCCACAGGATTCAACACTTGTGCCACACTAAAGTAAAGCCATCTGAAACTGGCAACTTCACTAAACTGGTTTCCGATAAAATTGACTTACAAAATTGTGCAATCTCCTATAAAAATGCTTACAAATGAAAACTTAATCTGCTCTTTCTGTTACATTACTTGCAAACGGTGTTGGGTGTTACTAGTTACTAAGTAATTATTTACTGTAATTGAATTACTTCCCCCTTGATAAAAGTAACGTAAGGGATTACTCAGATTTTTTCTGTTATTTAATTACAGTTACTTCTGATGTAATAGAGCTAAATACTGCGTAATAAATGCAATAGTGGAAAAGTCTAACTTTAAAATGTATGCTTATCCTTCTCACATTTGTACACTTTGGTCAGTTAATAAGAATAATTTATGTATTTATTTATTATTTATTTGGATGAGTTAAATAAGCCGTTTCATGTCTATCTTTGAATCAATTCTGATCAAGGTTGGTGTAGCATATAGAAAGTAATTAGTAATAAGTAATTAAATAGTTTTTAGAGAGAGTCATTTCTACAGTAATCTAACTACACTATCAAATATGTTATTAGTTACTAGTAATAAATTACTTTTTCAGATTAAAAACGTACCATTGCTTGCAACACGTACGTTTTAATCTGTTTTCTATAGTAAACGTGTACTGCGTGTGTAGCAGTCTCCCGACCAATCAGAGTGCTCCGTTCTTCCTTTGTTTACAATGATATCATCGGCGATTATCACATACCTGTGCTGTCAACAGGTCATTCAAAAGAGTCCTGATTCATATGTTGACCCTTTGTTTATCTGTTTTGCTTTTGCAGGCTACGGTTTCTTTTCTCCAGGTTTTCCTGTAAGGCCTCAGGTGTTGCGGCCTCCAGCATATTGTATGAAGAGACGTTAAACCCCTGTGAAACCGGCTCTGCGCGAGCTCATGTGAAAAAACCCAGAGGGTTCTCGAGGTAATTCCCTCTCACATCAAACCTGTTGGTTAGTTTATTGTCTGATTTAGTTCCGTTTTGTGTTGTTTTAGCATCAGTGTTCCCTCTCAATATGAGTTATGTTGTTAACCGGCCTGTTTGTGCCTGTGTTTTTTTATAGTCTCATTACCTCTCTGTGTGATGCCAGTACAGGTGTTTCTAACCGAAGGTTTTCCGCGGTGATATGACACTTATACGGCCTAGTTCCTCACAGCAAGAAACTGATGTCAAAATGTTCAGTCACTTTTAAACCCTGCGCATGTCATCATGCAAGCAACTAAAGGTTAAGTTTCTCTGATGTGGAGAGAGAAAGAGAGAGAGAGCTGTGTCAGCATCGAGCTCCAGACAGTAAACTGAGTCTTTGAGGTTGTTCCAAGAAAAACTGGCATTAACATGTTCAGTTTCACTTCTTTCTATACTTGTGTGATTCTGAAACTGTGGCTTTAGAAAGTATCAGCACACTTTATACATTTACAGCCACACACACTTTAAATGTAGAAATGTTACATTGCATCATATAACACATTCATGCCACACTTTGGTTCCTCCGGTAACGTCAGGAGGATTTTTATGGAGATGGTTTCACCTCACTTCAACTGATCGAGTTCACACAGGTGAAACTGAGCGTCCACTACAACAGTTTACGTTAATGCTCGCTGTGAAAATGCTGAGAATGCGACGCATGCTTGCATTGCATTATGAAGTGCGATCTGATACATTTCAAATCGTGATGACGCATGAAACCGAATGTGTGATGTAAGACGAGCTTGTGTTTACATGCTTGCTTGAAGTTTGTTTCAGCTGTGTTTCTGTAGTTTAGTCTTTACACGTCTGATATTGAACAATGAATTAATCAGAGGGAAGTTTTTAGACCTGGCAAAAGGCATTGTAAGATGTGTGTGTGTGTGTGTTCTTTTTCTCTATCCTGTGTGTGTCCACATGCGTGTGTGTGCATTTGTGCGCAGTGCTTGAAGTGGGAAAAAAGATTCCGGTACTCTCTTGTGCACGTTGCCATGTGCAAATTATTTACACATTTCTAGAATCAAATAACAGTATTTGGACATTGCTGGTACCACATGTTTAGTTACTTAAGGAACAATTTGCCAAACAACTTTTAACAACAATTAATAATGTTCAATACAAATTTGACCAAAAAACATTTCATTACCTGTGATAATAGTTCTGCAGTCTATTTAATTCTTCTGTTAATTAAATCCAACATATACACAGTCATATTTTATGACTTATGTGCTATATCTGTTATGTTTTTAGGCATGTCAAGTCGAACACATGTTAAGTCTTACATTATGTGACAAGCCACCTAAGTTCTGATTTAAAACAGCAGAATTCAATTTTAATGGCTGAACGTTCTGTCTTCTTTAGTTTTATTGGCCAAACTGCTGCTTGGCCTCCATAATTTGATTGGCTGGAATTCCGTAAACCCTGTTTGATTGGTCAGTCTGTTGAATCTGCTCCGCGCCAAAGACCCTAGATGGAAAGCCAGCTATCTTTAGCCAAAAAAGCTCAATGGCCAATGCTAACTCCGTGGCTCTAGCAAATAACCCATACGACAATGTATTGACTCGGAGTGGTTAAAGCAACGGCGTTTCATGCATTCTGACTCCTTCACAATGTTAAACGTTCTGTCTTCTCATGCTTAACATGGTCAACTTGTCAAAAAACGAGTTGGGCGTATTACGTAGTATTTCTGTGCTCCATACATTCTGTGATGACTGAGATGAGAGTGTGATGACCGGGATAAACCTGGGATGAGACTGATATAACTGTGAGATAACTGCTGTGAGACGCTGATGGCTGTTTTGAGACTGAGATGAGACTTTGACGACTTTAATGGGATTGTGATGAGATTATGATGGAAGTGTGATGTTTACGATGAGACTGATGGTTGTGTTTGTGTGTCCCATCTGTTTTAGAAACATTTAGATTAACTGCATGGTATTTTTCTTTGTTTTTTTATGGTTTTGTTCTCAATACAGATGAGGTTTGCATACCCAGTTGCCCCACGCTAACATTACAAAGAGGTTAACCAACTCCACTTGTCATAAACTGTAACAGAAAGAGATTCAAATGACCTGAACCACACACACTGCTACAGGCTGAACCGTGAGCGTTTACCATTCCTTTCATGGTGTTCACTATAGACCTGAGCTGTTGAGTACTGTTGACTGTTTTCTTTCAACTGCTGTGAAGGCGTGACCTTCAACTCAGTCTCTTTAAACATCTGTGATGATCAGATATGTCTTTACGTTTGCCGAATCTGATCTGACATTGTGTTGGTGTGTTATGGAGCAGAAGCTCCTATTGATGGTCATGACGCACTTGACACTCAATTCGTTTGATCAACATAGTTTAGAATTCAAATGTGAAGTAATGATCTGCCCCGTTGAAAAAAACGGCATATGCTGGTTATGTAGGTTTTGAAGCATGGTAGCTGGTTTGTGATGGTTTAAGTTGGTCCATAGCTGGTCCTAAACCCGCTCAGGACCAGCTCAACCCAGCACATGACCAGCTTAAACCAGTAACTGACCAGCTTAAACCAGAATAAACCAGCATCCATTCTTCAAAAGTTACCTTACCAGCATATGCTGGTTTTCTCAGCGGGGATAGGTTGGTTTTTATTGGAACCCTGTCTCAGGGGCAAATTACCCTCCTCCATCCCTAGCTTCACCTCACATTTACAATCGGGACTTGACTTCTGTTCATAACCCTCAACTACATTTGAATTATGTGTTACACTTAAATGTCTTTAAGAACTAATAACATTTGCTTGTTCTGTTCTGTTTACCCCAAGCGCTCCCCGCTCTTACTCATGCTGGCTGAACAGAACTGTACCACCAATCTAAACCGTATGCTCATTGTCAATCATTTTTGACGGTAGGGAACCTGACAGAACAGTGGTCTTCTCATTTCTGTCTGTCCTTCTTGAGCTCCCTTCTTTTCTCTCAGACTTCACGATTCCCCCTCCTCCCCAAGGCGGCACTTAAATCCCTCCACACTTGAACAGAAATGCGCTGCATCAGTAAATCACTCAATACGCAGCCCAACTGTGTGTGTGTGGGTGTATGAAGAATTCTGGATGAGGAGATCCCAGCCCCTGGCCGCATGGAAACTAGTTTCTCTGCATGACTGCATTATTTCGCCTTACAGCCCGAGAGTACCACAGCTCTTGCCATTTCTCACTTTCATATAATTTTGACTTGAATTCTTTGCCAACATGAAATCAAAATGAAGCCCATTTACTGTGCTAACACACGTGTCTGGTTTTATTGAGCATGTTGTGCAGAACGTTTCGATTTATAATCTTTTACAAAAATAATGTAACTTTCTTTTATGGCAAGTCGCACATCCATCTGTTAACATTTTTTCAGCCCCTCCCGTCCCACCATCTGGCTTCATTCTACTGTAGTGTGTAATGTTCACTACTTCTATTGATATTGTAGTCATGGCATGATGGAGTTGTTCCTGTGAGCGATTTTTCACCGTTCAGTGTGATTTCTCCAGCCCTCAAGTAAAAGCAAAATTATGCCAAAAAATGTGCATCAAAGTTTGATTTCAACCATTCATTTCACTATGATTTTAATCTTTGACCTGACCATACTAAACGTCAACATTAAAGATATCAAGATGATATATTTGCAGAACAGAGAAACCTCTGTGTTACCTGGTCTGAGGAATGTGTGTTTGGTTGTCCGCAAAAGTCCTGGATGAAGTCATAAGTCCACCAGATATTGCATTGTTCATTTACATATTCTATCGACAAAATACACTTGTTCCGGAAATGATTATGATAAAGATTATCAATATAATAAAGACAGGATTAATCGACATAGAGGTCATGGAAAGATTCAACATGAGAAGCAGACTATCACTAGATTTCTGATGTTCTATTTTGTCATACATAAATATATTGCTGCCCAAAAATACACACGCGCAAACACACGCACACACACATAGACAAACTACACACCAGGGTCTAATATTCTTCCTCAGCGTCCAATAGATGGGTCCCATGTGAGCAGTAATGGTTGAGTATCCCACAATGCATCAGCTGCATCCTCCTACAGTCAGACAGTAAGTGGCCATCTAAGTCTTCCTGTGGGGCGCCACATGTATCCGTGTGGTCAATACACCTCTATATGTCTTATAGTGTCAGTGTAATGATCGACTCAGTCAGTCAAGAAGATCATATCGTGAAACAAGAAAGATGACGCTCTGACAGCCTTGGCCTCCGGAGAAAAATAAAGACGTTATTTCAGGTTGTTCATACGAGATGTCTTGTTTAGTGAAGAGATGTTTTCTTTAGTTAATCTTTAGTCCTGTCAATGACAACGGTCTATATTGGAATCTATAATGCTGTTTGCTTGTCAGCATTCAGAAAAGAAGCAGCCACACGTTTCACAAAGAAGGCAAATCAATGCATAGACGTCTTTGAGAACTGTAGGTTACAAACGATATAAATAAGGAAGTGTTATGGTAAGAACTGATATGTTCGATGAATAAAAAAGGAATTAGGCATTGCGTGGCTTCAAAGGTTTCAGATGTTTTCAGTCTGTAACTGTTGAAGCGCAGAGTACGGAGGTGTAAAATAAATGTAGATTCTAGACGTCAAATAACAAAAATAATCGATCTTTGACCGCAGACTTGACCAATCTGAGCTCAGTTTGACACACTGTTGACATCTCTTCTGAAGCTCTAATGACAGACATTGGTGACATTTGTCCTGGATTTTCGAGGATACTATACATGTTTCTGTCCATGTAGAGCGTTCAGAATCATTCAAAGATTCTCATTGTAGTAAGAATTCAGCTGTTAATGTAAGAAGACAGAACTGGGTTTTAAAAAGGAGGCTTTGTTTAACGGAGCCGTTCTCTCTCTCACACACTCAGCCTCTCTTTCCTGTGTTCTTTACTTCGTTTCTGCATCTGTTACGGCCGGAGTTAGTGTCATGGCACCCTGCCAGCGCTCACAGCTGCCGCCGAGAAATAAACCAGCACACAACTGGAACGCAGTCAACGGTCGCTTCCTCGGGCGTCTACTGCGTCACCGTCTCGTCTCTGCTGACAAAACTTCACCCTGACAAGCAATTCAGGCTTTTCAATGTAAACACGAGCGAAAATCTCAAGTGACTGTATCGATATCCAAAACCTCGGTGTTTGAAAGTTGATTTTATGCTGATGACTATATTTGATAAAGAATGTCTTCCGGCAGCTGTTCTCCTTCATCTAACAAACATGACATCGACTGGTGTTTCATTTGTGACATTTCTTTTTCAATAATGAAATAGGCCCGTCACAATCTCATTGCAATTTATTTGACAAGATGCGTCATTTGTGTGAATTTCTATCATTTGTTTGTTTTAACACGATGTGTTTTCACGCCGGTGACTTTTCTCATGCTAATAATTGTAACTTTGATATGACGATTCACATCATTTTACTTTTGAATAGTTGTGAATTCTTGTGCAGTCCTTCTGTCTAATCCAGCTTAATGTACAAACAGCGTTAAAACAGATTGTGTTGGGAAAAACACTGTATCAACGTCTATGATTCGGAGGTTCTATAAAAATGAAAATAAATCAAGTAAAGGATGTTTAAAGTATGATCCGGCTACTATCCATCTCTCTCTTTCTTTACATCCATCTAGGGTCTGAACGTGAACGTGTAGTGGAAAATCTTTCCCCCGCCTGCCCGTGTCCCTTCAGCGCTGTGTATGCAGTGTGATGTACAGTCTGTATGGGAGACAGTGTTACTATGGCAACAGATAACCGGTACATGCTTTTCCACACTGGCCACAGGCTATAAAAATAACACAAATTAAAACCACAAGCGGGGTCCGCGTGGCTTGTGTGACTGCAACATGGGTTGAAACAACTCGACATTATTTCGAGAGCAGAAATGAACCCTCAGATCTGTTATGCTCAAAGTGATGATGATGGAGAGAGGTATGGAGGACCAGTCACTAATTCAGTGTGTTTGTGGAAGACGTTCTTCAGCAAATACAGTAATCAGTTTTCACTGCTCTGTCAAATTCTTTCTCATTGTAAAAACAAGCCTAATCACATCCATCCATCCATCTGTTCTCCAAAGCCACTTGTCCTGTCAGATTTCAGAAGAAGTTTTCTGATTTTGTTTAGATGAGTTCTACATTTGATCAAATCTGCAGCCATTGTAAGAGGAATGTTTCTGGCGTGTTGAAACGGTACGTTTTAAGAGCAGAGATGTATTGTTATGGTTATAGTTCATGTCAAGAATGATGGTTATACAAATCCTTCGTCAAACTCAAAGACTCATATATTTAAATATGCATTATTCACCCGTCTAAATGTAGAGTACATTGACAGTGTTCACAGATGAATCGGTGTGAAATCGGTCCAGTCCTGAAGGAATATGATCAGAGTAATAGTGTATTTGGAGGACGGCCAGCGTTCAGTTGTAAAGGCTGTGTATCAGTAATGACCTTGGCCCACAGGGTTTATCCTCATCATATAGCTCACATCATACTGGATGTGCACCAGTGTTCATGTACGGAGATTAACACCAATGAGAATATGAGGCTAGTGCCAATACATTCTAATAAATGTCTCGCATTACAAACGTCCAGCCTCTTATGGGGTATAAGGGAGATTTGTGTAACCATTAAAAAGTTAATAAAAGGGTTTTTTAACTTTCATATTGCCTAAGAGACGCGCTATTCGACACTTTAAAATAGAAAATATGATGCAATAAAGCTACTGGTTAAACTCTCCCGACTGTAGTCAAATGGTGACTTATTGCTTTTATGAAAGAGAGAAAAAAAGTGATAAAAGTTGCAAATAGTATTTAGAATAAGCCAAGTATTATTATTATCAAGTGAAAGCGGTTTAGGCACATTAAAGCGATACTTCACCCAAAATTGAACCCATCATTTACTCACCTTCGAGTTCCAAATCTGTATCAATTTCTTTGTTCTGATGAACACCGAGAAAGATATTTGGAAGAATGCTTGTAACCAGACAGATCTCTACACCATTGACTCCCATAGTAGGAAAAAAAGAGGATGGTAATCAAAAGTGCCCCAGAACGGTTTGCCGTCCTAAATTCTTCAAAATGTCTTCTTTTGTATTCAACAGAACAAATAAAAATGATAAAGTAATTTTTCCTACAAATATTATGCCGTAGTAACACACGAAAGGTATTATAATAAGAACATTTATTTTTTTAATGCTTGCTAACATATTAGCTAACATGTGATCGTAAATGGTGTTTAACACATCACATGCTAAATATATCAACAAGTCCTCCAACTCATACGACGTCTAGGCTACAGTATATAAGAATGCGATGTGCTTGTTACACACATAAAGTTTATTAGATAAACAAATACAGTTACCACAATATTATTTTATTATTGTGACAAAAATTAAGATGTTCCAAAGAAAATATTTGAGAACGTTTTAAGAAATGATTGAGAATCGCACTTACAAACATTCTTACGAACTTCCTATCGTCTATCTTTAGAACAATCTTTATAGTTTTTCTTAAGAACAGTTTTGTGAATCCAGATCCTTTAATTGACACATTCAGTCCTGTCCATACATAAAGACGAGGTTTTTAAAAAGGTTTTGAATCAGTTCCTGTAGCTTGCAACATCAGATTTAATCAAACTCTTTTCAAAAGGGAAAAGTATGGAATACTTCCTCATTCTTTGAAAATTGACATCCTGAACTATGAGCGGAAACATTCCAGTGTGCTCATCTAATCTGGAGCATCTTGTCTCGGGAATGTTTCGTACAAAAGGAAAACGAACAATTGTGTATTATAAACATGATCCGACCCTCATATCTGACAGTACCACTCCTCTTGGTCACTGTGATTGAAACCTTTACTTCACCACGTCTTTATATTGTTCTCTCACCAGTGTTGGGTAAGTTACTCTGAAAAAGTGATGAATTGCTAGTTACTAATTACATATTCAATAGTGTATTTAATTACTTTCTATATCCTCAACCTTGGTTAGTTAAGTGATTCAAGCATAGACAACTCTTAATTCATTCAAATAAACAATATAAAACTACACAAAGTACTCTTATTAACCGAAGTTGCATTAATGCGTGCATTTTAAAGTTAGGAAATGTCAATTCCACTATTGTATAAGAATAAAAATAAGAGTTATCCCTTCACTTTTTAAGTGAAAAGTAATTCAATTACAGTAACTAATTACTTGTAACTAGTTACACCCAACACTGTCTCTCACTCACGAGTAACTAAAATAAACACTCTTTATTATTATTAGCATTTTTCAGAAAGTTAACAATACATCATGTGTGGGTGCGGCCAATTCATTCGATATTCTAACTGGTCTCAGATTTGAGCTACACACAGTCTGATGATGATGAAATGAATCGATCAAATGTCTGTTATAAGTCAAACATGCGTTTTGAAACTAGATTCATTGAAAATGCCACATTTTGTCCTTTGGAAACAACTGCACCAATGAATCTTACACAACAAAAACGTGTTAAAGAAATAAATCCCCGTTTCCCTTCTCAGTGATGTTGTTTTCAACCATACAAAGATTAACAATCGTGTCTGAGCTGAGTGTTTTGAGAGTAAGGTAAGAAGATCGGGGGAAAATATTGAGCTCTTCATTACTTCCTCTTCTATAGTCCAACTGCACACAGCTGCATGGGAAGAGTGTGTGTGTCCTCATCCTCACACAGGTGCAGTGAGATCACTTCCTCTTCGCAGGGCCTGTTTCCGTAGCAGCAGTCACTTCCTGTCCCATGGAGAGATCAGGAAATGCATCCTTACCCAGCAGGGGTCAAAGGTACGAGGTGAGAGATGGTTTGTGTGGTTTTCTGTGTATGTTTCATTTGTGGTGTAGTTTTGTGTATAAATGTCTTCATTTTGTCAAACACATGTGAACTTGAGCTTGAACACATTGGTATGCGGGTGCTGGGGTCTTTGGGTGGTTTTGAGACATTGCTATGTGGTCGGTATGGTGCTTTGTGGGGTTGCTCACCTCTCAAACCCACAGACCGCCCACAGACTGCACACTGACCATCTTATATATACACACACAGGAAACCACATGATGTAAGCTCTGATTTGATTGGTTGATTCAACTAAGAGTAAGAACACAATATGTTTTTACATTTTTTTTTAACATATTCATTGTTGGATGTATTTAACAGAGATTGTCCACTGCTGCTGGTCGATTGATGTTTTTGACAGGTGTTTTTGGTTCAGTGAAGACTAATGCACGTACCCACTTTACAACTATTCAAACTATTTGAAACCGTCACCGTTTTTCTGAAACACACAGCTTCTGTGATGAGCAGTTGTGTATGATCGAGACATGTCGAAACAAAACTCTGCACCTCTGTCATTTCCCATCTGATTCTTTGGAAAATGTGTCATCTCAACAATGAGCACGACCTCACAATTCTGAGCAAAACCTCCCGTCTTCTTTTTGTAATATGGTTTTCTTAAACTGTAAAAATACTGAACGTTTTCTCTTAGCGTTTGCGTTGAAGTGTTTGTAACTTTATGGAATGTGTGTGTGTGTGTGTGTGTGTGTGCATTCCTCTGATGTTCCTCAAAGACTGTTATCTGCAGTTATGTGATGTCTGTGACTGCGTTTTCTTTCTTAAGCGTGTGTTTGTGCATCTCTTTTGCTGGCAAGAAACACAACAATATCAATCTGTGTCAGTAGTTTTGAGAAGCGTTAACATGTTGTACTTCCATTTCTGAGGGCAAAGGTTGTACGTTTGATTCATTAGTGTGAATCACTGTGACAAGTTTACATTATCAGACAGATTTTGTGTCTCAGAGGGGCTGTTTTGCATTGTAAAATGTGAAAGTACATGTACTGTACGTACGTTTGTATAGTTATGTCAGATAATATACAAGATCATAAAACATGATTCAATGTCACTGTCCGTCATGTTAATATCATGAAAACTTTGTGGGAAATTTATTTATTTATTCCATTTAGCTGCTGGTTCCTTTAAATAAAGAAAATCAACTTTTAAAGATCTTAAAATTAATTTTTAGAGATTACAGCTTTAGATTTAAATTTATCCAAAGCGATTTACAGAGAGTTCAGGGAGCAATACAGTTATATGCCATACATGAGCAATAATACAATAGGTGCAACTATTAAGTTACTAGTTTCAACAAAAGCCAGGACAATATCTTTAGATATATTATTTTAGCTCTAGTTTCGCACTATATTGCCTGTGCTTCACCTGTAAGGATTTAGATTCTAACACACATGGGTTGCATTTCCTGTTTTATAGTCATGTGTGCCGTGTCACTTCCTGTAAAGAGAGGATTTCCTGTATGTTGGCTGATGGTTTGAGCCCTGGGCAGTGAACTATGACTAAGTGTGTGTGTGTGGTTGGTAAGGCTCTAATGGGTCTGATGACCCTGATCTTTCATCTTAGACACACGCACACACGTATGTTTCTTTATATGACATAATCAAGATTTCAGGTTTCATTAAGTGGGCATAATGTGAACATCCAAACCCTTTTATACACGCACAGAACTCTTCTCCACGCCTGTCATTTACACTGGCATGTATGGAGTCAACAGATGAGATAAAGAGAACGAGCGAGAGATTGTGAGACAGACAGAGAGCGGTGCTTAATGTGCGATAAAAACTGATTCATAATATTTGATTCTGACTGCTCGCTGGAACGTCAACAACATGAGCCGATGTTCACATATAATGATGATCTTAAGTATTCAAAACCTTTGATCTCTGTGTGTTGTGTTGTGTTCTGTTTTGACAGAGAAGAGCCACTGTGTCCCCATCAGATAGCACAGAGAATCCTAGAAACATCAGACATGATACATCACTTGCAAAAGTTTGTGTTTGTTACGTTTGTGATGCGATGTATCAAACAATATGATCAATGAAAAACTGGATTTTAAAATATGCGAATGTGAGATTTCTGTGGAAGTCCGTTGACCGGGCCGTGAGAGCGAGGTGAGCAACGTTGCGTAGCGTTTCTGAATGCTGACTGTTATTGTGGACGTCACGCCCTGTCTCTCATGTGTGATCATTCAGATATCACAGACGCATGCTTGAACATGTCACTTCCACTTATGACACACTGATATGAACCTTCACCTGCACATTTCACAGCTATACCGGAAATCGGTTACGTATATTCATTTCTACTTGCGGTTTCTTACATAAGGAGTCTTGTGAATTAAGTCATTTCGATACAAAAAAAGCCCTCAATAGCTCAAATTCTTGAAATACACATACAGTGTACATGCCCACCAACGCATACCATCACTCATCCTCGAAACATCCCGAGTTCAGGTTCGTCATTCTCATTCAGGCATGTGAGGTCACTTCCTGTTTCCCTTGGGATGAGAGGGCAGCGTGAGGGAAAACCCACTTCCTGTGACCTGGAAGGAAGGATGGGAGTGTAAATGGATTGACAGACAGACATTCCTCAGAGAGACACAGTCTATGAATGATTGAATCGGTTTCTATCTGATGGTAAAGTGGAAGTGAATCACACATTGAGTAACGTTTGGGAATCAGTGCTTGAGGGAAGAATCCCTCTGAAAGACGGTGACGCATGATGGTACGCCAGTTCAAAGAGTCGCGTAAAGGCAGAAAAAAGGCTAAGCTCAGCAAACACCACGCCAGATTTGCATAGAGATACAGAACTGACTAGCTAGAGTCAAACGTGAGTTGTTTCTGAGCAGATTTCTAAAATAGAAAAGTGCAAAACTGTGTCATAATAGTATCATATGAATAAATTATTTTCAAGCCAAATGGATGAGGAACTCAAGGCTCAGACCAGCACCATAGGTTTATGAGCATTGAGCGTTTAGTGCATCTGTGATATATGTTTTATCTCTATCCAGTATGTGGACTTAATCTATTTCTCCATTTTAATTTCTTGACTCTCTCCGTCTCTTCCAGTTTACACTCTCAGAGTTAATCTGAGTTCATACTGTCTGATAAACCGTACAGAGTTAAATGAATAACTGGGTCACATCGCTCTGTTAAGAGTTCATTTGTTGCTCCACTGTCAAAGAAACGCATGTTCAGCGCTGGAACACTTTGTTTTTCAGCTAGCCGATATCCAAACATTCCTCAGATGTGATTTTATTTAAACACAAAGCAAAAGCACTACCCAAAGCTTGAGACCCCCGATGCGTGTGTGTGTGTGTGTGTGTGTTACCCTGTTAAAACTCAGGATGTCTTTTGACTTCCTGCTTTGAAACTTTTTTAGTCATAAACACAAACACAACCAGATGCGTCTCAGCCGGACACACACACATATTCACACACGTGACATAACTTCAGTTGTCATACATCCTTGATGCTCTGCATGCAGTCTGTGTTTTTACAGTCTGTCTTAAAAAATGATATTGTTTATTTATAATTATTACACGGCTCATTTAAATGCTTGATTCTGATTGGCCAGTCGCGACATTCCAAGGGTTGTTATTTTCCAATAACAACCGCTCAAAACTAATAACACCCTGTAACCCCGATGCTGCAAATCATTTTGAGAGGGGCTGTTTAATATTACACAAAAATGAATTATACATATGTCTTCAATAACATATAGGATAATATATTTACAAATGATTAAACCAATTTGCCTGTTTGTGACGTTCGAACGTCGTTTCTTACTTTAAAACCGACACTAAACGGCTTTTCCTTGCGGAAGGTCTGCATTCGGTAAAAAAGGGCTGAAAAAATATTTCAAATTCACATTTTATGTCCAGTTTTTTTCTCATGTGGCAAGTAGCCGTGTGATAAGCAGGATAATGTACAAGCAGCCGGCTGCAATAACAACCGGCTGCCTGTACATTATCCCTTACATATCATACAGCCACAGAAAAAATTAAGAAACCATTCCAAATGTTCACGTAATCTGGATTTCTAAATGTAATGTGGTCGTTTCAGTCCAGTGTCTGTTGAATTTCAACAAAATCAAACCTCAGGAGTGAAGTCATCCAATGTGAAAGACTGACAGCATGACAAGACCATTTATTTTATATTTTCCCAAATACATGTAGAAATATGACTGTTGAATTGCTTAAAAGTGAATCTGAACTTATTTTCTTTGCAGCATTTGAGGTCTGAAAAAATACAGAGCATCTTTTCTGTTATTTTCACCTGTTTCTCTGGTTTTCATTTTCTGAAAATAAATGCAAATTGCAAGGAGAAATATTGTTAGTACTTCACAGAATGAAACAAAAATTACGATTTTACCTAAACACATAGCCATAAATAGTAACTTCAGAAAAACTTGAATGATCTCTTGTTTTTTTACCTGGCTGTATATATTGTTTAAATGAGTGCTAAAAAAAGCTCCTAATTCAAACATTTCAAACATCATTTATTATTACACTTTAAGGAAAAACTATCCATTGAGTTGTTTTAATAATACATTTTATGATTTGTATGATAACCTTAAGTACAATCCATAGTAATGTAAGAACCGTAAAATCCAATCTTAGAACTCAGAAAGACAGGCATCCTTTCAGGCTCAGCAAAAAAGCATGATGTGAACAGAAGAGCCAGTCAGTACAGTGAAATGACTAAAACAGGATTGTAGACGGATTTCATCTGAGAGAGAGAGAGAGAGAGAGAGAGAGAGAGAGAGAGAGAGAGAGAGAGAGGGGTTATTGAGGGCGAGGGGTGTTGGGGGGTGGATGAAAAATGGGTCACGTCGTCGTACATGCTAACAGAAAGCCAGCGCTATGGCAACCTGACAGCGGCAGAAGATCTGTGAGCAGATGAAACTGGAACAGAATGCTAATGAGCTGACGGAGTCTGGAGACGAGAGCATTTCTCTCTCGCTCTTCTGATGACTACACAGATGTCATTGTGATCGTCTGAAAGAGACAGACATGTTTTAAATCGCTAAATAAGAACATTTTTAAAGCAACTGTGCAGTCGATTCAGTGGGGATTCATCTTCTGAACAAAACCAACACACACTGTATTCACCAGCAGCTATGCGCTTTTCACACTTGGCTTAGAGCATGTAGAAAACTCTGTGATGTGAGTGTGAAATTAATGTTTTCATAATTTAAATATAAAAAGTATGTTGTCAAAAATTTTTGTAAATGTGTATTGCTTAAAGGCTTTAATCTGAAAAGCAGCTGTTTTGTGTTGTCTACTCTACACACACACACACACACACGCGCGCACACACACACACACACACACACACACGTCCAGCTATGCTTCAGGCACAGCTGCAGATAAGTATCATACAGAATCTCACTACAGTACAAAAGCTCCTTTTTCTATCATTACACTATTAACCCGACAATATCAATGAAAAGTTACTTCAAAATACTGTCTTGAATTAATCTTAAATTTATTTTTGTTTCTATGTTTTAAATAAAGAGAAGATCCAGGATGATGTATCCCACTCTACATTACATAAAAATGAGAGTAAAGAAAGTAAAGGTGAGAGAAATGTTGCTGCTGTTGGCGTGTGTGTGTGTTGTGTGTGTGTGTGTGAGAGAGAGAGAGAGAGAGAGAGAGAGAGAGAGAGAGAGATAGAGAGATAGAGAGAGAGAGAGCTGATCATTAGACTGCAGTTGGCACACTGACCCACTACTGCAGCTCCTCGCTCTCTCTCTCTCTCTCTCTCTCTCTCTATCTATCTCTCTTTCTTTCTTTCAAATTCAATTTAAGTGTGCTTTATTGACATGACAAAATGTACTTTCGTATTGCCAAAGCATTTTCAGACGGTCTGCGTACAAATAGTACACAAACGTATACAAACGAAAAGAAATATAATTATACAAATAAAATAAAAATAAAAATAAATATAAATAAAATAAAATAAAATAAAATAAAATAATAAAATAATAAAATAAAATAATAAAATAAAATAAAATAAAATAATAAAATAAAATAAATTAAATAAAATAAAAAGTGTGATGTATGTAGTGCAACTTCAAAAAGTGGCTTATAATATATGTAAATATATGAAAACAGAAATAAAGTGTAAATTTAAAAAAAGTAAATATACATTAAAGTAGAGGAATAAAAGAATAAAGTCATGTACAGTAATATAATGTTAAGTACATATATTGGAAGCATCAGGTCAGGACAGGCAGACACATATTGTGCAGCTAACACACAGCAGTCCTTGTGTTCCCCTAACAGATACGGCACTTTCTCATCGTTTGACCGACTTTCAAACGTCTGGTGTATGGACATGATTTTTTCATAATGCATTCTGTTAGAAAGTGGAGTTCCGTCTCAGTTTTGTTGAGATGGCAGTGTGGACACAGTCTCTGGTCCTGGTCTGCCCGTCTCTATAGGGACTTCATGTCCACTGAGTCTGTAACGTGCCTTTTAGTTCTTTATCTTTCACTGTGCACAGATAGTCTGCCATACTGGATTCTCTCTTTAGGGTCAAATAACATTGCATTTTACTTTGTGGTTTTGTTTGAGTGTCCCAATGAGCGATATTGTTTCATTTGTGTTGTAATTTGGTTGAGTCTGATTTTGGCAGTATTGTTGTGGTTGAGAGCGTCAGTATTTGCTCATGTCTCTCTCTCTCTCCCTCTCTCTCTCACTCTCTCTCGCTCTTCTGTGGATTCAGTCATTTAAATCCAATACCATTAAACAACACTTTTGACCTTTGACATTTTATTGGAGAGGTCCTCTCTAAGTTGACCCCGTTAACTTTATAGAACTGTTCCAATTTATTAAATGTACACCCTTGCATACGTCATGCAAAGTGCATTCAAGGTACATTTTATTTCAGGTTTTCTGTTCCCTGGGAATTGAAACTACTGCTCTACCAATTGAGCGACACCAAACACCATTTTTCGTCTTTTCTGTAGAATCATATTTTATCTTGTGCTTAGCTTCTATGTAATTCTGCATGGATTTTATTGATATTGTAATGTAGGTGTTTTCCCCATCTCTTCTGAGGAACGCTGAGCTCTTTCTGAAGGATTTTGTTCCTCTGTCCGCTCTTTACCCCATCCACCCACGAGGTTGTGGTGTCACAGTTGGGGGTGAATTATCCACGCGCCCTGGGGCTCATTTCCCTGCGTGAAGACCATCGTGTGGTGAATGACGACAGAGATCTTTGGGTGGCAAAACACATTCCACACATACCGAAGGGGGGGCTGGGGGGAGGACTAGATGTCATCTTTATCACATTGGGCGGGGCATTAGAAATGAGTGTAGTTTGGCTCATATGCTGTTAAATTAAACCAATACTGCCGCACAAAAAAAAAAGGAATGTTTAAGCACTTAAGTCTTATATGTGTCTCAAATGTTTCTGCTGAGAAATGTTTTTCAAAAACCATACAGATGTCTCCATTAGAGTTTCAGAAAAGATCTCAACTATGTCCGCTCAGATTTGTCAAGTCTTCAATCAAACGTCAATATTAGTGAAGATCTCAATATGAACTCATTTGAATTCATGTTCATGAACAATTCTCATCGAATTGATTCAAATCCAATCCAGATTATTTGGTTTCTACAATCCACATTCAGTTTACACATCCATTCTTTTCAAGGATTTCAACGATTACGGTCGTATTTATTTCTGTTTTTTAATCTCTTAAACAACTTTAAGAGAAATATGGGAGATTAAGTTGATACTAAACTGAAACAACTGAGAACAGCTACTAGCAACATCTGAGCACATTTTCTCTGGGTCTGGGTGTCAGATTCAAGTTTTTTCATTAGTAATTGATTTTTAATTTGATATTATTAAATTGGGTTGTGTTTATTTAACAGAGAACAAAACAACTTTTCCCACAATGCACTAAAGGATCAAATCCATTGTTTAAACATACTGATGTTTGTGATGTGGTTTACCCAACGAAAATGATGTCACTTCCTGGAAGATGATGTCATTGAGGAACATGTTACAAAACTCAGAATAGAAAGTGATACCGAGGCCAGGAAAACCTTTAAATTACCACTAAAATAATATTCTCAAGAAAGCATGTTTTGTTTGAACCAAATATAGGAACAAATATAGATTATTTTTTTGTAGAAGTTTCTCAGGGGAAATGGAAAAAAGCCACAAAGAATTATAATCATACAAAATTCTCCGCTCTGTGATGTCACACACCTTTTTCATCTTTAAGCTCGGCCGTTTATGATGAGTTCAACAGTTCCTCAACACATTCATCCGTTAAGACGTCTATGAAATGCAGTGCAGTAATAATCAAAACTCAATGAAATGGATAACAATTATTAACTCACAAGCCTTAAAGCTGTAGAGCTGAAGATACATTATAATGGGGTGTGTAGCGCTATGGCTGAATGGGGGAGATGAAATCCAGCCCTCTGGTGCAGATTGGTCGACGTAGCTCATGGGTGGAGTCAAGCACACAAATACTCACACTTGTAGCTGTGAAACTCTTAGTTTGCTCACCCCGCAGAGGCGTGTGGATTTACTACCAGAAAGCAGCCTTAATTTCTGCCTGCTAAGCATTTTTAAGGGGAAAACACACCAGAAATCATCACATTTTCTGAAGAACCCTGAGGTTTTTCTGCCGTTCTTCTCATTTTGATCTCTTTGAAGACACACAGGAATAATGGGGGCTCAGTTGTCTAAAGGTGAAGCTACGGTGGACGGAAACGCCGTGGCTGAGAAAGCCAATGGTCAGGTGAGGATCTATTAAGATTGCCCTCTGGCTGGCAAGATTTTTCTATTCTGATCAACCGCCCTTTAAGAATCATGTTTATCTCACTATTCATTTACAAATGTTTTGTTGGCAGTTTTACTGCTTTTGGCAATTGGTTCCATTCATTTGATTTCTAAAGGATTGGGTTTTGTCAAATTTTCTGGGTTTGGGGTAAAATCACGAGCACATTTCATGAGAAAAAAAATGTCTTGCGCCGTCTTAGATGGTTAAGTTAGTTGCCAAAATGACTGTGGTTGTGTGTTGGCGCTGAAACTGGCAGTAACACGATTGGGGAACAAAAGGTTGCAAAGCTGCATGCAAATGATGCACCGCGCTTCTGCTGATCTGCAAACAAAGCAATGCATGCATGTGTGTGTGTGTGTGTGTGTGTGTGTGTTTGAACGCAAGGACCATTCCTCCGGTGCTTCATTAATAACCTTTCTAAAAAAAACAACCCCTCTAAACCATTTGTGCAGTAACCCCTCCCTAACTAACCATTTTCACGTTAAAGCACAAAAAAAATATTTTACTTAATATGTTTTAGAGGACTATAACACAATTTGCAGTGTATCAAAACTGGTATTTAGATTATAAGAGATGACCCGCTTGTATGGCTCTCCAAATGCATATAAATGCTAAAAAGGGAAGCGTGTTTTTGGAGGAAGAGTTCGCTTTAAATGCCGTTGTGAGACCGATGTCCCGTTTTCCTTTGTTCCTCTGGTTTTCGAAGCTGCGGGTTCTAGTTGGTGGATCCACAGCGCCCCCTTGTGCATGCAGTTGTTCTTCACTCGCTTGAGTCATAGCTTCATCCTTTAGTTTAATGCAAATTCGCTGTAGTTTTTCAGTTTGGACGTTTAGTATATTTATAATTATTATATCAATATTTTAGGACATTTGACTTTTATTCCAAGCAACGGAACCGGGCGATGCCTATTGAAATACCACCACAAATTACAGATGTTGCATAGTGGTGTCAAATATGTGGACATTAATATTATCAATTCAGTTTAGCTATACGTGGGGTAGGGCTGTATTAGGTGCAACCTATTAATTGTATTGTTTTATTCTGTCCGTGAATGTGTCATTTTACATTTTTAGTTCTGTGTTGATCCATCTTATGTTCTGTTGAAATCTTACCTACTTTCTATTACGTTTAGGAAAACGGCCATGTAAAGACCAACGGTGATGTCTCCAGCAAGCCGGAGGGAGACGCCGTGGCAGCGGACGGCAACGGGACCGCGGATGTTGCAAAGGAGACGGAGGCGGGAGATGCCATCGAGGCCGCGCCCGCCACTGATGGAGACGCCGCCAAACCCGAAGGCGAAGCGGCCAAAGAAACCAAAAAGAAGAAGAGATTCTCCCTGAAGAACTCGTTCAAATTCAAGGGCATTTCCCTGAAGAAAAACAAAAAACGCGAGGAGGGAGGCGAGAGCGCTGCCACGCCCGCTGCCGAGGAGAAAGCCGAAGACAAGCCCGAGGAGAACGGCCAGGCTGCCACAGACACCAAAGAGGAGCCAGCTGAGGATGCCGAGACCAATGAGACGCCAGCACCCGAGGCAGAGGCGGAGCCAAAGGCAGAAGACCCCGCCCAGGAGGCGGAAGCTGCGCCCACAGAGGAATCTAAATCTGAGGAGCCCACAAGATGTGAGGAGGCCCCAAAAACTGAGGAGGCCCCAAAATCCGAGGAGCCCACACAATCCGAGGAGACCCCCGCCGAGAGACCACCACTGCTTCAGACCCCGAGCCGGCCACGGAGTGACCTCACTTTTGAGTGGCAACCGGACTGTTTTTCTTTATCGTTTTGTCTTTTTGAGATTGAAATATATAAATATATATATGAAATATATATAAATATATGAGACTTGAGCCACAGTGGTAAAGTTACAGCAATACTACCGTGAAACAGACTTCTTTAAACGCACCACATTTGCTGATAACTAGTTCATGGCTTGTCTGGTTCTGATCCTGACCCGTGTGGTGTCGCTCTGTAAGAACTGGGATGGAAATGTCCTGTGTGTGGATTACAACAACCAATGGACTTTCAGCAGAAAAGCAACGTTTGGAAGAGTGTCGCTGGCTCTTCACAGTTTTCAGTCTTTTTTTGTTTAAACGTCATCTGATTTTCAGGGCTGAGACAAATGGTCATCTTAAGATTTGGTGAAAGGACAATGTGAAGCCTCTAAAGGGTTTTCTTTTCTTTTCTTTTCTTACATAGCTCTACATTCCAATTTGTTAGCCCTGAAAACTGTCAGGAGTGGATAGCTTTAGTCTTTTAATCAGTTTATAATGATGTTTTTACAGTTTTAATCGGATCAGAGAGGTCGGTCGGATTCATGTACACATCTCAACGTCTACGACAAAGGGGAATTAAACCACTGCTTTTTTCAAATATATATTTTTGTTCTGTTTTGTCTCTGTACATACATTTTCTGACTCTTTATTTCGCTAACATTTCCAGATGTTATTAAAAAGATGTTGTAAGATTAGGCCAAATAAATGTTTGACCCTCTCTTTCGTTTCATGACTGCACCCTTGTTCGTTTTTCTGGGATCTACGGATGAAGTATTTCTATGAATAATTTAATAGGGTAATTATCACCCTTTAGACATTGTTTGACACGTTATGACACTGGCTGTCATTGCCGATGTTCTATTATCTTTAAGCTTCAAGATCTGAACAAATGGTCCCGTCGGATAAGTCAGATACGTTTTGTTACCATTTGCACTTTAAAGAAAACACAAAATTTCCAAGACCTAAAGCATGAAGAATAATGCAAAGGCTCAGGTGAGACACTGTGATGTGGTCTCATGTTGAAAACTAGGTTGTGGTGGAACCAAGGTAAATGTGTAATTATAAATAGGCTACAAAAACCTATTATAGTTAGACCGTGTTTTTTCGTAAGTAGTGAGAATTGTTTTGACCAGGTTTAAAAACAAGAACCCAGGGTTAAAGCTAAGCTGATTTTAACAGTCAAGTACTTGCATTTCAAACTAAATAGTGTGGCGAACAGCGCCATCTGCTGGACCACATAAGTCACTAGAGACCACCACGTAGGCCTACTACATACCCACACTCGCGATTCCTGAACTTGGTCACTTGTATACTTTTATGACGTATTTCCTGTATTTGGCACAAGCGTTGAAGTGTGTCCGATGGGGTTAGATAAGTAAACAATTCCTCATTTTAACATTTGACATGTAAATTCCCGCTTGGAAATCCATCAACACAAATAAAAAATGGTGATGTTTCTAATTAAGTTGCAAACGTTTTACAAAATACACATCTGCACCTGTAGTAAGTGTCCTTTAGTAAAGTTTTGATTGATTGAATACAATGATAATGGAATCGTATTGTTTTAAACTTCTCTATTTATTTAAAACATTAGTCAATAACACATGTGTATCACATCACATAAAAATATAGTATACTTTAGTATTTACTATAGTTAATTGTAGTATATTACAGCTGTAGAATATTATGGTAACTATCACACTCTATTAACATACTACCGTATTATAGCTATAGTCAATTCCTACACTTTAGTAAATATTAAAGTGAACTACAGATTTATAAAGGTAAAAAAAGGTACTGTATCTAATAAATTTGCTTTACAGTTTGCTTAAATAAATATTATACTCTATTATATTTTTTTAATGTAGGATTGTACAAAATAAAAAAGCTAGCTTCTTTTTTATAGTCACTTGTAGTGTACCAAACTACTTTTTCAGATGGGTAGCTCTCTATCCATCTTCAAAACACAATTGAAAACATACTTGTTTGAAATGTATTATAATCTTGCATCTTGTCCTGTATATTTATATTTGTATGTTTGTTTAAAAATGTATTTTGGCTTGAAAGTGCTCATTGTACAGCGACCTTGAGCTTGTAGAAAAGCGCTATATAAAAATAAACGTATTCTTCTTCAATTTCTCCATATATCAAAGAAAACAAGTAACGCTACATATCAAAACAACAATAGCAGCGGAGATGATCCTCCCAAAATGGCGGCGCCACTGCAACATGCAACACAGGACGTGACGTCAGCTTCACATTCTCTATAGAAGGTGAGTGTGTATTGCACACTGTTGTAATGGCACATGTGTAAATGTTTAGAAATAAAGCTTCACGATACAGCCTGTATTTATATTTCAGAATAAGCACATTTGTCATATGTTGAGGTGTCTCGTTAGTCTGATGATCTGATGTACGCTACTGTAATGAAAATGAATGTAACTCACTCACAAATTCCTGACTTTTCATAACTAACCGTTTACACGCTTGAGACATTTGCGTTCTCAGAATGTACTGTGAGACTTTAGATACAGTTTAAACACAGGGACTGGTAAGTTACTGTTTTATCTTTAATATGTGATAACTCCCTATTCATTTAATAAAACGTTTGGGCACACCAACATTGCGGCGCGGTAGCTTCAGGGCGTCATGAGCAATCCAGTCCTTTATATAGATCAGTGGTTGTACCTTAAAAACAGAGAAAGAACAAATGAGTTTATTAAAAGAATGTTCAAAAGTATGTTTTGTCAAGCTCCTTATTTAACAGTAAGCTTTTTCTTCTGGTGATCTCTAGATTTCTTTCCAGCTGGAAGCAGTATGTGATATACTCATATGTGAGTGTTTCTGTAGCTTAATTCAATGCATGTCGCTTTTAGATAAATACGTCCAATGTATAGCTCACGTAACTCATATGGTCTGCACAGTCTAGGTCATGAGGTGGAGATAAATAGTTGAGCTGCAGAGATAAGAATTCTAGATGTGGCATTATGCGGCTAGGAGTGGAAGTATTTTCTCAATCTTAAAATGATTTTATTTATGAATGTTAAAGACATAACATGCTATGTCATGCGTTCTGACTTCTTTACAATGTTGAACGTGCTGGCTTCTCGTGCTTAACATGGTCAACTTGCTCAAAATCAAGTTGGATTTCTGACGTAGTATTTCTACGCTCCTCCAGCACTCCAACTTGTTTCGGAAAGTTCAATCAGTCTATTCCTTTTATTGGGCAATTCTCCCGGAAAAGCACGGCAAGGCGAAAAAAATAGCCAGCCCACACGCCAACCGACAAGCATAGGAAGACCCGCCTACCATCAAGATTGGCTGCGCTGTGGGTCTGCACTGCGAGTTTGAGGTGTGTTTGTTTGTTCACAGCATTTCAGTAATGGATGTTTGTTATATAAACGGTGGCTATAACGCTGGATTTGGAGATCTCTTGAAACTGATAGATGGCGTGGTCCCGGTGCTAAAACATGCCGAACTGCATGCAGTAAGTCAAACTAAGTCATATGTCTGTGTTTTGTTGGCAATCGGCGTGTACGTGCATAATGTAAAAAAACACGAAGGGATTAATGTGATGATTCAATTCAAGTTTATTTGAATTGTTTAGAAATGTGTTGTGTACTCGTGCTGTAGTCCCATCACTCTCCCAGTCCCACCTCTAGCAGCTCGTGTTTTTCCGGAAATAACCGTACAGGTGTATCTCTCTTTTATAAATGTGATCAAACTAAACACTCTCAGAAGATACGACGTATGCTATGCAAAACTACTGTAAAGGTACTCAAGATTAATATGAGATCGGCAGAAACTGATACGCGATCTTTAAGTTCTGTTATTTGGAGAAGGAATGTTAGGCTTGTGATGAAGGATTTTGTTTCACAGATCTGGCAAACCTGCCAAACTGGCCGATTAACACTTAAGAACAAGCTGACTGTGTATGATTATGAAAACATATTTGTTGTTGTGTATTGTGTAAACTCAAACATTATGTTGGCTACACAAACACATGACGACAACGAAAGGGTATTCAATTGTTTTGAGGGTTGAATAATGATTTTCATGTATTTCTGATAAAATAAAGAGTACTTACAGATTACGGGTGAAGTGGCTTTACAAATCTGGACATCCGCAACTACAAAAGCAATATTCAATAGAAACATTATTTTGGCATGTGAATATTTTAGTATTTCATGAGATCATTGAATAAATATTTCTCAAGTGTTGAATGAAATTGTACAGCTCAAATTTAAACATCTTTTGTTTTTATATGAACGTTATTATGGTAGGATCTACATATACGCAGCATACTTGGTACAAAAGTCTCAATTGCTCTCGTGTAATATTTCACCTGTCTTTGATATCCTGTCCTTATGCTTTACACAGACTTTTTCCAGTTGCGTTTTCAGCTCCGAAACTGATTTCGTTACATTTTCGAATGTCACGACGTCATTAACATCCTTAGATGGGCTTGTGTGCAAAGACAGTCCAGAAGTGAAAGAGTAATTCTGATATTGGAAGAACAAACAATACACTGTATTAAAAACAATCCAGCTCTGTCGGTGTAAACCCTCCTCTTGATTATCGTCATGTTTTTGTACCTGGAAGAAATAATTGTAGTCTTCCGTCTGTAGAAGAGGTTCCAATTGATCCTCTTTCTCCTGCAGATGATGGATCTCGGTATTAAGCGTCTGTATGTGGTTCTCTGCCTGCGCCACTTCTTGCTTCATGCGAGTTGTGACACCTGCTCGTACCAAAGCTTGTCTTTCCTGGATTATGTTGATCATCTCTGTAAAAATGTTATCAGTTTCATTCACTGCTTCTAATGCAGATCGCTGTTAGAAGACAAACAGAGAATATTGGAATCATAGTCATTATAACTGATTATGATGATCATTATTATAATTCAGTATTAATTTCAGTAATGTCGGTGCAGAAACGCCTGCCTTGCATGTGTTTGCAACTGCAGGTGTCAATACTTCCAGTGCTCAGTTGACTGTCAAGTAACACTTACCTTATGTTGGTTCACAGCTTTCCCGAAGTCCTCCACTTTCTTCTGTCTCTTCGTCATGTAACGTTTGATATTCCTCCATCTTATTTTTAGCTCTTTCTGTAGATGAATGTGCAATACAAACTTGCTACAAACGGGTCGTCACAGTGATGACATAGAGGAACCATTTTGGGTTCCCCAAAAAACAATTTATTCAAAGGAAGGTAAGAACTATTTCTTTCGTACTTTTGGCTAATCTATAGAACCCTTTTCCACGACAGGGAACCCTTTGGAAAAGGTTCTTTTGATGTTTAAGGTTCTTTATTAAAATATATTCAGCCAAAAAATTTTTTCTATGGCATCGTGAAGTGGGGCTGCACAATATATCGAAGTTATCGAAATACAGCAAATGTGCATGAATCATTAAAAAAATTCTCAAATTTAGGATAGGCTTAGCACATTATACGGTAATCAGACACTATACTCTATGTATATGTTGCATGAGTTCAACCTACAGTTCAAAAGCAACCTTTATTTAGTTTAAAAAAATGTCGTTTACAGTTTAAAAATAGGAATCAGAAACAAAATGTTACCTGTTTTTCTACCATTTCAGCAGCAGCTGATATTGTTTTATGCCCCTTATGCTTGTCTCCGGTACAAAGCACACAGATGCACTTCCGGTCATCTTGACAATAAATCTCCAGAGCTTTGTGATGTTCAGAGCAGATCTGCTGCTGTAAACCAGGTTCCACCAGCTTGTGTTTCTTGAATGTTTCAGACGCATAATGAGGCTGGACGTGAATTTGACAGTAAGAAGCCAAACACACCAAACAAGACTTGATGGCTTTTCGTTTTTGTACCCTGCAAACATCACACCCCTCATCTCCAGGACCGGCTTTTGGGGCATAGTTCACTCCCTTGACAATCTCAGCCAGTACCGTACTTTTGCTAAGAGTTGGTCTCTGATTAAAGGTTTGCCTGCAACTGGGGCAGCTGCAAACTCCGCTCTGAATTTCCCCATCCCAGACCTTCTTAATACAGTTCATACAGAAACTGTGCCCACAAGATGTGGTGACTGGGTCCTTCAGTATATCCAGACAGATTGGACAGTTTAAAGGATTTTGAGCATCAGACGATCCTTCCATTTTGATGCATTTAGTTCAGACTTCTGGATTGGCCAAACTTTTCTGTTGGTCTGGTTAAAAACAAAGAATAATGAAACAATATAGTACACTCTTAAAAATAAGGTGCTTGACAATGCCATAAAATAACTTTTTGTCTAAATGGTTCCATAAAAGTCCTTTCCAGAGAGATCCAAAAGACATTTCTGTTTCATAAAAGATACTTTGTGGCGATAAAAGGTTCTTCAGATTATAAAAAGGTATGAAAGAGATTGACTGAATGGCTCTTTGTGGTTCTTCTATGGCATCGCTGTGAAGAACCTTTTAAGAACCTCTAATTTTAAGAGTTTATGTTTCGTTTGAGAAAAGCAACTAGTTCTATATGAATTCGAAGTCCCTCAAACCACTCCATACCTGTAAAGTTATTATTAATGTAAAAGAACTTACTCACATTTACTGAAGAGAGAAGGAAGGTTTTTCTCAAAGGCTAACAATCTACTTTCAGTTTTGTTTTAACAAAACAAGTCGACGGTGCATCGTGCGTCAATGTGTCAACAATGCGTCAACATTTCTTTAAACAAAGGAAAAGGGTTTGTTGGTAGGATCAGAGCCATTGAAAAACAGAGTTGCGACACTCGCACGTCCGTTGGAACGAAGTAGCTCTATAGTCCCAAACATTGCATTGAAGCCCATTCATTTCACTGTTTCCCAAACACATTCGCACGTTAAAGGATTAAATACATCTCTGTAGAACTGGTGTTTTATAATAAGTAGGGATACAACGATTCCTCGAGTAATTCGAATACAAAAAATCTTCGAGGCGTTTAATCCATTTAACTACAGTACACACGGAGCACCACGTTTCCCCACAGGCCATGATTAACGGTACTGACGCACAGCCCGCAAGACTCTGGATATGTTACGTAAACACAGAAGACACTGCAGAATAAATTACAGAAAAATCAACTTGTTTTCATTTCTGTTGACAACCGCGAGACTGCGACAAATAGTGTGTGTGCGCGTTAGAATGGTGAGAGAACATTGTGCTTGGTACGTTCCTTATCTTTAAGCCAAACTTTTAGGTTTCAGAGTTGAAGCTAACAAATAAGCGTCTTAAGACGACCTGCCAAAATAAAATCCGGTTAACTACAGTAGTCTTATGTGGACAAATATATTACTATTTAATATAAAAAATAAAAAAACAAAAGATTGATAAACTAATTTAGTTTTAGAAAACTAAATGTATCATGTATAAGCTGAAGTTAGTTGCTTTCCTTTGAAATTATTCTTTCTATTTTTATTTAGGTTTCTTATTTATATATTTGTATTATATTGCATTTTTAATGTAATATGGCAATGGAATGTACTAAATGGGTTTAGTTTTCACAGATATTATTGTATGCAATTTCAGCAATAAAAATTATATTTTTTCTAAAAAGGAAACAAATTAGTTGTTCGTTTTAAGAGACCTGTCTTGTTTTCTCTTGTATATTTAGTATTGCTCTTTAATAATAAAAAGTACTTGTTATCCGAATACTCGATTAATCGATGGAATAATTGGTAGAATACTCGATTACTAATTATAAGGATGTTTTTTTAAACAAAATATTGTTTTCCTAAATAAAAAAGGCTTTTCTGTGTGTCTGTATGTGTGTGGTTGAATGGTTTTCTATAAAGACTGCTCATTATAAATCATAAATAAAATGATTTCTACCTGTCCCTGTATAAAATATATAATAAAATCTCTTACTGACTGAAAGTGTTTGTCTAGTTGTTTTTCAGCGTTCTTTGTGGTGCATTTACTTGCAATGATTGATTTGTATTGATAATCTCATGTGAATGTCCGTTGGTATGTACTGATGACTGTCATGAATCCGCCTAACTTGTATTTCTTGGTCTTGAGGCGGAATCGGAATCGGACAGGAATGTTGGAGAGAGACTATTTTGGCACCTATGGTTGCCATATTGTCAAGTTAGTGTTAATTAGTTTATCCCCTGCACCTGTCTTGATTTGGTTTATATTGACCTTGTGTCTCTTGTCTTGTGCTGGTTCATTGTTTGTGTCATCCGTGGGTGAGTCCTGTGGCTTGTTTAGTTCTCGATAGTCAGTCTAGTCTTCTAGTCTAGTAGTCTAGTCTAGTCTAGTCTAGTCTAGTCTAGTCGTCTAGTCTAGTCTAGTCCTTGTTCTGTTTCCATTACCCCCTCATGGGTGTTTGTTTGTATTTATATTTATTAAAGTCTTGTTAACCCCTTACCTGCTGTCTTGCATTTGGGTCCTCTGTCCCTCACCACCCTCGTTCATGACAGATGACCATAAGAAACCGATGAATGAATGCATACTGTTAATGTATTGCACATTATGCATCCTTCCTAGTCAAATTAAACACACAAAACTGATTAGTAGTATTTCTCTAACACATCAGACACAATGTTATTATAAATTCAATCAACATAGTAATCAGTGCATATATTTGTTGCTATTTAGTGTGTCGCAACTCTGTTTTCCACGGCTCTGGGTAGGTGATCGTTGCAGGTACACCATGTGTGTCATTGCTTTACAGACACTAATAATGCCATAAGATAGTGAGATGGTAATGTTTCATGGTGATGTAATTGTTTCAAGTGTAATTAAAAAAGCACATTTATACACAAACAATATCCATTGTCACAGCTGTTATTGCATGTTGTCCTCCAGGTTGTATGTCCTCCGTGCTGTTATAGATCTATGAGGATGATTTGTTTCCACACAGCTTCTGGTGCGTTTACACTTCACATTTTCAGCACAAAACAGAAAGGTGAGTTTTGTTTTCTCTGTGTGCTCTAGCGGGAATTATATGAACGTAATAGTCTACATAAGTTTAGATAAAAATTCTTAATTCGACAAAGAGAAGCTGTACAGTTGTATTGATAATAAGGACTTGTTTGTGTCTGCATATCCATATCTAACTGTTTGGTCCCTTATTTACATCTCAGCATGGCATGGGCTAAAAATTACAATCCGAAGTGTCCACTAGATGGCAACAGAGTCCAGATATTACAGTGTGGCTCCTTCATTTCTTGGCTAGGTCTTCTGTGTAACACAGACCAGTGCACTGCACGTGACCTCTTTCATGAATGCAAATCACCAGTAAATGACACATTTAATGCCTGTCTCTAGCTCCCACAACTCTGAGTTGCCAGATTTTTGCACTAAATCAGACTCATAAAGACGCATGTGGAAGATCAGACTTCATGTTTGTACAGTAGCACATATTCCATTCGTTCTTTCTTATTATTGAACGAGAAGCCTAACTTAAATGTTTCTGTGTGACAGACTTGGCAACTTTCTTTTAGGAGCTTTGAAATGAATGAGCTGGTCCAGCGATCGTCTGGAATCCTGATCCGATTCATCCATATCAAAACAGACTGGTGCCGGTGGGACATGGCGCCGTTTTCAGTCTATCAGCGTGCAGATCTATCACGACACCTTCTGTCTTGAGCTTTATCTGTGAATCAGCGTGAGCTTGAACGGATGATGTCCAACAGCATGAACAACACTGAGCAACTTTTTGAAAGCCCATATTTTCTCATAGGCATGCTCGGTTAATCTGAAGTCATTCAAAGGCTGTAAGTTTAAGTGTCTCGGTGGTGTAGTGTAAAATTGCCTACTCAAAATACTATATGTTTCCATAAATGACAGAGAAGTTCTGGCATGAAACTCTAGATGGCGCAGTCCTAAAGTCTTTTCAGAATCCCTCCTCCTTCCCCAGCTCCACATGTATAGATCTGCTACAAGATGATCACGTGCTACATGTATGCAGGGTTTATTCATATATGTAATGTCTTTATTGTATTTGTCTTAAAATGCAATTGGTTTAAACTATTATATTCAATTATATTAATCTTGTTTTTTGAAGAAAATAAAGATGTTTTTCATTCTTTTATTTTGATCAAAATATTGATATAAAGGAAACTGTTTTTCCCAGGTACAAGATGTTCTATTACTTAGTTTCTTTTCTATTTTGTTTTGTAAATTAATGTATTATAATTGTCTCACTAGAGCACATTTCTAACAGTCTCGAATACTTAGAAAAAACACACAGGCATGAACTGTATTTAAATATGAAGGTACCTTGTTTTTATTTTCAGATTCAGCATACAGTTAAAGTATGCATACTAGACAGACTGTACCACAGTATGAGAATAGTCAGTCACACTGTATATAGCTCAGCATCTCTTCGAAAAGAAAGTCGTTGGCACTGCCGCTTCAAGTAACGTAAACCCTTCATTTAGAAATAACTATTAAAAATGTGATTCATTGTGACTCAGTGTTGTTTCAGATGTGGACGTTCTCCAGAAGCGGTGAATGAGAGCAGTCATTACCAAACACTCGTAAAAACCACCTCAATGTAAATCAGCTATGGGCCTCATTTCGAAAAAAAGAACGTCTACTTGCTTTTTATTTAGAAGGCTGTATAAATTCCCAGCCGACTATATAAGTGCCAGGGTGGGCTGTGTATGTGTGTGTGCATGCTTGTTTTGATACAGTAAAACCTTTAAAATGACACTCATCAAGATGGTCCTCATTAGTCAAAATTGTTTCATAAATTCCAAACAATGTTTTAATTAAAATCTTTAAAAAAATGCCAAAAGGTGTGTTTACGAGTATGTGGTCATTTGAGTCATTAACTATAAAATGAATAAATCGGATTAGTGGTGCTTGCCTGTCCAAACCTCATCCTATGATGCCAGTGTTGCTAAGGGGGTTGCTAAGGTGTTATAGGCAGCATCGACTTAATGTTTGTCATAAAATTGCTTGAAATGAAAACAAACTTTCTGTGATGTCTAGACTTCAGAAAAAGTTTCTATTCGCTCTCTACTTATTCTCATTGATGTCTTATAAATGAGATATCTCATCTGTAATGTTTACTTCTTATAGGCATTCATTCCTTTGTTGCAGATCTGGGATTTTGTAGCAGGTTTTCTCTTTCATCGGGCTAAAATCATCCTCTTATTACTTGGATGAGTAAAAGCAAGCCTCTCTCCAACAAGCTGTCGATTTGAGGTATGATTCATGTCTGTTTCGTAAACATCATGAGGTGAAGTTGAATATTCAAGGCTAGGAGTTTGTTCACATAATTGCGATGAATAATGAAAGTGAGCGTTCGCATCCCCTTCTGTCCAAAGTTTGTCATCAAGGGCAAATTAGTTTCATGCCTGAAGCAATAAAACAGCCCTCATCTGTCAGGCTTCTTCATCACGCCACACATATTTCATAAAGGAACCGTGGCCTTCAAAACACACACGGGTCAGATTTCAGATCTTTTGAAGGTTTTTACAGGCAGTAAATCAGAAGATCAGGCAGATTAATTTAGTGTATTTTGGAAAACTGCGAGCATGCAGTCAAATATTACCGGGCTTTGACCGCTTCTGTTTTATCACAGGTTTTGAGTTCTCAAACAACTATATCAGATTTTGTGTTTACATTGACCTCGCCTGATGTTGGCAGGACAAGCTTTTTTAATCATAGAATTCATCAAATACCCAAACTTTGTTCTCTTCATGAATGTGGTCTTAAGAGTCATTTTGAATGATTGCTATAGCTTTACCGTAAACTTCTATCATTTCAGTATGTGAACATCAAACCCAAAACGTCTATATCACAGCATAATGAAGGATTACTCCACATAATAATTTATTTTGGTCTGTCATGTACACTCTTAAAAATAAAGGTTCTTAAAAGGTTCTTTACACTGATGCCAAAGAACCTTTTTTGGGTTCCACAAAGAACCATTCAGTCAATAATTCTTTAAAGAACCACCTCTTTTGTTATCTAAAGGACGTTTTTTTAACCACAAAGAACAAAGGTTCTTGGGGTGTTAAAGGTTCTTTATGGAACCTAAAAAATGTGTGAAGCATCTTTATTTTTAAGAGTGTGCAATATATTTTGACAACATGTATTAATCCTTGTTAATGTCAGTTAATGCCAATAGTTTATATTAGTTCATTAACTAATGTTAACAGATGCAACTTTTGATTTAAAAATGTATTAGTAAATGTTAATATTAATAAATATGATCAAGATTATAAAAATAAATCTTTAAAGTTTTTGAATTCATATTTTTTACCCTTGTCTATCAAATAAACACTTAAAAAATCATGTTCGTACTTTTATAATTGGTAAATATATATATTTTTTAAACCTTCACTTTGTATATGTGTTTATGTGGTGGGCTATATGAGACCAGTTTTACTGCACTTATGCTTTTTGTTGTCCTTATGTTGTTCAATTGCTTCCATTGTTTATCTCATTTGTAAATCGATTTGGATAAAAGCGTCCCGGACAGGCCTTGGTTAAATTAGGAGATTATTTTTTAAAACATACTTTAGAAAAAACATTACGGGTGGGCATCTTGAGACAAAACAATCTCACTGATATATTTTAAGATAAGTCAGTGCAAGTTGTTTGATTAAGACACCTCTAACATTTAAATTAGTCTGGGACTAGATTTAAACCCTGTCTGGGAAACAGACTAATATAAATGTTTGAGACGTCTTGATCGAATACAATTTACACTGACAAATCTTAAAATATATAAGTGTGATTTGTTTTGACTCATCAGTAATGTTTTTCTTAAAGTATGTTTTTAAAGACAATTTAATTATTCTAATTTAACTAAGGCCTAGTCGTGGTTTAAAAATAATCCCTGTCTGGGAAACCACTCCTAAATGTAAATGTTCTAAAGCCTGTCTGTTTGTAAAAGTTCCTCAGCAGTGCCACACTGTGGCGGTAGATGTTCATTACACAACTCAGGCAAATTAACCAAGAAGGATGTTATCAAATAGATGTGTCTGTTTAGAAAAGCCCAGACAATCTTAGCATCATTCTCATCTCTTCCTGCACTGTAGCAGGATGATGTAAAACAGGATGAGTAAATTAAATTCTTTCTCAGTCTTTATAATAACGCTGTTGATTTAGGAGCAGATTTAAGAAACCACAACTCTGTGTCTTTTAACCTCTCAAGATGTATTAAGACTTCACTCACATCAGGCTAAAAGCTTCTTTATCAGCATCCAGAATAGAGACGCTGGGGAGCTGATAACCTCAATATATCAGAGAGATCCCTACACATGCACACAGCAGGGATGAGCGCTCGTCTCTTTATGAAGACCACACACCGACTCAATATACATACAAAATGCAACTCTCTTAAGAAAACTTGTGACATTCACGCTTTGAAACAGTTTCTCTGTTTGTTTCAGCATCATGACCAACCCTAGAAATCTGAATTCCGACTTTATTGCTTTGATGTTGCATACTTGTTGGTATGTATGCCTATAAGATGGAGAGGTGTCATTTTAATCATTAGAAACTCGTGTGCTTTATACTGTACCTTTGAAACATGTATGTCAGCGTTTAGCACGTGAAAAGCCTCAAATTTAACAGCCGTGCACCGAAAGCCACAAAACTCCAGGCCTGTTTTCCTAAGGATATTGAAGGGAGGTGGAAAAGATTGAGAGAACATGATACAGGCTTCAAGTTCCTGGCAATTTTGTAGCATTGTTCACCTGGTTATTAGGGAGGCCTGTCTGCTTTTCCTGGAATCCCATTTAAGCTGTTGAGGTCCTCTTTGTGCCAGTTCAAATGACTTCAGAATGTCCTTCACAGAGACCAGCTATCAGCTCGACAGCAAACCAGCGTTAGGCTTCCCCTGACAAACCGTACTTGAACATTTCAATATGATTAAAAAAAATACACAAATAGAAAATAAATATGCGAGTATGACAAAATATTTACATTTGAAGTATATGCAATTATTGAATCAGAATATTTTGAATATTAAAGTATTCAGTATCTGTATCACAGAAGCTCTATAAGATTCACACAGTTTAAAACACAATTGCCCTGTTAAGGACCCAACTGCTTTAGAATTGGTCTCTCCTGTGAATCTTTAAAATAATATTTATTTTAAACTAATGATAAACTAATGTATCATCGGGGTTGGGAATCCGAGGGCAGCTGAGAAAATCCAGAATAAAGAGATGTTAGGAATGTTAGGAATCTCAGAAAAGATACAGAAAAATATCCAAGTGTTCAGATAGCAATACAAATAATATGTGTGAGAGTATCCACTGTACATCTTGACAAAATATTCATTTGAGTTTAGTTAAAAATTGTTTCCAATATAAAACAGTCACGTTGAAATAATTGAAAAATAAAAACATTTCGGAGGAAGATGAGAGGAGTTGGTCTCACCTGTAGCACGTGTAGTTATGGCAGAATGGAGGCGGGGGGATGGACAGGAGGCGGTCCTCGAGGTAATGTAAGCCAGGTGCTAACATGACAGATAGCACATTTCAGTGCTGGGAAAAGAGGAATAATGTAATGAGAAGCAGTCCCAGATTCCCTCTCACAGCTGGCCTGACTTACACATGTGAGGGACCATGTCAAATACTTACGGCCACCTTTGGACACATGATGGAAAATCCACTTTATTTTGAAACCCAAGACCAGTGGTTGTCTTAAAGGAACAGTTTACCCCAAAATATAAAATCTGTCATTATTTATTTACCCTCATGTCAATCCAAAGCTGCACGACTTTCTTTCCAGTGCAACAGATGATGATGGTTTTCTGATTATGTCTGATAGTAAAATGAACCATGAATGTGTGTGTACATATTGTTCCTTTAGCTCGATTTATAGAATATACACAAAGATTGTGTTAAAAAAGTCCAGGGAACACATACTGATAAAATATCAGTCTGCGCTTATATATCAGGGTAACTCAAAATATTTCATCGTTTTAATGTTAATGCATAAATGACGTTGTTTGTTTTGTTTACCAGTTTCTGGGTATTTTCTTGTTCTCTGTTGATCGTTAATTAAAGGATAAATGTCACAGAGCTAGTATTTATATTGTGAAACGACTGCTTTTGTGCTGTGACAGAACGTTACTTACAGACATTCTCAGAGAAATTATAAAGAGAGAGCACTTGCTATAGGATTCATTTACCTGTCGGTCTCACGAGAAAGAAAAATGACAGATGAGACCTCTTTAAGATCTCAATTATTTCTCCTAGACATCAACGAGATTAAAGTCCCAGTGAAATAAAAAAATGCAATTCCTATTTTTTCATGAAATATTTCAGCGTTTATTGTAAATATAAAAATGAGGGTCATTCTCTTTTTAAAATTTGTGTGCCCTCATAATCTTCAGTGACGAGCCATTTTAAATGACGTGTGTTAGACGGCTTGGGCGGAGCATCCGTAAACTCCTCCCCTTTAACTGTCTGCTGCAAGTTTCATTTTAAAATGCAACGGCTGTTTTAATACATCCAATCAAATCGCAGAGAAAGACGAAAGCCACGCCCACTGTTTTACATTTTATGCAGAAACACGTCAAAATACGGAAGTAAAAACGATCTCAACTTCTGGTTCACGGGGACTTTAAATACAGAGCAAATGGAAACTTCTCATCGGTGTTTAAAGATATTTCTCCTGAGAAAAAGAGTCAGAAATCTGACAAATGTTTCAGAAGAGATGTCAAATATGTCTCAAACTGGGCTCAGATTTGTCAAGTCTGCAATCAAAAGTTAATATTATTAAAGATCTCAAGATGAACTCAAACTTTTCCCATCAAGTTTACCCATCTACATTCATTTTACACCTCCACACTCTTTCAATCTAATATTGTCTAATCTTTTTTATTTCTTTAAAGCCATTTTAAGAGAAACATCCCAAATGTTTTTACTTTGAAACACAACCAGTAACTCCATCAAATCTCCTGATTTATGAAAGAGCAACATCTGAGCAATAACACTCTTATCTGGTTATTTAGTTTTCTCTGTAAACATGCATTAAAAAGTCTGAACATTTATGATCCTTATTGTTTACACTAGGACGAACTGCCCAACCAAACATTGACTGAAGACTGTAGTCGATGAATGAGTAGCGTTAGATGTTGGCTCCGGGTATGTAGAAAGATTCATGTATAATGCACACATGAGGATGGACAGGTCTCTGTAGGGCATTATGTGTCTGTTAGAATTGGCTGTTAAAGATTGGCATGGACATTAAGTCCAAGAATCTGACCCAAAAACCCTGTGGCATGACCTGAATCTGTCCAATCTGCTTGCTCTCAATTTAGTTTGTGTGTTTTTTCTTATACCAATTTTGTAATTTCATCAGTTGCCAACAGTTCACTAAGCGCTGACTAAACATGAGGGCGTGTGCACATGTTCAAATGAAAACTTAAGTGTTTATAAATAAGTTTAGTCATTTATCGTCCAATTACCAACAAACTGAATGGCAAACATATAAAAATATGTTTGGGTATATATGTGCCAACATGAACCGGTGGTGTTTCATGCCTTCATTCTCACAATCCATTATCCAAACTACACAAATACGTGCATCCCAGACTACATTTGCAACAAGGCTAAATGTATTTTGTGCTCTCAAACGCATTATTATACTGATCACATAACTTTACAGCTTCTCTGAATCGTTTTACAGTGGGCTCACTTAATAGGAGAAATAAAACTTGACGTCTCTCATATCCGTTTACAAGGTCGTATGTCCCCTGCCTTGCACTCTTTGGTCTTAAAACAGCAACGATTGCCGTCTATAAACTCTGCTTCTCCCTCATACACCAGCTGCTGTTGTGTATATTTGTGGTTGTACGGCACATTTGGCCTCCCTCCTTTATAACAGACAATGATGGAATAAAACATCATGTGTGATATAGTTAAACAGCACCACATGTATCAGAATCAACATTTATTTCCAGTCTCAAGAACAACCCATAAATCACATATTCAGTAAATAATCTGTGACAATTAGAGTATCATACAAGTTTTTGATCGAGGTGTTAGGTACAGGATCAAATGAGTTAAAGGTGCAGTTTGTAACTTTTTTGCAGGAAAATATCCAATAAGCCAGTGTTATAGATTTTGTTCAGCTGAGTACTTGCAATATCTCAAATGTTTCCAACTACTTGTAAATCTTGAGAAAATTGCCATTTGAAGCATTGACACGGAGTCGCCTGTCAATGGCGTCATATCCGCGTTACCAAAGACAAATCACGTGATTCATGTTTTCTCCTGATCTTGCATCTCCCTAATAACACAGTCTCTGGCGTTACCCTCGGTTTCCGCTTTTAATGCCGTGGAAACCATGACAACACAGTCTCGTGGACAAAGTGTCACATATATGTTGTCATGTACAGTATAAATTTACTGAACAAGCAGTAGTCTACATCTAAAACAAACCATAATGTTCGTTTTAGCCGTGTCATATGACTCCGTTAAATCAACAATGAACGTGATTTCTCATTCACGTCTGACTATCAGTGGTGGAGTTGAGGCGAGATTTCCCATTATTCCACGCTCCTTCACAGCGTCATGAAGCTAAGGCGTCGATGTTTTGATCATGTTTTGAATGTGCGCCCTCTAGCGGCGGATTCGACAAACTACGCCTTTAAAGCATCATTATTTTGTTGTGTTTCGGGGATTTTTGATGAAATGCAAATGATGCACCTGAAATTGAGCATTTTATCTGTGCATTTGATTATTTTGTGTAAAGAGACATTCAAAGAAGTTGTAAGCACCTAAAAATAAATAAATAATAAATGAAAGTATCCGTATATTGTGAGATAATGTTGTCGTAATCAACATTGGGAAGTAAATAAAAGCATACATATAAGCATAAAGTTGTGTATTACCATGTGGCGTGTATTTTTTTTTTTATAAAGATATCCAGACCACAAAACAATGAATGTGTGTTTATTGTTGGGAGGGATACAGCATTGTAAAAAAGGTTGGCAAACGGTCTTCTAAAGCTGTATAATTGAGGTTCTGCAACAACGTGAATTGTTTGTTTATAGGAATAAATCAAATATGAATCCTTTTAGTATTTAAGTGTTTGCATGCAATGTCAAGAACACTCAGTAGATATTGCAACACTTGCTGCGTTTCGTGAACTGTTCCATATTTTAATTACCTCTCTTATTTCTCCTCTTGACATTTTTAATCTTCCATCTCAGGTTCCCGTTTTCCTGATCAGGAAGTTAGCGTGTCTTAGACTGACAGTCTCATTATTCCCTCATTATTCCGGCATGCTTCCATAAGACCTCCAGCGGAGAATCTACAGGCTCTGTGTGACCTCGGCCCGCCCGCCATCCACCCTGCGGGAGAAAACAAATGAAGCTGGGATGCTCGGTGACACGGCCAGCGCTTGGGCGAGGTGAGCCCATTCAGGTTGAGACCGAGTTCAAGTGTCAAGATTCCAAACATTCAGTTCTGAACTTGTTTAGTCATCAATTAATGCTCTCCATGGGCCAAAAGCCAGTCGAGCGTATTAAAGGATTAAGTGTCTGTGGTAATTATGAGGACGTCGTGCTTGTGCATTGTTTTCGTTTCCAAGTCCCGCCGGCACAACTGGGTTCACAGTATTGCGATCCGCGACCTTGAAGGATATGAAGACAAAGATTAAACGTTTGGTTTGACATCATAATGCATGGTATTCTATTGAGATTCTGTTTCTATAATATTACACCTCTGCACACGTTTAAGAATCCGTATATGCCAAAATGCTCCTCCAGCAGGTTGAAATATCCGTCTGAGGCTGTGGGTTTGTGTTCATGGTGATGAATGGGGTGCTTATTGAAACGGTCTGGGTTGGGTCCTCGGAGCCAGAGAAATCTGTCCAAACACTTCAAGGAAGGGCTTTATGAAATATGGTGAGTGTGTGCAAATATTGTATTAGGTACAGTAAACCCTTCTCTTCTGCTGATCCCAGTTTTTCACACATCATTTTGACTTTCAGGTTGAGACCAAATGGTTTGTAATAGTAGCCGTCTCACATCATGTTTCACATCAAGCGTGGAAATAAAAAGGAAAAGATAAGATAAAGCAGAGATTTATTTCGTTACCTGTTGCCAGTTTTGCAGGGGCTGCAGACGCTTCACTACACATGTGAATACGCTTTACACTTATGAATCTCTTATATGAAATTATATGACTAGAGGGATAAAAATGAAAATCGTTCATCATTTCACACCTTCGTGGCCTTCTGTGGAACACCAAAGAAGGTTGATTACCAAACAACATTGACTGAGACGTTTCTCAAAGTATCTTCTTTGTGTTTCACATACGCATACAGGTTTTGAACCACACAGAATGATCATTTTGGGGTGAAATATCCCTCGAGGAAAGTCCTGAAGGAGTTATTATATGTTCTGCGTACACACTCGACTCGTTCAGTTTGTGATTTATAGTCATCGTGGGATCACATCAGTGTTTCCTGTCGGCAGCAAAAACTGAGAAAGAGATGCTTTCAAAAACAACCAAGCCAATTGACATTTATCAGCCTTTCACCATATAGTGATAATGATTATTCTGTGAAATGTGCGGAGAGGCTGTAATAGCAGCAGTAACCGCTGAGTTCCTCTGTAAAAGCCTTCAGAAAGCACACGACTCAATGAAGATGAGAGATGATGTTTAGAATGTAAAGTGTACACCGTGTTCAGTAATGTGGTGTTTCTATTCTCTGTCTTTATCGTTTATCTGAGCTGAGAAGATGCTGAACAGGTTTATGATGTTCTGATGGCCGGAGGAGTGAGATTTATTCATTTCCTTGTCCTGTTTTATACCGGCGGGGTAATGTTTAGTGTCACTGTGGAAGTGCCATCTTCCATCCTCCAACCCTAAACCAGCAGTTTCTCATATATCTAAAGTTCCTCAAATCTAAGTCTGTGTTTTTTAATCAAAGTTTTATGCTCAAAAATGATGGAAGACGATGTAAAGTTAACTGTCTGTTTCTAGCGTCTGTCACCATGTGGTTCAGTGAGGGCGAGGTGAGGCAGGGCACTAAACTTGAGTCATAAACTGGCATTGTGGTACCTGCGACCCGAGCCAGGTTTTATTGAGCAAATGTTATGAAAAGGAAAATAAAAGAGGAATATGCGTGTTAGCGGTAGCGCGCTCCAAGTTTGTGTCATTTCCTGTGGGGCCGAGGTTGGGTAATTCGTGGGCTGCGGATCATCACCGGGACGATAGGGAAGCTCTGGACCTGATGGGTCATCTGGTCCAAGAGAAACACAGTGATTGTGTGTGTGTGTGTGCGTCTGCGTGTGTGTTTGTGTGTGTGAGACAGAGGTCAGGACGTTAATTAAAACACTCCTCCCTGAGCTGGAAACCTTGCAAAAATGAATACTTGAGTAACTTAAGTATACATAGTGAAGTATACTAATATCAGTGTACTACACGTGTTCTATACTGCATGTGTACTTCAGTACACCGCCACGAATCCGCCATGGCTCGAGCGCAACTAGTTCTTTGTCGTTAAACTAGCAAAAGTGGTTTCGCACACGCTTTAGACCATGCGCTTGTTAAAATAGGGCCCTTAAAGTTTAATTTAATACTTTACTTTAATACTTGTAGCACATTTTTTAGATGCTGAAAGTACACTTTGATGTTTATAGTCATTTACTAGTTTTGTAACTTTTATACTGCAATTGAAGAGTTTATTTGTAAAAACAGAACTGATTTTTTTTTTTAAATGATTATTTTATTATTTGTTGTTATGTTATCATGTTTGATCATGTTTTATTGTGTTATTTTTAGTTATGATTACTTTACTTTTAGTTAAATATTTCTACTGCAGTTTGATTGATATTATTTGGAAAGGATCATAAAAAACGTGCTTCTTTTTTCATCTAATTTTGCAAATGAACACTTCAATTGTACTTGTAAGTATTATTGTAGTATACTTTTCATATTTATAGTTTGATATTTACATATTATTTTGCAAGTATATTCATGTTTTAAGTATTGTGGTTAACTATTAGGCCGTTATATTTGAGATGTAACTTTATCTGTACCTTAAGTGAAGTGTATGTCAGCAAGATCTTGTGAAATCAAATAAATTGGACAAATCAACTTGATTAACAATTACATTACATTTATTTGACTACAATCAAAACATTTTACAGTACACAGTAAATGTCTGATGCTCACATTTGTAAATGCGTCAATGCATGTTAAATGGAGATTACAATACTAGACGTATGTGCATTAACCCACTTTGTTTTCTTCAAAGTTGTCTATGCAAAACCAGACAAAGATGGTCATTTAAACACTGAAAACAGCACAAACTCAAGCTGCAGTAAGTCAGGGGAATATCAAATTCACAGGTCATTTGAAAGAAATACTCTCGATACGGGCCAAACAAAGATAACACGTTCGCTTGCCAAATCTAGAGCGATAGTATTGTGAAAGGATTATCTGGGTGACCTCCCTCCCGCCAAAACACAGAGCGGGTGTGGCAGCGCTCAGTATCTCAGGTACGCCTCCAATGACCTTCCTGTGAACCCTCCCATCAGCAAACACACCTTCAACTACCATCTGTATCCTTTTCTTTTCATACGGACAGCATTACATCACAACGCACTTCAAGTGTTGTTCAATGCAAACTAAACACACATTGCAACACGGGATAAATCACTTTGATAAATGGCTTTACTGTTTGCCTTAAGCTTCCCCTTGAGTCTATGGCTCCTCCCCCTCGTGGCGCTGAGCAAAGCACTAGCAATTATTTCGATTTCACAAATGATACGTAATGTAAACATTTGGCTCCTGATAACTGGCCCTGGTTTGACAAAGAGCTGCGAGCGTGTTAATATTCCTAGACCTCTTGGCAAGCGTCGGCTGCATGGCAGCAATAGCTTCCAGAAGGCAATGGGTCCATTGTGAAGAATTGAAACACATTTACAAACATAACTTGTATTTAACGTTTGAAAGAACAGTGATTCAATCTCATACGTCAGAGTGCCAGAGTGTCCACGAATCTTTCTACTGCGTTGTTGGACGGCTCGACGGCGGCGGCGTGAATGTACAGTTAGTTCATGCATTTTAAGGGATAGTTCACCCAAAAAGGAAAATTCTGTCATCGTTTACTCACGCTCTTGTCATTATGAACCTGTAGGACTTTCGTTCTTCTGCAGAACACAAAATAAGATATTTTGAAGAATGTTGATAACTTAACACCCATTGACTTCTATTGTATGGACACAAAACCAATGCAAGTGAATGGCTGCCATCACTGTTCGGTCAACAACATTTTTCAAAATATCTTCTTTAAAGAGCAAGAAGGGTTGCACAGAAAGTCTCCCGTAGAGATTGCAGGCTTGTTATTAAAGAAAAATGTCTTGCTTTTTATGTCAATTTTACTTCCGGTCTGTGTTTAACAATTTATTTATATTTAATTTATATCAATGATAATTCATATTAATCTTTTATTATATTCATCGTATTAAATAAAAACAACAAAAAAATATTATTATACTAGTTATTCATTCTTTGCAGAGGTCTACATGAAGATAAGTTTGGGCGAGAAAACTATTTATATTTTGATATTAAGACCAAAGCAAACACATTTTGGTGCTAAATTCAGATATGCCAACACATCATTAACTTCAAATCTCATTTCAAGTTTAATTTGACTAGTTGTATATTATTATATAATATGATAAAGTCGGCTAATGTTTAGTCACATGACATGCAAGAACCAATGAGATCATAAATTATGATCTGGGATGGCATGAGGGTGTGTAAATTGAAAGAATTTTCATTAAAGCGTTTTTACCTGTAATGGCACATTAGCAAAAGCAGGCAGTTTTATTGTAAGGGTCGGAGAGAAAGTGGAAAATGGGCATGAAAATCTACAATTTGACTGATTCGTAAGTCGACGTTTGGGAAAAATGCAACTGTAAAAATGTATTATTTCATTTGAAGAACGTGTCTCTTTTAATATGCCAGTATGACTACTGCTTCATCAGAAACCATTTCAAAAGCATTCTTGTAAAACTGTGATGGTTGGCTCATGTACTTTGAGAAAGGTACACCATCTTCTAACATCCAGTACTAGCTTTAGTCACGGGCATCTTTGTCATCGTCTTTGAATAGGCGTCGCATAGAAGACCTTCACAGGACGCATGCCAGGAACAGTGAAAAAGGGCAGATGGAAAGTCACCACGACCCTGCCAGCGTTTAAACGACGTCTGCCAGTGAGAAAGTTACCCAAAGGGCAAGAAAAGAATAAGCGTTGGAAAATGCAATGCGCACTCCGACTTCTCTCTTCATCTCTGACGCTCTGCAGACTGTTCGGATGAGTCACAGAGGTCTGCAGTATCTCTGATTCAGGCCTACACGCTCTCATCTCTGTGTGCACTTTCCATTTCATCTCTCCAAACCTATAATGTTCTTTAATTGGGGACTTTTTACTTTCATGACACTAGATCATCCATTTTACAATTTGATTTAAGTTTGGAAGTTTATTCTAGTCAAGGTTATTTTAGTTTACAAAAAGCAAAAAAAATGTGTATATTAAATAAAATATTGTCCTAAAAAATCGAACAACACAAAAAATGAAATGTTGCCTCAGAAACTATAATAAGTTTACTACAATTACAATTATATAAAAAAAACTAAAATAAAACCATTAGAAAACAGCTTGATGTGCCAATGCCACCCGAACCAGAACCACAAATAACTAAACATAAAAACTATATAGCAACATTAGAAATAAACAAATAAGGCATATAACGAAATTGCTAAAAACTACTATTAACATTAAAATGTAAAATCCAAATTAAGGCCAATACGAACTAAAATCAAAACCATAATAACTCTGATTCAAGTGTGTTATTTATGAGTAGACTATATTTTAAACAATAAACAAGAAAGTATACTTTCGGTCTGCCTTTTATGTACTTTTCTACTAAAGTCTACTTAAAATTATACATACAGTATGTTATACTAACAGAAGTATACAGGAATTGTATTTGTCCTTTACTTGTACCCAATATATTGATGGAGATTACAAATCTTCATAAAAATCATCATCATCATCTAAGGTCTTTATACACCTCTGAAGACACAGTTATGTATATTATATATCGATAGATCCTCCACACATACACACTGGACCTTTAACACATGGTTCTGTTTTTAAGACTGGCTGTGTAAAAGTGCACAAACTGTAGTGTGATGGCTGTCAGGCCCCTTTGTGATCTGTCCCGGTATCAAACGCTGTGGTTCTCTGTTCTTTTCAGGTATGTTTGCTGTGGTTGTGTACACAGAAAGAGCTGTGATACAGCGAGGTGGCTGGTGTTGGCCCGGGTGAGAGAGTCTGTGATAAGACCGGCGTTAACCAGCTGCGACCGGAGCCCCAGAGAGCACAAACATTACGCCACTGAGTAAACTCAACAGGGCCTCGGGAGGCTCGGCATTGTTGTGCGGACCCGAGCCGAGCAGAGTTCATGTTTGCAGAAGGGGAACAAAACTCGTATGGTCCGGCTTATCACAAGATCCGAGCTCTCGTCGGAGAGTCACAGCTTTGTTTTGCGGGTATGTCCAACAGACCTCGAAAGTACTTGGATACTTAAGCAGCTTTAAAATGCTTGAAGGGGATTGTTCATCCGAAAATGAAAATGCGTGTATTATTTACTCACCCTCACGTCGTTTCAAACCTGTATGAGTTTCTTCTGCAGAGCACAAAAGAAGATATTTTGAAGAACGTTGAATATCAAACAACACCGAACCCCTTTGACTTCCACAGTGTGAACACACAACCACCGAGACATGCTTCAGAATATCTTCTTTTGTGTTTCGCTGAAGAAAGACTCGCACGCGGACTTTAAAGGCCGTGAGGGCGAATTAATGATTTTGGTCTTTTTAACAAACACCATTAACTAAAACCCGACGCAGAGATGCCTATGTATACCTTCGTGGTGCATGGAAAAACACTTCAGGGTCTGAACACAATAGCTCAGAGGATCTGCGAGCTGTTACTGGAGGCCACAGAGTTTAATGCCGGAGTTTAATAGAGCTCCTCTGTGTCTGATGAGTTACAGTGGGAAGCGGGAACTGTAAACACATCTAAACAGCTGTCAGACACTTCCTGTGCTTAGCCCGGCTCTCGCTGTTAGCGCGGCCAATTGTACACATGGCACCGTTGCCAAGGCGATGTCAGCGTGCTCTGGGTCCTGTCACAATAGGTTATGCTCAATCTCCACGGCAACTGAGAGCCAATCAAGAGTTATGGGGTGGCGGGCCCAAAACGGATGGGCTTCCTCGCCGGAGCCCCCTGGACGGATAATTGAAACAGGAGAGCGGCCCAGAAACAGAACAAGGGTGTTTTTTCCAGAGCCGAGTCTCGGTTTCAGGGCACGTATAGTGATTTAATGCATTGCAAACTGTTGTGAGAACGCTCGGGTTGTAGGTGAATACAAATGCAGAGGTGTTTTGACTCGCTTTGCCACTAAGATGTTGACGTCGAATGGAAGTGATGCTCTTTGGGCAACATTCATGTTTTTGGATGGATGTTGTCAATATTGAACATTGTTGTATGTTTGATTATCAGCCATGATGTAAATGATGGTTTTGAAAATGGTCTCTTACTTGTTCATAGAGGTTCATTAAAAGCTGTACGTTTTTACGACCAAATCGATTATAAAATCAGATCCAGGTAGTTATAATGTCCGTTTGACAAGACTTTTGAAATAGCCGTGGCCAAAAGTGATGTTCATCTCCGGAAAATTGATGTCTTTGCCCTTTATTCAACCTTTTAATATTCAAATGTTAAAGATTCATAAAAGATATTAAACCCGCACACGCTTTGAGAAGAATTCAAGAGGCAAAAATAAAATCAAACAGCGAGCGATGATGGCTTTATTTCCCTTGAGATTTTAGTTTTTCTGTGCATTTTATTAGAATAAACCCATAATATACTCCATATAATAATCTGGTCAAATACATACTTGAACCAAGTTTATTTTCCTTTACTTGTTTCTATAACACAAAAAAACAAATTATTTTATTTAGTATTCTGCAAGTGGGTAGTTTATAAACAAACCATTCCATGTGTGCTACGGTGTCATGACAAATATTTCTAAAACAAGTGGTTTGTAATATATTAGTCATATTTATAATATAAAATAACAATATCTTCATTGTTTTTTTATCAATTTTGCTGTCACGCCACGTGACACATATGGGATGATTTATTTGTCAACGGTTCATTTGCAGAATACTTTCAGTGAAAAGGTTTGCTTTATGCTTTTGATTAAACTACTGTATAAAACATGAGGGGATGTAGAACAAAATAAAGGAACACAAATCTTGGTCAAACGCATGACATGCAGTTGCATCTTCAAACCACTAGGGGCTCTTGGACTCTGCTTGGCAAACCTTAAAGAGGCATGTGAACAATCCCTGCTACCTGATCGCTGTCACTGTACTCTCCTGAACAAACCTGGTAGAAGCGATAAAGCATTATGAAGCGTTTTCCCAAGCTGTCAAAATACATTTCCATCATGCATTAGGATGAGAGATAGCATCAGAGAGCAGGAGCTTTCCTCTATCTAATCGAACGCCGCTTTAACTTTAACTCTCTTAAACCTAATGGACACTGTCCGTTTATATTTCAGCCAGCGTGGGTTGAGATGTAAACATGTCTTTCCCGTTAAAAAAAATCTGTTTAACATCTCAGTTATTTCTCCTATGTTTAAAGGAGAGCAAATGTTTGCTTGAGTTTCTTTTTGCTGCGTCTCAGATAATTCTCCTGAGAGTCAGAAAGGTCACAAGTGTGTCTGTCATAGAGTTTGAGAAGAGATGTCAAACATGTGCCAAGCCCAGATTTCTCGAGTCTGCAATCAAAAGTCAATATTAAGATCTCGAAATGAACTTTTAAAATGTACACAAATCCAGATGACTCGACGTTCATTTACACTCTCATTTTATTTCTCCTGAGCAATTTTAGCAGAAACATCCAACTACTAATAAAAATGTGACACAACTGAGAACTCCATTAATTTTCTGAGCTGTGAAAGAGCAAACTATGAGCGTTAAAAGTCTTCACTGGCTTTTTATATTTTGCACTCTTCAAACACATAGTATTTTGACAACAAACAAAACGTGGCACAGAAATACACCGTAAACTTCCTCATGCAGCAGAATGAATCACGCACGTATAGTCTCTCTTTCCCTTTGGCCTCTTTTCTCTTTCTCTCTCTCTGGCACACCTGGCTTGTTGTTTACATGCAGAGGCATTAGTGTTTGGTTGCTCAGGGAGAGCTGTGAGATGTTGGGTTGGGTTCAATGTGGCCTTGGGCCAGCGTGTAGGAGTTTAGCTGATGTGTGATCGACAGCGCTGTGAGCTTCATGTCCTAAAGCACAAGCAGGTGTGGGATCAGGACGACACCTGCGGATGAGAGATCAGGACTGCCGTGACCTGCTTAAAGTCCCAGTGAAATTAAAAATGACAATGCAGATTTCTTTATGAAATATTGCAGCGTTCATTGTAAATAGTTGATCAATGTGTCATTCTCTTTTTCAAATGTGTGTGCCCTCATGAGATAAAAACGATGAATCAAGTTGTATGTGCAGTATTTAAAGTTTCTACGTATTATTCTGTCACTTGTTTTTCCTTATTCGTATTCTTTAGATTGTAGAAGTAAAAACTCATCAAAGAATGTGATGATGAAAATTGATAATGTTGCGACTAAATAGAAACGTCACCAAAACGAAGCTTTGGTATATTTTAGTGTCTTTAGAGTTGCTTTGAATTGGCAGAATTTACATTTTATCTTCGATTTTCACCCTGAGAGGCTTTTTAATGGAATTTAATAGCATTTTTCTCAATATTTAGTCAAAATCATCAGTTTCAAAACTTTTTAAATTAAAATACACTTTACTTTTCTAATGAAATGTCGCTTTGGATAAAAGCGTCTGCTAAATGATTTAATGTAAATGTAAATGTAGGTTGTCACAATACAAACATCATTTCAAAGATATAAGCAAATGCCCACAGATCAAATTATTTTGATAAAGATCACAAAATACATTTCTGTCAACTGATCTTGTCAACAGAAGTGCACTTATACACTATTATTTATTTATAATGATTTTTTTGTAGTTTTTTGCGAGACAGTGCAGAGAGACAGGAAACGATGGGATGAGAGAGATGACACAGTCCACCTGTGTGACATTAATAGATTTTTATTCTTTTTTCACTTCAACTATACTACTGATCCTAATTTTAGTTAAAATGATTGCATTAAAGTAGCTTCCCGTCACTCATGAGTATGATCTGAGAATATGAGACATCCTCTTGAGCGCTCAGAAGCGTTCCTCACCACATCCCTCACACACGCAGACACAGAGCAGTGTGATGTGTGACTCTCTTCACTGGCTTCTGACACGAGATGTTAACAAACCTTTCTGAATTTATCACTTCACTGAAGATTTGAAAGTGTTGTCCAGTTGGGTCAAACATTGCTAGACTTTTGTTATTTCACTGGAGTGTGAGAGGGTAAATGTCATGTGTTGTGTATACACTGCAATAACACGAGTTATACAGATGAATTAAGATTTGCATGTAAGTCAGAGGATGAATTGTAAGAATTGACTATTGTTCTGCTTCGTGGTCAAGCTCTCATTGATGGAAAATGGAAAATGGAAAATGTTGGTGAACTGTTTTGTGTAATATCATACGTATAAGAATCAGAAATGTGCCTGCTCTGCTGTGCGTCTTTGATCAGGAAGTGAGGTATGACGTGTCTTAAACACATTAAGTCAGTATGTTTCACATGACTGTGTGTTTCATGTTTTATTTTGGAAAACAAAATAAGCATGAAATGAATAAATCAAACAAGCACGAAGCAGAACAATAGTCAATTCTTACAATTCATCCTCTGACTTACATGCAAATCTTAATTCATCTGTATAAACTCTCCAAAATCTGGAAACAGACTGTTTGTGTGTTCATGAGGGCTGTTTGGATCTTGTCGATATATTAGGGTCATTTGTGGGTCTTTTCTGCAGTTTGATGTAAACAGAGATTGAGTCAGTGTTTTTCTAAAACCTATCCCCATCAGCACACCACTTTGTTTGTCATTTGGCTTCGTGAACTCTTTGCCCCAATTCCGCATGTGTGAAAAACGCTCAAAGGAAATGTTTATCGCTCATTTAGTTTGCTGTTTCATGGATCAAAAGATGAATGGAGTTCTCTGTTTATTATTAGTAGGACGGCTGACAAAAATCTTTTTAAATGAACATTTTTTTGGACACATCAATGTGGACCAAAAAAATATATATTTATTTGTACGTTTTTGTATTATAAATGTGGGGGGTCGTATCAAAAAGATCTGAATGTCATATTTTTTAAAAATCATTTTAGTTGACTTATGTTGACTTTCTACACTATAGTAAGTTTAATCTTTAGTTTCATGTCACGGCCTGCGTCCGCCTGCCAAGAAGATTCTCTCCAGAGAAACTAAACCCTTTATTTCTGTTACTCAACAGAATTATTATCAAAAACCTAAAACACTTTATAAACAAGAACCGAACATCCCTTAAATTCGGTTGTTTTCTCTTCCAAACAGCCCTCAGCCCCTTTCTAGAAACACTGGAACATTGTGGATCAAGATTGAAGCCTTATGTAAGTTCTTGTTTCTTCACAGTTTCTTTCTTTATGTTCTTTTGTGTGCCCCCCGCTCACATTTTCTTCATCTGCGGTTTTATTTATATGAAACCTTTGTGCGGGTGGGATGTTGGCTAATTCTGCAGGCAGGAGCATGTATGTGTATGCGTCTGACCTGCAGGCCACCCCTGCACAGTGGGCCCTTTGTGCACGGCACAGGTTTATAACACCTCCGCACGCACCCTCGCCCGGATCGCTCTCTTTTTACAATATCTGTTTTCCGTGTCCCGGCCGCGGCACATGGCCCTGCATCACCCTCAAACACATCAACATTTTGTGAGTTCTGTACGGTGCGGTGGGATTTTCCGTTATGGCGTTGTGGCTCTGTCGACCGCTAATGATCATTCACTTCGACCCAGAAGAAAGAAAACGCGGTTACTTTTCATTAGGAATCGTTTTTGCACATGCACCGTGGTAATACCGCGGTATTCTTTGAAGTACCGTAGACTATCATGTCAATAAAAACACTCTATAATTTGTTGTTTTTAATGCAGAAATATTTTTGAAATAGAACCTAATGGTGCTTATTTCCGTGAAGGTCCTTTACATTTCTTCATTGGGCCGACGCTTTTATCCAAAGCGACTTATACATTGCATTGTACTAAACATTTGTGATTACTTTATTGAATGATTTCTTCATGTCATTTTTCTCTTTCCCTCTCAGCAAAGGTTCTCGATACAAACCACATCTTCTCTAGAAAAGCAGAAGCACGCGGTGAAACGCGACAAGATGATCCATCAGTTAGAAAACAGAGACGGTCAGTCTGGAGGTTATTGCCAAGCTACTTGTGGTTTTGCCTCCAGCGCTGAGGAAACGCTTTCACCCGCTGAGGTGCCCGCAAATAACGGCGTAATTGACTCGTACAAACCATTCGTGCTTCAGAAATGATCAAATATTACAATTCAACCCTGTGCGGAGATCCAAAAGTGAAACATCACGTCTGTGGTTCGCTCATACGACACAGACGCCTGGAGTCCAACTCAATGTCAAACGTTTCCAAAGGTCCGGTTTCACCGGCTTCACTATCTGTACAGCAAAACGCAACCAGATTCACTTCAAGGCTACACAACCACAGAAATCTGTCCACACAACCAGCCATCACGAAACCATTTCATTCCTACAGCAAAGAAAAACAACCAAAGTCGTTCCATCAATTGTTTCTTTTAGACAGAAATAAGATCAAACGGAGAACAAACGGAGAGATTCCGTCTCTGACGTTTCAGAAGATCAAAAGTTCGATATGAAATTTGTTTCATTTTGGTCCACATAAACGAGACACAACTGAGGCGTCATTGTACGTCTTTTGAGCTGTGAAAGAGCAATAAAAGATCTTCTGGCTACGGCTGTTCACATCGATACCCACCCAACCTTCAGACTTCACCACCTCTGGCCCCTGGTGTTTATTTTCTGCCAGTTTCCAAACACTTTATCCGGCAACGTTTTTCAATTTTGAAGCTTACGCAGTTTGAGGCCGAGCTCTATAAGGATACTGAAGGAATGTAAGGAGGGGGGAGTGTAAAGAAAGAGAGCTAAAGATTTATAGCGCTCTCCCTTAAAGTCAATATGAGTTTCGGATTTCATCAGCGGGGCTGCCCAGATTTATGTTTAATAAGTTTCAGGTGCTGGGGACGGGGGGAGTTTAGTCTGTTGAGCCGAACGCTGTCAGAACTCACAGCAATGCTTCAATTTACACGCCGGCGCTGAGTCTGGAACAACAGAGCTACCTTTGTCCTGCAGACGCCGGAATGCGACGGCGGAGCACGCGAAACGCAAACGCACGCCTGCCGTGAGCTCAGTGTTGGCTGACGGCGGAAAGACGGAGGGCCAAATAAATAGCTAATAATAAAAGACACGAAGACGTATGATGTACACTGAACAAATACAAGAACTCAGCGTACAAGAAACTGAAAGTTTCACAATCAAATCAGAAAAGAATCAGAAGCCTTTAAAAACCTTTGAAGGGACACTGTAGTTGACTTTAACATACACTTTATGTGTTTTTGCGTTTACTTTTGTTGAAGTCTCTTGTGTCTCGGATAACACGTTTCAGAAGAGATGTCACCAATGTGTCAAGATCTCAGTATGAGCTCAAACGTTTCTCATCAAATGTACCCAAATCCAGATGATTTGACCTCTACAACCTACACATCTCCACGCTCTTGGTGAATTTCTCATTTGTTTCCGTTCTCATTCCAGGAGAAACATCTTAGGCCAATGAAACTCAACTGAGGACTCCATCACTTCTCCGGAGCTCTGAAGAGCAACCTGTGAGCAATAACGTCATTTTCAGTCACTTGTGTCACTCTCTCATTTCTCTCTCTCTGTTTTGACTTTCTCTGTTTTATTTTCCTGTCTTTGTGTCTCTCGCCCTCTGACAGACGGGTCGGCCTCTGTTCAGGTAGAGAGAACAATCCTTTCTCTGTCTGCGGGAGCGGCGGGCGGGACCCCCTCAGGCTCAGGAGGGAAGCGCGGTGGGCCGGGCAGGACGGGACGGGACGTGCGAGAGAGTCGTGTACAGTAAACACAGAAATCTCCCTGTTCGTCTTGACTGTGCTGTGTGAATCAGGTCTGTGCAAAGATAGTGAAAATCTCAAGCTTAACTACTACAAATCACAAGTAGGTTGGACAATGATATGGCAGCTGTTTATTATTTAATATCTCGCTGCTTTCCTTCTGAAACCTTTTATCTTTTATTTCGTGATTTTTATATTTTGTCATAAATCATTTTTATGAGTTTCCCTTCATGTTTTTTGCTGGGTTTTGCAAATATGTAACGTATTAAAAAAGTGCTTGTCACAACATTTGATAATTTAAGAAGCATAGTGTGTTTTTTCCATTTCCTGAAAAACAGCGGATTTGGACGTCAAAGGTTTCGGGTGGATAGCGACGATATTTCTATTTTACATGAACATTTTATGCATTTAGCAGATGCACTAAACCCCACTTGCTCTGATATTTTGTCATTTAATGCGGTGATGTTGATGAATTAATATACACATGGCTTCACAAATGTTTCAAAAGTGCTGTTTTGGTTGGGTAACACATAGAAAAAACGTTAAAATTCACCTAGAAAGTATCCACATTTGACACAACGGGTTTTAAAATAACCAGCCTTTTTTTAAGTGAAAGGACCAGAATATCATCAAGGCATTTTGATCCCGCTCATAACGTACCAGCAACCTCCTAGCAATGCCCTGCAACCGCCAACCTCCTAGCAACCGCCAGAGTATCTTAATATCTGCGTAATGCCCTGGCAACCATCTCAGCGACGCACTTGCCTGAAGAAATGTAAAATTCAGTTTCTCCGCTTTCTTTTAGATTTTCTACAGATCGTTCTAGAATATGCAGTCCGCAGGCATTGACATCATATGGACGAAGTGTGCGAGCAAATGAGGAATTATGAGATTCGAGGCCAAAAAGTGCCAAACGAAGTTACTGTTTTTGACCTTTGGGACATACACGTCTAAAGTTTCAAGGCTCTGACCGTTCCAGGAGAAGATCAAACGGCACCTGAAATGAGACATAATCTGTAGAAAAGGAAAATACAGTGTTTCCGACATTCTAATGGTGGCATCGTGTTCTTCTGTAAGTCATTACCTAAATCTTCTAGCTTACAGCAATGGAAGAATGTGAGAACTGCTCTTTCTTCAGTCTCAAATATATTTATCCCAGATGTATTTTTCATAAGCAGGAGCACATCATCATTTCTGTACTATAATGACGTATAAAAAAAGGCAAAACAAGCTATATTTTACACTGATTTCACCACTTTATTTGCATCTGTTGCATCTGTCACCTTATATTCATTTGGGTAAAAGCGTCCGCCAAATACATCAATGTTAATCATAATACAAATACAAAATGTGTAACTTTCTCTGTCTATGTAATGGAAAGAAAAATACTTGTATATATGTTGCATTTTTTATGTATATCCGCCGACAAAGATAGACGAAGATGATGAGGATTTTTCTTGACATATTGCAACTGCACTTATCATCTTTTCAGTCGACAATCTGAGGCGAAATTGTCTGAAAGCATCAGGATTTGACACGGTTATCCGTGAGGCATGCTGGTTGTTTTGTGCGTTGTGTAAAACCTTACACCTTTCTTTCAGTCAGCACACGCTCTGACCCCCCAACTCTCTTCTGGACACAAAAGAGCATCTCTCCCAGCGGGCTTCTCAGCTGTATCGCTTTCCTCAAGTGAGCCTGACCCCCATATGAAACCGTGAACAACACACAATCCGCCCGATGAAACGAAACTCGTTTCCCATAATCCTGTAATTACAGACGGGTCAGACTTTTATTTCCATCAGGTGCTCGTACGATCTTCAGGAAGCCTGTTATCAGATATATTTCATATAATTCTTCAGAAAGCTTCATTCATTTACACACAATTAAACATTATTTACACGTGTGAGATAAAGTGCGGTGAACCATTTGTTGGTTATTCAAAATGATTGTATTCATCAGGTATTATATTCATGGTTGTTTATTACGAGGTTTAGCTGTCAATAAGTGTAAATATTTACATATTTTTTAAAATGAGAATTTCTCCAACACGTGCCCAAAAAAGTGGGTCAGGTCATAAAGAGTAAATATAGCACACGAGTAAACGGGTTAAGGTTTCAGGTCTGTCATGTAATTCCTCTGACAATAGCGGAGAAGTTTCTCACCTCACAAGACAAGCAGGGTTTCCCTCGGTATTCAATATCTGCTGATGAGAGTCACTGTCAAACAGAGAGGATAGATTGTAACCTGAACTGATCCAAGGTCAGTATCGTAACCCAGCACCAGCAATAACTCGGTGGATCTGCTTTCAGCTTTTCATTCAGTGAATGGTGACACAGATTGCTCTAAACCAGGAGAAGAGTTACACCTGGAATCAGACTCCAGGTATCAATGTTCAATTCTGATCATTCTCAGAAAATAAGAACAAAACTCTGGCAGTCACTCTACACACTGGCCCCGTTTACAGCCCGTATCAACATCCATCTCAAATGTGTCTCCAGTACTCACATTTCTGCTGAGAAGGGTCTCAGATTTATGTCCACGTTTTGTTTATTTGTTGTTTTTATTTAAGGCTTTTAAAATCGTGTAAATTTAGTGTAGTGCTCTAAATTCATTGCAGAAAATTGTTCACGGGTGACGTCTGAGCCTGCATATGATGTAGGTGTGTGGTTTAAGCATAATGTCATTTTTCAGTTATTCCAAACTAACACGCATCTGCCAGATGCGTGTTAGTTTGGATGTTTAAACACATCCGAGAGGTTTTCACGGTGCACATTCTTTACACAAAAAAAGTGGGAAATCTTGAGAGATTTACCGGCTCAGATTTTTACACGAATAAGGAGACGGCCCTCTTATCAACCCAGCAGTGAGTCATTTGGTGCCCAGATTATATAAACAACATTTAATCTTTTAATGGTGTAAATTTCAAGGGAAAGTTCACCCAAAAATGAAAATCCTGACATCGTTTACTCACCTTCGAGTTGTTCCAAATGTGTGTAAATGTCTTTGTTCTGATGAACACAGAGAAAGATATTTGGAAGAATGCGTATAACCAAACAGATCTCAACACCCATTGACTCCCATAGTAGGAGAAATTACTTTATCATTTTTTTTTGTTCTGTTGATCACAAAAGACGTTTTGAAGAATGTAGGACAGCAAACAGTTCTGGGCACTTGATTGCATGGGAGTCAACGGGGGTCAAAAACTGTCTGGTTACAAGCATTCTTCCAAATATCTTTCTCTGTGTTCATCAGAACAAAAACATTTAAACAGATTTGGAACAACTCGAGGCGAGTAAATGAAGACAGAAGTTTTATTTTGGCTGAAGTGTCCCTTTAAACTGTAATCACTCAGGTTAACGAGCAGAACTTTGTGGAGAAAGTGTTTTTCTGACATAATAAAATATGAAAGTGTGATGACTTCTGGGTTCAATTCTTCTCATCACTATTCATTTTTATTGCACGTATGATATTGTTTGACTCCACATTGCTGGAACACATTTTTATTTAAGAATGACAAAGCACACAAGAGGTGAGATTTGCTTGCTTCTTTGAAATATTCTCAAATCATACTGGGATAACACGGATGAGGTTTTGTATAAACCTGGAGCGACATCAGCTTGCGTGCATGCTTCCTTTTCCTCTGCTCTTATACAAGTGATACCAAAATGCAATATATTAGGAATAAATACAGATTCTTTTGTACTAGTGGTCTTTTGTAACATTACATATATATTGTAGGTTAGAAATTACATTTCTGGTAGATCATGGGTTTGTAGATGCACTGTTAGTTACTCGGAATAAAATTCCTTCAAATGCTTAAAGTCCCAGTGAAATAAAAAATGACGATGCCTATTTTTCATATTGCAGCGTATATTTTAAATAGTTGATCAATGTGGGTCATTCTCTTTTTAATAATAATCTTTAATAATCTCATAATCTTCAATTAAAATCTGAAAATGCACTTCCATCCTGTAATGACTATCCATCTGAAATGACGTAAATTAGACGGCTTGGGCGGAGCATCCGTTAACTCCTCCCCTTCAACTGTCAGTGTGCAACAAAAGCCACGCCTACTATTTTTCTCATTAGAAATTCCATTTCATTCTGAATAGAAATGGATTTAATAGAAATGCATTCCAAGAGCTTAATATTCTGAATGGTGCTTTGACGCGGTGCTCCGCGCAACCTTTCACATTTCCAACAAAACAGTCTGAGTCTGACTAAACAACTGTTAGATCATTCATGAACTGTGAAAAAAGGAAAATCTATTCTTCATATGCACTGTTAATGTACTGGTGTTTGGGTGTTGAGATGTATTTACTGCCCAGCTTCTCACAGCTGTACACATACATTCCTTAAATGATAAAAGTATCTCCTGTTCATGTTAAATACAGATGAAGGCTCATTAGTAAAGTTATGTCCGTCTGGAGGCGTTTCATTCTGTTGACAGATGTCTTAAGCTCTTCATCGAGTTCATACTTGCTCGTGTGTTCAAATGTGTCAGAACTTGAGCTTCTTTTTTCTACAGTACCTTCCATAACACGTTCGATGATCGATTATTGTCAGTTCCAACCTGAAAGGAGAAAATGGAAAAAAAAGTGACTGCAAAGTTCATAGACATTTCTCCAGTAAGTGATTTGTCCGGTTATACTTTGGTCTGCAGTATTTTATTACAACTTGTAATAAACTTTGAGGGGTGTAACTTTGATCAATTAAAAAATGAACATCACATCAATTCTATTGGATTTAATGGTTACAATGGGAGTTGTATTGGTTTTAAAGAAGAGTCTCAACAGTACATATAAAGATTTTATAATGGTTTCAATGGATTACAGCTGATTGTTCATTATGGAAACTTTAGGTTTTTTTCAAGCTGCTTGTCCAATTTACTTAATTAACTTAAGTTAAATCAACTTTTGGACCTAAAATTGTTTCAATTGGGCAGAGGACTTATATTTCACAGCATGCTTTGTGTATGACTGCATTTTGAGTTATTTTCTTAATTCGTGTTATTTAATGATTTTTTTTGTAAAATCAAACACTTGTTAGTGTTTAATGTTCATTTGAGGTTTTGAAGAGTTTGTTATATATTTGAGTTTTGTGGCTACCATTATTCAGAAAAGCGTTGCCTTTGGTTACGTAGTGGGCAGTTACTTCTTTAACTTAGAACTTCTGTCCCGTCCTCTTAACTCAATCTTCTTATTGATGACAAATTAAAGTTTAGTCTGATTATTATTAAAACTATATAAAACAAAAAAATGTTCTTAGATGCCTTCATTGAACAAACTAATCAATATATATATTTTTTTCTTATTGGTTAAATGTCAAATATACATATTAGCAATATTGAACATAATGAGTTAATGATTTAAAACAAAAACAAGACTCTACTTCAACTTAACAACATTGCATTTACTTTATCTTAAGTTTACTGAAATAGATCATGTTACTTAAATTCAGCGTAATCCAGTTATGTGGAACCTGTTGACATAAAAAAGTGAATCAAGTTGAGCATATGGTTTCTGTAGTGATACTTTAGCATGTTGAGTTTTTGAAACACAGGTGGAGATAAACAGGGCAGGTCGAGGATGGATGTGTCTTCATTTGTCAGGGGTGGAAACTTTAACCCCCTGCCGCCCACAGGGGGGAGACTCATCAACACATGTGCCGTCGGGCGGGCGAGACGGGTAGAAACCCAATACACCCACGATGCCCTTCATTCATCACATTCCTCCGCTATTCTTCTCTCTTAAACTGATTTTCATTACAGTCTGAGACATGCGTGTGCTTTTCATTAAAATACTTTAGGAGTTATCACCATAGTATAGGCTCAAATATTATTATTTACATATTTTTCACAACTTGACGCATTAGAAAATAAAAAATCAAAGTGCCTAGGAATAATTATTTTATAAATATCTAAGTTGTGGACTCTGATGGATTTTTGTCTCTTGATTTAGGAAATGTTGGAAAATGTGAAAAAAGAAAATAATTCAGAGAAGTCAAGTCAAATGAAGTTAAAATGACGTGAATAAATGTTTGGCAGAACGAAGTTTGTGAATAAAGTTGGGTTTTGGATGCGTGTCCTCTATTATGGGCTGCTTTGGCTGTAGAGTCACTCGTGGCTGTCATCACATAGTCATGAGTCTGTAAGTCAAGTAAACTCAAGGGTACAAAGGACCCATATAACCTGAAGATTAACTGAAACATACAGCACACAAGCCCCTAAACTCAAAAACTGTATGAATCTGACTGAATTCAGTGACAAAATATGAAACCATTTGGCTTTTCTTTTCACATACATGTTTCAGGTAAAGCATTTAGTAAATGTTAAGGGTAGTTTGTTAGAGCTTTAACAACAGCTGTAGTGTTCACAACAAAGACAAAGAAACATCTACATGTCTATGAACTTCATACAGCCAACACTTTGTGTTCTGTGATATTAAAAAAAATATATAAGATTGCTATAAAAGATCAGAAGCTTAAAGGGACAGTTCACCCAAAAATGAAAGTTCCATCACCATTTCTCATCATTGAGTTGTTCTAAATCTGTATATATTTCTTTGTTCTGACTAACACAGAGAAAGATATTTGGAAGAATGTCAGTAACCAAACAGTTCTTGGCCACCGTTGACTCCCATAGAAAACGGTAGTCAAAGGTGCCCGAATGTTTGCTTTCCTACATTCAGCAGAACAAAAAAATGATATATTAAGCAGTTTTTCCTACTATGGGGTCCAAGAACTGTTTGGTTTCAAGCATTCTTCCAAATATCCTTGTGTTCATCAGAGCAAAGAAATGTATACAGATCTGGAATACGTTTTATTTTCTGGGTGAACTGTTCCGTTAAGGGAAAAACCTCATATATTTTGAAGTATTCTTGGTTCAGACAGTGGGAACTTTTTTGTTTTACCTCCAGTAGAATGACTTTAAAAGTAAAACATTGCATTTTTAAGGTATATAATAAAACATTCACAAAAGTAGACCAATAATCCACATGCAATCACAGATAAGTGATAAAGTAGAATCAAAATCTAGTCTAATACTGTTTGTTATCACGTTTACCACAATTTCTGCATTGAATATATAACAGTGGTGACATCAATGTCAGGGTAGAATGAGCTTTTCATGATATGTAATGTATTGCGGTGTAATGTGACTCATCTGTGATTTCCCAGCTCAGACATCGTTGTTTAAGATCACATCACGTGGGCTTAAACCTCATATAAGCAGTTTTTGGTCTATAGCTTTAAATGTGCACCTTAAAATGTCTTTCAGTTTTTTTAAATGTTAGACTTATTTGTTTAACCTCAAGTAAAACAATACATTATGAAAATCCACTCGCATTGTTTCAGGCTGGCAGTAGGAATGTACTGACATGTTGATACATCCCGGCGGAGGAAAGCCCCTTATTTACACAGAATCAAATGTGTGATGGGTTGACACAGTGGGTATTATCATCAACCCAGATAAAGCTTTGTATATTTCCTCATGGTCTCGGATTTCCCTTATTTTAGGAAGTCTTAAACCTTAAAGATGCTGTGCTCCTGGTTGAATGTCAGGGCCTCGCCAAATGATTGCTGACTGGCCAAATGAGTCAGTGGTGTTCTGCTGATACAGGTGGTTGAAAGTTGCCTTAAGTTATGGAAACCTTACTTTGCATTTCTGCTCACCTGTATAATTTACTCTCAAGTAAAAGGATTGAGGTATTTAATAGGAGATCCTCCATCAGGATCCTGCCGTACTTGCTGTTCTCTCTGTCGCTGCACGTCCTCTGGCACGAGAAAAGAGAAGCAGAAACACCTGAGGGGAGATTGATTCAGATCTTAAATAAGTCTTTTACAAGCGACCCTTATTCATAGCAAGCACCTGACGCGGGCATTTCTCCATACGCAACCTCTGCTACTAAACACCATTACAGTTTTTCTTGAATGCTAACGCACAATTCATGAAACAATTCACCATTTTTAATATATTTTTTTAAATCACAGCACAGGTAATTGTGCATCCTTGAATCATCTACTGGGCTTTATACTGCCTACTAAACATTCAGTATAAGCACAGTACACACTTTACATGAGAGAAATTTCTCTATTCTGCATTTTCACCCTCAAATTTGTAATTGTCAAGTATACAAATTTGTATTTGTAAACTTTTTTACCCGTTCTGTATTTTTGCAGAAAAGAGTAGAAATTGTGCCAAAGGTGCAGAGGATGCCATATTTTTTTACATTGCCTCCTATTGACAAATGGCTTGACTGTAATTGTTTCCTTTATCGTCTCTGTAAGTCGCTTTGGATAAAAGCATCTGCTAAATGCCTGAATGTAAATGTTATTTGTGCGGTTGTGTCCTGTATTTCTGTTGCATGACCGGTTCATATTGTTCTTTGGTTTTTGAACTGTTCTTGTCTTGTAAGATCTTCATCTTCTTTACAGTAGTGAAATGTTTTATTTCCCTAAAGCTCATTCTTGCATTTTGCTCAATCTGCACTCTTTTATGTTGTATATTCTTATAAAAACTAAGCTGTCAAATTATTCTTGAAGAGATCTCACCAGTGTCTAGCACTATGTTGTGTGGGTGATTTTGAGGGCCTGTGTGTCATGTCTGGGGGAAAAAGTTGTATTTTCAGCAAGTTTGAATGGTTTTGAGTGGAGAGCTTCACGTTGACCTGAAAATATGATGTTTTGGGAATTGGGTGAGACGTTATGGATTTGTGTTTACTGTTTTGAGAACACGAGGCATAATTTCAAGAAATGTGTTTAAGCAATCGAGAAGAACTGTGACAGAATGAAGAACTTCTTTAAGTCCTCTGAAGTCCATAAAAAGTGATCTTGTGTCAAAGACAATGTTCTGTATCTTTTGGTGATATTCTGTATTCCTGTAACTCAATTGGTAGATCGTTGTGTTAGCCATGCAAAGGACATTGGTTTGATTCACAAGAAACATAATCATATAAATAATTATATAAATAATATCATATATAAGCATAATCAAATACATAGATTAATCTACCACAATACAATTCAATATCTGCAGTTTATTCATCGACTTCTAAAGATTATTTTCGCCCACATATGATGAAGTTACACAGTGTACAACTCCTGTCCTGTTCCTGACAGAAAACCAGCATGAAGTCCATCTTATTTTACTTTTTTGGATCCACTTTGTGTTTAAAATGTCAGCTTTTGATATTATAATCAAATAAAACGTTGATGTTAAATGCTGTGGCTTATCACTTTCTACCCATTTATACACACACTGGAAATGACAGGTGAAATGTAGAGCAATGCATTGTGGGATGCAGTGCACAAATGTGGTGGTTTAATTGAATGCATACTGAATATTTGCATTCTTCATTCTACAAAGTATACTGTATGGCACTACAAAGCAAAAAACCCTGAAATATGGAAGCAATGATAGAACAATGTTTGTACTCTTACTTTCTTATTCAACACACACACACACTGAAGGTCAGGTGTGTTATTATGATCGTCTGCTGTACAGCTCGTGTATAAATACTGCACACACTTCTTAACTTTCTCTTGAGATAGTCAACGGCGCAGGTAATGGATATGATATCACATACGGTCTCGGCCCAACCCGAGCTAAGATTTCCCTGTAACAGATCTGTGTGCGTGTGCACAGTCGCTAACCCACTTTCACTACATGCTTTTGAATATTCAACGTATTATTTTCTCTTGCCAACAATTGCAGCTCCAGCAATGGATTTATCAGACATAAATGCGCCAACTTGGTTTTACAAAAATCTGCTTGAGATCTATTACACGTTCTTTTGTTTCAGTTATTCTGTAATATGAAAAAGCTTTAGCACTGAATGCGGTCGACACGTTAATGCTCATCTCATTCTGGTACTACAGAATGAACAAAACAATAGCAAAGTGATCCGCCAGATATTTTGCAATTCGTATTTTATTTATCGCAGTTGTGCAAAGACTGTTGGCTTCAACATTCTCTGCAGGGGTCAAACATTCTCATGAATTCAACTCTCACCCCGCCATCTGTACTACACATCTACAGTAAAACCTCTTTAATGCACGACAAAATACACTTAACATGAAGTATTACAGAGTATAAACAAAACAATTCCTCAAATGAAGAACGCTTATTAAATATTTTTAATTAAAAAGGAATGCTTTATATGTTTTCCAGAGCAGTGTTTCTCAACTGGTGGGTTGCAAGACCGTCTAAGAAACAACGTTAATAACAAAAAACTGTTTTTCTGATACGAGACTTTTATTTTGAAAGATGTGCGTGAACGCTGTTGACAGATGCCTGAGCGAGTAAACGCTCGCTTTTCAATTCAATATCTGCGTTCAGATGAGATGTTGTCAGGCTGAATGACAGTGCCATTTTAATCGTTGTTTTCTTAACTTGTTACAAAATTAAAAGTCTTTCACCTCAGAAAAACGAACTATCCTGTCCTGTCAGACGCCATACAGCGCAAATACGCATATACTCACGCTAATGTGACGGCGCGCGCTTTCTTCACTGACGCTCAAAGTAAACTAAAACTTTAAAAAACTAGTTAGCGACTGCTTTAACATTGACTTATAGGCTGTATATTCATCAGTATTAGTCACATTAGTCAACAATTTTCTTAGTATTTTATTATTATCGCTTTTTAAACAAACTACATATGACGTCATATTTCCTTATAAGTGGGCCGCAGCTTGATGGCCATGGGAAAATGTGGGTGCCATGGCCAAACCAGTTGAGAACCACTGCTCCCATTAAATCATTATGGATGACAATGATATTGATTGTGGAAATGTTCTCTCGTGGCGTCTGACCTCTTCATCCCTTCAGCTTCTCTGCTGACTGGGGGTGAACACATCTTGGTTTAACTTTATTATTCTTGTACTGTAACAAATCCATCTTTAGAAATGTTCTCGTAACAAAATGAACAACGTAATGTAAACAATATTTTTAATTTTGTTAAATTTATTGTGTCGTGTATACTGAATAACATAAGATTAAACAACACTTAGATGCTTTTTGGGTTCGTCCTAAATGTGTCAAATGAATTTCCCAACATCGTGTACCAAACAGTATCATCTGAACGAACAATTTTACATTTAACAAGGGTTTGTGAGGTCCCAACATGCATTGACTTTCCAACAGGTACGCAGAAGTCAAATTTCCTTTAGACTGAAAAATGTATAAATGTGATCTGTTATTAAATATCTAATGAGTTCTGAAAACTATTTTAGGTTCACTCCCCATCATTGTTTAATTGAATTACTCATATTTTTCCTGCAATCTGAGAGTCAAACTCAGAAGCTTTCCAATGTACTTGTTAGAAGTACAGTGCCTGCCAAACCTTTCTGCAATGAGCACACAGACACACGTAAGCCGTATGATGAAGAGTGACGACAGGTTAACAACCTTAAATGTTAACAACATTCCGGCGAGTGAAAAAGACTTCATCGCAAACAAAAAAACAAAGCGAATCCCTTCAGACAAAGAATTGGGTGGTGCGGGTCTGTGCCCAGGTGTAAGAGGTTTAATAGCAGACATGAAGTAAATGAAACAGCAGCTTGTGTGATCTCACATGATGAGATCATGAGTCCGGTGCCAATGAGAAGTGGATGGAACAAAATGATTGAAAATGAAATAGAAAAATGATAAACTTGACTGCTACAATGCAACATTACCTGATTGTTTTAATTTTAAGTGATTTATTTTGCCTCAAAATGAAATATTAGAAAAAAAATTACACATTTTTGTCACATGCATAGCAGTATAGATTTTAAATATTTCTTGATTTGTTACTATGGAGGTGCCACCATGATTAGAAATGGGAAAGAAAGTGTCTGTTTGTGACTTGAAACACTTTATTGACACTGTCGGCGTGTGAAATAAGCCGCCGTGTGTGTGTTTGCTATGGCACCGATTAAGCTGAATGGAGGAAATCTTACGTAAAAGGCTTAAAATAGCATTACCCACCGAGCAGAAATGTTCATATAACAGTCGCTCTGTCTGAGAGATTTAACTCAACACCGCAAGTTCCAACAAGAAAAGATTTTCTCACTTTCAGTGGCTACCATTGAAACTATGGTTAATATAAGAGAAGTTTTTCTCCCATCCGAAAAGACCCAACCTACTTCCGCAGAGCCATATAAACCATTGCTTTTGTTGCAATTTTGTGCAAATTGCATGTGCAGTTTTGCGTGTGGACTTCCTGCAGACATTTCAGCTAACAGCATCTGTAAGGTTCACGGAGCGCCGCATCTGATAGGAATATTTAAGTGTCCCTCAACCCAGAGCTATTTCCTGTAATCAGAACCATTTACAAGAGATTTCAGGCCAAACGTCAGTGTGTTTCTAGACTGACAAACCTCAACATTTACAATCTACACATACAGGTTATAAAAGGCTTCTTTGCAGTGATGTCATACAAGACTTTTTTTGTCAAAAAGCCAAAGGTTATTAAAAGAACTTATTCTTTCTAAACTTTTTACTCTGAAAATGTAAACTGACTTGACTTGACTTGACTTGACCTTACATAAATAGTTGCGTTGCGTTTTGTATTTTTTTCCGTTTTGTGTTAAATATTTATATTTATTTATTATTTAAATTAAATAATAATTAGGGCTGTCAAAAGATTAATCGCGATTAATCGCATCCAGAATAAAAGTTTGTGTTTACAAAATATATATCTGTGTGCTGTGCATAATAATTTTGTATTTATTAACACATACACATCCATGCATATTTTTAAGAAAAATCTAAAAATGATTAAACATTTATATATAATTTCAATTGCTGGTAAATATAAATAAATACATGTAAATATTTCCTAAATATGTATACATGTGTATGTGTTTGTATTTATAAAAACATAATTAATATGCACAGTACATAGACATATATTATGTAAACACAAACTTTTATTCTGGATGCGATTAATAACGATTAATCTTTTGACAGCCCTAATAATAATTATTATTATATAATTTAAAATATTTACATTTATTAAAATATTTTATTTAGACATTATCTGTAAGTCAAGTACAGTATGCTTAAGTGTAATTTAACTTTTTTTCATTAAAAAAAGCATGCCAATAACTAATAACTTTAATATTGTTTGTTTTTTCCTGAAAAAAATCTATGACCATTGTGTTTGTAGACTGTAGCTCAGAACATCTTATCTCTGTATCTCCGTTAAATATGATTTATCGACCGCTCTGTACATTTTGGATTAAACTTTAACAAACGTTTCAGCCCTTTACTATTCTTCATGCACTTTTATGTTAACTTCAAGCTCTATTGAAAGCTCGCTTTGTGTGTCAGTAGGTGATACGTATCGCAGGAAATCGAGTTTTTCTCGAACTCTCCCCTGCGAACTCTTCGGAGACCAGAGGTTACGGCTTTAACTTGAGCTGACTAGATAAATATTGTACCTGCTCAAGGACCCTCCTCATTTCTGGCCTCCATTCATGTTGATGGTCAGTTTAAAAGCTGGATTGTGGCAGGCGTCCCCGGATGACACTGGGTTTCATTGTGCATCGCTGCATCCTGGAAGTCCAGTCTGCCAAAGCACCTCTGTTTCTATCTGATGGCATGGAACGTTGATCAAGCCTTCACCGCTCACTCTTTTTCTTGGCTTGCTGATTCTTTATTTGGTCATCTGATAGCTCAACTCGATAGCAGTGTGGCCTTGAGGTTTAAGAACCATAACGGAGGAGCCGCCGCCTAGACCCCCCCCCCACCTCTCCCTCCCCTCGACCCTTCCGCACCCTTCCCCACGCGTCTCAGCCTCCATCTCATTCGGCGTACCGCCCCATCCCTCCCGCCTCTCCCCCTATCCTCCCCTTACCCTCTACCCCTCCACCTCCCTGCCCCCACGTTGACTCCCATGCTTATCCTCCCCACCTTTCCTGTGCTTCCCCAACTCCCCCCCCCCTCTGGGTCCCAACGCCCCGCTTCACCATCCTCGCTCTACTACTCCCCCCACATCCCCCCTTTGTCTATTCCAGGTCCGTTATAGTTCCCCTTCCTCCACCGGCTAGCTTCCCGCCAGTAGTATCCCCCATCGTCTGCATCTGTCTTCGGTCGCTTCTCCAGCTGGTGCTCTAGCCGGTGCTCACCCACACCCCCATGTCAAACCCAAGCTACATCTAAACAGTCACAATCGCTATCCCGACAACCCCAAACCCCACACGAAACGAAAGACTCGAAATCCAACAACGAACACCCCTCCGTATGGCCAATCTATAGTCCTCCCAGACCCCCTCCCCAAATCCCCCCCTCGACTCGCCCTCCCTTAATTTCCCCCTCCTCCTCCCTCCCCCCTTCACCCCTCCCAATCCCCCCCTCTCCCTTCACCACCCCCAATACACCCAAAACAAAACACCCCAAAACAACCCTTCCACCCAACCCACCCCCGACCCCACACCCACCCCGAACCCCCCCACCCACCTCCCCCCCCCCCAGCACTCCACAGCCAACACCCCACCCACACAACCCCACACACCCATTACCACCCCCCTCCCCACTCACCCCAACACAATCCGGCACCCAACCACCCCAACCCACACCCATCCCACACTGATCCACTCCCACACTCTCACCCACACACCCCACCACCGGTCCACTCTGTCCCACGCCATACACCCTCCTCATCTCCTGAGCTCATCCCACCCCGCCCAGGCCCTCCTATACCAGCACACCCGACTTTGGCCGTGGGCCCCCCTCCCACACAACAAACACACCACCCAGCCATCCCACAACACAAAACCACACCCCAAGCCCCTCCCACCTCACCACCACCCCAACCCAACCCACCCCACCGGACAATACCCCGCACCATCCCACCCAAACACCAAGCAGAGCAGCACACCAGGACCCACCCCTTACGGCTTTTCGGCGTCTGACCTCTCCTACACGGCGCAGGCCTGGAAAAGACCAGGACAACGCCACCCAAAACAAAGGACAAATACAATCCACGAGAGACTAAATCTCACCACCATCACATAGCACAAAGGAGCCGGACAGCTACCAAGAGGAGGACTGCGTCTTGCAATATCGTGTAAACCCCCCGACCCCCCCCCCCCCACCCACAACCCCTGCCATCCACCCCCCTCACAAACTGCCCACCCCCCCCCTACACCCCCCCGTACCAACCCCCCGACCCCCCCCCCCCCCCACCAACAATCACCCCATAGACCCCTTATCCCCGCCTCTCCCGCCCCTCCGCTCCTCTTGCTTCCTTTCCCCCCCCCCCCCCCCCCCTCACCCCACTCTTCCACCTCCCCCCCCCTCACCTCACCCACTATTTCCTTTCCTGCACCCCTCCCAAAACACAACACACCAAAACATTCCCTCAGCTACTTCGTTCCCCGCCTCCCCCTCCCCTCACCCCACCCCCACCTTCCTCACCACCCCGTCCTACTTATTCCATCCCTGCTCCACCTCCCCAGTGGATTTCTCCCGCTCCCCCCGCCCCCATCCTCCTCCCCTCCTTCTCCCTTTTCCCTCATCCCCTTTGAGCCCCGATCCTTTACCTTCGTAAGCCGACCCATCCTCACATGAGCTCTGTTCCACCCTGCACTGGCACTCCGTGCTTCTCCCCACATTCCCCCCTTCTCGGTGCCCCGCCCTCAACCCCTCTTTCAGCCATACCCATCCTCATCCCCCCCATATTCTGGCTCTCCTGTCTCATCCGCATCGCACACCCTACCCACTCTCCCCCCCCTCCTTACTCTGCTTCCTTTATCCTACCTCCTGCCCAACTTTTCCGCCCCCTTTCCCGCCTCCTCTCACTTACTTACCCTTACACTTGCCCATTTTGTTCTTCGACCCTCCACCCCCTGGCCTAGCAACACTTACCAACCCTGCCCACTCTCCACCACGTGTTTCTCGTGTTACTCTCCATCTTACATTCTCGGGCCTCTTCACTGCGATCCCCACCATTCGATTCCCATTTCACCTCTAACTGTAGCTTTCACCGCCGTTTTTCCGCCCCCGAATCTCACTTTCTCTTTTTAATCCTACACCTCCTTCTCTCCCCGCGCACATTCATATCATCACAGAAGCCTGACCAGGTGCTTTGAACAAGCGTTGCGGTTTAACAATGTCAAGCATTTTCAAAGCATCTGCACAACCGTCTTGAAAAGTAATAGCGCTGTGTGTTTTTTCCAGCTTTTTTCACTCATTAAATATACATCGAGAATAAGGCGATAGTGCCTTGCAGATGTGGAAGGTACCGCAGCTTCGTGAAACCGAAGAGCAAATGTCACTTCATAGACGACGGCACCAAACTCACAAAGTGATAAATACACACGATAGTATCATCGCAGAGATAAATGCAATGAGACTAACCATTTGTGATTTGTTCTGCGAGATCTGGTTTGCGAAATCAGAGTTGTTTACTGTTGGCAGAGCGGCTGTTGGTGTTGCTCATTCTTGAAATGGTCACCAGTGTGGTTTATTTTCCGTCTCTGTGGCCATAAACATTTATTCAGAGCTATTAAACAAGTCAAAATTCCATTAGTGAGATAAACAGACATATCTATGCATTCTCTTAACCGACATGAGAAATTAAACAAAAGCCATCCAACAAAGGGTTCAACCAAACGGCACCATATGGTCAACGCTCTCGGACGAAATTTGGGCGTCAGGGATTCGTCTGTGAGCGACAGCCGTTTTAGTTTATTCCCAAATTCACACACAAACACGGCACGCATGCAAACTTAAAGAAAGGAGAGGGAAGAATAATATTTAAGCATGCCTATTAATTATTTGACTTGTTGTTTAGATTATTATCATTAAATGCAGTAATTCTTATTTTAATTATGGATTTTTATATTGTAAGACTGAAAGGTTGGATGTGGGACATACAAGGGTTATACAAAAATAAATGTTATTGTTTTAAAATCGACAAACAAAAAATGATGAAGTATTTGTTTTGGAAGTTAAAATGTTGACAATGGTGAATGATTAAATACGATGTAATAAAGGTAATAGGATTAAATAAACTTTTAATAAAATGTAATTTCAAGATGTAATAAAAATCAACCCCGGAGGCATAAACATGCCCAAATGTGAAGAAACACCCATGCATAATTCAAAGCCTTGTCTTAAATCTTTTTTTCTTTTGGATGAAATGTTGTTTAATTTTTGGTTAACGTCACCAAAAATGTTGATAGCTAAGCTATTGTCCTCATTTGGCTTGACGGAAATAAACTTACCGAATATCTCTTTCCGCAGTGCAAAACTCTACATACAATGCTACAGTGGCTGGTTGCCAGGGTGTTGCTATGGTGTTGTTAACACGCGTGGTACTAGTTACCAGCCATTTTCAAATCCCAAGAATGATCTAAAGTAACAGTGACACTGTTGCCTAATAGCAAACAGCACAGAATTATTCATAAATGTCTGAGAAACAAGCTGGATGTTAAGAAAACATTCGGCTGCCCGCAACCGCCGCTAGTTTAAGACACGAGGGGCGGTATTAGTAACAATCGGACCTATTACTAGTTCCGGAGCTGTGGCACCATCCTGTCTGTAAAGAATGAGCTCAAGAGGCCATGAAGATACAATCACAGCAGGAGAAATGAAACACAACCTCCCTCCGGATAATCACCCCAGAATTCCAGCGCACAGGAGCCGGGAACGAGACCGAGAGATATTCCCCCCACTGTAAAGAGAGAGAGAGAGAGTGATGCAGTAATGGGCCGTGAGATGTAGTAAGTCATGTTTGGTTGCACATGCACATGTTTCCAACCAAAACAGCCCAAAAAATCACAAACTTCCTGTGTATTAAAATCTCACAGGAAAAAAGTAATATAGACACACATAGTCTTTTGACATTACCATTGTGGTGGGACAGACAAAGACCACTTACTTTTCCTTCAGTAAAACTTAATTAAGCAATTATAATGAAGTTGATAGTTTAATCTTTCAAACATTTAATTGCAATTAATCGCATCCGGAATAAAAGTTTGTGTTTACATAATATATATCTACGTACTGTGCATATTAATTTTGTATTTATAAACGCATACACATGTATGTTTAGGAAATATTTACATGTGTTTTTATTGATATTTACCAATAATTTTAATTATATATATAAATGTTTATTCATGTTTATATGTTTCTTTATGTGTTTATAAATGATTTACATTTTGATAAAAATTATTATGCACAGTGCACAGACATGTATTATGTGAACACTTATATTATGCAAACTTTGCGATTAATCGTTTGACAGCCCTAATTGAATATAAATACTATCTAATATAAAAGATAAAACACTTAACAGACAGAGAAGTGATTTTAACAGGCCAGTGTGATTAAAGAAACAAGGACACGGTGAAATGAGTTCAGTCTGTGGTCAAACAAACTGAACTGTTAATGACTTTCAACTTTCTGAACTTGTGCATGGAAATTATTCAACAGCGGCTGTGTGCGTTGCCAAAATGACCAAGTGCACACAGACACACACATACTGTGTTTAATGGGGACTTTCTATAGACACAATGACTTTTATACTGTACAAACTATATATTCCATACCCTAATGCTCATTAAAAGCCTTTTGCATTGACAAATAAGTTTCATTTATAAGCTGTTTTCTTAAAAAATGCCACATAAGGCCAAAAGTACTAGTATTACTGACATCGGGTTAACATTGAAGCATTCAGCAGATGCTTCCATCCAAAGTGCCGTACAAAAGTGAGGAGACAACACTGAACACACAACGCTGCGAAATGTTGCATATCTTGATGTTATGAACGAATGCTTTTGTTGCGTGCATTAATGTGATTGAGCTTGTGTGTAAAGTGATTGTATGGAGACCAGATGTGTATTTCTTCTGTGTGTGCTTCATCTGGGTGAACATTTGGGCACTTTTCTCTGTTTGTGTTGGCTTTTTGGAAGCAGAGAAAAATAACAGCTCTTTTAAAGCAAACACATATTTCACACGTCCTGCCACAGCCACCAAACATCCTCTGTCATAAATCACGCACACGGGCCGAGTTACCTCTACTTTTACTACATCTTATTAGCGTCAAGTGTGAACATTCTGCATCACATTTTGCATTCAACGAAAGAAATAACGTCACGATGAGCGACATAAAGAGGAGTTTCATCTCGTCCATTCCCCCACTCACATATTTCTATTTACCTGAAGGATTTACGCTGGCCATTATTGGAGATTAAATATGTGTTTGCATGACTCCTGCCTCATGCTTCTCAAAGGTTCCAGTGTTTTACTCTTTGGCTGAGCGCTGTGTGTGCGTTTGGATGAGTTTTTGAGAGGCGGTCCACACGCGGCCGCCCGAAACGGTTCAATTACAACAAAAAGTTGAGTCTGACACTAAAGCGTGCGGCTGTGTGCCCATTGTGCTGGGTTGTCATTCAGTTCTGAGTGTGTTCGGTGACGGGCTCTGTGTGGTCTCTGGATGATGGTTTGGCACATGTAGTGAGTGAAGACCGCACTTTTACAGCAACACAGCAGGCGTGTCTCGAGGGCCAGCGTCTCATGCCAGCCCTTCATTCACATGAATCTCCACAGACCTCAAAACAAGACACTCGTCTTTTGTTTCAAATCACGCAATCTCTGTTGTTCAGATCGTTTCTAACATTTCAGAGCCTAGAATTTACTCTACTGGGTTTTATAAACACAATTTTTGAACAATGTTTTAATAGCAGCACCACAGTTGAACCATTATCGACTTGGCTGGAAAAGATGAAAAATCTTCAACATATGCAGTTTCTTACAACAACTTGTTTATAGTCCGAAGAACCTTTTTTCCACAACAAAAAACATTTGTACAATAGACAGGTGTGGATGTTGAGTATCTAAACATTCAAAGAACTTTAATCTTTAAGAACAAACTAAATGACACGCATCCACACTAAAGGTAAGGCCTGTCTTTTTTCTGACCTTAGAAATCTTTTTTTTTACATATTCCAGTTAAATGTTTAGATAACTATAAGAAAGCCGTTTGTATGTGGACTTCCTGAAGAATGAACACTTTGAATGACATCATTCTTAACCAATGGCACGAGTTCTGGGTGGGACTACACTCTTAAAAATATAGGTGCTGCCATAGAAGAACCTTTGTTGTCTAAATGGTTCCATGAAGAACCCTTAACATCTGAAGAATCTTTCACAAAAGGATCTTTGTGGCGAAAAAAGGTTCTTCAGATTATGAAAGAACCTTTGACTAAATGGTTCTTTTTGGAACCAAAAATGGTTCTTCTATGGCATCGCCGTGAAGAACGTTTCAAGCACCTTTATTTTTAAAAATGTACCTGCTTGTTCTTGCTTTGAACGATGGAAGATGTGGGACTACTCCTTGAAACAGAAATGGCATTATATAAAGGTAATGCTATGGAAGCCTCTATAATCTCTTTTGTATGTATCATGAAAAGCGCTAAAGAATTGAACGTCTCATACCCTACTTCAACTTTTCTTTTTAAAGATACAATTTCATCTCATTTTAGCTTTCCTCGTGATGTAATGTGAAGTCTGGCTGTTGTGAGGTTGTGAACTGTAGTGGGTTGTTGTGAATGTTCAGTGTGTTTGGTCTCTGGCGTCTCTAGATCCACAGGAAGTCCACAGCCCTGCCACAGTGATAAAAAATCCTTTTCCTCTGACCTGAGAACTGACCTGCTCTCTCCCCAACACACTGTTTAAATTTATGACATGCCCTACACAAGCACAAAGCCGACCCCGAATCCCACCGTCCAGCCCGCAGCGGAGGACCATGAATGAGAGTTCATTCATAACATCATCCTGACACAAATCCTCAAATCCACAGCTCACCTTCCGTCCAGTTTAACATATTTGATATTTGTGCTTATATCATTAAAATGTTACATTTTAATTCAATCCAAATGTATTTCTATAGCACTTCTTAGACATTTGAATTGTTTCAAAGCAGCAGAAAGTATTGTTTGCTATATATATATATGTATACACATACATACATACATACATACATACATAGTTGAAGAGTTTAGTTCCAAAATGAGATAAACTTTTATCGTTTTTTTATTGTGCATTCCAATTAATATCAATCAAACTGCAGTTGGTTTGTTTTGATTTAAGCCAAAAAAATACAGCTAACTAACACAATAAAACACAACAAGAACATGATAACAGTTAAAAAAAACATATTTTTTTATTATGAGTTATCTCATTTTGGAACCAAACTCTTCATATATACATTTGACAAATAAATAACACAAATATATATGCAATATTACACTATATCCACAGGGGGCGCTGTAAGAGGTCATCTTGTTGCCTTGACATGTGCATAACGTTTTAAAAAGGTTTGAATGATTTAGGGTGAACTATTCCTTTAAATATCCTTTAAAATGTTCTTTATGTGACTCTAAAACACTGCTTATCTTTGTCAATGAAAGGTCAGCTCTAATAAGAGCCACGTGGAGCAAACAAGAAGTGAAATGAGCCCAAAAGACAGAGAAATGACATTATCTATAGTGTGCTTATCTACAGACGGGAAACAGTCAAGACTGACATCAGTCAGGGAGAGCTGAAGGTGGGAGTGCACATATAAACACAAACCCCAACACACACGTATGCCTACACAAACACACACACAGAAAATCACTACGCAGAACCTCGTCTGGAGTATTTCTCCGGCTCAGCGGGGTAAGGTTTTAAAGGACTTACTGTGTCCTAACTCATTCTCGACTGATATTAAATCATGAGGAAGAATTCCTCTGAGCCCATAAGAACATACGGTTGTTAATCGAACACAATGTTGTGCAGGATAAAATCACCATATGTTCTCGCACTGGTCAGACATAACTGCTCCACACAATCATTACTAAAACGCTCTTTGTCTTGTTTCCATGACGTTTCCATATTTGATGGAGAATTACCTTTCTGTATATCTGAATATTCTGAGAAGGTCCAAGACCTCTTTGAGTTTATCAAAGCTCAGATTGTACGGTCATATTATCCTCAGTATTTGCCTTCATAAATGTTTCTGGCTGGTTTCGACTTCATGTTTTGCCGTCCTGCCCAGACCTCAGTCTCCAGTCCCGCCGTCTATTAAAGTCTCATGGGGACGCGTTTGATATATGTAGATAGAGAAAGGTCAAGTCCTTATCAGACCGATCTAACTGCATTGTAAGTGAACTGATAGAACTGATGTGGTGCTAAATGAGATTTGTTCTCAGGGGAGAGGGTTTGTGGTGGAGTTAAACAACAGCAAATGAGTGAAAGCACCGGGCTCTCAGATGCGAAACTGCCTCCTTCAATTGCCTGCAATGTGGATTTAATGTAAATAAATAATTTCTTAATGAGAATAATGAGTAAATATACATGTAAACATTATTGACTTGTGTATTTTCCGACCCAGTCTCAGGGCAGATCGTGGCAGAGGCATGAAATTTGGAATCTGTTTATGCGTGTTCGTGGACACGAATTTTACTTACAACTATCATTGTGCCAACAGATTTGTTTTAACAAGTTTTGTTTAGTAAATTTGTTGTTAAAATGTATGATTTAGGTCCAAATAATGAAGTAAACACAGCCATTAAGAGCTCAGAATAGTTGTGAAATCCCTGAATGCTGTTTGAAAAGCATCTTAGGGTGAGACCTTAAACTGTGTGATGAAATGCCTTGAGTAACTTTTTGATGTTTTAGATAAAGAGTCTGGCATAACCAGATCTTCAGAATAAACAGCCAAAGCAGCTTTCAATGGCCCAAGAGACCATCTATTGACATGTAAAGCAACCAATTACAGCGTCGTGTTTAGGGGGATGAAAATTAAAGTTGATGTTCCCTACGAATTCACAGCAAAAAAAGACTATCTTTGTAAGTTTGTCTTGTTTTATAAAAAAAAACTGTACGTAAATCAAGCAAATAAATCTTCTATATGGGGGAAAAGATGATCATGAATTTAGTGACTTAGAAAAAGGTAAACCTTTATTCAAGACTTATTTTTCTACTCCTTTGGCCAAATTTTGAAATTTGAAATTTTGAAACAGAAATTTTAGATAAACAAGACTTATTTTCTTTGGTCATTTTGCTCATCAAGAAAATGCATCTTGATTCAAGAATTTGTTTACATTTGTACTGGAAAACAAGACAAAATACTAAGGACCCAAGACGGGAGAGGGAGAGAGGGAGAGAGAGAGGGTGAGAGAGAGAGAGACGGGGAGAGGGAGAGAGAGAGTGTGCGAGCGAGGAGAGAGAGAGTCCCCCCCCAGCCCCCACACCTCGGGCCGTCCTTCTGACGGCACCGCCCACCCCCTACCCCTACGCTCGATCCGCTTGGGTGCGATGGTTTCCTTGGGAGAGCGAGCAGGAGAGACGAACCACCGATCCGACGCGACGACGCCGACGCTGGCGACTGAGGAGAGCGACGGATGAGGGGAGACCCGGGAATTCTTTTCCCCGCGATGCACCCCCCGAATTGAACGAGCCCCCGACATCCTCGAGCAGATGAGAGCACGAGACCGAGAAAGTGTTTCTCTTTTGCTCCCCCTCTCTTTCTTTCTTTCTTCTTTGGCCCGCCCTTCGCCGAACCCCCGACTTCACCTCTTCGCTCCTCCGTATGTCGCAACCGACGCCCAGATCGCCTACACCGATACCCGTCGAGCATGCCCCCCCCCCCGCTTCTTCCATGCCTCTACTTGCCCCCACCTGCACTTTCTCCCCATGTTACCCTCATCCCCCCTCCTCCCCCGGACTGACCCCTTACCCCATCCCCCCCCCGTATCCACCGGAAACGACTTCTTCCTATCCATACCATTCCTACTCTTAAGAAACATGACCGAGAACCCGTAGGGCTCTTGCTCGCCTTCCCCGACAGGCCCCCCTGCCTCCACCTCCCTCTTTGGAATCCCCCCGCGGTACAGACCCTCAGATTGATGCCACGACACCCCCTACCCGAACCGCCGATGTGACACCGAGACCCCCTCCCCGCTAGGCGATTCCTTATCCCATGAGAGGCCTTCCGCCCCCCCCTCCCCACTCCCCCGATTGTATTTCTCCCGGACCGGGTTGCTCTTACGAATGAGCTCTACTTGAGACCGCTTTTTTTAACTCTGTTCAGATGCAACCCCCGCCTTACTCCTCATTCCGTAACTTCCCTCTCTTCCTCGAGCTCTACTGCCCCACATATATCTCCGATCACCCAGTTCACTCTGCTTATTCACATACGCCCCCCCGCTCTTCCCTGAGAGCTCCAACCCAGGCGACGCCACTCCTCACCTCCCCCCGATATTCCACATCGAGAGGCATCGCTGCCCCCTACGCATTTACCCCGCATGAGGTCTTTATTGGGAACCACCTACTTCCTTTTCCCGGACGTTTGATGACAGCTAACCACTTCCATCCGTCGATGCCTGTATCCTGCTCTGACCTTCGCTCTGCAAGCCTTGTAATTTTTCTCCGCTCGTCAACACTTGCATACTTCCTTCTCCCTATCCCAGATCCCCCCCCACTAGCCATCGCCTCCTCGCAGGCCTGCGCTCTTCCCCCCCCGTTTATCCCCGCAGTAGTAGCACGTTTCCTCCCGGATTTCCTAGAACCCCCCTTGAAGACGAGATACCCCCCTGATGACTGCGAGCACCCAGACAATGTTCCCTTGCGAAACGCCCCGCTTCCCCAGTCCCCCGTGTGCCTCCATTCTCACCAGAGTAACGACGTACGCCCTGCTTCCTCCCGACAGATCGAGACGACCCTCTCCTGAGCGAGCCCATTTTCGGCCCCCAGCCTCCCCTCCCCGGCTATCGCCTCCCCAATCCTCACGTTTCCCCCCGGTGATCGCTCACCCACGGTCGCTTGCCTCGGCATTCACCCCGGCCCTGGAGCGATCCCGAGACTCCTGAACCTCATTTGCTTCCAGCCCCCCTTGTTTCCGAGCCCCCCCAGCGAATACCTCTTCCCACTTTTTTCGCATCTTTCTCCCCTTTGGGCGGATGATTGTTCCTCCCAGACCCTGTATACCCGCGTGAACGCCTCTACCGCGCGCCTGTATTATACGGCATGACTTATACGCTCAGCGCTGCCCAGACCCCTGGCGCTCGTTCCAGCCCTATTAATGCCGGGCCAGCCACCGCGATCCCGGATCGCCTGAGAGCCCCACCACTCCGCTAACTCCAGGCTTGTGGCTGGCGTCCATATCTGAGGGTGAGTATCACTGATCTTGCATGGAGTTGCAGAGGAGCACGCGGTCGCCGACCACCCGGGACGATCCTAACCGAACGTTCCCATCGGGTCCGAGATTCCAGAGAGAAGGCACCCTTCCTAGAGAAGAGGAGGTTTGGAGATGAGTTTTCATCTGCCGCAGAATTGCTGGCTGGCAGGGAGAAGGCGCAACGCGGGGTGGTTAGGAGCGCAAGCGGGCGAATAGCGAGGATGAGAGAGGATGAGAGAGCAGAGCGAGAAGAGAGCAGAAGACGGAGAGGAGAGAGAGCGACGGAGGGAGGGAGAGAGAGAGCGATCGAGAGGAGCGAGCGAGCGAGTGAGAGAGAGAGAGGAGAGAGAGGATTTGAGAGGAGAGAGAGAGGAGAGCAAGCGAGAGAGAGAGAGAGAGAGAGAAGAGAGGAGAGAGAGGATGAGAGGGAGCGAGAGATGAGAGAGAGAGAGAGCAGGAGCGAGCGAGCGAGAGAGAGAGAGAGCCAGCTGCCACATGTCCTCTGTTGGTTGAGTTCTGTGTTTATGATGTGCAGTGTGTTGCTCTTGAGTGGAGATTATGTCACTAACAGCTCGAGATGAGGAAGCACTTCACATCGTGGTAAACAGTTAGCAGGCAATGAAAGACTGAGAGCTCTGTACCCTCGGCAGCGAGGAGCCTGATCTGACAATATCACTCGTTCACCATTAAAACTGCAGCCGTCTGTTATTGTTCAAAAGTTACAACTGTCTAATGTTGAAGTGAGAACAGGATGATTATACAAATGCTTCATGTTAAAGCTGCTTTATTTGAAGCACAAACATGCAGAGTTCACAGAAACGTTCTCAGAACATTGACTAAGTTCTCTCATTGCAGTAATATTAGTGACTAAAGACCTTATAAACAGATTGAGTGTGGTACAGACATGATATCACATGTGATATGCCCCTTCCACGACTCTCTCCTGCTGGGTAAGATGGATTGTGGGTAATCCCTTCCAGGGCAAACCAGGAGGTTCAGTCATGTTTTCGCGTGACTGAGGTTCATATAAAGAGTTTGTCCCATAATTTGCTTGGTTTGGGTTTTGTCCAGCAGTAAGGGGGTTTTCGGTGTGCTGAGGGGGATGAGCTCGAAAGCTCCTCAAAATATGGTTCACATTTCTCATCTCTCACTAAATGCGGCATGAATCATCTTTCATCGTAATCGTATTGATCTGCACAAACACGTCATCTGACGCTCACACTTGCATCTGTGTTTGCTTCCCCCGGGGGGCTTCCATTCTATCACATTGACAAACTTCGACCGACACAGACACTGAAGTGAATGTCGAAACCGTAGACAATGGAAAGCGCTGTGTGGAAAACTGTCATTTCTCTTGCTCATAAATCCATGCGGCAGAGTTCCATTTGCTAACCATTAAATAAGTCAGAGGAGATCATCGTCCAAACCAAAGACTGCTTGTCTTCTATTGAAGTTCAAAGCACACGGTTGAGATTGAACGTTTCTCATATGGATTCATGGCTGCCCTGTTTCAAATCCATCAAAGAAAACACGGAAAGAAGTCTCACACTTCTGTTCATGCAATGATATAGACCACTTTGCAAGGTATTAGCGCTGGTCCAGAAGCACTTCCAGTAACAGCTTTCATTCAGTTATTATTCATATTTTTTTTTAATCTCACATATATCATTAAATCTTGAATATATTTATTTAACATTTTAAATGGGTTGTTCTGTTATTTTGTTGTTCAAAGGTTTGCGTAACTAAAACAGGAAGTTCTTTTGGACCAGCGTTGAATACTGATTACAATTCTACGGACTATTCTTTTTATTTTATATTCTTTTTTATTATGGGATGAAATGCATTTGATCATTTTATCATATCTTGTTTTTCTATTTTCTGTACTGTTTCTTATGTATCTATACTCTTTGTTTTAAACGTTTCTTTTATTTTAATAATTGTTTTATTATCTAATAAACATTTGCAGTAATATTATATATAAATTATAATTTTATAAAAAAAAGTAATGTTTTTTATTCTATAAAGCTGCTTTGCAAAGAAGCAAATTTGTGAACAGATAGACATTTATATTCATAAAAATGTTTTCGAATCAACATGAAATATAGTTCACAACCCATTTTACAGTTCTCAGATTTTTGACATCGGCTGAAAAAGAAAGTATAAAATATTTAAAATTGGAATATTCGTAAATAAACAAGAAAATGCATTAATAAAATAAGTTGCATCACTCAGATTCCACGTCGATTTAAGGCGCCCTGCAGAATTCTTTCAAAAATAAAATATGCTCGGGTTCTTGATGTCATGGAGACAAGCTGAGCGTTTCATTAACATCATAAATCACTGTTCATGACGTTCATTCGGCCAACACAAACACTTCTCGCTTCACATCAGTGTACGGGCCTAAATGTTTTCATCTAAGTGGTGCAGCCCGTCCTCAACTCAAAACGTGAATGCTGTTTACCTTCAGAGGTTGATATGGCTTCTCATGGAGCTCTGATCTGGGGAGAAATACCGTAGTTTGTTTTTCTTTTCCGTCATGGTTGCTTCCAGATCGGGTGGAGTCGGGTCGAGGTGCTGCGACCAGCTGTGTGTTCAGCGTGGACCTGGACGACGGCCTACAACCACAAGCACGACCTGAGCCCTGGACAAAGAACCTCTTCAACGCTCGCTCCCTTTTCCTCTCTGCCTGGGTCCCGTCACCTCCAGGAGCTTGGAAATGATGACAGAAGCTGACATTTGCTACATAAATGAAAAATAAACATTCATCATTTCCATTACAACTTTCATCCTCTGTACTTACCGATGGGTAAAGATGCTGTCCAAGGAGCTCTGGGAAATAACTCGGTACTTCATTAGACATCGTCAGAATGATTTTACACACATACCGTACACCTTTCAAAAAGTATGAGAGTCATAACTGATATAAAACATTTGAATTATAAATAAATGTAGTGTTTGTCCGTAATTATTTTACGAGGTGGCTTTTTGGTATTAATTCGTAGAAAAAAAGCAATACTGAAGCCCCGCCGTAACTGTAATGGCTTGTCCACACCGGGACGATAATCGCTCACGTTCATCGCCGACATCTAACGCCTTGTGACTAAACAAAGGGCGGTGAGTGTGCACACCGATGCACAAAACAGCAGGCGTAAAAACGTCATTTTCTTTAAACGCCTCGAAAACTGGCCGACCAATGAGATTGCCGCTTTTGTTCACGTGCCTGGAGCTGCCGAAGTTATGGTAAAAAATATTACATGTGGATTTGTACGTTTCAGTACGATCTTCATTCACCCATTATTGCAACTTTCGTATAATTATATGCTTTTGTGCGAGTCACATAGTATAAATTCATACAAATTAGACACCTCGTAAAATACAACTTCCCATGCTGAAATGAATCGTACCAAAATGCAACATGAAATAATAAAGAAACGCGTTGTGCTTGTAAGTCATTTAAAAATAAATTAGTAACGCTTTTTAAAAGATTATCATCTCAATGCCCACAAGACAAAATCATCTCAATTACCGAAGTAAATCTGGCCAAGGTTTTTTTGGCTAATCTCTTTTGGCTTGGGCCCTTTAACTAGAACAGACGAAGAGAGTTAAAGCAATAGTTCACCCAAAAATCATTTATTCACCCTCATGTCGTTCCAAACCTGTATGAGTTTCTTTCCTGTGCAGAACACAAAGGAAGAGATCTTGAAGAAGGTTAATAACCAAACAATAATGGAACCCAAAACCAGACACATCTCAAAATATCTTCTTTTGTGTTTCACAGAACAAAGAGTCGTATACAGGTTTAAAACCGCATGAGGGGGAATAAATGAAGAGAGAATGTTTTTTTTGAGTGAACTATCCCTTTAAGGCACGATGCTACAGTAGAGGATTCATCAGCTCTTGCCAGGACAGGATGGGAAAGGTTCTTGTCCTCACAGGTTCACATTGAGTCACAGCCAGGAGAAAACCGATTTAATTACATTCTAACCCCAAGACAAGCGCAGACATTCCTGAGCACCGCAAGGGCACAATCCTTCCACCTGCAGTCTGCGAGCTCATTATCTACACAATAGACACTGTGTCCAGGTAAATTACTTTAGATATGCGGCATTAGTCCCGGGGAAAATGGAAGGGAACAGGAGCGGGGAAGCGGGTCATGCTTCTCTGACGGTGTTGAATGAACTTCATGGCGTTCCCTTGGAATCATGTGGCCCCACTAATTTCCCTAAGAGTCGCTCAATCGAGCAGCTGCATGTGATCTGCTCTCCAAACATTAATAAAGTCACCATTCCCAAATATGTGTGTTCATCCATTCCCATGAATGCTTCGGATAAATGTGTACCAAACGTAAATAAATGCGATGGAATTATGAAGAATCGGAAAGAAAAACAGATCCGATGAACTGCTCGTCTGCACAGTTTCAATTAAACCGCATTTATGAGCTTTCCTGTCTGTTTTTATTAGCAGTCACTTACGCTGAAGTTTATGACAGTAGCTGCACATCTGCTAACCCTCTTACACTTTATAGACCTCGAGATAAAACTGACAACTTAAGCTCTGTGGAGACCGTGTTAGTACAGGTATCTCACCGTTATCTCTCGGTGTCTTTGATTCTAAAACCAAAGTCACCAACGGGATACTCGGCACTCTCTTATGTAGAAATGAGATGAAAACCATCCGTAAGAAAAAACATCACAGGGGAGATCTCTCGTACATCTCGATTATTTCTCCTAGACATCACTGAGATTAAATGGAAACGTTTGCTTAGGCCTCATCACAGATGATTCGGTGAGAAAAAGAATCAGAAATCTCACAAACGTCTGTCATTAGAGTTTCAGCAGAGACGTCAACAATGATTTTTTCATGCGGCAATATTATTGAAGATCTCAAAATGAACTCAAAATTTTTCATGAAATTTACACAAATCTACATTCACTTTACACCTCCATCCTCTCATTTGTTTCTCTTTTTACTTCTCCTGAACACAACAGAACTGAGAATCTCCTGAGTTATGAAAAAGCAACAAGTGAGCGAAAAGATGTTTCTGACCCATAGACATTCCTTATAAACAGAGCCCTTTAAAAACGGTCCTGTATAATTCCCACACCGTCTAAAGCTGAAGCGCAGCCGCTGGATAAAGCTGCAGTTAGTGATTAACCATCATCAGGGTCTTATCTGTGAGTTTGGGTCCGTCACGCCCAGCTCATGTTGACATTCCTCAGGACCGGGCCCTGTATGCAAACACCCTGACCCTTCTGACAGATGGAGAGCATGACGGCAGTGACGTTCTGATGGACCTCTCACACACATCAACACCACAGAATAACTTTACAGAGCAGATGCTTATCACTCATGTCTCATGAAGAGAATAAAACAAGCCGATTGAGATCTGTAATGGGCTCTGAACGCTTCTGTCAGCGGAGACTGCGTGGAAGGTTTGGGTCTTAATAGTTTAAGTTAGAGAGACAAAAAGAAAGTTGTTAAAAGAAAGTGTCTGAGTGACGGAAATCAAAAGAAAATGAGAAATCTACTCTTACAAGTTGGTAAAGCCGTTTTTCAAGCTAATTTTACTCAAATGTGAAACTTCCTATTCCATCATTACTGTAAACCGAGGGGTGAGAGCAAATATCTTTTCATTTATAGCATTTTTAAGGCCTCACCGCAGGCGGACGAATACGGTTACAAATAAAAACTGAGAAAGACACAGAGGTTCATTTTTTCTCTTTAATTTTACAAATCTGTCAGGAACGCTTCAGAACAATCTCATTTCATTTGTCTGGAAGAACATGAACATGATTCATAATACTTTTGCTCGAAGGATTTCATCGGAATGAATGAACAACGTTGATGTGGGTATAAAAACACTGCAACCGTCGTCCAGTATTCATCAAACTCGAATGCAACATTCAACGCGTGTAAAACAGCCGGATAAAAACATCGCCTACTATAGAAAAGGGATTAGCTGACTATAAAATGTACGTTACTTTTGCATTTTTACTTTACCATTCACATTTGTAGATATACATACATACAAAAAAAACGTAAGAAATGCAAATCTTTCGATAACAGCTAGAAATAATTGTACCGTCGCCTCGCTGAAATGTCATTTTAAATTACAAAATAAACATTATGAATCATCGTTGTTTCTATTGTCATCATTAATATTACCCCTTTATTACTTTGATCTTTTTGTCATTTTGATTCGTTTTTAAAGTCAATAAATTAAAATGCTATCTCTGTCCCTGAAAGCCAATGAGCGACTCTGTGTTAGCAGTGAGAAATGTGTGTTTGCAGGACTCGACATTAAACCTCAATGTGTATGAAATACTTACATAAAAAAATCTTTTGTTGGTCTTAGTTGATGTCTATGACATTTTTAGAGGACATTTGTATGCTAGTGCATTGTTAAAATGAAATATAAGTAGCTTTTAACGGTTAAAATTGACAGAAAAAAACATCAAGTGTTTAATATCGAGTCTTGCTGTATTTGTGTGTGTATGTCTGGGAATATAATACAAACATATATACATGTGTCTAAATCCACATGTGACTCTGGGGAAAACGGGAGGAATTGTTCGGAAGTCCGTACAAAAAATAATTCATTGTAAATATATAATATATATTTTTTACATATTTGAATATATTTACAAATATACCCAGCACTATATACCATGTATTATTTTTTTATCAATAAGAATAACTGCTTGGGATTTTGTATGATAACCGTGTTATCGAGATAAAAACAGAGCATAAAGCAACATGAAAAAATCAACCGGAGGCAGTGTTGTTATGTTCTTCTTGTGTTAGTCGTACGATAGTTTCCTCATCGTACACGTTTCCTATTTTCTCTTTCTGTCTCATTTCAGTCTCATAAGAGTTCAGTTCACGTTCTCCATTTCCTTTCTCTCTCTCGGGAACACAGAGTCCTGGAATGCAGAACGATGGATTGGAATGACGTCGAAACTAATTCCAATATAAACAAATGGGAAAAAGCGTAAAAATAAACAAAAATACAACAGGTGGGAATCGCTCAGCTCAGTTCAGTCACTAAACGTCACTCCTCTCCTTTTGTTAAGAGCTTGGTCACGTGTTTTTGTGTGCAAGCGTGTGCTCTCATAAAGAAAAGCACACATCCGTTTTTATGTTTTTTGAAAGCAGCACCGCTGGTCACTAAGCCTCCCTCCAATGCTCCGGAAGTCCAGCGGGAGGAGTCTACAGGCACCATACGGTTATGGTTGGGTACAGGGAATTGTGGGTAAAAGTATTTCGCTTCGAGAACTGTGAGTGTGGGCTTGAGTGTGGCACGTCTGGAGGAGTCTGAGGAGGGCGGCTCATGTTTTTATGCCGCCGTTCATGTGCTGGTACTTGGGGAGGCAGGGCTCGTCTGCTAGGGGATCGTGGGAGAAGACGGAGTCGTCTCCAGAGGAACAAGAGCTCCGTGTGTCGGGAAAGCTGGGGGAATACTGCTCCGCCGGAGAACACAGGTCCAGATATTCCTAAACCAGACAAAGAAAAAATGATGATGTTATCGGCAAAATAAATCGTAGATACAGTATGTATAGGTAGATGCCATTCGACTGCTCCAGACAAGTTCCAATATGACGGACAACTTTGTGGATGGAGAGGCTCAGAGATGATGTATTTTTGTAGGCTAAGACGGAAGTAAGTGCCGTGCTGGTTCTCTCGAACCATTTTTCCATCGACTTTTGGAAGATTGCAAAAAATAAGATCTGTGATGAACAAATGTTCAAGATGTTTACAAATTTAATCTTTACAGATGAACACAATATTTGCTATTTCTGAAGCCTAAATACACTCGGCAGAAGTAAAAAGCTAACATGAGGCTATAAACAGACTACACTACACAGTAAAAACTTATTTGTTGTTTTGTACCTAAAGTTTTGAGTTAAGTCAACTTAAAATATTAGTTGACTCAACGAATTTCTCTAAACTCGTTGAGTCAACTAATATTTTTGAGTTATTTAATATTTTTAAGTTGAACTAACAGATTTTTTTAAAGTAGAACCAACAAATCATTTTTTACAGTGTATGGTCGCTCGACATCAACGTCACCCCCACCAATCCCCCGACAACTTTCTCAAACTGTATTAAAAATGTGTTCCCTGGCAAGTTATTACTCCGTGAATGAATCCGCATCTACTTTTTAAGAGATTTGTGCCCATGTTGCATTATTTGAGCTTTATATGCACGATGACGTCCAACGTCCCCGCCAAAGGAAGTAGTCGCTTTTAGCAACTTGTTAGCAACCGTCGTTTTAAAGACACAATAAAGGTTTAAAAAATCACAAGCGGGTTATAACCGGTGTGTTTTATGTCATAGAATAAACCGTGAAAATAATTAGAGGTTTTGTTAGCTACAGACCTTATTTCAGGCGATTTACCAAAAACCCATAAAATAAAACTTTGGGCGGTGTAACTGTAAAAGTGAACTCGCTTTCGTGGTTTGCATACAAAACAATACGTCATCTCTGCGATGTATATGAATCTATGGCAGTAATTAATAAAACAATAAACCATCCATCGTGCAATTTATAACACAAGTACACATGTTATTTCTGGTAAAGCAGAAAAGAAGCAAAAGAAAAATTCTACTTTTTCAAGAACAATTTTGATCAATTATTTTCATTTTTAAATGTCTCTAAAGCAAATTCATGTCAGTAAAGTAAGGGACCACCCAAGCACACATGTATATTTTCAAAATGCATATCTACTACACGCAACCCAACGCAACGCACAGCCAGCGTACGACCCTTACATTCACCGAAGAGCTTTTTTCTCCTTCGTTCCGCAAACAAAACCGAAGCCGATTTCCCTTTTTGTGGCGGGTACTGAAATATTTGACTGGAGGAAGAGGAGGGTTTTAGGTTGCTGAAAATGAGCGTTGGCTCAACTCTCGCTGCTCAACACAAGGCGGATCACGTTACTAAAGACATTCACATCTGTGAACGGTTTAAGAACGGGGGGAGAAAGCAAAGGCGCTTTATTACATTTCAAGTTCAAAAACAAGAGCGAGAACGGCCCCATCCACGGCTCAATCCCTCCTCTGACAAGTTCTGACAGATTTCCATCCCTCACGGATATGCCGAACGACAGCCGGGGAATGGAAAGAATCGACCGGCGGTCCGACGGAGGGGTCCGTCTGATACGACGCTAGCATGGATGAAATCAAGCACGTGCGCTTCTCGACCTGTGAGCTGACCGTAAAAAAACATCTGACGGTTTCCTTTCCCGGATGAATTTCAGAAAACGTTACAAGCTGGAGTCGGGGTCGAGACGCTGTTCGTTTGATGAAACACAGAAGTGCACGGTTTTACATCCGTTTGCGCTGTGTGATAACACGTGTTTGTGTGAAGGTGAACACGCCTCACCTCATTGGTCGCCAGAGTTAGAATCCGGTCCAAATCCTCCACCAACTGTTTAAATGTGGGTCTGTGTGAGGACATGGCATGCCAACAGTCCTTCATCATCATGTACCTGAAACGCAAGAAAAAAAGACATCTTTATCTCGAATCGTTTGTGCGCTTGACAGTCGTGAAGCTAACCACCGTAAACATTAAGAGATTTGTGGTCGATTCGATACTAATTCTCAAAAACCATGAATCAATCTTTTCGCTGGATTTATTTCCAAAAGCATTGAACGTGAGATGTGCTTACGTATTAAATCTACATTCACTGACTCCAATGGAGAAATGAGAATCAAATCAAATATAGAACTGAATTAAGGATCTAATCACTTCTTGCGATTCAGAAACGAATCACGACATCTATAAGAAAACAGACAAACTATTAAGAGTCCAGCTCATCATTTATCTCTTAGCGTTTTGCATCGGGCAGCTGATCAACGACAGACGGATGAGAAAATATCTCACAGTTCGTTGGTGCAGTTTGCAGGTTTGTCCATGCGATGACCCTCTTTCAACAGCTTAAAAAGCTCCTCGACGGGGATTCCTGGATACGGAGAACCTCCGAGCGTGAAGATCTCCCACATCAGAACCCCGAAAGACCATCTGGAAGAGACACACAAAACACACACGTTCATCACCGTGTTCTGAAGATCAAGAAATCATCAAACGTATGTCTGGAATCTAAACTGTACGTCTCTATGGATGAAGCATCTGTCAAGTGTCAATTACTGCCGTCGTTTTATTAACTAGAGCAACAAAATCCAGCTTCTCTCATCGTACCATCGCTTCCCCATCCCCAAAATTCACACGAAGAATGCTTTATTGAAAACAAAGCCGCCTGAAAATCCCAATTTGTGTAGTTTTGATCTCTGTACAGTAGCTGTACAGTAACAGCGCTGCGACTGTATGAATCTGTGAGTGGTGGACATTTCAAAGCTGCTCTTTGTCCTCCGTGGAGAGCCACAATGACACATATTGTCCGAGCCAAAACAAACATGAATTGAGTCCCAGAGGACACGACCGTCCGGCGGGTGAACGGGGGCGAGCGGGGAACCATTTTTCAACACATGCCAATTCTGTTACTTCATCTATGGAGGGAAAACCTTCGACTCATCAGATACGAGTCGCCAGCTTTACCTCTCTCTTCTGCTTAAACTATTTATTCTGCAAACAAAACCATGTCGGAAGCGCAAGGTTTAACCATTTCAAAGCATTAACAAAGACGATTTTATAGCTTAAGAGATCGGATGGAGATCCCGGTTTCATTCAACAACAAATGAGAGCGTAATTGTTCAAACGCGTGAAGAGAAGGTGTATGGAGGTGTGGAATGAATGTAGATCGTTCGCTTTGGATAAAATGACTAAATGTAGATTGTAGAGGTCAAATCATCTGGATTTGGGTAAATGTGATGAGAAATGTTTGAGTTCATATCGAGATTTTCAATAATATTGACCTTTGATTGCAGACTTGACTAATCTGAGCTCAGTTTGACATTGTAGACATCTCTTCTCAAACTCTCCTGACAGAGACACTTGTGACATTCAGAAAGCAGAGAAATATCTGAGATGCAGATGAGACCTTAAGCACGTTTCCATTTGTTCTCCATTTCATCTCATTGGAGAAAAGATGGAGATATTAAAGAGATCTCTGTGACTTTCTTTCTTGTGGGCAGAGTCAACCCTGTTTACATTTTTCTCCAAACGTTTCATGCACATTTATAACAAGTGTAGGATAAAGCAGATCTCCATGAAGTCTATTAAAGAGAAATCTCGGGGTGAAGGCCGTTCTGGTGACCCACAGCGGTGGAACACACATCACAGATTCACTGCTGTGGTTTGCATTCATGCATTTGTTTCGACACTCAGTTACCCTGTTTGTGCTCTTCTAGTCTTTATCAAGCGCTGTATCTCCTCTGACATGTTTGCCAAATTCATCATTTCTATTCAGTCTCTCTGTGAAACAACAGCTCACCCCCTCCGCCCGTGATCAATTACACACACACAGAGGGGTCACTGCAACGCCCTCTTGACCCCACAGCCTTCAGACGCTCTGTGTGTGTGTGTGTGGTGACACTGCAGTCCATAATAGCTCAAAAAATACAACTAACTAACACAATAAAACATGATTTCATTTCTTTTTTAAACACAGTTATCTCATTTTGGAAACCTACTAGAAAACAATACAAAGCAAAACTAAGCACAAATCTTTTTTTTTCAATGTAGTCCTCGGGTTACTTATTAACAAAAAATACACGGGGTTGGTTTGTCTAGGGTAAAAGGGGCGAGATCTTACTTTAAACATAATACCGTTGACCTGCTGACCTCATGTGGATAAACTTTAACCAGAAAAGCACAAAAAATCCATTCATATTTCCATTTCCGAACCCCTGCAGTTTACATCTCGTTCCCCAGGGGCTCGAAACAACCATGTAGTAATGAAATCTGATGTCATGTATTGGATTGTGTGTGTCGATCAGAAAGAGACTGATGGTGTAAAATGAGTCCGAGATAAAGACACTTCGGCATTACCCATCATTAACCAAAGAGACCCTTGCTATTGATCAGTCCACACAACACAACACGAGCTGTCAATCATCACAAAAACACACGCACGCATTCAAACACGCTTGCATTTCATCTCATCCTCATGCAAAACTTCCAAACATCCCGCAGAGGATTCGTGAAAACCCAAGAGGAAACCCGGCGTAACCACCGGTCCGTTTCATCCTTTAAAGGGACCAAAACACGCACCCCTTGAATGAAAGGAAACAGGCATGAAGGGGGATAAACACCAACACAAACGGCATAAAGACAGGATTACTTCACCCCACCAAAGAAAAAGTGAAGAAAACCGGGGAAGATTCAGAGCGTCGATGGGATAGAGAGAGAAGGGAAGTCGGAGGTCACTTCCGTCCGGGTCTCTGTGAGGTGAACGTCTGGCCGAGCTTTGAAGCCGTACGGATTAGTGACACAGCGCTGGTTGCAAGCCGAGCGTGAAATCTCTCGCTTTTTGCTTTTTAAACTCCCTGCTTATATCTCTGCCGTGACAAAAACACTTCCAACAATCCGGCTTCATTTCTGTCACTTCTGATCTTCCACACAAGCCGTAGAGACACTTTCCTGTTCTCTCTTAACCCTCAAAAATACTTTTTTAATCAGAACTTATTATGAGTATAAATGTACATTTCAAATGCTGGAATCCAAAGCAACTTATAGACTTGTTTTGTCAGTATGCGTGTGAAAGAAGCAAACAACCAAAAAAGACAAAAGTGACTTACACATCACTCTGGTGTGTATATACTCGATCGAACAGCGCCTCTGGAGCCATCCACTTCACCGGCAGACGACCCTACACACGGGGATAGAAGAGATGATGGTCAAATCACAACATCCACACTGACAAACCTTTATCTGCGCAAGACCCTATTAAACTGGGAATTTCATTAGAGCCGAAGCGGCCGCCAATAATGATTATGAAGTAAATCCTTCGAGGCGAGCCGCCCAACTCAAATTTCCCTCAGGACTCACAACACAGACCGAAGCTACTGAAGGCCTTACGAGAGTCAATAGAGCCTCCGGAGGCTGATATTGGGTTTAATCCAATCTAAAGGGCTCCATTTTGTGTTTTTATTTAGATAAAGTCGTGCCAGAGTAACTGAATCCGTGTCCAGCCGATAATCAGTCACGACCCGCCAGTCTGAGCGATGCTTGTTTTTTCAATTATGTGCAAAATATTGTTATCTACGCATAATCAGATCTTGGACTTGGGTATGAACTAAAATAAAATCTTAAATATTTTTTTTAGTATATACATATACTGTATATGTCACTCTTAAAGGGGCCGGGTATACTTGACTTTCCGCGTCCGTCTTGCGCACAAATGCATACGCACAGCTTCTTGACCATACTCCATCGTGGATTTTTTATGCATGCGCTGTTGCACGCGTGCCGTCCGGGTGTGACGATCGCGGACCCTCCTGATGACGAAAATTACGCTCTGTGGGCGGCGCGGACGCAGACACACTGACTATACTTTTGCCTTAATGAACAACATTTACAAAACTAGCATAACAAGATCTAAGCATTCAAAACATAAAAGTCCTTGATCTGTATTGAATTGTCAGATTTTTCTGACCAATCAAATGCTCTCTAGAATCTAAAGCTTCCTGTCCTTGCTATTAGCAAATTTATTCATATTAACAAGACTGCGGCTACAATGAATGACGAGGAATGCAACCTTCAATATGGCTGCTCTCGCGAAGAAAGCCCCGCTTCTAGTAAAACGAGCCAATCGCCAATCGATGAAGACTGACGATTCTTTAGGGCGGGGCTCTCATGAGGCGCTTGCCAGCCTGTGCGCAGCCGTTGGGCTTTTTAGCACAATTTAAGGCTAGCAAACCACAACTATCATGCAGTTCATGTCATTTTTTATTATAAATCGGAAATACGCTGTTTGATTGTGATTTTTGCCAGCGATTTAAGAAATATCAACCATTCGCATAGATAGGACTGTGGACTTGCCATGACGTAAATAGCTGCCCAGAGGCGTTGCAAACATGGCCGCCGAGTGGCACGACTTCCGTAAACGGACTTTGCTATATATTAATTGTGAAGCGGGAGGAGCTACTCAATGAGTTCCGCCCTAACTTCCTGTTTCAGTGGAAATGACATCAACACATTCAACATAGCTGCACATTTCAAGGCACTTCAGTGGGTCTTGGGATCTGTTTAAACCTGCTCAGACCATCAAACTACCTTAAATCGGTTTAAATAAGATAAAAAAATCTTCTGAAAAACGTTCAACAAACAGCTCCCGTGTACAAAAAAACACCCCTCAGCTGTGTGTTTGTCAAATTTGTGAACTCTGTTTATTAACAAACAGAAAAAACATTGAAAAGAACGAAACCTGTAATTCAACACGAGTCATTGTGGATAAATGTAATCATGCTTAAAAGTATAAGAGACCCATAAATGGTATTATGAGCGACAGCATCACATGGGCAGAGACGGCTGTAATTGTGGGAAGGAGAGTTCAAGTTATGCTAATGTGTTTAGGTTTGTCACAAACATTTCCTTCTCATGAGCTCTATCAACAAAGCTTTGGAATAAGAGAACAAGAGCCGAACCACTTTACACACGGACTGCCTGGGAATCTGCGAAACATGCCAAAACTGAGAGAGACAGACGGACAAAGAGAGACACGTATCCAGACGGAGCAGGAAAATATAAACATTTCCGTCCAGTAAAACACACCCTAGAATGAGAATGCCCCGCCCCCTAACACCACCTGCTATTAAAACCGTCGAAAGGGCAGAAACAATGAAACTTACATTTGTGGTCTTTTTATAGTAATCTATGTTGTGGACATCTCTGGCCAGACCGAAGTCTGCGATCTTCATCACGTTGCTCTCTGTGACCAACACGTTCCTGGCAGCCAGATCTCTGTGTATACACTGCAGAAGAGACGCAGAAACACCGTCAGACACAACTGAACGCTCAGGAGCGTTGGGATACTCGTGCATTCAAGCTAAACATGCTCTTACCTTCTGTGAGGCTAAATACTCCATCCCACGAGCTACTTGATAAGTACACGAGACCAGATCTTTGAAGGCGAGAGCTTCATCTGATACTTTGGTTATATCATACGAGTACTCCATTCCCGGAGGCCGCCGGGCCCTCAGATACTCTCGGAGGTTACCCTTCGATGCGTACTCCACGATGACATATAAAGGCCCTGAGACAGAAAGAGATGCTCGCGATCACATTGGCCTTCACTGAGCTTTAATCGAGAGATGGATGGATTCATCGCTCACCATCTTGCGTGCACGCCCCCAACAGATTGATGATGTTTTTGTGCCGGCCAATCATCTTCATCATTTCCATTTCGGACACCAGGTCGGACAGGTCTTTCTCAGTGGCGTCGTCTAGGAAGGTTAAGAAACGATAAGGCATCGTTGATTTCATTTCAACAGCGTGCGAATATGAATTCCGATTTTCCCGACAACCTGTTCAAATTTCCAACACTACATATATACAGTGTATAGAGGGTTATGTTAAAACGTATATATATTTATAATTAATTATATCATTATTTCATATTTTACACAAAAAAATTGTCAAACTTTGTAATAAAATGATATCAAACTTTATTTTTGTGAGTGGATTGATTGCTCTTTGAGAATACCCCCTTCAAGTTTGGTATCCATGTAAAGCTTAGAATTTCATCTACTCTCCACAACGTCATTACAGCGGCAAGGCAACAGACAACAAACCTGTTTCTTCTTAGCAACGACCTGCAACAACGCCTCCGAAAAACAACTTCAAAGGCCATTTTCTCAATATTTTGATAGATCCCAGATTTTCAAATACTTGCATCTCAGCCAATAATGTCCTATCCTAACAAACCACACGTCAATAGAAAGCGTATTTATCGATGTATATATCTCAACTTTTGGCAAACATTCTAGTTGGAGTAACACGGTGGATCTCACGGTATAAGAGGTCTGTCTGGTTTGCTTGCGTCCCGCTCGGCCGTGTGGTGTAGATTTACACTGAAGAGCCGCCACACAGCTCCTCTTTCATTGCCTCACAATTAAAAAGCGTTTCTTCCATTTCCAGTAATTACCTTAGAGACAGTCGCTCTTTCATTATCTGACCGCGGATCAGCAGAGCAGACCCGACACAATCCACCGAGCGGCATTCCTGACTTATCTCACCCTGTTTCCCTTCATGAGAACGTCTCAAGAAATGCTGTTTTCTAACAGTTTGGGATGCTCTTTAAAACATCATTTTGCGTTCCACAGACATGCTGGTTTAAAACGCCACGAGTCGGAGTAAATAGTGAACAACCACAGATTTCGTTTGGTTTGAACTATTTCTTTAAGTCCGTTGTAAGAGTGAGCATGCTCATGTTTTTACTCTTTTCTCCCGTGGTCTTTTCTCCTCAGGACCCCCGCCCCCACGGCCCTTTCTCTATCCCTGAAAACTTCTTTTAAGACACACGCTCCCTCCCCCAGTTTCTTGTCTTTCTTTGGCTGTGAGGGTCTTTGTGCAGGTGAAGAGCGAGAGCCGTGCAGCTGGTGAGCACCGGGTCAGCTATGCGGCCTCTTGACCCGAGCTCTACCCACGTCACTCAGCGCCAACAAATAACCCCGCGCAGGCCCCTATAGTACAGACCTCTCTCCTCCCACCTTCCCCTGCTTCTGCGCTCTTCCTAAGCATATGCGAATTTAATGACGGTTTAATCGCGTTCCACGCTCTTTATTACTTGCGTAAAAAGTGCTTTATTTTCACGTGAGCGGACAAATATTTTTAACTCGCTTGGAAGACGAGATGCGCGCTCGCGGGAACCGCGCCGCCCGATTCACGTCCCTCGCATCGCCCGCCGGGAGTTTGCGTCTATTCGTGTCTTTGCATTGACTTTATATGTAATTTACTCGAAGCGAACTGCTTAATTCGCGTTTGGTGTGATTTAGTGATGCGCGGGTCTAGGTTTTTTCCAACCCGCGGGTCACACTTTTATGAAATGATTTGGCCCGCCCCAGCCCGCCCCGCACCACTGTATCTATTTTTACAACCCGCCCCGCACCCGCGACCCTTAAATAGACAAACTAGGCATTGTAATGAAAATGAAAACAGACTTTATTTCTGCCTAAAAGTCATCGCATCACATCGCCCTGTAAACTGGCAACGACATACGCTCGTGAACCATAGAAACTCACACTTCACGTAGGCGATATAACGTTACTACTGTTGTCTCCTGCCGCAACTATTTCTGAGTACCGGTCCCAAACATTCGATTTAGCAGCTTGACCTTCCTTTCTCACTGACCTCATCTTCCATCTTCGCTTTAATTTCTCCGTTTGTTGTGCGATGTGTTTTCTTACCTTTCAGCATCTTGACAGCTACCGTCACGGCCTCTTTCGGTTTCTCCTTATCGATGCCCAGAGCCTCGGCCATCACCACCTGACCGAAGCATCCCTCGCCCAGCGGTTTACCCAGAGTTAACCTGTTCACAAATTACAAACTCATTAGGTCAGTATCAATGTCAAATGCATAATGGGAATACTGGGAATATTTAACTGTACATCAGAGTTGCCGTGTGTGTGTGTGATGGTGCAGTGTTTACTTTAATCGGAGGTGTTAACTACACGCTCTGTGTCTTTCTTTCCAGTGCTTACATTAGACATTAGTGCGTGTGACAGCTGAATGTCTGACTGTGAGATATAGAGTTACTCGACAACACGCCTTCAGGGATATACAGAGACGCGGGTGTGCGAGGGAGCGCGGACACTGGAGTTAACGCTTGACTAGCGATCTCCAGTCAAGTGTAAACAAGATTACAACACGTATCCACAGAATCAAAGCTGTGTTTAACCCCTGGTCATAGACCTACCTTAATAAAATGAACTTGAAGTATACTTTTTTTTTCTAAGTATACACAAGTAAGGTGGAAGAATGTTATTAAGCATACTTGATGTAGCAAGTATGCTAATATCATATACTTGTAAGTGCACAATTTCATTACTACTTGGGATGGAAATGGCGCACTTTTAGTTTAGTATGCTTTGAATGTAACAGTAGTACACTTTGTTTGATTGGTTGCCCAGGTGAAAAAGCGCACACTTTAATGTACTTGTCACACACTCATTTTTACTTACCATGCCAAAGGTTTTTGTCCTTCTTAAGATAAACTTAAGACGATCTAAGTGTACTCAACCGTGCTATTTTGAGACACAATGAATACACATTAATTACAAAATACTACTGTATACTTTAGGTCTATTAAAGTCCAAGTGAAATAAAAAAATGACAAATATTGCAGCGTTTATTGTAAATAGTTGATCAATGTGGGTCGTTCTCTTTTTAAAATTCGTGTGGCCTCATAATCTCCTGTAATGACTATCCATCTTAGATGACGGATGTTAGACGGCTTGGGCGGAGCATCGGTTGACTCCTCCCCTTCAACTGTCCGTCTGCGGCCAGTTCCATCTCAAAATGCAACGACTGTTTTTATACATCCAATCAAATCGCAGAGAAAGCCACACCCACAATTTTTCTCATTCAAAGTTCCATTTCACTTAGAAATGCCTCAAAGTACGGAAGTAAAAACGTACTCTAAAGTATACTCTCAGCATAGTTTAGTAGTTTTTCATACTGCAAGTATACCTGTAAGTTTTCTTTGAACCTTTCTGTCAATATAAGTCAAGTACACTTAAGTGTCATTTTAAACACTTCTGAGCAGACTGAAAGTATTCTTTCTTTTTTTTCTTTAAGTTTAAAAGTAGTATAATAATAACACACTTGAATTATTATACTGTAATCAGAGTTAATGGCGACAGTTTAACCATAAACTGAACCCTATGGACCCAGAAATATCATAAAATATGTCAGTGCCATTGTTTTGTCTCAAGATGCACACCAGAAATGTATTCTTTTAAAGCATTTTTATAAAAGCAACATACATATCTTAATTCAACTAAGTGAATAGTCCTGGCTTACGCTAAGCCATGTCCGTGAAACCGGGCCATCATCTTTCTACACCAAACTTTTAATGGTTTAAAAACTTTTTTTAAACTCCCCCAAATTATGCATTTGTCCAATTAAGCTCCTTTGTTCCCAAAGTACAGCCGAGTAAACCCCTCCACACACACATATAAAGACAACCGATCTTCATCTTAATTCCCCAAGGTAAGTATGACATCTCGACCTCTTGCCCTGCCAGTGGCCCTCGGTCAATCTTTGATTGACAGGTGCTGGGTTTTTTCCCCGCCCCCTGCATGCTGGGCTATGTAAACATTCACACCCGCACCGAGGCCTGAGCCCGGGGCCGATCTGGAGCTGTGATAACACAATCCCCCTCTGTGCTGTACGCTCAATGACGGCCTCTGTCTGCTCCGGCCCACCACAGATAATCAATGTTATGTTTATCCTCCACGCCGACCGCAAACGCTCGCATTCCACAGCACTCAGCCGGCCTCAGGCCACGTCGTACAGGGACACAAACACAACATCCAAACAGTGATTCTAGAGCGCTTAAGATGACTGTAGGGACATTTTGTCAAGGCCAATATCATGAGCTACACCGCTTTTAGAAAATCATTTAATAATTGAAAAATGATTTACAGTTTGGCATGCTTCCCACGTGAATAAGTAGAGTAGTGTACTTTAAAGCGATACTTCACCCAAAAATGATCATCATTTACTCGCCTTTGAGTCGTTCCTGTATAAATGTCTTTGTTCTGATGAACACAGAGAAAGATATTTGGAAGAATGCGTATAACCAGACAGATCTCAACACCCATTGACTCCCATAGTAGGAAAAAAACAATGGTAGTCAAAAGTGCCCAGACCTGTTTGCTGTCCTACATTCTTCAAAATGTATTTTGTGCTCAACTGAACAAAAAAATGATAAGGTAAGTTTTCCTACTATGGGAGTCAATGGTGTAGAGATCTGTTTGGTTATAAGCATTCTTCCAAATATCTTTCTCTGCGTTCATCCGAACAAAGAAACAAATACACATTTGGAACAACTCAAAGGTGAGTAAATGATGACAGAATTTTCATTTTTGGTTGAAGTATCGCTTTAAGATTTACTCTAGTAAACTGTAGCATATTACAGAAATAACTTCACTTAATGTATACTAAAATATTGTGTAGTATTAACCATAGTAAACTAATAAATGCTGTAGAATCTAGGAATTTTACAACAGTATTAAAGGAAGTCCACAAAAGTTTTATGTGCGGTAAAGATAATGCATAAATTGAGTACTATTGATACTTGATAAAGATAATCTGCTTTTAATACAATCAATTAAAAAATATGGCTTCTGGCAGATACAAATAATCAATAAATGTTTTTTTGTTTGTTTTTCAACATGCATACTAAATATCTAGTACAGAATTACCTACTTAAAACATGTTTATGTACACTAAAAAAGCTAATCGCTTTTAAGCGTTTACTGATGCGTTTACAATAAAAAATGGAAATACTATCTGCTCTCGATCTAAATCCTTCCATAGGTGCTGGTTTCCCTACAGAAATACACGTCCGAGCGTGTCTGCACAAAAGCAACAATTCCTTTAGTGGGTGTGGGGCTAAAGAATTCTATAGAATAGAGCGTCTGCCAGATGCAGAATTAGTGTTGTCGCTCATTAGTTGTGTACACGTCAAACGCTTTATGTAGTGTGTAAAAAGTTAACAATGCTCTCTCGATACCATTTAATAATCTACAAAGGGACAGACCACTTTAAACTTTCCTGTAACATTGATTTCTTAAACAAGTTTTCATAGTCATTCATTAAAAATCCATAAAGGATTTGGAAACACATCCACAGTGCACCCGTTGTAAAGCTAGAACGATACCAAAAGCTTTCCGTAAACGTTAAATGTGACTATTAAACATTAATTTGTAAGTCTGGGCATTCCAGGTGTGCTATGGAGGCGACGGTATCAGTCGGAAAAACGTCTTATGTTAATATCAACATATAAAGATATCACGACTCAAACCCGCAGCAACTCAAGAGAAACGAGAGAAATATGTGTTTGATCTTTAAGAATAATGTTGTATTAATGGAACAAAGGAAAATGTCTGACAGGTTGAATCATAAATGATTCATTGTACACCGCAGCAACATTAATCACCGGTTAATAATTAGACATAATGAGATCTTGACAGCGTGAGATTAGTTTCACGCCGAAGTTTTCATCAGGGCGGCCAAAACGACAGCCTGACGCTTTGGAATTAATTTGATTAAGTACATTTCTATTTATTTTTTACGTCCACTATATCAACAGCTTGAAAACAAGAAAACTCACTTGTCTCTCGAGAACTCCCAGCGTGGGTCCTCAGGTAGGTCGTATTCTGGGATGGGGTCGTCGTGGGCGGAGCTACGGCGAGTGGTGATCCTGACCAATGGCGTGCTGGAGCTCATGGATGAGCTGGAGTCTGATGAAACCTGTATGGGGAGAGGCGATTGGCTGATTACCTGAGCATTAGAGACAGCACCAAACACAATCCACTGCTACGTGTGTGTGTGTGCGTGTGCGTGTGCGTGTGCGTGTGTGTGTGTGAGTGTGTGTGTCACTGTGACTTAAAAATAATGAGCACAAAATCAAGGTCAAGCTGTCTTAATATATAAGCCATGCAGATCATACTTAAGTTTTTCAGTCAGCAGAGCCAAACAAGCTTAAACAAATATATTTCTTCTCTTTTGTGACTATTTTGTCATATATTTCCAATAATTTCACTTACCGCCATACAGAACACCTTCATCTTCTCAACAAAGGAAACCTGACATGTTATTTAATGACTTACAACATCTATAATGTCACCAAATGGGCAAATCTTCAAGCAAGAAACTTTAAAAAAACTATTATAACTTATAAATAAAAGTACAAATATACCTGCATATATCGCATATATACTGCATTTTTTTGGTTTTAAAATGTTTAAATAAATTGATAGGAGCGAAGAAAATAGTTTAAAAACGAAATTTTAATTTGAACAAAACTATAACAATATCTATAATCAGGATAAATTCATGATAATGTGTGTGTGATTGCGTGTATAAGATCTCTAGAACTCTTTATCTACTTTCTGTTACCTGGCGGCGCAGTGGGATCTGTTTGGTGAGTTTGTGAACAGCAGGTTGACTCCCAAAGTCGGTCTTCTTTCCGGACGTCCTCATTCGGCACACCACCACTATCACCGCCATACAGGCGATGAGAAAGACGCCTATGCAGTAGATGGCGATCTCCACGTAATAAGGGTTGTCGTCCTTCAAGATGGTGTCTTTCTGGGCTGTAGCGTGGCGAGAAGAACCAGACAAAGGAATTCTAAAAACCTGTGATACAGTAAAGAAATACTGCGCTACAGACTTTAATGCCGTCCACTGCATCGATTTCAATTGCAAGTGAGGACACTAAAGCTTCACGACGAGATATTTCACCAGAGATATCAAACGCAAGAATGAGGGGATGGAGATGGCACGAGACGCACAAACACACCTGACAAAACTACACAATCGTCATTTATGACTAGAAGGGATTGATCACCCATAAATAAAGACTCTGTATGAGACTCTTTCTTCAGTGGAACACAAAAGAAGATATTTTGAGAAATGCCCCGGTGGTTTTGCGTTCATTTAACGGAAGTCAGAATCGGGTTCAGTGTGGTTTGCTTATCGACGTTCTTCAAAATATCTTCTTTTGTGTTCTGCAGAAGAAAGTCACACAGGTTTGACATGACGATAAATTACAAAAGAATGTCCATTTTTTTGTGAACTTTCCCTTTATGAGAACTTTAAACCTCTCAGTGAGCTCTTTGCAATCTTAATTTTGTTTAATGCATGTTTACATTTGACTACAGCATATATTCTTCCGGCCACTTGATGTCCTTCAGAAACACACACTCCACAGACACGACCACACACTTCACACACACACGCAGGCCAGTAAGTGGTGCCATTTGCGGTCAGATTTCTTCTGTTTCCTTATCAAAAAATGTATTATTATCAAAATACGGTGGGGTCGAATTGTTGCATTATGCATGTTGACGTACACATGGCACGTATGTTTAAAGATTAGTCACACTAGGTTTAGCTCACTACCCTGTTGAAAAAAAAAAAACATATGATGGTTTGGTATGTTTTGATGCTGGTTTTCTGGTTTGAGCTGGCCATGTGCTGGTCCTTAGCTGGTTTAAGCTGGTCAAACCAGCATCAAAACATACCTAACCCAACATATGCTGTTTTTTTCAACAGGGTAACCCACTATCATGTTTCCATTCGTATGTTCTTAAATCTATACAAACGCCTGGCATGTTATCTAAAACCATCTGAATGAAGTCAGTCCATACACACCTTAGATTCACACACACACCCGGGTCTAATAACCGAGAAAGTCCAACATTCGATGAGAAAAGCAAATCTTGTGACTTTCTTTGAAACAGTCATTAGAGTTTAAATGGAAAGAGACACGTAAACATTAACGGTGAGTCTCAGGCAAACAGACTCGATGTTAAAGGAACAGTTCACGCATTATTAAACACCGGTATTATTATCTATATAAAGTACACATTAAACGCATCTTAATCATTTTGTTATATTGTGCAGTCTATGCTTCTGAGAGATCGCTGTAAACACTGTGTCTCTAAGCAAATTAGATTTTGGGTGGACTGTTCCTTTAAAACAAGTCTTTTCAAACATGCAGTTAGTAACGTTAGTAAGTTGGGAAGAGAAAACTGGAAAAAGAGGGAGATAAAGACACTTGGTTTTGGAGTTCTTCGTGAAACAATTCTTTACTCCGAAAATGTTCGGTTTATAGAAGAAATGGCCACCAAGCGTCTTTCAGTCCCTCTCATAGAGATCTGCCACAGCCACGTTGGCCGTAGAGAAGCAGTGGAGGACGAGTGAATACCTGGAAGCACCGTCAACCAAGCAGTGTGATAGGAGATCCCAATAGAGTTACCCGCCAAACACGTATACTCGCCCGCATCCTTGAAAGTTACGTTAGGCAGGTAGAGCAACTCGATCTCTTTGTCCGTAGTGTTCACACCTGCCGTCTGCGAGAAAGAGAGGAGGAAACGCAGAAGAAGAGGAAGGAGGAGAATGATGGACGAAGAAGAAGAGAAAAGAAGAAACAATCAGACCCAATACACCAAAAGGAGAAACCAAACGGAAGACGTTCATTGTTGTATTTCCCATCTACGCATCACAGAGATGGTAGATGTCCTGTTTTGGAGGTGGAGGTATGAAGACCATCGAAGGAGCAACGCATAAACCATAAAAAAAATGAAAAGACACCTCGGTGCCCTGTTTCCAAGACGGGCGAGCCCACTAGATCCACAAGGGTCCATGCAAACACGAGAAAAGAAACATGGAAAACAAGCCAATCTTTTACCGCCAGGAGAGAACATGAAAAGGGGGAAAACAGCAAAACTGAGCCAAAACAGAAGAACAGAAAGTCAGTGGCGAGAAGAGACCGAAGGCTTGTTTCCATGGCTGACTGGCAGGGAGCTGGGGTCACCAGGAAAAGATCCACCAATAAAAACAAACAAAACAAAAAACACCACACCAGCTCAGCAGATATCCCAGGATCACCACGGCAACCCAAAACAGCGGTGGGAGGACACCGGCGTCACGTCCTAAAGTTTTACCTGGTAGGACAGTCAGCCAACCCGACTGGTTGACCTGCCCAAGATAATTGGAGACTTGGCACGTATATTCACCAGCGTCCTCTTCCGTGACGTTGGCGACTACGAGCACTTCCACGTCCGAGCTGTTTATGCCCGAGCGCTAGGGGCGCGGCACGGGGACAAAAACAGGCATATGGGAGTCTGTTACAAACTTTTGTACATTGGGAAAGCGCTTGGTGAGGAGACATGTGAAGGACCACCACCCGTTACATTGTTTAAGAACGACAAACAAAAATAATTCTGCTTCTGCGAGAATAAAGTTTCTTCTCATCTTTCTTAAAGAGAACAGCTGCTTTCAAAAAAGTCAAAAAGAAAAGCATTCCAAGACAGAGCAGACGTCTCCATCCTAAAAGACTGAAATAATTATTCATTCTGATTCGAGTGTGAATAACGTCGATTCGGATGAACTGAGCTCACCTTTAACACCCGGACGTACGGGAGTCCATCAGAACCGTTGCGGCTGCCGTTCTTCTCGATGTGTTGCAGCCATTGAATGTGCGGCTGGGCATCGCTGTAAACTTTGCAGACGAACTTGGCGTCCTCTCCGACACGCACGGTTGTGTTGGCCGGCAGGCCTGCCTGAAGAATGGGTCGGTGAGGAGAGCGCTCTAATAGGAAACAGAAACGCATGGTTTTGATTCATTGATTCCGAGTACACATCCTAAACCAAATGACCGATTCGAAATGCTCGCAAAACTCTTTTTTGGAAATCCCAGAATGCATTGCAAAAAGAGCGCGTAAAAGTTACCGTTCAAGTGCAGTCTGTATTTTATTTGATTTAAAATCTGTTTTTGTGCAAATCAATGAAATCCTTCCGGGTGAGATAATGTTTACTATCCACTATTTGAAATAACCTACACTTCTATAATTAACTTTACAGGGTATAAGTGAAGGCGTATGTGAACGTTCCACACCTACTGTCCTATCAGACGATTGTTAAGACTTCAGAAAACAGAGGCAGTTGTGTTATCTCTGCCGATAAGAACTGCACAAACGCAGATGAAGAAAGACAAGAAGAGAAGAGAGAATGCCCCCGTCTACGGTACAACAGTTCCCTTATAAACAACTAAACCATTGCGTCTGAGATTTTCTCCTTCGTTATTTTAAAAGCTGACAGTCATTATAAAAACCAACACACTCTATTGGACAATAAATCTTAGAAGCACAGACTAAACCGCATTTCATAAACACGCATCACAAAACAACGCTACTCTGTCGTGCCGTCCGCTAACCCCAAACATAGACACACAACCGTGAGGCGTGCGGAGGGTCTAACCGGATCTAAGATGGAGGGGCACGTGATGGGACACAAAGACCTTTAACAAAATAAAAGAAACCACTGGAGTCAAAGGACGCTGAGAAGAAAGGATTCACAACAGATGGGCAGTGAAAAGAAAAGACAGACAGATGAGATGTAACCTGCTCACGTGGACTGCTGAGTTTACTGCAGACAGACAAAATCGTCCCCAACGCACGTCCTGCGTATCTCCACTGTCCCCGAGCGGGTCAGGGGTCAAAGGTCAGGTCCACCTCCGAAGCTTTTTACGAAACCACTGAGTCACCGGGTCATTCAACCACATCACCGCCAAACCATCATCTATTAATGACATCACGCGGCAGGCATTTACAGGCCGATCTGGCATCCTGGAGCAGGACTGATGAACTCTGGGTAACCTGCTGGCTTGGCATAAATAGCCCAGAAAGGATCGGGGAGGGGTCGCTGTTGTTGGCATTTGAGAGAATTACACCAGCGTAAACAACTATATCGTCACATGTACCATCACTGTAATATACGATAACAGGTATCTCAGTATAGGATTTCGATGGCATGTGGTGAAACTGAAATGAATCTGTATATAATGGAAGCCGAGATTGCTGGAAACGAGTTGGAATCTGGACGACGTCCACAGTAAACGGCAATAATTAGACTCTTTTTGGCTCTTTTAAGCGTCGACGCTTTGTTCTCGGTCCAGCTTTGAAACGCAGGCCAGTGCAAACCAGCGCGACCCTTGATCCAACCGAAGGGTCAGCGAGATGCCGATCGTCACTCCCGACCCTTCTAGTCACATTCCCTATATGTGATCGTGACTTAAAATGAAGCAATGCAAGAGAGATAAGCACGCTTTCTACCCCTCCGTCTTGTTTTCTCTGGTTTGAGTGATGCGAGCATTGAGCCAGACACAAAAGAGCTTTACAGCCGTGCAATAAAACTGAGCAGAAACACAGAGACCTTCTGAAAGACTGCTTTTACTTAACACACAACTGGGGCCCTAGATAGGGCACGTATATATGTGTGTGTGCCTCTTATATGCGTGCGGGAACGTAAGCCTGCAAAAATGTATTTTGGTTCTGGGTGAAGTAAGTGCAGACCGCTCTGAAATGAAGCAAAATTCCGATCCTCTCAAAAGTCCCAAAATCATTTAGCTTGAACTGTACTGACCCACTACATCCAGGGTGTAGGTGTGATTGATGGAGCCGTACGAGTTCTCCAAAAGGCAGGTGTAGTTTCCTTTATCCGAGGGGACGACGCTCTCCATGATCAGAGTCCAGTGCTGATGTCGGACCTACATAGAAAGAGAAACATTTCATTTTTACTTCAACGTAAGAATGACAGACACCGTCGCTGCGTCCGAAATCGCATACTGTGACAGTACGTACTGAATTTAAATAAGTAACCTATCGGCCGTTTCAACAGTACGTTCTATATAGTATGAGTGATAGTACCATGACGTATTAACAACATCATACACTTCAGCGTTGATAAAAACGTCACGAGAAATTATTTTATTGGCACTTACATTAAATACGGACGTCCGCCAGTTTTCCGCTTTATTTATTTGATTTACTTTTGAAATTTGACCGTTGCTCAGCTCCCGTGGCATCATGGGATAGAAAAGTGTCCATCCGATCCACACTCACCAATCTCGGCGGAAGTAGTAGACCATCCGGGTATTTCTCGCATACTGTTTTTTTGCATACTGAGGTTTTGGGACATACTACTCATGACTCGTACTCATTTCCGCCTACTATATAGTATGGCAGTAAGTGATTTCGGACGCAGCACGTGCATCTTTCCCACTTGTTTGTGCGACGTTTCCGTGTCGCGAACCCACAGACGCAGGTGGTTGTTCTCTTTATTCCATTAAGCATGGGATTAGTCTCAAACAAAACACCTGACCTAGTTTAAACTCTTCTATTCTCAACTTTACACCTGTCTGCGACGTCATAACATGAAGGATAGATCAGACATCGGCACTGGCTGAGAGAGAGAGAGAGAGAGAGAGAGACCAGAGGAGCAGGAATGGGTTTTCGATCGCCATGGGAAAAGTAATATCGCCGTGCCGACAGACGAGCACGCTGCAGCCCCCACCCCAGGAATGCAGATCTCTTGACTGCAGACCAAAAAATCTTGCGTATCGTCGGTGGACTCCTTCCATAAAGCTCTCCGATGATGCCAAACTGAGAGATTCTCCACATGGCACACTGTACTTTACTGTATACACTGTAGTCCATCTGTAATCTGAACTCGATTAAGTTAAAGATGGTATTCAGTCTTTCATACTTTCTTTAGTAAAAGTAAATATTTCAGAACAGCTGCATCAGAGCACGACCAAAACGACCTCTGAAATTTAAAGGGATAGTTCCCCCAAAAATATAAATTCAGTTTTTATGTTTGGAATGACACGAGGGTGAATAAATGATGACTGGATTTTTTGGGGTGAACTATTCACTTATTTCGTGTCTCACAAACGCACCAGTGGAGTCCAACAAAAAGTCCATTGGGTCAGAGGGGCTCACGAGGCTCTCCGACTCATACTGAGGTTTGTTTAGGGACATTTTTCTATTATGAGTCCATTGGATTTTTTCGTGCAGCTACGCAACAGGTGTTTAGAAAAATAAATGTGAACATACATTTCAATCCATCTCTAAGATGCAGAACCACTCTGAACACATAAATCTAGAAAATCTAGCTGTTCGAGTATTTGCTATTCATGGCAATATGAATTATGAATAATAAGTCATGGATTCAACAGTGAGCTCACGAGCACATGGGAGCGTGTTTGGATCAGGGCACACAGACAGCGATCGGGGTACATCGCACCCAAAATTCATCACAGTTTAACCAACACGCTGCTTTCATGTGAACACTTTTGCTCTAACAAAACGCACACCGCATTTGAGCGATTATGACCAACAAAAAAAAAAAGCTTTTCTGTAAAATGCTTTAAGATGAATCAAGAGTGCAAAGCGCTTGATGTATTGAACCCAAACCTCTGTAGATTTGCACTGAAATGATGAAGTACTAAGACTGACAACAACCGAGCAAACATATCTTACCTTGTATCCCCCCATGCGATCCTCCTGTTTGAAGGGTTTTCCGTTCTTCAGCCAGCGCATCTTTGGCTTGGGGTTGCCGGCGGAAGCGCAGCGAAACTTCACAGTGTTGGCGGCGGGAACGGCGTGCAGCTTCTTCTCCATCTTCTCCGGCGAGGTCCAATATGGCGCTCCTGCGGAAACAACGACGACTGTTGAAATCATCCAAACAGCAATCTCACGCTGGCGCTGTCTGCGTTCAACATTGTGTAAAACAACTTTGACAATGCATCAGGTACAAACTAGAAGTTCACTTTAAACGCCGATGAAACATGGACCCCTGGCATCTCCTGACTGAGTTTCTGTATCTAGGTTTGCAAACTCAGGATCAAAGCCAAAAACAGTAACTTTTAAGTCACGCTGTAAACTAAAGAAGCCATTAGTCTAATGGTTTTATGTGCAACTCTATTCTTCATAATCATTTAACACACAATTCAATCATTTTCTGAAATTACACACGTCTTAAAGACAATCACGTGCATTCCACCGCATGCACCAATGCATTCGATGATGCAAAAACGTGTAAAATAACAAACAACCCGAGCTCTCTGAACATTTGGTTTCCCTCTAAAAGCCCAAGAGAAACACAGAAAAAGCAGGAGCGCGTCTGAAACTCTGCAGGGGAAGCCGGAAGGCGTGATCGGGGATGCAAATCGAAACAGTTATTCACACTCGCAGCCCTGGCCCACATCTGCTTAATGCAACCCTGCAATTCACAGCAAACGGCTTAAATAAAAACATATTTGAGTTTGCACGGTCCAAAAGCCCAACGGCTTGCCAAGAAGGAACCGGACCATCACATTCAATTTCTTCAGCTCAACAAGACATACGAACCGGAAGTTAAATTTAGCCGATATCAAACGTATAAACAGGCGTCTTCCCTTGAACATCAAGGCACGGTAATGAGTCATAAACCCAAGTCTTTCCTTCAACGGCTAGCTATCTTTCCATGCTCTTTCCTCACCACCCAGCGTTTAATCTCATCTCCTGGGAATCCTTTCACAACAGTCACTCTCTTTGACCTCAAAGACCTGACGGACAGCAGACTACATGTCTGTATGTCGGGATCCTTTCAACTTTTTATTTACGGTGGAGCTTTCATTGAGAAAAAGAAGACGATGAGAATGACCCCAGACATCGGGGCAGAAAGGTCGAAGATCACCGGCCATCTGTCCGGACGTGCCGAAATCCCAAAGCAGGTGACCTTCAGTCGAGAAAAAAAGACGGACTGGACTGTTCGGTGACCGAGACTAAATGCTAATATTTCTCTGGCTTTCTTCGCACGGTTTTGGTTTCCCACTAACAATAAAAACCACTGCCGTCTTCAAAGACGGGATGGTGAAATCTCCGGCCAATCTGTAAACAGAAACAGTGAGACATCCATGAAGTGAATTCCATCAAACTAACCATAAAAAGTGACGGCTTTAGCCCGACCAGAAACCCAAAGCAGAAGTCTTTAAACAAACCCACTGTTGTCTAAAACGTTTCACAATTAAAAGGAAACTTGGGGAAAAGTTGGTGTTTTTGAGACTGCTGTTGTTGAGGCCCCCTTCGCAAAGAAATATCAAAGAGCTCTGAGTGGTTCAGCTGGGCACAAATCCAACCCACCAATGCCGAAACCACCCGGAGCACAATGCTGAACGCCCCGAGACCCCCCCCTTCCCAAACCCTGCCCCCCTAAACTCCACTCGCTCACGGCCAAAGGCCAGACATGCAGAGCATACACAGAAAAGTGTTGGTCCAGATCCAAACCAGAGCATATTAGTTGAAAGAGTTTCGCTCCTCCCTTCTTTCCAACATCCCTCTTTAATATTTAGTTTTGCACAACTCAAAACAGATTTCATGAGTACAACAGTGGAAATCTAGATATGCTCTCTACTTGCTCAAAAATGTTCTCTAAAAATGTTCACTGTAAATTATGTTTTAACAACTTTTTTTCTAGCGGTGGTTAAATAACCCAGCTGACAAGCTGCTTATGGCCACCTGAGATGAGAAACCAATATAGACAAAGACACAAAGACGTGCCCTGGAATTCTGGGAATGCGAGTGCGCTGAAATTGCCTGGTGACATAATTGGCGTCAGTGCAGTTTATCTCGGTCAGCAGACTGTGCTTTTACTGACAAATGACATGACAAACAGGCCTCATTCAATGGCACAAAACAGACAAATGTCAGCCAATCATAACAGACCATTTATATACAGCAGGTACAGCAAGTCTTCAATTCAAAGGTCACGACAAACTGCAACCGTTCCGTTGATGGAACTCTTGACAAACACTATAGACAGACTTAAGTGTAAGTTATGACCCTTAATAGGAATTTTCAGATGATATTGCGAGACAGCTGGTGTTCCGCCCCCGTGCCCGATACTTACGCATCTGTTCGCCATCGGCACCGACATCGTCCGAACGCTCCGTGTCGTCCTCATCGTCACCAGATGAGATGGCATCTGCAGAGAGGACCGGCAATACTGTAACCTACAACTTTAACATCTCTCTAGAGAACGAAGCTACTATAAATAAATTAATACATTTGTAAAAGTCCAACACAGCGCAAAAATGTATGGATTTGTTTTAGGCCAACCAATGGTAGATTGTAGGTTTGGTCAACTTGTTTGAAAACGTTGTTTTTGATTTTAACTTTATTGATGAAGGCGAAACAGAAATGACACAATTCATATAAAACTTTAAAAAGCTGCTAAAAAACTTCAACACGTGTTAAAATCGCGACCTGGCTGAAACAAACTTCTTGTCTTCAATGTCAACCTGGGCCAAGTACAGCAAAAAGCTGTCGCCGAAAATACGTCATCTCGTTCGTACGCCAGATGGACTTCTCACCTGTAACGTTTACGATGAAGCAAAGCGCGTCGCTGACCCGCGACCCCGCGGCACTGCACTCGTACAGGCCCGAGTCCTTAGCGGTGGCGTCGCGGATCTGTAGCCACTCCTGATCTACGAGCGTGCGGTTGTTGGGGCCCAGCGAGGAGCCGTCTTTGGTCCAGACGATGGCGGCCGCCTCGGGCAGCGGGCAGCTGAGCTTCAGCAGTTCGCCCGGGTGCACTGAGCACAGGGTGGGCTTAGAGTTTTGGTTTTTGGTTGGAGGCTCTGCACAGCGGAGGGCAGGTGGAAAGGATGCATCGAGAAAGGAGAAAGAAAGGTGGGAGAGAAAAGAAACAAGCACAGGCTGTAAGAAGCATAACGCTACACCATAATACCTACAGTGACTAGTGTGATCTGTGCTGCGAAAGAGAGTATGAACAGCTCACCCAAAAACGAAAATTCAGTCACTCACATGCCACAAATCTAAATTGACATTTCAGAGCTATGACAGACCAGATTATGACTAAATAAATCATTTAAAGCTTTATTTGACTTCTATTGTTAGGACAAAAAATCGTAACTAACGACATGAGTGAGTGAAAAGTGACTGAATTTTCCGTTTTCGGTGAGCTACTCTTTTACATAAACCACAGTTTGAAAACCAGAATGACCCCAAATCCAGACAGTTGAGTCGGCTCAATCAGCTGTGAATTGAGTTTACAGAGCGTCTCTGAAAACATGCGGCTCTACGGCTAGAGGAAAGTGTGCTGTTAGCATGAAAGAGGTGCCAGTCGAGAAAAAAAGCTTTCAATATTTGTTCATTTCATAAACAGAGCGCTCCGTTTTCCTTCTGCCGTCATTTTAACCTCAACCTCCTGCATTAACATTAAACCCCATTACTGCCAGTTCATGCCGTTATTTTTCGTTATGATCAATATCTACACCGGCTAACCAAACAGCAAGAAATGCTTTCAATGTGGAAAACAGCAAAGACCAGAATTGAATCATTAGTAAAGCTGCAAGTTGATCTTAAAATGGATAGTTGAGTATCATAGACCAAGCTGATAATAGCACTGTAACTGATACTTGTATCAGCCATTAACAAACAAATAAAAAATTAGGACTGTTCAACGAATAATCGCGGTCAATCGCATACAGAATAAACGTTTGCGTTTACATAAGACTATATGGGCCCTATTTTAACGATCGAACGTTTGTATATAATTTAGATCCTACATTAATATTAATATATACATGCCAATATTTCCCAAAAACGCAAAACTGTAATTCAATTACGCGAATTGAACCGTGGAGGTCGTACCGAACAATTCAATAATATATTTAGAATTGTGCCATCCCTAAGGTAAACGGTATTGTATATGATTAATCGCGATATAATCAGCCCTATAAAAACAATCAGTAACTGAAGGAAACTTCACTGAGAGCAAAGCTAAGAGCTGAAACCAAACGTTGTGATCAGAAAGCAGTCAGCCCTTATTCTTTTCATCTTTTGGGTACATCACACTGATCACAACTATGTCTCAACAATGTCACTTTCTAAGCACTGTTGGGTGGGATTTGTGTCATCATGAGCAACATATACATCCAATTTCAGAGCAATTAACATAGCCGAACGATTAAACCCAGACCACAGACACGCCGTCCAAACCACAACCTCTCGCTGACAAACACATTCAGAAAAAAACGTTGTCTAATAATTTGGCAAGTAGAGCTTTTTCCACTTAAACACCCTTACATGAAGCATGCAAACCATGGTTTCAGCCAAAATACCGAAGATATTGAAGTTCAGTACAGGAAAATGTTACGACTTTGCTTTCGTCAACGTCCATCAGAAAGAAAACTTAAAACTAGCGTTTTACATTCAGTCACTAAGGAGTCGAGATTTGGAAAGCTTCTTAAACTGTATGCAGTAATGTATTATGATTATTTAGTTTTAATTCAATTCAATTCAAGTTTTAGCAACAAATAACATTTACATTATCATGTATTGATAACTATGAAGTCTATTCAGCTTTCCAAGGACAGACACTAATATTGCGTTATGAAAATTCACCGTGGTTTTACTATAGTAAAAACATGTTTTGTTTTATTTGTAGAGCCGCAACTTAACTACGATCTCACCACCATAACCGCGGTATATACGTAGTAAAATTATGATAATACGCTTTTACTGTAATAAAACCACGGTTTGAAAAATCATGGTCAGACTTGTCAAAAGATGAAGATAATTGGTGGTGCCGAGACACTCCCAGGTCTTCCCATACTAACACACCTTTCCCCGCACACACTCTCGGGTATGAAGTACACACTACAGGAAGGGAAAGTCATATGACATACGCTCAGCGCTCGAGGGCTTTGGAGTGTGCTCAAAGGTCTAACTCTCTCTCCCCAGGCACGCTGGCCTACACAGGTTTACGTTCCTGTATTGTTTCCTTCTCTCGCAACTCCGGAAACAATTACCTTTCGCCTTTATGTCTGTCGCAAGCGTGCAGCCGTACAACAACCTCGACCGTTGATTGATGGGACCGGTATTCATCGCCGCGCGTTTCCGGAGGCCTCTGTTTGTCCAACTGTTATTTAACTGCGTGTTTCCTGCTATTGTACGATTAAAGCCTAATGCGGAAAAAAAACAGGTCAGATCCCGTGTGTCAGTATTTGGCATACACCAGCTCTGCGGTAGCGACATCTTTAGCATCTAAATAAGCAGGAGATAAGATGCTAGTTGGTTGTGAACAGTTGCAATAGATGAAGCTAAAATGCAGAGATCTGCGCAAAAATGCAGAAATAAGAAAAACGGAGCACGCCAACAGGTTCAGATCGTTTGTTTTACAATGGACACGTATGTATATGGTAGACCGAAGACGCTTTATCCAAATTTCATCTGCGATCTGGCGTTGCTATTGTTATGCTTTCCGATAACCAGAACAAACCAATTCAGATCTTTTCAGATCTTAAAGACACAACTTCTCTTTAAACATCTGGCACACTTTGGTTCTCTCTCTCTTTATTCTTTGGATCTATTACATCTGTTCTTTGCCATCAAGAACACCTCCTTCCCCTCTGATTCGCTCTTTCACCTTTCACCCCTCACCATGAAACCCCCCGGCCCCCCGCCGCACCAGAGACACCAAACCTCCACAAATCCACAACCTGTTGACACGCGGCAAAAATTTCCTGGGAAAGGACAGAGAAACATCCTCCTCTGGCCCACTGAGGGCTCTCTCGTTCTCGCGACCCTTGCAAGAAAAGTTGATCTAGAAATTAAAGCCCTGTCACCATTAACTCAACCAACAGGCTGTCTGTTTTTTTACAATAAATAAAAGTAAACGGGCATGAATAATATAACGTTTCGTGTGTCAATGTAACACTAAACACATACAGAAAACGCTCGAACAGAATGTCAATAACATAACTGAATTAAATCTGGATATGAAACAATATACGGTGAATAAAGCAGATCTGATTTTGTTTGGGGAGGGTGAAATATTTCACTTCTAACTTGAGATTATACTTTGCGCTGAGGTGAAACACAATTTGTCAAGGTGCGACCGAATCTGTTCTCCTCACGCTTCTGAAGAAAGCGCCACCTCCGTTTGAGTGTTATTATCAAATATCCTGTCGAGAGTGACGGATTCGACCCGTCTCGCACATCCCCTCCGCGGCACCGCGTCTCATTTTCGCCTCTGCTGCAGTAGATTATTATCTATCTTGGAAAAACTGTAGAGAAACCAATTGTCACACTATCATCCGTCTGTCTCTGCCCGGCTGGTGACAAGGAATCGGGTCTTATGTTCTCGGGGAGGGATGGATGAGCGAGACGATGATGACAAAGTAAACACCCTAGTGTTTCCACACCAGCCGTCCGCAAACTACAGGGGATTCACGAGACGATAAAAAGTTGACTTTGATCTTATTATTATTATTATTAATAATCATAATTATTGAAAGTGTTCAATGTCAAAGGAATGCAATGTCAATGTGCGTAAATGAAAAGATGAATACCACAATAAACTATAGGAGATGAGGTATCAACTCGTGTTTGTTTCATATGGTTCCATCATCTTCAAATCAATAATCCTAAGTACGAGTAGATAGTGAAGCCTTAGCAAACATGAGATGACAACAGCAGACAAGAAAGTTTGTAAAACACCCCGTCCTACATCCACCCACCCGCCTCAACTCAAACACACCCAAAGTTTACACAAGCTGCACAATCTCGCCTCTCCGTCTCATGCCCTCCTTCCCCATTTCGTCCTTCTGTCTCCGCACCGGTTAAATCCCGTCACTCTTCCGCAGCCGATCCTTTTCTCTCCTAATCACAATCGCCATTCAGATTGTAATTTCTGCTGGCTTTATTGTCATGACAAAAGCACGCTCGGCCGAAGGCCTCTCAGGGGCGCCCACAGCAACCCACCGACACACAGGCATCCGGCCCCCGCCGGCCAAATCCCATTGGTTAGATTTCCCTCCAAAACCTCACGTACAACCACGCTTTCTCTGAATCGCTGACATCCAGTATTACATTTCGGTACAGTGTTTTGGAGACGTGAACGAAAAGTCAGTTCTGATTTTTAAATCAACACACACAAATCAACACAAACCACAAACACTGTGTGTTTAGCAGGGGGGGCCGGGGGGCCTGACTGCATTCACCCGGGAACACACAGTTAACAAAGGGTGCGAGCTGACATGTTTATTGCAGGGTCTTGCTATCAAGATTTAAGAGCGTTTGGTATAAACCGATTCTCATTGGGTCAGAAAACCCCTTACTGTACGCAGGTGGTCACTTTTAGTTTGGCTTATCTATACATCGAGCCTCTTCACGGGGGTCGTGGGTTTCTCACAGTACGGGTGCTACAGGTTTGGGCGTTCTGCATGTGAACAGAGTCGTGTGGGAGTGGAGCGCAGAAAAGCCCTGGAGGTAGAGAACAGGGACGAATGTGATTCCAGAGAGGCACGACAGACAGCGAGAGATTCGCTTGGATCTCCAGCCAGAGTTTCAAACAGCATCAAAGCCTGGACTGTGTCTAATCCCGTCCAAACCATCGAGGCACACACGCTAGCAGGACCGCTCCAATGACAATAAATAAATCACGCAATCCAAATAACGAGCGCATTTTCCACCGCCGGGTCGGGCCGGTCATACCTCCAGCGATTCTATCCACAAACGCTGCGGGATGAGGGAATAACACTGAAGAGCTTGAATTCTATTGTGCTCTAAACACTGTCAGATCACATTTGATCCAAGTTTGCGTTCCCACACTCTTACAATGTGTTGTTTTCCAACCGCTTGGAAGATGTCGACCAGCCTTTAGAACATCTTAAAGGAATAGTACACCCACAAGAAAAACATGACAAAACGTTGGTGGGATATACGGTATTTAGTTGAATTCACTTTACGTGCTAACCAAATTAAAATCATACGGGTAAATTATAATGGAATTAACGAAAACAAGCCATTTTTGCAGAGAAGAAGCAAAGAAGCAAACATTTTGCAAAATAAAACAACAATTCCATTTAAGGGGATACGGGATAGCTCATGAAAAAATGTAATTATTTCATCATTTATTCACCCTCATTTCTTTTCAAACCTGTTTGACTTTCTTTCTTCTGCAAAACACAAAAGAAGACATTTTGAAGAATGTTGGACCCCATTGACTTCCATTGTACACTGCAAAAAAACATTCTTACTTAGTATTTTTCTCTTGTTTTCCAGTACAATTGTCAAAAAAATTCTTGAATCAAAAAGCATTTTCTTGATGAGCAAGATGACCTCAGAAAATAAGTCTCGTTTTAAGACAAAAAATATGAAATTTCAGTGAATACAAGCAAAAAACTCTGCTAATGGGGCCAGAAAAATAATCTATTTCTTAGCCCATTGGCAGATTGTTTCTTTGCTTGTTTTAAGTACAAATTCACTGAAATTTCATATTTTTGTTCTAAAAACAAGACTTATTTTTGGGTCTTTGCTCATCAAGAAAATGCTTTTTGATTCAAGAATTTTTAGACAAAAAAACAAGACAAACATACTAAGAAAATCATTTTTTGCAGTGTGAACTCTGCAATGAACACAAAACCACTTCTTCTTTTGTGTTTCACAGAATAAAGAGTCACATACAGGTTTTAAATGACGTGAAGGTGATTGAATCGCGACCTTTAAGTTTGCAAAACTGTGCATTCAAGTCAGATGTTGCCTATCAAGACTCCCTTACGTGAAACTCCGCAGGACCTCTGAACGGCCCCGAGAAGACGGAACTGATATGCTATCTCAAAACAATTACCCCTCCCAGAAACACAAGCTAGCCTCTGGTGGGCATTACACACATCAGGTGGGGGCTATTGTAGTTTACCTCCGGGGGTGGGTGTTAATGGAAGGCTGTCTTGTCGAAATGATACTTTGCATTCATAATGAGAGTAAACATGTTTACAACAAACTCCGTGAGCATTGAGCGTCAAGCCATTGTAGCCGGGACTGTGGTGGTTCACCAAAACTTCACAAGCACATCACATGACACCACACCAGCCAGTTAATCCACGATCACATGACCTCCCGTAATCTTCCATCATATGACGGAAAAGCGATTTACAAAGTTATCCAACATAGACCACTTCCGAAGAGATTTGTGAGTTTTATTTGCATTTAATCTCACTGACGGCTAAAAAAACGTCCGAGATCTTTTTCTTACTTATGGGAGGAGCTAAATGAACAAAAACAACTTCTTTAAAAATGTAGCGTACAAGTAACAGTTCTACTCGAGTTGCGTCTGCGTGAAACAACATGTGGTTGAATGGCTAAACTATTCCTTTAATCCTACTGCGGGCATGTATGCACCTCTTCTAATCTTCAGGTCAAAGGGCAACTGGACGGTGTTGGCGGGGGGGGCGGATCTTTTAAAGTGATTGTGTTTGACAAGCCTTTCATTAACATAGTGATTAAAGCCAGAGGAACAAAAGCAGACTTATCCAACATAACAGTGCTAATTAATTACCCACCCATCTAAACCTAATGGACCACATGAGCGAAATGGAAAAATAACATCAAAATTCACGAGTACAAAACGGCAAACTGGGCCAAGGCGCATCACGAGGATATTGCCACTCCTGAAAGAGTGTTTTTAACTGGGTTCGGAATGAGGACGATGAATAACCACATCCCGTTCGAAAGGAATTCGGAAGAAAATCTCCTCTTTCGTTTCGAATTCAAAAGCGAGCCGGGTTTATTTTCTTCCCAAACAAACTAATAGTGGTTGGTTTGCGTCTGCATGCCAAGCTAGCAGGTATGTGTGTGGTCCTGAACAACATTAAACTCAGACAGATGCTGAGAGGGGAAAAATATGAGAGGGGGGGTGGAAGAGACTTGGAACCACAAAAACTCTTAAAAGTGAATATAGCACAACGAAAATAATTCCATACATTATAAAACCTCAAGACGCCAGATCTACGCTCAAAGCGCTTTCTCTGCATAATTACAACGGTTTCAAAGACGCGAGGCACTTCCACGCGGGACCGTAGCACCAGAACCCATAAAGACGCCAAACCACACATCATCGCAAACCAGCACCTCCTCAGAACTTTCCTGGCAGTCGTGAGTGGATGAACGAAAGCGTTTGTGAAAAGTTAAATCTCATAAATCCGTACTAACTAATGATGTATGAAGCTATAAGGAATTCTACCTACACCGCAATAAATTCCACTCGGTGAAGTTAAGTTTCACCCAAACTTCCTCCAAAGAAAACAAAATATTGTCACACATTTCACAAACGCTTTTATCCAAAGCGACTTACATCGCATTATACTACACAATTCTTTCTAGGTATGTGCCATCCCTGGGATCGAACCCATGACCTTGGCGCTGCTAACGCCATGCTCTAACCCTGAGCTACAAGAACGCTTTGGTGCCATTTTGGGAGCACCTAGCAAATTCTTACCTTCAGGTTCGTGCGTAGACTCCTCGTCGATCCTCAAGGCCGGCCGTGCCACGGACAACGTCGCCAGGGTCAACAGCAGGAGCGCGCCCAGAAGTGACCCACGGACGGACATCCCGTCAGCAGCGGGCGTGCCACTCCATCCGCCCCCCCTTGACCTCCCCCTGGACACAGATCCCATCTGAGGGGCTCCACCCAACCATGAACTTCAGGCCTTGCGGTCTGTCACTCGCTGGAATTCTCACAGATCACCTGGGCTGAGGGGAGAGGAGGTGCGGGTACCACGGCGAGGAGACGGCGGCAGGTGACCCCTGTGGCAACAATAGGGAAGATGGGAATTTATGTGAATCAAACATTGTGTCACCACAAAATCAAATGATGTAATCTCTATTTTAATCTCACATTTTATGAATACATTGAATATTATGTGGATAATATAGCTTCATAAACTGTGTGTGTGGTGTGTGTGTGTGTGTGTGTGTGTGAGAGATGAGAGAGAGAGAGAGAGAGAGAGACAGAGAGAGGGATAGAAGCTAAAGGTCCATGTGTCATAATGCTGCTAAACAAGCCTTACCACAGACATACCAAAGCTGTGATTCATTACACCTACACAAATTCACCTGACAACACACCTTCATCAGTCTTCACGTCTGCTTAACTTTATCTATGAAGGTTGTTTATTCTTCAATTCAACCCTTGGATGCATTTTCATAACCTTCTTATTCTAATATAAGCAACTTAATTGACAAAATAGCATTTACATTTTTCAGACTGTCTATTTTTTATTTATATCTACAAATGCAATAGTCAAAATATCGTTACTATAATAAAACAATGTTTAATTTTCGTACGTGGACTCGAGCTACACAATAACAGTCTGCGAGTTCCCGGGATTCGAACCCTGACCTTTACGCAGCAAACGCAACTCTACCCATTAAGCTACAGGAACATATTAAACACCCAACAAAAAAATAAAGCCCGGGAAGCAACAGTAGCAGTCGGTGATGTTCAGGTAACATCAAGACGCTTCCTATACGCGCTTCGGTCCCTGGAGATCTGGCGCGTAAAGCTGCGCGCACCCGCTCTGCCTTGGTATTGATCGCTTCTCGGTGATCGCGCTTGTGCGTATGTACAAATGCATTCAATGCACCATTCTGCACCATTCACTTTTAAGGTGAGAGAGAGCAGGACAATCCAGTAATGGATCAAGGTGGACGAGTCCTGTTTAAAATCATCGCAGATTTGCACTGGTTTGGTCGTAATAAACGCATTTAGAAACGACTCGGGAAGACATTGCTTACCCTATCTGCTTCAAAAGCAATATTCTTTTTTTAATATTTCACGATGCAATGAATGATGTCACCATTACAGAACTTTTTGCTCAATGTTTTGGGCTTGCGCGCAATGCAACCTAAAGGCGTCCATCACCATCACCAGCTCATTCACATTCAAATCAGTTTACAAAGAAATCACACTGAAAGCGGTAAAGGATTTACGGCCAATGAAAGAAAAAAAAACATCTACCCCTGGGAATCTGATGTGCCCTTTGATCACATTTGAACTGTTATTTGCACCCAATGTGAACGATTCTAATGTTTGTTTGTCCAGTACAAAATGCACCTCTAACGAGTTCATCATGATCTAGAACTAATGTGATTACACAGATAGGTATTGATATGATCTCACTTTAATGATTTAGGGTTTAAACACAGTTTTTCTATGGCAGAGCTTCAGGAGGTAGCCATGCATGCATTAATAGCCTATTACCGGGAACCCTTAACATTCATTTCTCGTTAAACTTTTAAACGCAAACTTAGATGCATGTCGTCTATCGCATAGTTAGGAGACATTATTATACAACAACTCACAAGTTCCGAAGCATGAAGCTTTAATTGCCATAACCATGTGATGAGATTAAAGGACAATAAGAGGTACGCAGGCCGAACTGCGCCTTTAAAACAGAAGAAATCTCAACTGGCTGGATTTTTGAATATGAATGTTCATCTTTACACATTGTATATTATTGTGACATGTGTTGTGAAATGTGCACATTCCCATTACAAAATGACTAATAAAAGTGAATGTTCTAGCAAAATTCTACAATTACCAAACGTCAACAGAATAAACATTTAACGGCATTTCAGAATCCTCATTAAAATGTGACATTTCCCTCATGTCGCAAATGTAACATCAAATTTATAACAAAAGCAAACCCCCATGATTCCCATAGCCATTATTATATACAAAAACTGTACATGGTTGTGGGATATCCTGCCGAATATTCTGTTAAATAAACAACCAAAAAGGGTCGAGTTGATGTTCACATTACAAAAATAAAACTTTCGACAGTTTCAGTCATAAAGTCTAATGCGCAAAAATGTGCATATTCAAATATTTGCCAGGAATACATATTCTATAGTTTAAACGTGTAAAGTGACAACTAAACTTCGTTTTAAAGTGCATTTGAATACAGAAATGTCTAGTTTTGGACACATCACATTCAACGGTGAACCCTCCCCATACAATGAAGGAAAAGAAAACTTACAGAAAAGCAGCAGAATAATCGAGGCTCAGGATCCACATATAAACACGGGCTCGTGCATGGGCCGAATCCAGCGAGGAATGCGACTTATCTCCCCTGCAACCAAAAATATTCCCAATCTGCAAATCCAAGAGGCAAAAATCACAGTGCACGGAAGATAAACTCGCATGCCCGCAGTGGGCAACCGATAGTATCCGTGCGCGTACGCGTAAATCCCTTCAGCGCGTCCCACAAACTTTTCTTTTCCCGAAACCAAGTTGTTTTTGCGTCACCGGCGGCTCGTGCAGCGTCCGTCTAAACCTGATGCAACGTTGTATCAAAGGGGAATAAAAACATCCTCGCGGAAATACACATCCAGTGACGTGAAGCGCAGTCTCTGCGTACACTGACTCTCTTCTCAGACGCTTTGTCGGGCATACGGAGATTTTTTTCTCTCTCTCACCAAACCCCTGAAGAAATGTCACTCCCCCCTGAAACCCGAGACGTTTCCTGGCTTGTAGTTTTCGGACCCTGCCTTTCTCCGCCTATCACAAATCTCAGTGAGCAGGCTCCCCTCCGAACAGACTCAACCCAGTAAAGTTTGCCCGGAACTGGGGGTCTCTAGTCTCTCCCTCCTCCTCTGAGACGCGCGCGTTCGGGTTCGAGCCTGTGCCGCGTCACGCGTTTACCACAGCGCCGCCCAGCGGCAGATGCTCGTGATGTGAAACCTCGATTCGGGTGAGACACAATTAGCTCTAATTCAAAACATGCATAAAATGACTTTGTTATATTTCTACTTTAATTGCAGAGACTTTACAGTTGGTTGCTGGTATCCTTCAACAATTCAAACAGAAACAATAGTATTTGCTATTTAGATAAATGAAAAGCTAACAACGTTCATCCTAGAACATGAGGGTTTAAGAATGTCATTATCGGTTCTTTAATGTCCGGTTTGATATTGGTTCTTTTAAGGATTCTTTGAACCTTTACGCTACAATATTTGAGATTCACGTGAGCACTTTGGATGTATTAATCTTGTGTATACAACCACATGAAACTATGCACCAGAATATCTTTCTGACTCCATAATCAAAATACATGTTTCATCTCAACCACGATCAGACCATATATTCTCATTTAAGTATTGAAGAGTTTAAACTATTGCAATTAAGCTACACGGTTTAGGATTGTTTTCTCATGAGCTCTGCTCCGAAGACGCACGGGAAGCACGATGGGACACAATTTTCCCAAATGGTAATTCACTTATCCACAAAAGTCAAACAGAAACGTTTAAAAACGATATGCCATTGTTTGTGTTGTTCTAAACCCATACGCTGCTATTTCATCTGTTGCACGAAATAGCTTTTTTTATGAAAAAGACTTTAAATGACAGTTTAATTCTTAGTAGAATTAAAGAAAAAAATGTGTATATTGGGTTTTGTCTTCATAAGACATGGAATATATCATTTGAGTCGTATGGACTGTTTTTACGATGTTTTTGGTCCTTTTTTATAGCTTTTCTTATATGAAAAACAGCTGAGTAAAGATTCATGAAAGGTTTGGAACGACATAATGGGGAGTAAAAATTGACAGAATTTTCGTTTTTTGAGTGAAGTTTTCTTTTAATCTCAAGCCCCTATTGGGACAGCCTGTATGCGGTGCTGTAAATCATCCGTGTTGTCGCATATGGAGCCCGTCGAGTTCCCAGCGATGCTTGTGCTGCTTTATAAACTCCCATGTGTTGCCCATCTCTCTCTCACTCTCTCTCTCTCTCTCTCTCTCGCTCTCGCTCTCTCTCTCTCTCAGGGGAAGCTCCCTAATCAATGACCCCTAAATGTCAAAGACAGGGGGCCCCCAACCGTGCTCCACACTCCCCTTCCAAACTGTCTTCTCCATTGGACAGGCCCCTTTCAAGGGCCCTGAGAGGAAAACTAAAGAAGCCGAAAAGAGTGGCGGAGGAGAGCGGGATGAGGAGAAGGGGGGCACTGTGGCTAATATGCTTTGCCTCTTATTTTCCTCTCATCCAGCCTGCCCGAGCCTCCTGTTTTTCCCCCCTTCCTCATAAAAGAAACGTTCCCATTCAGTGCGAACGCGCCGGCTAATAAGGCTGTTAAAGAAAGCGAGAGGCTCGTCTGTGAATGGGGCCTTCGATCGCAGCGTTCTTCTCCTTTCTGCTCTCCATTCTCTCACTCACTCGTACACAGTGAAGCCATCACGGCCTTCCGTAAAGGTGACAGTTTGGATTGGGGCACGGGGGAAGCGAGGGGTGGGTTCGGGCCGCAGGTTTGGGGGTGTGAAATAAAAGATGGACTATAGAGTCTTTCACACGTGTTCTCATCGGCTGTCCGAGAGAGCCAGATTTATGTTGTCTTTATGGCCTTCCGCATTTAGCAAACACAATGGGACAGCCAGCTATACAGTCAGAGAGGAAGACGCTGGTCATCCATCATGTCCTCTGGATGATGGTCGCCCGTTCCTTCAATATGGTAGAAACTTACACAGTTAAATGTTTTTAGAGCAGACCATGTGAATATTGACATCACTGATCACTGAATGTATAGAAATGTTTGGTGACATGGTTTTTAATGTTTGGACTAATTTATCAGCAGACCACATGTATGTGGAAATAAGAGATCAATCTTTAAAGTATGTCCAAATACAGACATAAACAGAACACTTTTTGTATTAAAAATCATCCTTGCACAAATCATAGAATTCCTTGTATGAGAAAGAAAAATAACAAGTGAGATCTCTTTTATATCTCAATTATTCTGGGAGACAACAATGATATTAAATGGAGAGAAAATGTAAATTTTACTAAAATCTCCTGCGGATCTCAGTTGTACTTATGTTGTCCGAATTGCTTCGATTGTTTACCCCATCTGTAAGTCGCTTTGGATAAAGCGTCTGCTAAATGACTAAATGTAAATATTATGTCGAAAAGAATGTATACGGTGAACATTTTGCTGTAGTAATGCATCTAGTTTCCAGTAACTTAATAACAAATAATAGTAATAATAACACATTTTATTTATAAAGCACTTTACATTTTAAAGAAAAATTGTAAGTGCTAAACTTTCTGTAGATTTATATTTATCTAATTTATGGCACAGTTTGTTCAAAGATCAATGAAAATAAACATTAACAAGAAAAAAAACTTTAAAATAACAGCCTCATGAAAAGCATTCTGGGAACCAGAATGCTTTTTTCTAATTTTGGTTCCCAGAATGCTTTGCACGAGGCTGTTATCTTATAGTCTTATTTCTGTAAAGGTAAAGACTTGTTATGTTGTTAATGTTTTAACGTGTCAGTAAGCTGTAAAAATGTCTACAGTGTATGTTCATCACTGAAGTAAATACTTTCAGATGCAAATTGGGACGTTCTCTGTGACAACAGTGAAGCTGTTTAACTCTGGACATGTCTCAACTCTGGACATATTGTTTAATTCTGGACATGTCTTGACACACACTGATGGAGCGGGAGCTTGGGAACAGGCATCTCGTGGAATGTAAGTTTAATGCTCATTACAGCTCTGCCCTGCTGTTATGCTAATCTTCAGTTGTTTCAGCGGGACCATCGACACGAGCGTGTTATTTTATCTCCACCGGCCGGCCAAAGTGACTCACGTGACCAGCCGGCTATTTGCTGCCCTCCTGTTTATTGACAGCGAGTTATGATTTACGCCAGACTATTGTTTGGTCAGCCTTCGGTTTCCAAACAATCCCCACAAACCACAGAGCTGAGACTCGCATGCGAGAGGGGTCGAAAAGAAAAAACATTCGCTCCCCACGTCACTGGGAGGGCAAGAATTCGTAGCAAAACATTATGTGATGTGAATCTCTTTGGCAACGCTCCCCGAGTATAAATACTCATTAAAATCATTAAGAAAACACTTTAAGCGCAGCTTGGCGCAATTTATTTTAGGTGTGCCAAATACTTGCGTACCGAAATTATAGAGGACCAAGTAATTGCATCTTTTGCCATGTATTAACATGCTTTATTTTATGCATGTAATGGCAAACGCAAAAACCAGCCAAGTACAGCGAGCACTACAGTTTGTCTCCTCAATCTATCTTACACGATAAACAAGACTATATTTTAACTTTCTGGAGTCATCTGCTACAGGAAAAGAACTTAAGTTTGCTCAGAAAAAGAAACGCTGGTTTCTCCAGATAGAGTCAAGTTGCCATTCGTGTCAGTAGCGCAAAGATACATACACTATAAATATATTCACATACATCCAAGGAGATAGAAACACATATGATTCTTCAGTCACGTCTGAGGATACAAAATGACATGATTGTGTTTATTGATGATTGTTTTCAGCTAGTTAAAGGTGCAAATGACAAAAGTTAATATTTGTGGCACTTTTGAACAGAAAGCTTCACGAGAGAATGTCATGTGGTGCAGTTTTAGTGATGCCATTGGCGGTTGTAGTGACAGTCTTAAACTGCAGAAGCATTATATTTGAGTTAGTTTGCACATTTCTCATCAAATTTACCCAAATCCAGATTAGAGAGAGTCTCACTCCATCATGAGCTATTCATAATTGTTAAACCCTGCATCATACAAACCCCAGACTCATCAGTTTGTTTGTATATGGAAGTATTTCGATCCATAAACGATCGATACGTACCATCAAATTTATATAAATGCAGACAGCTGTACAAATGGTCCTGATTTATTTATGAAGAGTTTATATCCAAAAAGAGATAACTTTTCAAAATTCATGTTTTTTATGATGTTATCATGTTTTTATTGTGATTTATGGTGCTAGTTAGCTGTACTATTTTAGTTTTTTTGGCTCAAATCAAAACAAACCAACTGCAGTTTGATTGATATTAACTTGAATGCACAATAAAAAAACATGATTTTTGAACAATTTTAAAATCTCATTTTGGAAATAAACATACGATTTACCTTTGTGAAGACAACAGTAAGATTGTTACGGTACATTTCAACACCTTCAGCGCACAAATGCATCCGCCTCAGAGACTGTATAATTTCAGCAGAATCTCAACCCCAGACTTCCCAAAACTCCTGAGGGAATCTGTTTTACTTCCGATGGGTTTTTGTCATGTTATCATTTAAAGATCAGATGTAGATGACTCGTATCCATAAGAACGGATATGTGTGAGAGAGAATATGCAAACCTGTCAACACATTCTAAAGACGATACAAAAGCATGATGCTGACATGTTTTACCTACAGGCAATGACACGAGTGTAAACAGAGGTGTAAAGTGGTTTTGGCAGAATGGTGATAATGCATCTCCTTAATGAAGTCTTTTGGTTTTATGGCTCATAAACGTCAGTCGTGTGTGATTTAAATCAAACGGAGGATCTTGACCTCCGCTCTCTCCCGCCACCTCATTAACAGTTTCCCATCCTTCCATCGAACAATCACTCTTTACTGAACACTCTCGTCATGAACGTACAGACCTCAGACCTGCGTGTGTGTGTGTGTGTTCAGAAAGCGTCCAGATTCCTCAAATGTCTAGAGCGGTGCTCTCTCAAGTGCTTGGAATAACTCGCATGCTTGTCACTAAACTCCTGCAGTCATGGAGAAAGAAGCAGACAAGATTTCCCAGTTTGACCTGGAGAGAAGAAATATACGACTGTGAAATGTGTGACTATCAACCACAACAACTGAGAGTATTGCTGCGTCCCGATTCGCATACTAAACGTCCTAAATAGTCTTCGAAATTAGAATTAGTACATCCCCAATCGTAGTATGTATAGACTTTGGAGCGATGGAACCGGAAGTCGTAAAATGTTAACTTTTATCCGGTGTTTGCATACAAAACTATACTCAATTTACTCTGTATAATAAATGCGAGAATTTAATTGAATGGCTAATATTACCCACAAGCCATCGCGAGTAGGCACCGCATTAATAAAATGAAATAACTGATGCGTCACTTAATGAATAAATATAACTTAACATTACATATGAAACAATAAATATAAATAACAAATGCTTGGCCACGATGTTGTCAAGGCAACAACGATCACTTCCGTTTCCTGTTAGTACTGTATGTCAGTGCGTGCATATGTTTTGCTACACACTAAAATGTATACACTTTTCCATAGCAAAAACAGTACATACTTTTAGTGCGTAGAATACGTAGGCGAATTGGGACACAGCAAATGTGGCCACTAACTTGCATAGTTTACTTACTAGAAAACATAAACACAGATCATATTAAGAAAGAAGCGCAGTGCTAATAATTGTGTGTGTGATAACCGCAAGTTAAGCATTTGTGCTGAGTGAACACATACATGAGTCTGTTCTGTCTGGACAAGCAGGAAACAAGTTAAACTTTAGCACTAAATCTGTCACAAACAGGCCTCTCCGCAAACCCCAAACCCTCCCCATGTGTTATTAGAAAGAACTCTGGATTTATTAGTCAGCGGAGGCCGTGTTTATGAACTCTTTTTGTAACGTTTCTCTGTTTCTATTGTGACAATCCAACACAAAGTCACATATTTATATTTAACGTTGTTTACCATAACTGACCATTATTACTTTGTTGACTTAGATTTAATATCTCTCTCACATTCTCTACATTCTTAATAAATAAGGTGCTTAGAAGGTTGTTCACAGCGACGCCATAGAAGAACCATTTTTGGTTCCACAAAGAACCGTTCGGTCAAAGGCTCTTTAAAGAACCACATTTTTATAATCTGAATTTTTCGCCACAAAGAACCTTTTTTAAAACATTAGGAATTCAGATGTTAAAGTTTATTTATGGAACCAAAAGATTCTTCTATGTCATCCAAGAACCCTTTCAAGCACAGATAATTCAAGAGTGTACCTGCAATAAAACAAATCGGATGCAAACTGAGGAGATTTGATGGAGCTGTGAATCATTCAAGTATCAACTTAGTGTCGTTTTATTTTAGATAAAAAATCAAACGAGAGTGTAATTGTTGAAACACATGAAGAGTATGAAATGAATGTAGATTGTAGAGGTCAAATCATCTGGATTTGAGTAAATGTGATGAGAAATGTTTGAGTTGATATCGAGATCTTCAATAATATTGACCTTTGATTGCAGACTTGACAAATCTGAGCTCAGACATTGTTGACATTTCTTCTGAAACGCTAATGAGACATTTGTGAGATTTCTGACTCTTTTTCTTAATAGAGACATTTTGAAAACACAGATGAGACGTAAGCAAAACACTTACATTTGCTTTCCATTTAATGTCTGGAGAAATAACTGAGATTTTGAAGAGACCTCTCTGGGTCTTTTATGAAGGAAGCTGCACTCAAGTGTTCTCTCTCATATTCTTTCATGTCTGAGATGTATAGAGGTTTTGAGAAGTGTCTGTATAACACCAGAGAACATGAAGTAGTCTAGAAGAGGAGGACAGCGCTGAAGAACACGCTTGTAATGAACCTCTTCAGACGTGTTGACAAAGAAATGGATTGTTTTGTGACAGCACCTGGCTTCATCACGATACTTTCACTTTCCATCACTAAAAGAGTGTCCGGATACACAGACTCTCAAACTTTTTGTAGAAGTTTAAGTTTAAATGTATTGTAAACTCCTTCAACATGTTTAAAAGCATCACGATGAGAGAACGTCCAGACTGTGAAGGAGACAAAATATAATAGTTATAAATAACGCTTGGGTGGATTCATAATTATTACGTTTTCTTGTCTGTGTATTATTCTAATACGTGTCCAAACGTTTGACTGTTACGGTGCTTTATGATTTACAAAAATATGACCGTCTTGTTTATACTTCACACTACACACTGCAGTTTCCTTCAGAAATAGTTCACAGGGTGTCAGACGGTTACAGACGTCTCTCAACTTTTCCGTTTGTGCGCAGGTTTAAATAAAACAAAACACCCCCACAGCAACTCATTCAGATGTGCAGAAAGAGCCAGCGATCATTTCGTCCGCATTCATAAGAGATTCTCTGAGAGGAGTGGAACGATAAAGAGGAGAATGATGTCTTTAAAAGATTTATTTGTTTTGCCGATTGATGAAAAAATCGTATTCTTTGGTTTTTCAGAACAATTATCTAAACATATTTAAAAGAAGATTTATTTTTCTTGAAGGGTTCACCCAAAAACTTACATGTCAGTCAAAACTTTTTTTTATTGTAGGGTGAACTGTCCCTTTAAGAAGGAAAATGTCTTCAGAGAAATCACAAAATTTGTTTCTTAAAATAAGTAAAAGCAGTGTGTGAAAATGAATCTATTGTTACGTTTCGGAGCGGAGCGGACATCATTTCTCTCATCAATGTGGCAAACAGCTTTTATCTTGTTTGAGGCATAAACTTTTAAGAATTAACTTAAATGTCATTTTGATGATTTTGTTGGAAATTAAGAAAAGTAAAAATGTTTTTTTGCAGTCCTGGTGTATATAAGGCACCCAACAAACATGTTGAACTTTTGGTTTGGAGAACACATTTCTAACACATTTTACTTTTTAAGCTTTTTATATCTGAAAACTTTTCACCATGTTTTCACTACAAATGTGTTTACAAAACGATCTGTGTTGCTTATATATTTATTTGTGGATGATGTTCTTAGACAAATCTCAAGTTCTATTTCAAATCGGTTGCTGTATTTCAGAGAGAGCTCACATTAGCTGTCAGGTGGCCTCGTCCAGGTTAATAAAGGGCGTCTGCGAGCAGGTTTGGGTTGAGCCGACCGTCAGGTCACGGCATGCAAGTCTGCAGGTGATAGAATGACAGATTTACATTGTTGTCTCTTACTTTCCTCCTGTTTAATCACTCGATTGCGTAACCGTGAAGCAAAGGTAAATCTACCGCTGGCTACACCTGATGTGGCAACATCAAACCTGCTCTGAGTCTGTTCAAACCTCTCAGTGTTGTTGGCGGAAGACATTCTTGCCACGATGCCCTCAGGTCCTCATGAAATATTTATGGAAGCATGTTTGAAAGCACATTTCTATCTGAAAAAATTCTATTTAATGACTTTTTTTGACAAGAAAATCCGCTTTGAACACGCTGATGTTCTTAAAGTTCCTCAAGGCAACATGATCTGACATAAATAGACATGAATGAGCAGATGAGGTATACTTAGTAACAAAAAGATAAAAACACTGCACAAAACAAATCCAAAAACTGAACAGCGCGAGCTTCAAAACTGAGCTTTGTCTGTATGACAGTTTGATATTGTTTATGGAGAGGCTCAGAGATGACGTACACCTATTTTTGTAGGCCAACCCGAAAGTTAGCGCAGCAGTAGTTCCCTCGACCAAAAGCCTATGTGTTTTTCCCAGACTTTTGGAAGGTCGCAAAAAATGCCTGGCAAGTAATTACATAATTATGAATCTGCATCTACGTTTTAAGAGATTTGTGCCCATGTTGCATTATTTGAGCTTTATATGCACGATGACCTCTAACGTCCCCGCCAAAGGAAGTCGCTTTTAGCAACCGCCGTTTTAAAGACACAATAAAGGTTTAAAAAATCATGAGCCGGTTATAACTGTATTTTATGTCATAGAATAAAACGTGAAAATATTTAGACGCGATTTACCAAAAACCCGTACAACTTTGGGGCGATGGAACCGCAAGTCTTTGTTCATTGAAGAATCATTCACAGACATTTCTTCTTACATTTATATCTTTTGGGCAACAGAGCGGTTAGGTGTTAAAGGCTCTTTATGAAACGAAACCTGACAAAGAAGCTTTCAAGAACTGCACCTTGCCAGTGTCCCCTGTGTTATGAATAATCGGCAGGATGCTCGGGTGCATCAGATCTTTCTTCATCCAATGATGATTGATAAACTGGCCTTCAGAATTTATATTTTAGCTTTGGGAATAGGGGAAGTATTCAACATCGGGTTAAGATGAATCCAGATCTAGTTGTGTTTGATTTAAAGAAAACAATAAACCCCTACAGAGAGAAGGCTGGGAATCATTGTTCTGTGATGGGCACATGAATCAAACCCAAGACTGTCACGACACACACACACACATATTCCCACCCAGCAAGAGCTATCACTCCTCCAGTCTGTCAAAGTAATTTAGTGTGACAACATACAACTGCTCACACCAGTGGGTCACCAAAGATTCACTGTTCTGAGAGAGAGAGAGAGAGTGTGAGACCTGAGGGTCATCGCTCTCGAGAGATGAGCACTGGAGACGACGAGAGATGAGATCAGAGAGAGCGAGAGAGAGAGAGAGAGAGAGAGAGAATAACTATTGTATTTATTTTGGCCTCATGGTACTTTTGATATACACCATGTGTACACATTTTTTGTCACTGTTATTGAAACCTTGACATTATGAAATAGACTATATAGAACAGAGGAGACAAATGTTAAGGTCTCTATCTGTCTGAATCAGATTTACAATTCCCATCTCATAAAATATCCAGCAAAATCAGACATCACACAGCAGTTAACATTATCTTTGACTTTACATCTATGGCAAAATTCAACAAACAGCACTATTAAAGGGATACTTCAACCAAAAATGAAAATTCTGTCATCAGTTACTCACCTTCGAGTTGTTCCAAATCTGAACACGGAGAAAGATATTTGGAAGAATGCTTATAACCAAACCGATTGTTCCCCCCATTGACTCTTTATCTTTTTTTTTGTTCTGTTGATCACAAAAGACGTTTTGAAGAATGTAGGACAGCAAACAGTTCTGGGCACTTGATTGCATGGGAGTCAACGGGGGTCAAAAACTGTCTGGTTATACGCATTCTTCCAAATATCTTTCTCTGTGTTCATCAGAACAAAGACATTGATACAGATTTGCAACAACTCCAAGGCGAGTAAATGACGGCAGAATTTTTGGGTGAAGAATCCCTTTAAAGAGCTTTCTAAAGTGGTATTTTCATACTGTAGATCTGACTTCATTACTCTAAGAATCATGTCGATGTGTGAGTGTGAAAATCTCTGCTCTCACAATCACAAATGGAGAACAAATTGGTGTGTTTGCTATGACAGAGGAGATTGATCTGATGTTTGTTTTACATTAGCGGACGGATTTAAAGCCATAAAAGTGTCGAGATGTCCTCACCTCTGGAACGGGAGGAGGGTGGAAAGAACTCAACCAGAGCGCTCTTCACACACGGATGCTTGAGAAACATGTCCCCCCTCACGCATTTCACAGAAAAAAACACGAAACACAGATCAGATACAGAAATCTTAGGATGTTCTGCTATTTAAAAACTATATATAAATGACCATGAATCTTTTATTGCACTGCGACGTTTGTCTCTCGGTTTTAGTTTCATTTTTTTGGTGTTTTTTCAAACAATCTCTAACACACAAACCATGATGATAATAGCGTATTTTCTTCAAATAGTTTAAAAAAAATGTTTGTCATCAAACTTAAATGTTATAAAAATATTTCATGCAATTCTTATATTCTAATATTTCCTCAATTCTTTAACGGTTATTCTAGATAACAGAAGCGATTACTGGAATCCGCACTCTTAAAAGAAGATGCTTCAAACGGTTTGTTGATGCCATAGAAGAATCTTTTGGTTCCATGAAGAACATCTGAACAACCTTTATGTTTCACAAAAGGTTCTTTGTGGCGAAAAAAGTTCTTCAGATTATAAAAAATGTAAGAAAGAGATGGTTCTTTAAAGAACCTTGGACTAAATGCTTTTTGTGGAACCAAAAACAGATTTTTAAGAGTGTGGCTGGCTTTTGCATTTTCTTTTGGTGCCAAAACAAAAAATACAACATTTGTTGATTTATGAGCGTTCAGTCCCTTTGAGAGTTTCTATTTGAACCCTAAAGTTCAGTAGAATCGCACAACTCCTGCGTGAGAAACAGCTCATGTATGTTTCCAACAGAAGAACAAAACACGACTACTTGAGAACTGCGGATGGACAATCTTTGATGGATTCATGAACTTGTAATAAAACGATGAAAGAAAAGATCTGGTGTTTCTATCGCATCTCTGGACCACTGCAGGACCCAAACAAGATGATGTGTGTGTGCGATCAGTCCATCTGTGTGCCAGCTTGACTGATCATTGGCTCATGTGTTCCTGCGGTGTATGAGTCGGTCCATGTGTCTTGCTCACAAAGGGTGGGCAGAGCTCTCGGTGAGACCAACAATCTGTGAACATCAGGACCATCACTCGATATTTATGTAAAGAGTTTCATTTCAGATGCTAATAATAACAACAATTAAAGCACGATATATATTGTCATTAACCTTTGTGTTATTGCCCTCACAAGACTCGGTCAAAAACCCTTAATAAAAATAGACAAGTGTGAGACAACTGCCATCGTTGAGATGTTCGCAGGAACATTTGACTCTATTCTCATTGATGTTAAAGACACGTTTTTATTGCTATGAAAGTTTGATAAGTACCGTGACACAGAATAGGTGTTCCATTTTTATTCTGTCTGTATCCATCACGTCAATTGAGCTTGAGCATTATAATTCAATCAAACCTCAACGATGAAAGTATGATTCGGTGTAAATAACAAACGCTTTGTCTTACTCTCGCGGAGAACTCTCATCACATCAGGAATGAGGGGAAATGAATCCGGATATCTACAGCCGGTGTTTGAGGGAAGCTAAGCCCCGGCGGATTAAAGGTTGAGGGGTGTCTGAAGAACCACAATGGGGCGAAGATCCGGGAGTCAGTGGGTAAACAATCCAACCAGACGTCAGGATTCAACAGCTTCAAACCTTTAAAAACAGTCAAGAGAGACACGTCTGATAGAATTAGAGCAGACACCAGCAACCCTCTGAAGAGTGTCGTTGTAAAACAAAAATGAAAAAAATTGGTCTTTATAATGTAACAAAATACAACTTGCTTCACAGTTTTTGATCTTGTTTGTATTTTTCTTGTATCAAATGGCAGAAGTGAATTGTGACGTGTGTCATGCAGTTCATCTGAAATATGAAATAAAACATTTAAAACCAGAAATGGCATCGCTTTTATTTCAACAATCCAAAAGAACACTCCCAAGCTCCGAAAGTTTTTCGACTCGGCAGTCGATTGCACACGGTTGCTCTTTCCCTTACGCTGCACACATACATGAGCTGAAGTCCAGTGAACGTTGTGTGGAGACGAGACGGCGGATGTGTCACCGGGGTCTTGTGTTAACTGTGCTGTGAATAGCGGAGGCCCCGAGGTCTCCGACTCTCTGTGTGTGCCGTCCACCCGCCTAATCTGCTAATGTATTTCCTGAGGTCAGGAGGTCCTGCGGCAAATCAATGGCAGGGATTTACACAGCTTTCCCCTGGAATGTGCCTGATCCGCACTCCTCTCCACGGCCGGGGGGAAAACATTCAGTTTGGCAGCACTGTCCAATTTTCCACAGAATTTAACCGGTGAAAAGTGAACGGGGAGGACACCAGCGACAGCCCACGCTGACATGACGCTACACGCTGAATGATATCAACACGCATATATAAAACCTGAGAACTTTCTTTCACTGCATAAATGCGCTCGATATTAAAATCTAACGTTTATACAAATTTATGTTCAATTTAACAGAGGTGACAAAGAAACATTTCCAAAAAAAGTTTTTTTTGTTGTTGAACCAAATACTTTTTTATCTCTATTTTGGTTTATATTTGTCTGTCAGTTACAACTTGTCACTAAGTAATTAGTCAATGTCAAAAGTAAAGTAAGGGATTCCTCTAATTGTTTTTCTGTAAATGAATTACAGTTACTTCTGATGTAATTCAACTAAAAATATATATGTGTGTGCAATAGTGGAATTGACATCAAAATACAAAGTCTGACTTTAAAGTGCGTGCTTTAATGTACATATATATAATTCTCACATGTGTAATACTTCGGTCAGTTAATAAGAGTACTTTATGCAGTTTTATATTATTTATTTGAATGAATTAAAGAGTCGTTTCATGTCTATCCTTGAATCACTGAACTAATCAAGGTTGGTATTGGATATAGAAAGTAATTAGTAATAAGTAATTCAATACTTTTTGGAGAGAGTCATTTGTACAGTAATCTAATTACACTATTGAATATCTAATTAGTAACTAGTAATTCATTACTTTTTCAGAGTAACTTGCTCAACGAAAGACGTATCATTTGTAAATCATAGTTTAATGTCGGGTTATAGTAAGTAGACGTTTTTTCAACTTTTTAGGTACTTGTTTTTTGCACATTGAAATGCACTTTGGTAAGATTTCTAAACAAGAAGCAAATACTGTATATATTCCATAACGTCTTGAATCTCTACACTTGAGTTATGATGCAAATATTTTGAGTTTAAATGAGGCCAGAAAAGCAACGCCAGTAAAAACACGATGTCTTAATAGATCACTGCCATGGATAATCACTGCAAAGCCATGCGGTGACAGTTTTGGTTTTAAATGTTCTTCTTATCAGATGAGAGAAACGATGACGACACAGATCTGATAAGTGACTTTAAGTCCAGACCTGACGTGATCCGTTTCTCTTTCCCAGCCAGCGGAGCGTAGAAATCTCACCCCTGCTGAAAGAGAAGCATATGTTGTGTTTGGGTGTGATGGTGGAGTCCACAAAAGATCTCTTAATGAGCTTAACCAGCGAGGCTTCACCGGTCAACCATCTGCACCAGACACAAAGGAAAAACCTCACGCCAAAATACACCAAAAAATGACATTGTTTATTAATCCTCTTCTGTGGAACAAAAAAAGAAGATTTTGAGAAATTTTGAGTTCATACCATCGAAGTCAACAGGGTCAATGTTGTTTGGATACAAACATTCTTCAAAATATCTTCTTTTGTGTTCTGCCGAGAAAAGAAACTCATACAGGTTTGAAATGACATAAGGTAGAATAAATGATGAACACATTTTAATTTTAGGTGAACTATCCCTTTAAGACCAACTTGTGACTGTAGTTACTTCTGCATCAAAAATGAAAGAGTCGATTCGTATGTATACAGATAATATTATCACTACAATATTATATCAATATTATATAAAAAAGTAAACAACTTCACTGACCTAAAGACACCCAAAGGCTAAAAGTGACTACAGATTAAACCAACAAATGCAAATGATCAACATGTGCAAATTATTACATGAAACGCTCGTTTCCATTAGTCTTTTATCTCGTAAAATAAGCCGTAACCTTTGAGTACAATGATGCTTTAATATCAAGAGTTAAGATTGATATTAGTGATATAAGCAATGATATTAGAATATTGTAAAAGGTTATTCACACAGAATATAAATCCAACTCCGTTCGTTGTCATTGAAGCACTCTCTTTGCCTCAGATGTTGTTTTCAATTTGCTTAAGAGAAACAAAAATAGACCCCAATGTGTTTTGCATATAGCTCAGATTATTTGGTCTTAAAAGGATCAGATGAGACATCATTTCATATCAAACATCAGATATCAGTTAATATTAAATTGACTATTAAGACCTCATGAGACTTTATACGAGACACATGTGAGATTTCCAAGCTGTCTTTCATCATCCTTTTCATTTCATTGATGTAGAGGTGATTAAAGTGATTTCATCAGCGATGGATCTCAAATCTGTGGCATACAACACATCTGATAAGATCCCATCCCATAAACCAACCCCTCATCTCTTTTCATTGCCATCATCTCTCATGTCTTGGACACCACAGGCTCAGTAAAGTGACAAACATATCAATTCCCCCCCGCCCCATACGCTCCAGCCATCACGGGCCCGTCCAACCAGAAGCCCCCCTGCCCTCCGGTTCCCATGGACTGTGAGTCCGTCACTCAAACGGAGTGACAGCTCTATTCTAAAACACCACAGTCGCTCATCTCCACACTGTCGTCAGATGACAAGCTGTCAATCATACTGCAATGATGCGAAAGCATCGGGTCACAAGGCCAACAAAATAATCAAGCGAAAACATGCCATCCTGGTTCACACTGACCCCGACGACTACGATTTAAAGACACAGAACCCATATTACATCTCCGCGAATATGAAGCACCAGTGAGTATGGTCTCCTTGACAACACCGTAGCAACCCTTATAGCAGTTTCAATGCTAAATATGTTGTAACCATGGTTACGTGGAATTTAATTCAAACGTTTTACAAGAAATGACGCTTACTGACTTCCCATTATTGTGTGTTTCCATCATGTGAGATCCAAATTTCACAAGAGATAAATAAACGAAACCGAAGTGAAAGTAAACACTGTAAGCATCATCACCATAGCAACGGCGTTACACCCTAGCATTGTGATCGCACATTACAACGCATGATTTAACTTTAAAAAGCATCAGATGTAAATGTTCTGCCGACTGGCCACATTGCGGGTTTTCTTGCGCTCTGTGACCTCCTGTGTGTCAAGGCCAAGACAAAACCGGCGGCTCCATCACACTGTCTGTCTCAAAGCAGCGTTCAATGGGAAGAATGTAGCATGCAAAATGTGCTTTCTATGGCAAACAGACAGTTGAATGGAGTCGAGCTGGTGCTACAGGCTTCTTGGCACACGGAGGCAAACGCCCCTATTGGTGCCGTCCAGCGTTCTGAAGCGATTCGTCCTGGGTGGGTAAACAATATAGGCATATAGGCAGATCGCGGGGTGAGAGTTGGCCTGGGTGCGATCTACATCTTAACCTTCTTTAAACGAAAAGAGTAACTGTCATACCACATCTACTTCCCTTTAATGCCGGTCGTCCTACGCTCTGTCTGGCCTGCAAAAAAACACACAATTCAGGGTATGCTAAGAAAGATTCTCAGTCTTTGGCTACGGTGATGTGGTCAGACAAAAGAAAGAGACGTGGGCGACGTCTAGATGAAGAGTCGAGAGCTCCGTCGTTGGGTTCACACACTTTCCAAGAGGATTCACACTGCGCACTCCATTTAAACTCTATTAAGTGAGTGTTTGGCTGGACCCGGGAGAAGATGAGCTAATCTCATCTGGAAGATGACCGTGCTCAGATTTTATTGGATAATGTTACTTTGGATTGACTTTGATGAAAAAAGCCCAAGAATCATCTTCCAGGTGTTAAGTATGAAGAAAATCGTTCTACTGGGCGACAACAAAAAACCATAACACCTTTTATGACAAATACATACTGAACTTTAACAAACGCGATTTAGTTGTATATTAGAAGAAGAAAGTCGCCGTGTTGAAATCGATTACTGCCAATGCTTTAATTTCTATCCATTTTTATTTCATTTTAAATTACAATCTGAAACGTTTGCCTCAGAAATGTCTACCAAAACTGTATAGATCACTTTCATTGGGAAATGGGGGAAGGAGAAAACTACATTTTTACTTTCTCAACCCTAATAGCAAATGGAGACATGCTCAAGTGATCTGCCGCCTTTAGTTATCTCAAGCATCTCCTCTTAAGTTAAAGCGGAGCTATCATGCCATGTCACGCATTCTGACTTCTTTACACTGTTAAACGTGTCTGCCTCTCGTGCTTAACATGATCAACTTGTTCAAAATGAGTTGGACGCATGACGTAGTATTTCTGTGCTTGATTCACTCCCCCAGCACTCCAACTTGTTTAGTCTGGATCCCGGTTTCATAACAGACAACCTATTCCTTCTATTAGGCAATTCTCCCGAAAAAGCACTGCAAGGCAAAAGAAAGAGCCTACCCACACGCCAATGATGAGCGAGACCCCTTTGCCATCAAGATTGTCTGCGCTGCGCTTCTGCTCGTTTCTCTTGCGATAGTAAGGTTTAGCTGTATTTTTTGGTTCACGGCATTTCAGTGATGGATGTTATACTGTATAAACGGTGGATATAACGCTGGATTTGGAGATGGTTTGAAACAGATTGATAGCGCGGTACCAGCGCTGAAACATGCGGACATGAACTGCACGCAGTAAGTGAAACTAAGTCATACGTCTGTGTTTTGTTGCCAATCGGCGTGTACCTGCACAATTGTGTGCTCGTGCTGTAGTTCCGTCCCACCGCCCGCCTCCAGCAACTCATGTTCTTCCAGAAATAATCGTAGAGCTGTATTTGTCTTTTATAAATGTGATCAAACTAAACACTCAACGTATGCAACACTTCTGTATAGACACTCAAGATTAATACGAGTTTGGCAGAAACCTGATCTTTAAAGATCTTAAAAGCATTTCACTTGTCAAATGTCTCTTTTGTTTCAACTTTCAAATCTTGAGACACTTCCGACTCGTACTGTGCCATCCAACGGCTTCTAATAGTAAGTGGTTTAATACTCAAATTCTACCTTCTCAATTTACAGCCAGCCTGGATTCTATACTGCACTGCACAAACACATCATAATATTAAAGGCACAGATCCTTTCCTCCTGTCTTCAGCATCACTTCTTATTCATTTCTTAGGCCTGGCAGCGGCGGCCACTGTCATAACCATCAAAACCCCAAACTTCCAGATGCTACAGCGCCACAGACCCCCTGAAACTGCACGTCTGGGCATATAGTCACGGATGTTTGGGGTTTTGTGAGTGAATTCAAATCATCTTTAAATTCCCTCCAGACCTATGTACAGAGAAGGAAAAGAGAAGAGACGGAGAGAGAGGCGTCAGAAAGTTGTTAGTCTCTCTCTCTCGCTCAGGATTCCTGTATAATGATCCGACTGTAACACACGGAGCTTCTCTCAGCCAACTGAAACAAACCTTTCTGCCAATTTCTTTCCGTTTATTTCTCTCCATTTTTTCCTTTGCTTTTTTCCTCTTATTACACACCAAAAAAAGCATACAGTCCGAATCTGCATTCAATTTGCATGGCACTGTTCCCCCTCTCTCTCTCTCTCTCTCTCTCTCTCTCTCTCTCTCTCTCTCTTTCTCTCTCTCTCTTTCTCTCTCTCTCTTTCTTTTTGCACATTCAGCAAATACTGCGGCCAAGTGGAGGATTTGCGGCTGGTGGTTCTCCAGCGGCAGTTGAGGATGTTTTCTGAGAAACAACAGAGTTTCTGTGCTGTGGTCTCAAACACTGACCTCTGCAAATCATCTCAAATCTAAAGTCAATGAGGGACTGGAAAAACACAACTTTTGCTTTTCAGATGCTCGACAAGTAACTCAGGAGTTGAAACAGCATGTTAGTTCAGATGCTTCATCAATTATATTTAATTCATTCATTTAAAAAGTATTAAATATGTTACTATATTACAAAATACTATGAATATACTTCTCATTTAAATCAATGAACAGTAAATAAAGTGTTATCAGAATCTATATGTGGTGGCAATCCCATCTTATTTCTCCCTGACATTAGAGTGTATTTTGAACTCGAACAACATTCAGTCTCTTCCGGTATCTTTCCTTGAAATATTAAGTATCAAAATTAACAGAAAAGAGCAAAATGTAACAGGGTGAAAAACGGTGTCGCTCCAATTTTTACTTATTTTTCTTTTAACTTCCGACATGACGTCACGATTTTTAACTATGTTATTGGAGCTTTACTTGTAAAGTTTTTCAGAGAAATTCCACGTATTAGTTATCATAATATTTAAACACACGTCTACTGTTTTAACAATATAAAGTTATGACAAATGATGGCTCGTACACTAAACATTCAATTGTTTTTGCATCGGGAGCATCATTTTCATGAAAAATTCTTCTTGGTCCTTCTCCTTCCTTGTGTGCATTTTATGTTCTTTTATGGCGTTTTAATAAAATTCTAGACATTTATCAAATTAAACGGAGAACAGAAACGTTTGTTGAGAAAAAGAATCAGAAATCTGACAAAAGTCATTAGAGTTTCAGAAGAGACGTCAACAGCTCAGATTTGTCAAGTCTGCAGTCAAGCAGATATGTTATTGAATATCTCGATATGAACTCAAACATTTCTCATCACATTTGTCCAAATCCAGTTTTTTAACCTCTACAATACATTCATTTTACACCTCCATACTCTGAGGAACATCTGAGAATATGTTGAAACTGAGAACACACATCTCCTGAACCGTGAAAGAGCAACATCTAAGCAATGAAATTGCTTTTATATTCCCATCTAACCACTTTAGTATCAAACTTTAAAACAAACAGACAGCAGACAAGGTTAATGTATCTAAAGACAGAACTGCTCCGTGAGACTCGGGCGGTGGTCCAGGTGTGAGGCTTTGCTTTGGAACACACAGCGAGTGAATAAATGTGCTGCTGGATGTTTCTTTAAGTCGACTCACTCACGCACCGGCGGCTCGTCGGCCAGACAGAAGGGAGTGAAACGTCTCAGTATAATCTGGCTCTCAAAGACACGGAGTCTCTCGTCCAAAAGCCACAGCACTTAAGAGCAGGTAGGTCGTCAAGGACCGCGGGCGAATTCTCTGCTTTATCCCAAACTCATCCGGCTGAAAGAATCCATATAGGGCTGGATTTATAGGGGTGAACCACGGCTCTCGGGTTCGGTTCTGAATCACAGGAGCTTTGAGAGAACAGAACAAACATTAATCACAGTTTCAGGGTCTTTTATTGGGAAGGGCAAACACTTTGACATGTGAGCTTCTTCTTCAAAGTTCTTAAAGAAAACAATCCTCTAAAGTTACATAAACATCTTTGAAAGGGATAGTTTTCGCTGGTGGACTTCTCAGGAAGCTCGATAATCAGACCTTAATTCAATCAAGAACAAAACCCGTATGCAGGTTCTTCCATTCATCTGCAAAATATAACAAAATAAAACATTACAGATATTTTAACATTTCTTCCAGTCTTTGTTTGGCCTTCGTGAGTGTGTGAGCATATTTCTGTGAGTGTGTTCATGTGTATTTGTTTGTCTTTATACTATATGTCGCTTTATGTTTTAATGTACGTTCTGCATGAATTCGATCCCTGTATTGTAAAGCGAAAGGCAAATAAGCCCCAAAACTCAACTCTCACATTTACTCGTCGTCCTCACGTCCTTCCAAACGTTGTCTTACTTTCTCCTGGAACACGAAAGGAAGTTTTTGATTTGTGATTAATTTTCCCAGTCTTCTGAACTATACGTGAACAAGCCAAAGAGCAAGTAAACTAGCACGACATTTTCCTTTTTGTCTTTGTTTATATATATTAAAAAGCTCTAATTGATAATAATTTGATGGGATTGTCATAAACTGTATGAATAAAACCGTTTTAGAGCAAACTCTTGGCACTATTTTATGGGTGGAAACTGTACGAACGTCTTTATTCCTGGATTTTGGAACGATCTGTTTTCACGTCATTGACGATTAGATTTAAAGGTGGGGTTTCATTTTTGCATTTTTCTAGCAAACTTTGCTGTAGTTTTTCAGCAGGTTTGCCAATAACTTACACCTTGTCTACACCGTAATGAGACCGGTCTCTTCTTGCTCATTTTGAAGTGTTTTAATTTTGATTATTACACGGCTCGTTGGAATGCTTGCTTCTGATTGGCCAGTCATGACATTTGCAGGTTCAGATAACAACCTCTTAAAACTAATAACACACGGTAACCCGGATGTAGCAAATCATTTTGACAGGTTTCTTTTGAGAAATTAAATGTAAATATACTTTTAATAACATTTTATTTACAAATGATCAAACCAAATTGCCTGTTCGTGACATTTGACCCGCTTTGCACCATGGGGTCCTGATCACATTGTCTGGGCTTATTTCTGCGATAACAACCGGCTGCCTGTACATTATCCTAATAAAGACAGAAAGAAATACATCATGATGGCATACTACTGCGTTAGATTTTGCTCTTATGAAGTTATTTCAACAAATCTCCAAACATAAACCAAATAGGGGTTTTTAAAACAAGAAGTAGCCTATTTGTGCAGAGTATTCGTGAAGCATCTATCATTCATTGCTTACGTCAATCTTTCAGCAAACACAGCGAGATCTTATTCTTTCTCTGTTGGAAAAACAAATTATAGCTCTGAATCCCTCTCAAAATCAGCGCTCCATCCATCAGGACACGTTGGGTTTGTGGTCAAGCAGTCTGGTCACCGCCTGAGAGAGATGGAGAGAAAGTTTTTGGACAAGAAAAATGGAAACTTGTTACTCCACCCGTATGTGGACGGTAGAAATGAGTCGAGTTTACTCTGGAACAGACATACATTTCTAAACTGAAGTACATTTACTTGTATTGACTCTCTGTGTGACACCCAAACCTATGACATTTTTTTATATCTTAAAGGAATATTGGATTTTGGAGACATTGGTAGAACGTGTGGTCAATCACAAAGGCAATAAATGTCTGAGGATCTGTGATTTACACCCAAGAAGAAAGAGAAGACTGGCTTCACCGCAGAAGTTCATCGATAATGTACACAACCTACACAAAACACATTGTGTAAAATTGCCGCGTCCTCCTCTTGACACACAATGGAATATTATATGAGAAACGTTGAATTTCCACCAGCAGTATCTCACCACACGTCTTTATACTTTTGGCTTTTCTGAAATAACAACCGAATCCAAATAAAGTAATATTGGTCTCATAACAAGATCTACAGGGTGTATGAATTGCGTGTGAAAATAAAGACGCACAGACTCTGAAAATGAATCCACAGAACAATAGCAGTTCTTGGAAAAATTGGTTATTGCAGACTATTAATGAGAGAAAAATACACCGTTTACTGCGGTAAAGCGCCGAGCCAAGCGCTCTTACAGCATCAAATGAGGTGTAAAGAGTCAGAGGTCAGATGCAGCGTATCTTTACAGGACAAGAATCAAGTTTATGAGAGTGAACAGTAGTGATGCTTGTTGCTTTTACAGACAGAATCATTCGATGAATGTGTTTATTCATGACACAAACCAGGTGAAGAAACTGGCCAGCGAGACGCTGTAAAGAGTCATTAGATCTCATTAAAACAATCAACTCAATCTTCAGAAAAACATCAGCGTGACTGATTCGTCAGGCTTTAAAACTAAACCCGTCCCACAGGGTTACTGCCGTCCACGCTGGACCATAAACATTTTCATTTAGACAGTTTTGTGTTGTGCTCTCGCTGGCTCTCAGCAGGGTTCCAACACTGATGCCAAACAACAAGTCTTCACAAAGATTCTTAAATATTAACTTCATTTTATGAGCTTTGAAGGAGAGGGGAATAATAGTTTACTTGAGTTATTTAAGAAACAGAAAGAAAGAAAAAAGAAAGTAAGTAGAAAGAAGAAGAGAAGAAAGATAGAAAAGATGAAGGCAGGAAGAGAAGACTAATTAAGGAACTGAAGGAAGGAAGGAAGGAAGAGAAAGAAAGAAAGAAAGACCCGAAGAAGGATAAGCCCGCCCGAATCCTGAAGAAGGGCCGTCCTGCTTCCCCTCTATTTCCGTCCGACTCCCGCCCGCCAGCCCCGAGGGGAGAGTCCTTCCTTCTTCCCGTCCTTCCTCCCTTCCTCCCTCCCTCCCTCCCCGCCCGCCCGCCCTCCCTCCCTCCCTCCCTCTTGCCCCGTTCTCTCTGCTAATCTCCTCACTCCCCCCCCTCCCTCCCCTCCCTCTTTCTTTCTCTCTCTCTCGTCTCTCTCTCTCGCGCTCTCCTCTCTCTCTCATCTCTCTCTCTCTCCTCCCTCCCTCCCCTCCCTCCCTCCCCCTCTCCCCTCTCCCCCTCCCGCCACTCCCTCCTCCCTCCCTGAACTCCTCCCCCGAACCGAAAGAACCCTCCCTCCCTCCCGAAAGAAAGTATTTCCCCCCAATTCAATTTCTCCGTGACACTCTGAAGAGAAACACCTTCACATGAGGTGTTTGTGTATTTTTGTGTATTCAATGACATAAATGATGTCAGAATTGTCATATTTGGGTGAAGTTTTTCTTTACAAAAGGTTCAGAGCATCTTCAGAGCAATAATATCCTGCATTGGGTCAAGAATGAGACGACAATGAGCCGCTTCAACATCTCAATCCTTTCTGTTCATCAATATGCATGAGAAGAGATGTAAACATGCCTCTGGTGCATCGCCAGACACGTGAAAGAGTTAAAGACAGCAGGAGGATGCTAGCAAAACAACAAGGTTTCCATCTCACAGCCAAGAGTCTATTGTCACAATCGCCATGGCAACCGCTCCACTTCCAGACGCTCTCCATCAAAAAGAGCTTCATTATCCCACAACTCAACCCAACATCAGATCCCCACAATACAAACACAGTGTTCACAGAACAAAACAAAGCGTCTCCAACAGCCGTCAGAATGTCTTCACTGCTAATAAATGACCAATCACTGACTAATACTTTACTTCCTGTGGAAAGTCTGAAGTTTTGTGGGTTCTTTTTTATATATCTATATATTTATTATTTGTCTTATATATCATTTATTTATTTATTTAATATCTTTATTCTGGTGTTTTTGCTATGAACAAGTTCAATAAGTAAATTCCCATAAAGACAAACAGCGTGGCAGACTCACAAATATCCAGCACAAATACACAAATTCTACTTTTACACAATAAAGGTATACACAATAAAATATGTCAATTTCAAGTTGGACATTATGTCACTCCATCATCTGTGAGTTGTGTTATGTTTCACAGCCAAATGTGACAAATAGAAGGTGCGTCTGCACTGCCAGAAACATCGATCAATATCTGCAAAGGAAAAGTGACTCTTTCATTTCCTGATGAATGAAGTTGTGCATGTGTGTTTGTCCACATAAACATGTCAGAGCACGCCAGCGCACATCTCAGGGTGGGACTCACTTGTATTCACTGCATTGTGGCTTTTCAAGAAACAAGATGGCAAGAATAACTTCCAATCAGATCGGAGAGTTATAAATATTCTCACAGACAAAAAGACGGCAGAGAAGAGAGGAACAAACATGACAAACGTGAAAGACGAATCACATCTGAATACAAACACAGCCGTGTAAAAGAACACAGTCTGAGATCTGAGGTTATTTTTGGTATACTCATAAATAAATCTAAATTTGCAGCTTTGGTCTTTTCTTTATATAGCCTACAGCTGTGAGTGTAATAGGATGTGATTCATCAGTTAAACTATTAAAACACAATTCAAAGTGTAAACCAAGCCAAAATGGAGGCATATTTGTAATATCTTTGCGCATAATGCAAAATATTATAAAATATTTTTAACTTTTGCATCTCTGTCGCATCTCTGTTTGAAAAATGAAATTGCAGGTTACTTTATGTATTTGTGTTCATTTGTGCTGAACTCAACCGATGTTAAATTTCCCACAAAATCGTGCAGCTCAATATATCAAGCATTATTATAAGCTAACCGCTGTAAATCAGGGGAAGGTAGGCAAACCGTTTTCAACACTGATTTTTATGTACTTGCCCAATAACTATATTTTGGTTTATTTTACCCAAATAACTTATGGATTGCAGCTGTTTATATAAATTCATAAAACAATAATAACGTAATGTCTGAAATAAGTAATGTCTTAATTCAGTCATGAATAAATGGTGCCATGCTGCTATGACTTCACCCTTGGCGAGTTTACAACACTTAATTTACTATTTAATTTACAACACTTAAGTCAGAACTTAAGAATCAGTCTCAAACTTTGCTTTTAGCTTCTTTATAAAAGTCTTTATAAAAGTCCTACTTCTTACCAAGAATGGTTTGACACTTAAGTCAAAGTTTAAGACTAATCCTTTTTTGAGAAGCTTTCTACATACGGGGCTGGTTTTTTACATTACATCTACATTACACTAATACTAACTTTTGTTTGTTTTTGTCTTTCTTCCTGTAAAGCTGCTTTGAAACAATGAAATACTGTGAAAAGCACCATATAAATAAAACGGAATTGACCTGAACATCTTTACTAATGTGTTGCTGTGTTTCTAGGGTTTTCTGAATGGTTTCCAGGAAGTTGCGATGATTTTCTAGGTTGCCAGGGTGTTCCTAGGGTTTTCTGAATGGTTGCTAGGGTTTTCTGGGTGGTTTCCAGGACGTTGCGATGATTTTCTAGGTTGCCAGGATGTTGCTAGGGTTTTCTGAATGGTTGCTATGGTTTTCTGAGTGGTTGCCAGGACATTGGGATGATTTTCTAGGTTGCCAGGATGTTGCTAGGGTTTTCTGAATGGTTGCTAGGGTTTTTTGAGTGGTTGTCAGTACGTTGCTAGGGTTTTCTGGGTGGTCTCCAGGACGTTGCGATGATTTTCTAGGTTGCCAGGATGTTGCTAGGGTTTTCTGAATGGTTGCTAGGGTTTTCTGAGTGGTTGCCAGGACGTTGCGATGGTTTTCTAGGTTGCCAGGATGTTCCTAGGGTTTTCTGAATGGTTGCTAGGGTTTTTTGAGTGGTTGGCAGTACGTTGCTAGGGTTTTCTGGGTGGTCTCCAGGACGTTGCGATGATTTTCTAGGTTGCCAGGATGTTACTAGGGTTTTCTGAATGGTTGCCAGGACGTTGGGATGATTTTCTAGGTTGCCAGGATGTTACTAGGGTTTTCTGAATGGTTGCTAGGGTTTTCTGAGTGGTTGCCAGGACGTTGGGATGATTTTCTAGTTTGCCAGGCTGTTCCTAGGGTTTTCTAAATGGTTGCTAGGTGGTTGCTAGGGTTCTGTAAGTGGTTGCCAGGACATTGCTATGATTTTCTATGTTGCCAGGATGTCGATAAGGTCTTCTGCACTCTTAAAAAATACTGGGTTGCATAAACCCGTGACTGAGTAAAACACGGTCAAACCCAACCAGTGGTTTAAAAGAACCTATAAATCATTCATATTTGACTCAACCATGAAACAACCCAGAGTGAGGATGGTTGCAAGGATGTTGCTAGGGTGTTTGGTTTTTGTGGCATTCAACCCCTAATCCTACTTTTTAAAGGAATAAGAATACGAAAAGTATTGAGTTTGTCTAAACAAGCAGTGCACAGTCCACAACAGACAGCAGAAATTGGGACAAGTTGAAAATCTAGAGGAATGAATTTTACAGACAAAAGTTAAGACAGCGAGTGCGGTTCGGTGTAATCTTCCAGAGAGAAAAGCTCCGTGTTTAGACAGCGGTACGGCTAATCCAGGGCCCCGTTCACAATACACTTCACATCTTCACCAGGCCACTGCACTTCCGCTCATTCACGGACCCCCATCCGGCCCGGGTACCATAAAAACACAAAGATAAAGAGAAAGAGTTAGGAAACTTTGACACACAGATGAAATACACAAATGGTGCCATCACGGAGCCAGACGATCAGAGCTGCAGACTGAAAAGTATAAACACACAGAGCTCACAATATCTCAAATGCTTTCCCAGCTGCCAAACCAAACATGTTGCATCCAAAAAGAACACAGAGTCTTATTTACAAGTCAAAAGGCCCAAAACAGTCAAGACAATTATAACATCAAAAAACAAGAACACAGAAAAAGAAACCTCACCGCTTCATACAGTATGATCCTGCGTCAGCGCCAGCAAAAACATGTATGAAGAGCACGTAGATCACACACACACACAGACGCATTTTACAGCGTTCAGACGGAGAAAAACAAACTTCAGATGGAGAGAGAGAGATCACAGCCGCCAGAGGAGAGATAGTCTTCACATCTGCTTACTGTTACAAACCAATAACTGAGAATATCACTTATTATCAAATATGATCTGTAAATCCACACGCTTTAACACTCATCAAGTGCAGATCTGAGATATGAGCCTTCAAAATGAATGTGGCTGTACAGATATCACATACATGTAATACCGTGGCATACCATCGCAAAAAAGTATACTGTACTTCAAAATCATGTCAGAAATGTGGTTTTAGGAAACCTAAGAAAAGTTGAAGTATATTTTTATACTTTGCGTAGAAAAGTTCTAGGTAAACTTGTAAGTGCACTTCAATGCTTCTTAAACCTGAATTCTTTACTTTTTAGTTTATTTGTTTAGTTTTTGTTGTGTAACAGTGGTGAATACACCAATAGCTTACAAGCTCCCTAAGAAGTATATAAAAATATGTTTTAAAATATGTATACTCATAGCACAGTCGGATAAACACTTTTTTTCGTGTAGGGTATTTGTACAATACTGCAAGGTACATAAAGAAAAGTACTGTATCGCTGTTTCTTTGTTACTGTACATGCAGTCTGAGAGTTTCAAACAAGCCGTGTCTGACTCTACATCTGAGCAATCTGAGATGAACCACTAATGAGTGTTTATGTCAAACTATTTAATCATGTAAACTGATACGTAACATTACGCATGAACCCAAATAATCTGAGTCAGAGAACCCAGCGTTTCCATTTTCCTCTCTGGAGAAGGAAGCGCAGCATTTCCTCTGGTTCATGTGGCCTATTGAGACGGAAACTCGGCGGTTAATGCCGTGAAACATGAAGAGAGTCAAATCTTCACCAGCACCACAAAATAACCAGCATCACAATCCTGTGGTCGCTTCTCGATGGTCCAAACTCATTTCTTTAATGCAAGCGTGTGCGTCACGGAGTACAACGTGGGTTCAAACATATCAAACAGTTTTTCAAGCATCATCTATGGCAAGCCGAATTAGCTTTCAATCATTCTCAGGATATGAAATTTTGATATCAACAATTACATTTTTACTAGTAACAATCACTATTTTTGATATCAGTAATTACATTTTCAAGAGTAAAAATGTGAATTCGTGATATGAACAATCACGTAATCACTCGCAGAAATGTGTATTCTTGATATCAAAAATTAAATTTCAACTAGTAAAAAACGTAATTCTTGATATCTGTTATTGCACTTTTACTAGTTAAATATCGCAATAGACTGCCATTCAGATTCAATTTCAGATATCAGTAATTCATTTCTTACATGTCAAAAATCTTATTTCAGATATAGGAAATGCAATTCTCACTAGTAAAAACCATAATGTTTAATTCGGCTTGCCATAATCATCAGAGTTTACTTTGACGTGCTGTAGGATGCTGAAAGCGAGGTTGGAAAAAGATGGCATTTCCAGATTTGGACTAGATCTCATTTAACAAGGAAGAATGGGGTTTAAACTACCATACTGTATAGCCGTCTATGTATCCAGGACTTCATCAGCCATCAAGATGATAATAATGAGAACATATCACAGCTCGTCTCGAAAGCCACAAGGGCTGATGGGATTGAGTGAGGTCACTGAAGCAGGACTAAATGATTTAAGACTACATCGTTTTGTTTGTCAGCACTGATGAATGCAGCCCAACTGGTTGGCAGCTCACGGTTGTGGTTAGATGATGGCGGTGTGTTTTATAGCTCTGGCTCCAGAGCTCCGCTGGCACAGCAAACACACGGAAACTTAACCAGCGTGACACTGCCAACACATTCACAGGACCAATGAAGAAGTACAGAGACATGCAGTCTTGACCTCAGATCAAAACCTACGTGCACACTACAATGGTCAACTATAAATGGAGACTTGAGAAAAAGCTGTCATCATTTATCCACCCTCATGTCATTCAAAACCTGTGTGTGACTCTTTCTTCAGTGGGACACAAGAGAAGATATTTTGAGAAATGTCTCAGTGGTTTTGTGTTCACACAATGGAAGTCAACGGGGGACCAGTGTTGTTTGATTAGAAACATTCTTCAAAATATCTTCCGCAGAAGATAAGAGTCGAGACAAGTAGACTTACGTCAGTGTAGTACACTTGTAAGTGCACTATTTTAATACTAACGGGCCCATTTTCAGTTTCTTAAAAGTATACTTTTGAGTGTACTTTAATGTTACAGCAGTAAACTTTAACTTAACTACGCTTCTTGTTTGTTTATACTACAAGTAAACATATACAGTAAATAAACTGATCATTTGCACGTTTAATACTTGTACAGTAGCACATTTTAAGATGATGAAAGTACACTTTGAAGTATGCTTTCAGACACTAATAGCTTTTATGCGACCGAGGTCGTGCGCATCATTAACCACAGTGCAAAATAGACACGAATTGCTATGAGAATGTTTTCAGTCATTTAAACGTAATAGTTAATCAGTAAAAAATAAACGTTGAATAATAACGTAATAAAAGCGGGTTGTGAACAGACACTGCCAGTTGTATTACTGTATCCTGTGCCACGCTTCACTGCGGTGTTTTTCATGGCAGCTCGGTCTAATGAGAAGTAAAGAACACTGTGAGCTGTGGACTTTGTATTTTCAGTCTTGTTTTGTATTTCTAATCGCCGGCAGACGGGGGTTTGGTCAAGCTTCAAAGAGTGGAGATTGAAAGGTGAAACTCATTCCAAACACTTTCAGATCGCAGTGGCGTTCACACGGCGATGAAAACAGGTTAGCTCATGTGACTCCCGTCGAGGTCGTCTATTTTAACGTTTGTGTCGTGTGGTTTATTTTGCAAGTTGGCTTCGGTTCCTGGTTCTCGATCAAGGCCACCCACCCCTCTTCAGCGCAAAACACAGCATCCCTGAGCCGACGAGAGTGAGTCAGCATTCACGCTTCTGTGTCTGGACCAGATGATGATGTCACCTACAGCTGGAGGAAGAGATGCTGCCGGTGCTGTGTTTATACCGTGACCCCGAGAGCTGTTTGGACACTTTTTCTGGACAAAATGTCTAATGTCACTGCATCACGTGCAAGTCTAACGTCTGCTTTCGTGTTTGGGTTTTGTGTCTGTGTACGGAATAAAAACCCAATCAAACTAGATGTGTTTTTGTTTGTTTTTTATTTAGTTTGAAATAAAACAATAATATTAAAATAAATGCACTTAAGCTATTATTTCAACCAAAAGACAAAGTGAGAAAAGACAAATGTTTCGACGCCCATCTCAACATCTCAACCCGTGTCATGGCACAGCAACTGCTTTAGAAATGTATTTCAATACTTCGGGTCAATAATGCCAATCCATGTCAAATAACATCAATATTTGGTAATACAGAACTCTCTAGAAAAGCAGCGATTCATCTGTCGGGGCTGAAAAAGTCTGTGTGGTTCAGGTTTTATTTTCAACATTTAAAAGAATAGTTCACCCCAAAACAATCATTCATTTAAAACCTCTATGAGACGCTTTCTCCTGCAGAACACAAAAGAAGATATTTTGAGAAATGTCTCACTGGTTTCCAGTGCAAGTCAATACAGTTCGATGTTGTTGGGTTATCTACGTTCTTCAAAATATCTTCTGTTGTGTTCCGCAGAAGAAAGTAAGTCATACAGGTTTGGAACGACATGAGAGTGAGTGACTAATGAGGAAAGACTTTGAGTGAACTATCCCTTTAACACCCGAACGGACGGTGTGACTACATCCAATTAAATGCATATTTAATTCGATGTGTTTTATATGTTTGGTGGGGCAGAATTTGCCCTCACACACATTTATTTGTGTAACTATGTGTATAGATAATTGACATTGGTGAATTGTAAATGGCTAATATTTGGGATACATGGTGATATTAAACATGTGCCCGTTTTTATTTGTGTTGCATGCCAGCAAGATCGATTACAAAGCCAGATATATTAAAATACCACTCAAACAGTCGATTCTGAAAGACAGAATAAATGCATGAATGCACATCAGTACAAAAAAGACACACGGCTGTACACCGATGAGAAGAGAAAACAAAGAGAAATACTGAGAGAGTAACCAGCCCAGACTGACAGATGAACGGTTTAATGGTTCTCTAGGATCTGTAAAGCAGGATTCTCTCTGCACACGTCTGGCCCACCAGACCGCCGTACTGCTCTACATCCTTCTCCTCATTGGATCCCTTCCGCTTGCGGGCGTAGGCCGCGTACGGCATCACCTTCCTTCTGTGAAGAACAAGAGCTCTGCCCACATCCTTCAAAGCCTGAGCATCACCTACAGAACGATAAAGAGAGACGAGATATTACACCATCCTGAAGAACCCAAATACTGTCAATAACAGAGCAGAATCACAAAAAAAGGTGGAGCACATTATTAGGTTCGCATGAAAGATTATGGAAAGATTTTCGTTGGAATAATGTGCACTGATAAAGATCAGGAAGTGTCCCAAATGTGTCTGAGAAAACTAGAACGAAATATCTTCTAAGAACATTTTGCTAACATTACCAAGTTGAAAAGTGAACTATGTTAGTGGATGATGGAAGCATTGAAAGTCGTGTATAAATGAAATCGGGGATTTACTTCAAAAAACTATGGTAACAATATGACTTAAAATATTTTGAAGTACTTTAAATAATATTTTGAATGCAATATTCCAATCAAGTAAAATTACCTAAATTATTTGAGCACATGTCACATGATAAACTTAAAAAAATCAAGAAGAAGCACTAATTTAAGCATTGGAGTTAACTTCTTGTTCTTTTTTAACTTCAGTAAAACATGTATTACTGTTTAAAAGTAATCTAAGTAAGCTGAGAATGAAATAACACACATCATGAGCGCCTCCATGACCTGAGCACAAGCACCGCTCTTCTGAACGATGGTCACCACGAAACTCAAAAATACAGACAGAATCTCTTCTAAATCTTAAAGAAAACTACAATAAAATGAAAGACTTGATTATTGTTCAAAGCACAAAAAGAGCACTTTTTCACAAAAATGACTCTCCTAATGCTGTCGCATGCAAAGCATGCTGGGAACTCTAAATTCGCTGCGCAGTTAGTGAAATGAACTATACGGATTAAAGTAGTGCCACCACAAAATAATTAAGTAAAGATCCTTTATACAAGTTTAAGTGGGTTGAACATGATCAAATGAAGTTGAATTCACTCAATAATTTATGCATTTAGAATTCTGAGATTTTTTCTATCATTTCAACTACAATTTTGGTTAAAAAAACAAGAACACAATTGTATTAAGTAAAGTTTACTCAATGCATTGAATGAAATCTACTACGACACAGAATCATTTTTTACAGTGTATAAATTAAAGCTTTAGAATGTTTTTTGAACATTTAGCGATGACACGGTGTGGAAAAAATGCTCTTTTATTGTTACTGCAAGAACAGTTTGATAACTTTCTGAACTTCGCGAGAACATTAAGAGAACGTTAGCCAAAGTCCTGAGAATGTTTTCCGATTACAAACAAAAATGTCCTCTTTACTTTACAAAACAAACATTGTCCAGCTTTCTGCATGTTTAAGTCATTGGGTGGAGGGATTTGGTTAAAGGTTCAAACGGAGGTCAGGTACAAATTGTAATGCACAATTACTCGGGTATGATGATGAAAAAGTCAGGCACCAGGGTCTGAGGGTCAACCGGTGTCTCTACAGCTCGACCTCACTCGACTGTTCCAAACCTCAGCCGTACACGTGTAACAGTGACTCCTTCAGTTGTTTACTGTATTAGGCTTCACTTCACTATAAGTTGGCAAGCCATTGCGTATTCGGTAAAAAAGCCAACACGCTCCCCGATGAGCTGTTAAACTAGATTTAACAGCAAAAAAAGTGCAGTAACAATTTGTGGAAGCATGAAAGAAGCCCTGCGGGCCACGAGGACGCTGAGGGGGAGAAAATCTAACTCACCAGGCCACACGACGTCAACTCCTATAATCTCTACATGGTAGCACTCAACACATTTCTCCGTTTTTCAGCCCAGTTCTGATTTTCCGATCTGATTGAATAAATCTTGGCACACCGACAGTAGTACAGAACTTAACAATCGCTTTGACGATAGCATGAGCCTTAATTGAACGTAGAGGAATAGCTTCAGGATATCTAGTTGAAGCACACATCAGTGTAAGTGGATAAGAATTTCCAGATTTGGTTTTAGGTGATGGACCCACACTATCAGTCAACACCCGTTCTCCTAAAACTGGAATAGGTTTTAAAGGAGCTACAGGAACAACTTGATTCCGTTTGCCCGCTAGTTGACAGGCATGTAGTGCAACTATACTACAGTAAACTATTGGTACTACACTTGCAAGTGTTCTCAAAGTGAACTTAACATCAAACTTATAAATAGATAAAAACTTCTAGTATAACTAATAGAAGTACACTATACTGCTATCCTCCTGTGAAATTAATTGGGGAATGTTTATACCTGAACTATACCTATAAGTGTACTTAAAGTAGATTATTATTCAAAAAGTTACTTATACGGCAACCTTCGACGATATCCGAACAGTTAAAATCCACGTCAACATATCTGAAAGTGACTGCATTGGACAGCACAATGTCATGAGCAAACAAATGATGCTGAAGCTTTTCTCACACCTATCATCATTTTCATCAGCCATTTTTGCATTGAAGGTCACGCAGGCGGCTCATAACACTTCATACTTTAGGGGTCACTGTGGCTGAAGAGGTCTTTAAACCTATCTGCTCTGCATGCATCTATCCTGATAAATAATGAAGCTTCACTAGCAGACTCCAGACTGGAAGATGTGAGCAGAAAGATAAAGCAGGATAAATAGACTGTGAGGGCGAGAGAGAGAGAGAGAGAGAGAGAGAGAGATAGAGGTAGCTGGCGGTCCATCACTGGCAGTCCATCACGCTACATGCAATAAATTAAAACAAATGAAGAACAGACGTGAGTCGTGAAACGGCCGTTGTGAATGTTTTCTCATAGCTGTATGAAACCCCCCCAAACTAAACACAATGTGTGCTTTATTATTTCCACTCCAAACACATTCCCTGGAAAACCCCTTCAGGTGCTCAACACTCCAGTACTGTCCCAGTAAAAAACTCATGGGGAAAATTTTACTTCAGAAAATCAAATCAAATAATATATAAATAATACATAATTAAAATAAATATATAATAAAATATTGCATGCCAGTACATTTATTTGGTTCACAAAATGCTTCACAGTTAATCTAACGAATTAATTAATCCTCATTATTTTATTAATTAACTTATTACAATAAAATACATCACTTGGCAAAGGCTTAACATAAAAGCTGTTTTTAAATATGTTTTTTTTTTCTCTAAGTAAAGTAGGTGCAGCACACTAAGCTAAGGGGGCGGTTTCCCGGCCAGGCTTTAAACCTAGTCCAAGACTAAATTAAATGTTAAAGATGTCTTTAAACATATCAGTGCGATTGTTTTGTCTTAAGTTGCACACCAGTAAGGTTTTTCTGTGAAGTATGTTTTTAAAATCGATTTAAATATCCTAATTTAACTAAGGCCTAGTCCTGGTTTAAAATAATCCCTGTCCGGAAACCGCCCCTTAATGTTTATTAAATAGCAGCTCAAATAGCATCGTGTCCAAATAATCACAATAGTTATTTTTGTAACCAAATCACACAGCTTTAGTCGCAGGAGAACGAGTCTAATTAAATCAAAATGTGTAAATATCAAACACCAGCAGTAAACAGCTTTCAGATGCTCAATTAAGCGCAGTATTAACACTGTACAGAGCTGAGCTCTCTTACACACACAATCTAAACATCCGCTCTGTATATAAACACACTCCCTCTCTCTCTCTACATCTTCTGAGTCGATTAACAGTGCCGTCAAGTGGCAAACGCTTTCTCAATCGATCACACCGGAGGTTCAGCGACACATCCGTCCCAGGGTCAGAGGTCAAAGGTGATATAAGAAGACTTTCTCTGGAATGAGAGGGTCAGGGCTAAGCAAAGGAGGTCTCTGACCCCCCGCCACACTTTCTCAAGAGGATGAGAAGCAGCGACAGGCGTGACTACATGAGTTTAACTAGTGCTGATGACCGCTGCCTTTCTTTGTATAAGAATAATAATATCCTCTGGTACAAACATATCATTGACATATTTTAAATAAAACTATATAAACATTATTTGAAAAACTAACTAAAAATGAGAAATGTTGCCCTTTGAAATGAAATACAATAAAGTTGAAGTTGAGCCAAAACTGGAACTAAAACTGGGACAAAAACAATTAAACCTAAATTGCAAAATCATCTAACAATTTAGGATTAAACTGTCAATCGATTAAAAAATGTATTTGATTAATCACACATATTTTCCTGATTAATCGCGATTAATCGTACATAACATTCATGTTTTATTTATACTTTTACATTCTAATTATTTCACAATTAATCTCCAAATGAATGTAGAAACATTCATTTCTTTACCAGCATCATTTTATGAATGAAAGCCAACATGCTGATATTACTGATGTCTCCATTAAACTGATTATATTTCTTCATTTTAACATAAATTACAGCTGTTCGACATTAAACTACAATATAATTGAGAGCTCTCATGTCTAACAGGTACAGTAGGATATATACAGAATTTGAATGAAGTTCTCAAACACTTTACAGTCTTCAATGCTAAATTCTAAATTAAATACAGAATTAAAGCTACAAAACACATTGAATTCCTCTTTTCTTTAGTTCTTTGATTATCTTTAGTGACAGCGTCACAGCAGCAGCCCCTTTAAGAGATGCCGCTCTACACAGATCTGACGCCCTTTCCCATCTTCACAACTCTTTGCATTCATTTAGGATTTTATTTAACACGTTGAAATCTGTGTTTACGAAAATTCTAGACAAATCTGGCTTTCTGGCATAATCTAGTGTGTTTTTGTTCGCTCAAGCACGAAAGAGAAGTTAATACTGGTGCGCTGTCTGACAGAGATTCACTGACGCAGCCTATAGGCCGTTACTGTATACACCAGACGGGGCCGGTCACGGTGCGTTTTGCAGCGTCCCACAGCTAGAAGCCGTCCATCTATACTAAACGCATTAAAGCGACTGTTAAAATCACGTTTAAGTGGTTTAAAAGCCTTTACATGAATAAGACTGTTTAAATATGTAATGCAAGGCTAGACAAAGGATGACAAAATAAACGGATGCTGCGTTAACTGCGATAAAAAATAGTTAGCGTGTTAATCTGAAAAAAAATAATAGCATGCGTTAACAGCCCCAAATTAAGCTAAAAATTCAAATTAAAGTTTGAATTAAACTTAAAGTAACAGGATTTTTTTATTTTTTATTTAAAGCTAATTTAAAATATTAATAAAACTACAACAAAACCTTGTTTTTCCTTCTATTTTCCACTACAATCATCTACACATCTTTGAAAAAACATATTTGTTTACGAAGCAAAACGATACCAGATTCTGTCTTGCTTTCAGAGAAAACACGAACAAAGTTTCGTGATGTTTATACTTAATACAAAGAAAAACGTGTTTCCCTACAGGATAAGAGAAATAATCGAATTCACAAGGAAAAACAAGATTATTTTTCTTACCCATTGGCAGCATCTTTAACTTTGCTAGTCATACTTTGTTTTAAGCCAAATTCTGTTAGATTTCCTTGAAGTCGAGGCATTGCTTCTTAAAGAGACAGTTCACCCAAAAATAGAATATCTCACCCTCAGGATGTTTCAAATCTGTTTAAATGTCTTTGTTCTGATGAACGCAGAGAAAGATATTTGGAAGAATGCTTGGAACTGTCCTACATTCTTCAAAATATCTTCTTTTGTGTTCAACAGAACAAAGTGATGTATAAAGCAATATTTCCTACTATGGTGTAGTATGGTATGATGTTTGGAGTGTCAATAAATGATATCAGATGTCTATATTCTGCATGAACAATTCTTTTTTTTCATTAAAGTATATTATATCGTTTCATTTTTAAACAACAAGTGACTATGAAAAAGTGAGGTTCTAGGTTTCATCTCTACTGAGGCTTCCACACAATCCAGACACGGACCACGCAACCAAGAGTCAGACCGCCAGACTGGAGTTCTGCTGAGAAACGTCTCTGAAATAGTCAACGTGTCTGGCCAAGAACAACAGGTCTGTAGGACCACAGGCACCACACAACCCTTTAAAAACACTGATGGAAATGATGGCCTTCAGCTGTGTGCCAGTCAGCACAGACGTAGGTCAAACAAACCCCGGGCCTCCGTGATCCACAAATACGAATCAAAACTCGGGTGAGGTCAGTTCTGTTGGCATCGTTCTTAAAAAACGAAAGATTCCTAAGAAATGAATCATTTCAGGAGTTTCCCTCTCTGTATTATTCAAGTTTTAAACTGTATAATGAGTTCTGATCAGGCATCCGTGAAGGAAACTTGTTTTAGACGCAGTGTTAGATTGTCCTGTCTGCGACACCCTCTTCATCAGCCCGTACAGACTTCATACGAGCCGTAAACTGAAAGTGTCTGTAAGTGTGACATCTCCTTGACCTTTACCTCAAACTTGTTCTCAAGCGCTCCATTTGACACCCAAAATGTCCAGCTATAATCTAAATATTTACACAGGAGAAGTTGGCACACTTACATGTGGCCCTGTGTGTTTGAAGGGCTGATGGGGTCGAATGTCACAGACACATGAGCGAGAGAAAGATCTATTCATGAAAGACATCATCATGTTTCTTAACATGAAGAATTCGGTCATTATATAACCATGATCAAACATACGAGCCAAATGTTTTCCATCGAAACAAAAAAAACAGCTCAAAATGACCCTAAAAAATCTAAAAATAAACCATATTCAATTTTTTATGAGCCCAAGCGTCATGTTTTTAATAAAACAATATGCATTTAAAAAAAAACTACCATATAAATATAAATAAACAACTTCTCAAAAGTTTAGGATCTTTATAATGTTTCTTAGGACATATACAATCTATAAACCTATAAATCTTTTGGTCTGAAGGCATATGCTTAAAATTATGAAACAAAGGTCGTAGACAAAATATAAACTATTGTGGCAACGTATTTTCTAACAAAGATGTTTGTGAATAAATGACTTGACAATGGAAGTCAGAATAGATGTGAACTCATTCGATTCGGTTTAAAAATGCTGCTTAATAAAACGACAAGAACATTTCTGTAAATTTTAGACAAAAAAACTCTATGTCTATATATTAGTCACAGCATAACTTCTATTTTTACATTTCTATTATTCCATAGTTTAACGTTGTTCTAAAATGTAAGGAGACCGAGTAAGTGACTTTGGAGTGGTAGTATATACAGAACTTTGAAGAAAGATACAAACTGATTTGTGAATTACATCGTGTCTACACCGGACGCGACACAATAAAAGACATAAGAAACGCATTAGAACACATCATCATTTTACATTATGTCCACACTGGATGCTGTCACGTCTGGTGTAGACACGGTTGTAATAACATACTTTGATCTGCTTATCAAACTGAACACTGAAGCCTTCTGAAGTCACGTAACAGTACACATATCATACGGACTCATGTTGTCTTGTGCTTTTTGAAGTCCGGTCATAATGAACTGTTGCATATATAACGCCACACAACCTTGAATCGACATGAGGGCAAGCAAACATTTGACAAAAGTGAGTCATTCCTTTCACCTTATTCTACATTACACGAAACAGACATGAGGGTATAGAATGATAAAGATCATCGTGATGAGGAAATAATGCAAAGACTGTCCTGTGTCCGGAGCGGACGTGTCTGGGACGTCGCTCTCTTTACCACCTGTATCTCCCAACACAAACAGCGACTCCAAGAATGACATCATGTTGACAGAATAATGGAAAAGTTTCAGTGAAATAGAGAAGTCGTTGTGTGAAGACAACATCTAAACACAAACACCCGCACGCCTCAGCTGTGGGCTCGTCGTGATTAAGGTGGGAAATCTAAACGGATCACATGAGCTGCCAGAACGGCTCCAGCTCTACCTGCGGGTTTAATGGACAACGCGCCATCTTGAGCAGAAACAGAATGAACTTTCAGAGCTAAGGAGGCATTTATACAACACGATGGGGAGCTAACAACGTCAACTTTTGAAAAGGATTTAAACACTAAAATGAACAGGATTAATGTGATGATGTGTTGTGTACTCGTGCTGTAGTCCCATCACTCTCCACACACTAGTCCCACCTCTAGCAGCTCGTGTTTTGTTAGAAATAATCGTACAGCTGTATCTCTCTTCTATAAATGTGATTAAACTAAACACTCTTTGAAGATACGACGTATGCGATACTTCTGTATAGACACTCAAGATTTATATGAGATTGGCAGAAACTGCCTGTGATACGCAGTCTTTAATCCGCCAAAAACAAAATTGCATGATGCAATGAACAGGGATTGTTGTCTGTACGCTAAACTTTTCAAACGTTATTTAGGCTACATTGTTGTCATGAAACTGCACCGTAACTTAATAAATATAAAGATCACGTGATCTATCAAAATCAACCGTACCATATGAAGAGTTTGGTTCCAACTCCGTTTTAGAAAAGTTTTTTTATTGTGCGTTCCAATTAATATCGATCAAACTGCAGCTTGTTTGTTTTGATTTAAGCCATAATAACTAAAAAAATACTGCTTACTGACACAATAAAGACATCACAACATGAATACTGAGATCTCATTTTAGTAACAAACCCTTCATATATTCTTTAATATAGTCAAGATTAAATATTGACTATATTTTTTCCTTCTGAACACACACTTCTAATCTTAATGTGTACAATTTATCCGCGCTCATTTTTCCAAGCGGAAAATATTTGTCGTAAACCTATACCGCAATAACCACTCGCATTTCAACCCCTCTGCTCATTCAGCACACGCAGTGTTCCGCCTAGAAAAGCTTTATTAAACATTGAGTTCTGGAGCTAACACAAGAGGAAAGATCATCTCGCCCTCCCTCTCTGGCCCAGCCGTGGCGTCTGCTTGTCGGTACGGAAATTATTATTATTATTATCATCGTCACTGATCCCGCGGTTCTGGGCCGTGACCACACCACTGACCCTTCTCGCCTGCCAGAATTCTGGGTTTTCTCCATTCTTGGATGCATGCCTGTTATTTCAACACACGTTTTGCAGGACCGAACCGGCCCTCCTTCCGTGCACTGAACTGAGATGTATAAACACAGTTGAAGGCTTACAAATGGAGTTCCGAGGCATGGCTACCGATATTAAACGCTACATTGTGCAATTACAGTCATGGGAACGGCAAGCACATACAGTGACTCAAGCAGCCGGCCGTAACACTGAACCGTCCAACTGATAAGTGAGTTTTGATTGTAAAGTGTCATGACGTCATTAAATGGAGCGTTTCCCAAATCCACCAGCGGTGACGGACCTCGTTCTGACCCGAGTCCAATAACCTGATGTAAGTTCAACACTAAACAGACTGCACTTGATAAGCAGAATCAGTTGTGATATGAGACCATCGGCTGGAACAAAACTTGATGTGGGATTCTGTCAGCTGGGGATGGAAACATGAGGATATCGTCAACGTATATGAGCATTTACAGGTTCAGCACTTGGTGGAACACGTCCAGGTCCTATTACTCCCCAAAAAAGTATTTTTGTCTCTTTAGGGTCATTGGATATACAATAATTCGTTATTTTCTATTATTACAACACTGTAGTGTTTAGTTAGTTGTATTGTATTCTATTTAATCGTTGAAATAAAAACATTTTATTACATAATGCAGTTACATTACAATTAGGGTTGTCAAACGATTAATCGCGATTAATCGCATCCTGAATAAAAGTTTGTGTTTACGTAATATATGTCGGTGTACTGTGCATATTCATTTTGTATTTATGAACACATACACATAAATGCATATATTTTAGAAAAATGTCAAATATAACATTTAATCAATGTTGATATAGAGTTTAAATTATTGGTAAATATAAATAAATACATTTAAATACAAGTATGTGTATGTGTTTATGTTTATAAATACAAAATTAATATGCACAGTACACAGATATATATTAGGTAAACACAAACTGTTATTCTGGATGCGATTAATTGCGATTAATCGTTTGACAGCCCTAATTACAATATAAGAGACAGATCAATAGATCGACAGACAGACAAATACAGAGAGACAGTCAGATGTCACAAATGTTAAAAAACTATTACTTGTTATATTAGTTACGCTATTTAAGTTATAATACGCTTTTTTTTACTTATGTAACCATGTATTTTATGCTTTGGCAATATTGTAGTATTTATGCCAATAAAGCTATTTGAATTGAATTGAAAGCCAAATAGACAGACAGATGAAACTAATGCATGACAGAAATGAGAAAACTGGTGAAAGGATCACAATCCAAAACCTTGAACGGCCCTAAAGGAGCCTTCATTTTCTTAATCCAAATATATTTACAAATCATTTTGGACTTGCGGGTGAATGTGACCTCGACATGTTTTCATGAGCAATGCAGATTTGCTTTGGTTTTATGGTCTCGCTCGGGTCTTACCAGCTTTGGCGTCTTCGTTGAGTCGTGAGTAGGCAGAGGTATCGAGGTGAGGGAGGCATCTCTCGATGGGCACCCAAACATACGTCTCAGGACACAGAAGGTCTGAAGGCCTGTACTGACCCTGTGCGTGAAGAAACAAGAGCTCGGTCAGCGCTGTGGAATGTTTCTCTCTATTGTGATATTGAAAAGGGAAAGCAGATGGCCTCTTTAGCCTTGACTTCAACATCTTTTCAGAGGCTGTTGTGGATCTAAACAAACACACACCAGTGTGAGCACATAGTAAACAAACAGACGCCTCGGCGAACATCTCTACATCTCTTCAAACACAGCCGTGTCATTTCTGGCAAAGACAAAAATGCATTGACGCGCTGCACGTACGAACACGCACCAGCGCCCTAAAGCCCGCGCAGATTATGTGGGTTTAACTGTGTTTGGTCAAACGAGAAGCAGTCTTGTGAAAGTCCCCCCATTAACCAACAGGATTCGTCTGTCATTATTCCACCGCGGAAACTATGCGTCCTGTTTTTACAAGACGGACAGCATGAGAAAGAGCGAGCCTGTGGAACGAAATGAAAGGCATTTTGTGGGGCAAGGCAGGGAGGGGCTGTGATATACGAAGGGTTTTCATCGGTCTGTCGACGGTGGGCCACACGGAGACCCTGACGGGCTGAGATGACTTCATTAATGGACACTGATGACAAGACAGCGAGGGTCACTGGATCTCAGGGCTTCGCTGAGCGGTGGAAGCAAAGGCGTTGGTTTTGGGCCTGCGGACAGATGTGGGCACGTGTACGAAGAAAGCTGCAAATGTACAATAGTTCAAGCATTTAATGCAAGAACACATACTGGAGAAGCAAGAATGCAAGTGACAAAATAAGACATGAGGAATGACACGTTTAGAGACCGTTTTCAACAAAAAACTGAAAAACTTTATATGCGTTTTGGTCGTTCATTTACGCGAAAAACTGCGTTTTTGGGGACTGAAAACGCGAACGTTTTGAAAACGGGTCTCACAGTGCAAGTTTTTGAAAACTACGGCATTATTGTTTCCGTGTAAACTCTGAAGGTGGCGTTTTCCTAAAACGATGACGTAATACGCATCCCTATAGTGAGGTCATCGTTTTTTGGGCAACAGCGCCCCCACTGGCCCGGCATACATAATGCATCGTTTTATTCGTTTTCCCGGATCCATGTACATGCAGATCGTTTAAATAACGCTGTCGTGCGCATATGAAACTTTTAAAAAACGCAAAGGAAAAACATTTCCGTCATTTATCATGTAAACGTACTCTTAACATAACGGATCAAATAAACTGGATCTGACGGGATTGTTTTCTGCTCAATTCAAGCGAATCGTTCTAAACATTTAAAACGTGATTTTACCCGTATCGTAAGTTGTAAAACATTAGGTGTCTAAACAACATCACATTGCAAGTGAAGGACAACGCGGTTGTGAAATACAGGAAGGTGGGTTGAAGGGGCTGATGTCAGTAACTGCCCTGTGGACACGCTTTCTGCTATTACAATAAGAGATTCAAAACCTGCTGAAACAGGTCTGGAGCACATGAAGAACAAAACATTTCTCTGACATGATGGGAGAGGGTCTACTCTTAAGTTAACCACAAGTCAAAAACACACCCCAAACAAATGATCACACAAAAACAACACAGTTTAACATACAGGCAAGGTCAACAGTGATGTCCAGAGGACATATTTATGTGCTGTTAAAGACCCTTAAATTTAAACTTCAAAAACATTTTCAGCTTTATTTAATTGACTAGTTATAGGTGTGTGTTTAGGTAAAATGGTCGTTTTTGTTTCATTCTGTGAACTAACAATATTTATCCCGAATGTCTATTTGCATTTATTTTCAGAAAATGAAAACCAGAGAAACAGGTGAAAATAACTTATATTAAATCATTTTTCAGACCTCAAATGCTGCAAAGAAAACAAGTTCAGATTCACTTTTAACAGTAAAATTTCTACATGAATTTGGGAAAATAAAAATAAATTAGTCTTGTCATGCTGTTAGTCTTTCACATTGCTGTCGGATGACTTTATGTCACTCCTGAGGTTTGATTTTGTTGAAATTCAATAAACACTGGACTGAAATGACCACGATACGTCTAGAAATGCTGATGAATATTTGGAATCTTGGTCTCTAATTTTCCTTCGCGGTTGTACAAATGCATTGAAAAACAATGTTTTTATCAGTTATCTTGTTTTTCCTCCTGGCTCTCGAGTACTTTGCTGATGTGTCGTGTAATTTTTTGCCAAACCTTCCTAAATTGTTCCCAAAGCTGAGCTTCAGTTTACGCTCCAAACACACCTACAAAATCTTGAATACATAATACATCTTGTATAATAACTTTAACTTTAAATGTTCCAATGTTGGACATGACTTTTGTCCACTACTGTATAAACCGTTCCTTTTACTACAACAAACTTATAATCAAGAAGGTCTGCTGTGATCTTGCGTTCGCGCACAAGGTTGGGATGTAAGTTGGCTGTTTATGATCTCTTTCTCCGACAGTCACCGCAGCAACCGTGCAGTGAAAATCTGTATACAGCCCTAAACCAAACGCAACAAAAATCATTTCCAATCTCCAAATCCACCGCTGCTAAACTGATCTAGCGGATGCCTGTCTCTCGGATGATAGCAGAGGGTATCGTGGGATGCTAAAGACCATAAAAACAAGCTACAAGGGCCAAATAAGCGAAGACTGACCATGTGGAGCGGATTTTTCCTTTGCTTCCATAAATCAGTCTGTTATCAGACAGAGGAGGATGTGATAGCTCGGGCTGAAGGCCAGGTGAAAAAAACAACATATCTGATGGGTTTAACTCCAGCCAGCTGATCCCGAGCCAGCCCCGTCTTAATCAAAAGTGGGATGCGGTTAATACTGAGGGAACGAGCGCTGATCCAACATCAGTTCATAATCACACGGGGGGAAGTGAGCGCCGACCGCCGAAGCCGCGAGTTTCTGTCTGTATTTTCACTCTGGTGTTTGTTTAAATGAATGGCACATTGAACACAACACAATCCGTCTTCAGCCCCTCCCGAACGCCCTCATTCACACGCCAATGACGGTAACGCTGACAGACAACCTGAACTCGCTAAGGCTCATTGACATCACCATAGTGAGGAGAAAGAAAGAATCAGTGTGTTCGAGTCGAACCTTTCAAACAAGTCGCATGAGTGGCCGTTTAAAGAAAATACACAATAACGTAGATCTGAAAAAAGGAGAAAAAATGCAAACCCACATTCACGCGTGCATGCGAGACTAAAGAAATGGCGGAAGGTTGGATTAGATGAGAAAACAAGACTGGAGAGACAATGAGGTGACACATATTTCCACTTCGAGAAGCACTGCACTAAATCACTAAAGTACACTTATTAGGTAAGGAAATATGTATATTCTGCAGAAGATTACATTTTATGTATTATATAGTAGACTGAAATTCTTTTTTTCCTACAATTCTGTGAAAAAAACCCACTAGATGACTAAAAAACTAACCCAAAATCCTTTCTAACTTTCTTAAAATACTGCTGTTTAAAGCAAAACACAAGACAAAAAATAACACTCATCAAAATCACTGGCAAAACTGTATTGACTATAAATAACAAAAAAGTGATCGGCCATTACATACAAATACTTACTGACTATTTGTGCTTCTAAAAATATTAAATCAAAATCAATGCCACAGCATCTTTAGATAACACCGTGTCTACAACGGATGCGGAGCGATGCGACAAAAGACAATGGAACGCATTTTATAACAAAAGCCGTGTCGTGGTGCGCAGCATCCGGTGTATAAACACCGTCACTCTATTGAGGGCTAATGTTTATTGATCTTGATGACAGAAGTGATTTCGGAGATGTGATCTCTGGTACCCTCCATCCTCTCCTCCAGCGACCCGCCGTGGGCTCATACCTGAGATTTACTAGCAAAGCCATTAATAAGGGGCATAAATCCTGCACTTTCACCGCTGGCGAGGAATCTTTGTGAAAGACAACACGTCAAGTGTCCGCGGGAAGCGATCACCTCCACACAGACCAACACAGATCAACCACGACCCACAGAGATAAACCGCACAACGCTTTCTACATCATCATCTAGAAGCAATTAGTCCAAGCATCCTTAAAAGTCATTACAATGCGTTAGGTTTATGCAAACCATTTTTCCGATTTGCAACCCGTCATGAGGATATTACGTGTGTCTGATGGGAAGGACTTTTACTAAGAAGGTTGTACCGTGGCGTACGCCCGTGCAGAGGCATGCACGACAATGCAAGGATTGAATAGGTGTTAGCCCGGGTATCCTATTCCTAACCACTGCTATACACATCACAAATGACAAATTGCTTAACCTTGAATACTTACACATGGGCTTTGTCAAAAAAGCATATGAGCAATAGTAAAAGTGATGCTTGTCTTAGCAAGGAGGGGTACACATGATAAATGTCACGGGTTTACTTGTCTAAACATTTACCGTGCCGCCCACCGCCCCTCCTGCTGTATATAGTGGCGAACAAAGGCCGGCCCATCCCATCTGACATAACAGCAAACAGAAGAAACAAGGCCAGCTCTTTGCACCGACAGACACAAGTGCACACTTGCTTGCACCAGACTTACCCGACTCCTATCCGAAGAGCACACAAAGACCCACGTTGAGGTTTACGCACACGTTTGAGAATATGGTTGTGGTTATATAACACTTACGTTCTTATGATTTTTGTTATTTTTAGCATTGGTTCACGAACTGAACTATAAGAGCTCTGGTTTGGGTTGTAAAATGTTAGAGTGCCAGCACAAAAAACAAACCTGCCGCCGAGAAGATCTGTGGTTGAAGACGACAAGAACTTTGGTCTCCGCCTGATCTCCACTTTCTCTGGCGTTCGCAAACTCCGCACAGATGGTGAAGACCGCCCTGTAAGAGCTGACATCAGGACAGACGCTGTTGAATGACACGTGTAAACACGCTCGCGCTCAGCCAGCGGTGGGACGGGCTTTATAAATGGGCAGGGGAGAGCTGCGTTCTGACAGACGTGTGTAAACAAAGCACGGACACACGAAACTCTGTTTAGGACCGGCACGCTCTGAGAGCGGCAGTACTCGGGAGAGTAGAAAACCACATTCAGATATTTACACAAACCTGCCCTCTTTAAACACACGCTTGGTTAAGTCATTTCACCGCAGTCAACACATTACCTAAGGGACAGAATTCAAATAAACACGATATCTTGGGCGCTAACTAATGCTTGCACGGACAGACACACACAAACACACATCGCCGTGACCGGCCAGACCGTGTATCAGAGTTCCTAGATGACAGCTTAATGATGGGAAAATATTTTTACAGGATTGTGTTTCGGCAGGGCAATGTTTTATATCTCTCCTGTAGTTTATTGGTGGCCGTCTGAAGCCCCGAAGACGTTCCGGGGATCTTCCAAAATCTACAGCCGCCAACGGACGATCACCTTCACGAAGACTCTGATACGACCTAATAGACAAACACATTTAAATTGTGTGGTTTGCTTTCGACTCGTCCATGTACACACGGGTATTGACGCATGCGCATTGTGACATATTGCAGTACCTTTTCGGGCCTACGGGGTCAGGTTTTCTTCTACAACCTTGAATTAGTCTTGGTCTAAGGGGCACATCTCTAACTCCCCAGGATGCCAGTAAAGTTAACAAAGTTTACAAAATGTGCTATACAACAAAGCATTGAATGTGACAAAACCTAACAAACAGAGATTAAAAAACCGTCATTAAAAAACAAAAATGCACTATTTGTTTACCAAACAGAACCACTAAGAAAAAGTCTCTGTGTTTTGTTCCCGCTCCATTGGCTTTTTATCAAAGCCGTAGTGCTATACATTACATCAGACAGACAGCGGAGAAGTGCCTGAGTCCACAGCTCTGAAAATAAACCCAAGGCGAGTAATGGCAACACAAACACACAGCGCTGGCAGCTGGACGCTCTGGCTATTTTCACCCTGACATCAGATCTAAACTCTCATTTTCCAACCCTGCGACCTTCACACCTCCCGCTCCCGCCCCCTCTCCCCCGACATTTATCGTTTCTCTCTTTCACTGCCGAGTCTCAATCGTTCGACCCGACCTCTCAACTCTGACCCCTGAGGTCTCCCATCACGTCAGCGCCCCTGACGGGGGATAAACGCTCTCAACCCGGGCCTCAATGTAAACACATAAAACACGCAGCCTCCATTAACACGGGGTGTCAGCGCTTTGAAAGAATGGACATCATGAATGTGGTTAGAATATAATTTAGGGGAGCAGACACAAGGGAGAGCTTACATTTCTGTTGAATGGCAAATACAGAAAACCACAAAAAAGAGCAACTCAATATCACAACAGACTTTCAGTTGGACTCCAAATGATCATGTTTTGAAAAATACAGTCGCACAAACAACAGGGCAAAAAAACAACACAACCAGATTCTTTATCCGTACATTATTATGATACGGCACAAGCCGAACACACTACGTTTCAAGCACTGACAAAGATAAATGTGGAGATATAAAGGTTCGCTAGACCTGTAAGTACTTTTGGGGATAATTGGAACAAGACTTTCGAGCCGGATTGATGTCAAAACCTGCATAGCGCGGAGAAAGAAAGGAGACGAAACACTGCCCAATTCAAACAAACGCTCCCTGCTTAGGCCTCACTGTTGGTGGTCTCGGTTAAAGCGAATCAAAAAGCACCTTTCGTCAGATTGGCAGCCAGAAGCGGACACATGGAGCGGTGAAACCAGGCGGCGGGAGCACGTGAAGGACCTGGAAAAGTCACACCAGTTGAAAAGAAAGAAACATGACAGATGAGATCTTCCATATCTCAGTTATTTCTCCGAGACATCAGTGAGACTAAATGAAGAGCAAAATGAAACGTGCTTGCATCTCCTGTCTCAGATATATCTCTTGAGAAAAAGTCAGAAGTCTCACAAGTGTCTCTGTCATAGAGTTTCATAAGAGATGCATAAGTCTGCAATCAAAAGTCAATATTATTGAAGATCTCGATATGAACTCGAACATTTCTCATCACATTTACCCAAACCCGGATGATTTTAACCTTTACAATCTACATTAATTTCACACCTCCTTACTCTTCAACACTTACACTCTTGTTTGTTTCTGCTTTTTATTTCTTCTTTTATTTCCTCAAGAGAAACATCCGAGACTAAAATGAAACTCCATCTCCTGAGGTATAAATAAAATCAACCTATAAATCATCCGGGAGGTCACCATGATGAAGGGAGTTTGCGATCGTCTATTTTAGACATTCGGCCAAAAAGTGCTGCATTAAAGGAACAGCTCACACACACACATCATAAAATGAAACTGAACGCAAATGTCAAACACTGTAATGTCATATAAGTTTGCAACAAAATAAGGGTGAGTAAAAAAAGAATCTCCATTTTTTGTTGAATGATATCTTTCAACATCATCACTCGCCCGAGGGACAACACAAAAAAGACACGCAAGTTTATCGTACAATAAAAGCGCCTGCCGTATGGCGTTACATCATGCTTTTAACAGTAACTGCTTCCAATCCTACGCTAACAAGATCACACTTGCGCAAGCCTGTGGGAAGGAACTGGAGAGGGCCGCCGAGACCCTGACGCCGGTCTTACGGTCTCTCCCCTGTCCCGACACGTACCCCACTCGCAGATTCAATCTTAAACGCTTAACTGACAGTTCCACAGCACCGTGGCTTATTAATGAAAGAAAAACAAAGCGAAAGAAATTGCGCTGCAGAAGGTTCACGCTTCAAAGGCGCGCTTTCACGAAGAACAAGAAGAAGAGAAAGGGAAGAGCTCGCCAAACAAAACCTGCGGTGATTGTTTATCTTTCTCTCGAAGCGCTCGCTTTTATTTCGAGCCCTCATTTCCTATCACTTCATTGAGCGCTTCATGCTGGCGTGATGGGTTGGGAAAGGAGGAAAAACAGGGCGGAGGACGAACGTGAGGTCGCCTGCGTGCAGGAATATTTATATAACCGGTGGAAAGCGTCTATGGATGGTGCTTTGTGATAAATGCAGGTTCTGCGAGTCGCCACATGACATGAAGAATGAAGACGTCTCAAAAACCTAGTAAGCTGCCTACATAGACAACATCAAAAGCATCACAGCGGCTCCCATCTGTGCCAGGCTAAACCAAACACAAGAACAGTTTCTGAGATTGATTCATTCGCAATCCAAGGTTTAAATACACAATCTAACAGTGTGTACATGTAAACACACACACACACACACCCGACTAGAGACAGTGAGAGTGTTTCTCCAATCAGACGCTTGTCCCCACCTGCCTCTGGATTCCTGAGCATTTACAGAAGAACAGAGAGAGAGAGATAGAGAGAGATAGAGAGAGAGACGGGGAGAGAGATAGAGAGCGAGAGAGAGACGGGAGAGAGATTAATGAGGCGAGAGCGAGACTGGTGAGAGAGATATAGAGCGAGAAGAGAGACGGGGAAGAGAGAGAAGAGAGACGGGAGAGAAGAGAGAGAGAGAAGAGAGAGAGATAGAGAGAGAGAGGAGAGATAGATATAGACGGGGAGAGAGATGAGATCGAGAGATAGACGGGTGAGAGAGAGAGAAGAACTCGGGATGAAGAGAGAGAAGCGAGAAGACGGAGAGAGAGAGGAGATATAGAGCGAGACGGGGAGAGAGATAGAGAGAGAGAGAGAGAGAGAGATAGGATAAGAGAGACGAGAGGAGCTAAGAGAGAGAACGGGGAGAGATATATGATAGGCGAAGAGAGGACGAGGTATCAGAGAGATAGAGAGAGAGAGAGAGAGAGAGATCTAATCAGAGAGCAGACATAGAGAAGCTATCTAGAGAGATAAACTGTGCTGAAGGAGCTAGAGAGAGAGAGAGAGAGAGAGAGAGAGAGAAGAAGAGATCGAGAAACGGGGAGAGAGCGAGAATAGAGAGAGAGGAGAGAGAAAGAGATATAGGAGAGAGAGACGAAACGGGTAGAGGAGAAGGGGAAGAGGATAGAGCGAGAGGGGGAGAGAGAGCTCTCATTTTTTACTCCTCTCTCTCCTCTCTACAGTATCGCTGCTCCTTCCTATCTCTCGTAGTTATCTTGCAGCGAACCAGGTGAAATGTACACAAATTAGATAAACCTTAGTCGAGTATCCACTAGAGAACATCTGAACGGCCACCACACATTGGATAACAATATACGACCCGAAAATCGAGTGATTTGGTCATATAAAAGGAGTGTTTATTATATCTGTGATTGCGCATGTAACGGAGGAAATCCTGGCGTGGTTTTGACTGCTTTAAACCCTTCATGAGGTCTTCGCCAGTTCAAAAATCCCCTCATATGCGCAGACATACACTGAGCATGTATAACCCCTGTAGCACTGTGCCCACAGCATTGATTAAAATATAAATCACAAAACCTGTCCAATCATGTTGGGACTTGACACGTAAGCTGTTAGGTTGGATATCTTTAGGTTCGCTGTTAAAAAGGCGCGAAGCGAACAGGACTAAATCCAGACCAAAAGAACCGAACTACAAATATGAACGCACCCTTAAAAAAGGTTTTATAAAGACTCCACAAAGACCAACTTCACAGCATGAAATAGTTTAGAAAAAGTTTCTGAATCCAACAATTCTAGAAATTTGTGAGACCAGAAATATATTATATTGCATAAAAAACAAAACGTGGAAATAAAGATTGTTTTTGTTTGTTTTAGCTCATTTCAATGCTCTTGAGGCACGCTGGTTGGCAAACACTAGACTCAAATAAAGCAACAAAAAAAAGATGAAGATTCACATGACTTCCAGACATGCAAATATAAAATCCCTGATATTTCCAGGTGTGATTCTGTCATTCTCAAACATGTTTTTCCATTTCTGGGTCATTTTTCAATGTACAAGGTGTTTTTTCCATAAAAACAAACCAGGGCTGTTGCAAAAGTCTGTCCTGTGGTTTGGCGTGCTGAAAACACTAGACAAGGAGGTAGAAAACACTTCCAAGACCTGACAAAAGTACATGCATCTTCACTATCTGCTCTAAAACTACACCTCCGTGCACTTTTAACGGCTCTACATCTTTGAGTCAAAATCTGCTATGGGGAAATAATGGAGTTTAACAGTTTTAAAGTGCTATTTTTTCACACAAGTCTTCATTGTCGTGGGTTTAAATGATTTTATAATTATGAAACCTATTATTAAAATCTGACGAAAACTTTTTTCCCTTTCTGTTCTACTACGGCAGTATTCACCTTATTTACAATCAATGTTGATTTCTTGAAAATCCAGTGAAAATAAGTAAACAAAGTTTAATTTACCAAAAATGGAAATGATTTATTTGCATACCTCTCAGCGGATTTGGACTTATCTTATATCCTACTCTCTCTTTACAATGGGGTATATGTGATATACGATGGGGCGATGACATAATCTCAGCCAGCTAAGATTGCAGCGGACGTACGTCATCGCCATGTGCATATACGCCATTGTAGTGGAAACTAAACTAAGATAGTAAAAAGTTACATAAAGCGAATTGTTAAACGTGATTAAAATGTCCTACATAAATAAAATGACATTCACATTAACCCGTAACATACTCACTTATCAGTAATCTCCATCGCAAAGGAAAAACTGACCAGAAACAACGATCATAAAACACAAAAAATATATAGTTTTTAAATGCATGTAGAAAAAAGTTTTCTAATGAAAGCTAAACAAAACAAACAAAGATTTGTTGCGTTGAAATAAAAATCATCTCAAGATAAATCATCTCAAGTCGCTTCAGCATCTCTTCAGCACACCTAACTCATCCTCTGTCAGTTATTGGACCAATCAGGTGGATCCCTGCTGACAGACGTGATGTCATAGTGTGGATCCTGCTTGAAGTCCCATACCACCGGCTCTTTAAAAAAGACAAGAACCTGCTACAATCTGCTAAATTCATTTCACATCCACCTCATGCACGCTCAATCGTGGCAGGTTGGCCTTGAACACAGCGTGTGTATTATCCGTCTATCTCACTCAGACGCACCGAGGGTTTCCACATTAACCTCACGGCTAGCCACTCTTAAGGCTCATGAAAAGGCTCTCCAGATGACCGGCAGCCTCCACACAAACACACAAAGACGACCCCAAAACATCTCTCAGACGCTTGTTTCCTTTGGCCTGCACTCGGAATTCGCAGGAAGCTTTGGGAAACACCTGGTGGATGGAAGTGGAGGGGGAGATCCGAACTCGGTTCGGGGTCGTTCTCGTGCCAGAACCCTACAGCCCTACTCATTCCACTCCATTAGAGACATTCAGATGTCTGAAAGCCCGGGCCAAACTGCCATCAGCGGGCACAGAATGAACCCGGCGGGGCCAGGAAGTCACGTCTCGAACTGGACGGCGGTCTGGATTCACTGCGGCAAGAGAAATGATGCTGGCTGGAACTGACGGGCCAAAACCTCCGACAGAGCCTCCAACCAGCGCCTTTGTGCCAAGTGGAATTTAAAGAGAGGAAAGTTAAAGTTCTTGGCACGGTTTTTGTTTTTGGTTTACTTCAGCCCTGCTTTCACCAAGCTCATAATACATTACACCTAAAAAGCTTCTTCGCTCTAGTAAGAAACCGGGGTGTCTAATGCATCTGAAATTGGCATCCATCTTTTAATCATCATCATCATGTCGTTCCAAACCGGTTTGACTTTCTTCTGCAGAACCAAAAAAAAACGTCGATAACCAAACAACTCTCGTTGTATGGGAGACATTTTCTCAATTTAACATCTGTATCCCTCTGCATCACTCACACGATCATTTTAAGCCTCGTCCAAGATTTGAATTCCAGGTAAACGAGTAAAAGCCACCGTGAGAGATCTGCGGTCAGCGTGAAGTGGTCGTGCTTTGCCAACAGACTCGGTGAGGGGTACAGAGCGTTCTCTGTCTAAAGAGACACACAGCAGCGCTATGAGGCTGTCAGCAGCTCATTCGTGAGCGTTCAGGAGCATTGAAGATACTCAGCGGGTGATGCACGGAGGAAAGGAGGCCATGCTGGAGCGACACGCTGTGCGGAGAGTAATTTCAAGGAGACGTCCCGGGACGCCCACAATAATGCCATATGCCTCGGTGTTAATAAGTGGCTTCTGGGTGTAGGTGAGAAACAGGCAACCTTCTAACCTCAGACTAATCTCACGGTGTCGTAAATGAGCTCCAGTGATCTGAGAGCCGGGCTGGGGGAGATTACCCACGAGCCCCAACCGAGCGCTATTCAGTATTCCACACGCAGAACCCGGCAGAACGGAGAGAATCCGCTGAAACAGAGAGAAGCACAAACAGGACTGCAGATAAGTCTGAGAGAGGTGAAGGTGGAAGTTTTGAGTGGATTAAAACGGCGCTGCAGTGCAGAGAAACAGCGACGGCGGGTGAATTAATAAGCTCACCGGCTCACCGCAATGCAGAGATGCGTGACGGTTCGAGACGGGGCTAAATGATGTCATACGACTTCTTAACCGAGAACTCAACAGATAAACACACTGCTGTGGATGTAAAAAATATCCTGACCAGCAATGAGCTGTGTAAAATGATGATGCTAGCATGAGAATGAGAGAATGGATGAATAACGTATAAAAAACTAGTTAAGAGAAATATGAAAGAGGGATGATCCGGCATAAGTGTCCAACTTCATTACCGACTAAACCAAACCAAGACTAGCTTAAAAAAAGAATCAAGAATTACTTCAAGGAGCAATGTGGAGATTTTAGCGGCATCTAGCGGTGATGTTGCGAATTGCAACCAACTGCTTGCTCCAAACAACATGGCTGACACAGAACCAAGACCGAATGAGATCATGTATTTACAAAATGCGTTCTGTAGAGCAGTTTGTCTGTTTGGGACCACAACATGGTGAATTCCATGTAAGGGGACCGGCAGTGTACGTACATAGAAATAGCTCATTCTAAGGTACTAAAAACATAACGCTTCAAGGTCTTTATACACATCTTGAGGACATCGTTTTGTATATTATGGCGCATTTCCACCGCAGGAACTTTCCCCCGGAACTGGGGACTTTGGGGCAGTACTCGGTGTGTTTCCACCGCAGGAACCGGGATCAAAGATTCGGGGGTGGGCCTTGGTCGTTGAATATGCTGATTGGTTGAGTTTCATTGGTTGACTCTACATGCTGCATCGTGTTCCCGTAAAAACAAACCAAAAAGTTTGTTGCGGTGCGTGTAGTTTCAGCTGTTTGAAATGGATAAAAAATACAAAGATGGACCGACGACAAGGTCCAGGCTTCATTAAGTGTTTTTGCAGAGGAGGAAATCCCAACAGGAATAGGAAACGATGACCCGCAATGAAAAGGTATACTTAAAAATATCGCGCAAAAAGTGTCCGTCGCTTTATTTGACGTCAGCGTTGTTCGACATCTCCAGTCACATGCAGTCCTATGTCACAGGACTGATTTTCCTAATCTTCACCGTACTTTAGACCGCTATGGAAACGCAGACAGCAACAGGTCTGGGGAGAAAAAAGTTCCTGGGTAATTTCAGTGGAAATGCGCCGTTATATGCATGTCTGAGAGAAGCAAAAGAGAGTCCACCTCTCTGAAAACATTTTCAGGTGATGCTGTACACTACAGTAGCATTGACCTGTTCCAAAACCGCTAATAACTTTTACATCCGTTCCCTCTCCTACATCTGCTCTGTCACTTTTATTTACATTCTTTCTCTCCTTCGCCATCTCCATCTGCCGTATACAAATCAGCTGTTCAGCAGCCCGACATCTCCCTCGGCCCGGGCGAACATCGGCCAACACGCTCGCCGCTCGGCTGCACCTGCGCGAGCTGCAGTCCCGCTGGACAACTTTACTGTTTCGCTCTGCCGTCTCAAACACCGCTCCAAATCCCGGTCTGAACGAGAAACCAACCACAAGCCAAGAAGGTGTGGCAGCGACAGCTAACAGTGTTATGAGATGAAAACACAACTAAAAAGAAAGCCAACACTGGATTTTCCAGCCCGGGAGGCTTACGGGCTGTAAAGCATAAGATTGTGATATTGTGCTGATGATTTCTGCAGATCAGCTGCTGTCTGGGGTTGACGGCAAGTCAAATGTATTAGCTTTCAACATGTCGTGTCATTTCAAGGTGGTTCACAGCCATTCGATTATACATCCAAACTACAATTGGGTTGTTATATGATCTTGAATTTGCATGGCAATAGTAGCATTATATTAACAAGTCAAGAAAGATTAAGATGTACGTTAAAGTCCCAGTGAAATAAAAAATGACAATGCCTATTTTTTCATGAAATATTGTTGAACTTCTTGTAAATAGTTTATCAATGTGTGTCATTCTCTTTTTTAAATCGTGTGCCCTCATAATCTTCAGTTAAAATCTGAAAATGCACTTCCGTCCTGGCGGCTTGGGCGGAGCATCCGTTAACTCCTCCCCTTCAACTGTCAGACGGCGTTTATACTAGTGCGTTTTCCATTAAAAACGCTCGACTCTTGCTACGGTTGTGCCGTTGTGCATTTCGACCCCCGAAAACTGAGACTTTACATTCTGCCCCCGTTTTAGTTTAAAACTCCAGGGTTGCTTACTGATTGGGTCGTCTGTATCATTGCGTTAGCTTCCCTGAACTGCTGCCAGTTCCATATCAAAACGCGACAGCTGTTTTTGTACATCCAATCAAATCGCAGAGAAAGAGGAAAGCCACTGCCACTATTTTTCTCATTCAAATTCCATTTCACTCGGAAATGCGTCAAAATACGGAAATAAACCGATCGCAACTTTCGTTTCACGTGGACTTTAAAATATGATATTGCGAGACATCACGCATGGCTGTACGAATTCTGAGACACTTCAAATAAAAGCAAAAAGTGGAGAACAAATGAGAATTCAAAAAAAGTTGATATCTTCTGCTACATCAGATCGAGCAGATAAAGGGAGAGAGATGATTCTCACGTTGCACCAGGTTTCCGGGACGGCGGCGCTGTGGTCAAACCCAGAATGAGTCTTCGGGGAGCAACATTGAGAGAAACAGATTACAACAGCAACCAGGCAGAGAGGTGTGAGCCGTACAGAGGATTAACACCTTAAACTGCTGTTCCCTGTACCTCCCCAAACATCCTTCACCTATAAACATCCCCTCATCACCTAACACAAGAACTGCAATGATCCTTACAGCTCTATGAAGATCTTACAAGTGCGACGAATGAGAGGATAGATGCTAATGCCTAGTGAAACATTTAAAGATATGGATTCTTACATCGCCAAGAATGACCTGCTACGGATGCAAGGCAAAGAAACATTGTGTAAGAATTTTACCCGTTCGCACACAAATCACATGGATAAATACAATAGACAGGACAGGATAAAAAGCTTATTTCTCTTTTGGTTCATATGGAACACTGAGGTGTACCTTATAGCGCATCTTGGGGCAGGAATGAACATAGAAGCCCAGATAATAGTAGGCAAGTTTGGGCGACTGCTTCTGTAACTGCTTGGTGAAGGCAATCTCACTGAAAACACAAAAACACATACACCAGCGTTTAACTGAGATGCAAAGCATTTCCATTACACTTTCAAGTTGGACAAATTAAAAAAAAAAACTGTGAAGAATCATCTTAAAGGGGTCATATGATGCGAACACGTGTTTTTCTGTGTCTTTGGTGTGTTATAAGTTGCACATGCATGTATTAGACACGTAAAATTGCAAACATGGAAGTGTGGGAATAAAAGATGCGTTCTATCTAAAAGCAAGTGCTCACCCAGACCTGCCTGAAACGCCTCGTGTAACCACACCCCCACAAATCTACGTCAGTTGGTGGTCTGATTTGACTAAGACCGCCCAAATGTATACACAAGTAAGGTGGTGTACCTGTCAGTACAATTGAAGAGGAACCTGATGTTCCAAATATGGTAAGAGGCGTTACATTTCCGTCACATGCTTACAATATTCGACCAATCACTACACACTGGTTAACTGGCCAATCATAGCACACCTTGTAAAAAATCTGCGTGTTTCAGAGAGGCGGAGCAAAGTGGAGATACAAACATGCACGGTATGTGGAAAATACAGCGTTTTTGAACCTTAAATCCTGTATACACATACATTACATCTAAAACAAACGATGTCATATGACCCCTTTGATATAGTCTGTGATATATATATATATATATATGTTATGCAATTTCATCCCAATTGTTTAATGCATTAAGTCAGACAGGTTAGACGGATGAACACTGCAAAACATAAAATAGAGTGATAAAGACATTGTTTTATTCTAAAACTCATCTCAAAACCTGCTGTAAATGGAGACAAAACAACTGAAGCATTTACCAAAATTACCTGATACGACCATTTTACCTGATTTCCAAACATATAAAAGGTTTAAAAAAATATTGTGACGTAAAAAAATATTGAGATGCATCTACTCACAGCCCTTAATTTAACTATTTTGCCTATTGTACGTGTAATACGACGCATAAAACAGAAATAAATCTTGCTGTAGAGGGACCAAAACAACTGTTTTTGAATGTGTATGTGGAAGTGAGAAAAAGGCAAGCGAGGAGAAAAACAAAAACAAGTTACCAAGAAAAATAGAGGAGATTTGTACCTTAGCCTTCAGCCAATCAAAGGCCTCTCTCTCTCTTTAGTTTCGTTTTATTCCCACCACAAACCTGTTTTTCTTTGCCATAAATAAATCTCCTTTTTCTTGCTTTTTCTGTATTGTTTTCCCCCAAAAATAAGAGGAAAACGTAGGACAAGAAGAGGAAGAGAGAGAGAGTGGCCAAGGCCGAATAAAAGGAGTGGAAAGTGAAATAAAGCCAGAGAGAGCGGGAGATAAAGAGAAAGTAGGAAAGAGATTCGTGGACAAACGGCGAGGTGCTGGAAGGTCACGCGGTCGCTGCCAGGTTCCTGGGTTCCCATCCCCTGGTGACAAAGCCTGGCTCTTCATGAATGAAAGAGGGATAAGAAGAGGCCGAGGAACTCATTCACAAAAAAGATGGAGAAAGAAATAGGGAGAGAAAGAGAGGGCAGATCCACCCCCGTCTCGATCGGACCCCCGGCCCCCACCCGCTCGGTTCTGGCAGGCGGTTGAAGCCCCCATTATCTCCCCTTCAGTGATGTGACACCCCTACACAAGCCAATTACACCCCAGCGCTCACCACAGACGGGACGCCTGCTTAATATTAATGTCACACGCACACAACCAGAGAAACCGGGGGAATTGTTTGGATCATATTTCTTAAACGACACAATGTGTAACTTCTGTTGGTCACATTTACAACTCAGAAGTGCACTGAAATGCTAACAAAAAGAAAATACAACTAGTGAAGTTTAGGTATGAAAATCTGCATGTTAAAAATGCATTAGATCAAGATTTGTATTACAAGAAGTGATATTTTAAATGGACAACCACACAGATGTTGGTTAAATAGGTGAATCTGTCAATACTTCTCACTGCAAAGCCAAAAAAGACGGACTAGAAATTAGGATTTGAGCAGATTATTAGACCTTTGATGGCAGTGTGATGTTCTTCCTTACAAAACTTAAATTACAAAGAAGAATCGTATTCCCAAAACTACAGCCTACCCTCTAATATAATAAATATTATACATTCACATTAAATAAACACTAAAGAATTATGCAGGATGTAAATATGAACAGTTTTAAACATCATGGTATGGCTTGTTTTACCTCCAACAAAAATAGCATGAAATTACGAAAAGAAAGTTCGGAAGAAAAAAATGAATCTGGAGGGAAATTGTGCTTAAAAGAGACCATTCGCCCCAAAAATGACTCTTGTCATGACAAACCTGAATGTCTTTCTCTCTTCTGCAGAACACAAAAGATCGTTTGAAAAATGTTGTTGACCGAACAGCGATGGCAGCCGTTCACTAGCATTGGTTTTGTGTCCGTAAAATAGAGCTGCTGTTCGGTTTTCAACATTCTTCAAAATATCTTCTTTTGTGTTCTGCAGAAGAAAGAAAGCCATACAGGTTTGAAATGACAAGGGGGTGAATAAACGATGACAGAATTTTCAGTTTCATGATTTCATTAAGGATGTTTTGCATTATTTCAAATAAATCGATGATTTTCTTTGGATGTGTCTAAATAAGCATCCATGCACTTGGGGTGAACTACAAATAATGACAAAGTTTGACTTCTTCACTCGCTCCACACGTGCGCACAAACACACAAGCAGTGTCCATCTCAGCATGGAGACGCATTAGCGAAGAGTGTCACATTCTGACATACAGCAGCACAAAGCCACTGACCCCACGCCAGCTGTTCACAACACAACCCAGACTCCAGCTTCACACTCTCTTTACTTTACTGTCTGTGAGAAATGAAGCCCCCGGGCCCCTCGACATGCACACCTCACTATAACACACACTCACATGTGGGATCTTCTGTAAAGTGTAACCTAATCAGGTGAGAAAAACATCACATCTGTGTGAACGACCAGGGGCCACATCAGGTTGAAACTAGAGGCATGTCAGCACGAGAGGATGGTTTATGTGTCATCCCTAACAAAATCATTTACGTGATTGGTCAATGCCATGATGGTCGTACAGTGGGCGAAGAGAGCTGCACACACACACACCTGAGAGCGGAGTAGGTGCCCAATGAGAGCGAGGAGAAGTCAGGATGATAGTACAGGTACACGGACGACACGCAGGAGGGAAGGATGTCCAACACCCCCACGGCTACTATTCTACCATCCAACAAGTACTGCTGATGGAAAGAACCATAACCCACATCTGGACCATCAGGATCTGTCTTGGCCTGGAGAGAGAGAGCAGACAATGAAAGTCCTTCAGTGTTTAAAATTTGATTTGTATATACTTTATTCATTTATATTTGATTTAATTACACTTCCTTGGCTGTAGTTATTTTATGTCTCTTGTTTTATGTATAATGCTTTGGCAATATAACACACAATGCCATTTTGTGTAACTGTTAACTAACAGTTTGACAATAAAGTACCCTTAAAATGAAAAATTGAGAGCACAAGAGAGAGAGAGCAAGCAACAGAGAGATAAGGAGAGAGAGAGAGATAGGGAGAGGAACACAGCCAAAGAGAGAGAGAAACAGAAATTGAGAAAGAGGGCTGCAAAGCAAGAGTGAGAGACAGAACAAGAGTAAACAAGAGAGACAGCAGGAAAGAGAGATGCAATACACTGTATAGTTGAATCTAAACGTATATATATTATAAACATATTATATGAACCAGTGGTTCTCAACCGGGGGGCCTCAGCTGACATCTAAGGGGGCTAAAATTAGACAAAATGTGCATTGAAATACATTTAAAAAACACTATATTTCTTATTATTTAGACATTTTTATAATGAATAAAAGTTTTTCTAGTTAATGAGAAGCTCTTAAATATTTTTTATATTTAATATTTTAGAGTTTTTGTGAGTGGGACAGGGGCCTTTGAATATTGTTGAATACAATGGGGGAGACAAAAAGGTTGAGAACCTCTAATATAAACAATATATATATATATAAATATATTTATTTTTTAATATACGAAAACATTGCGATTTTTTTTTGGAAAAAACTATTATATATATATGGAATATATATAACTTATAAAGATATGTATTAAAAAGATGTTAATATTAGCAAATAATAAATGTCGACATCATTTCGTGTGTGTGTAGAAATGAGTCCATCAGTGCTTGAACACTGTGTGAGTGTGTGTTTGTGTACAGTAGCCTGCTAATCATTCCCAAATGTGTGTGTGCGCGTCGCAGGACCTCACTGCAGGCACGCACAAATGAGGAGAGGCATTTTAATAAAACTCCTGCACGAAATAAATGATGGTCATGACTAAAACACTGGGCAGGACGGGGCCTCTGTGAGCCAACGTGCACGTAAATCAGAAGCAAAAAACACAACCACTGTTGTGTCTGAGGATGAAAGCTCAGTTTCTTTCATGTGACTCACGCGAGTCTGAATATTTACGTTTGCTGTTCCGAGTGGCAGTAAAACCCCAAAACCGTTACCTGCCCGATATCATATATCCCTGTCGAACCTTCACACTCGCTTTTTTCAATCAAGCGACTTATGGAAGAGGTGCTTCATTCGCTCTATTACCCCAATGAGACTTCAAACAGCTCAGCGGGAGGGGGGCTGCGGCCGCGGCCGTAACGGGATCTCTCGACGGGCCCCTCGGCCCATCTGGGTCCGGTTAGCCCTGCAGGAAGGCAGCTTGTTATCACGACACCAGGGGAGCGTCTCGGCCCGAGAGCTTTCAGAGCCGCCGTGCGACTGACCTTCAAATTAAAACCAACCACAAACTCACAGAGTCGCTACTCGGAACGCACAAACCGACTCGAGAAACGTATGAAATTTCCATCGCTAAATATCCACGGCTCTCGCTAGCACCTGGAGAGGTTTTACAGTAAACCCCTTCATTTCCCCCGGAGAACACCGCATTCCACATGTATACTTTAGTTATTTTCATTCTGCGTGCATGTCCGACGGGTCGGCGATCTGTCAGGCTTAAGCACACACAGCCGGTCAAGATGAAGGTGCTTTCACAGAACGGCTAACGGTGATGATTAAGGGCTTGCGGTGAAATGGAGAGTATTATGTTTTTTTTTTTTTGAGCCAGCCCGGCTTTTAGCGCCACATGTGCCGAGCGAGTCTTATGAATCTGACAGGGCGAGCCCCGTTACTGCCAGAACCAGACCGGCACGTCTGTCACACTAACTCACCCTCCGACGGCACAGAGTCGATTAAAGAACGTTAAACTCTCAGCACCACCTGACAGCCACACATCTTTCATTCATAACGATCTAACGCTTCATGTTCTAGGTTCTTCTTTCGCGAGCGATGTTTGAGTGAAAGGCAGGTATTTATGAGTCCTCGGAGGACATGCGACCCAAAGGGTCATTCTAAACAAAAGTGAACCGGGGAAATAAACCCATTCCCTTACGCGAGGCCATTAGCAAAGCATACATCATCACTTCATTGAGCCATTTTGCCGTTTACGATTTCGGGATTCTGGGCGGCACCTTTTCAAGATTCAATTGTAAGACCTGAGGTACTTCATTGACCTGTCTCGGGATTTTAAAATGTATTTCAAACACCTAAAAAACACCATCAATATGAAATGTTCCTTCCTTTACTCACCAAATTTGTTCAAAACCAAAAGCCACAAGAAAAAATAAGTTTATATAAATGAAAATAACTTGCATACGCAATAAATATGCAGCAGTAGAATGCTATTCCATAATTTATTAGAGAAAACTTTCTGATTCTGAGAGATGTATATACATAGATGCCTCATTAGTTAACAAACACATTTACACCAGTGAAAGTTGATCCCATTTCCTTGTGATTTCACTGTAAATCTCGGATGTTTTGCAACCAGAATCTGCACATCGGTGTGGAATTTTTAAAAACGGATTTGTTTACTTTGAACCTTTCCAAAAAAGCAAATGCGTTGATGGGTTTGGAAAGGGTAAATGTGGCATCTTCACACATCTATGATTGCAACAATCCTCCTCCGTTTAAGAAATCCCTCACAAGAATAACCAAGGGTCCTGTTCATTAAATGGTTTTCTGCAATTGGGCAGTGCTCCCTTCAGAGTGTTCACTTCACGTGCTTTGCCCTCTGGAGTGATCATGGCCTGCACATGCTCACTTTCAAACCAAATTCACTTCAGGAATGATTTCACGGTAAAACTCTCAGTGTGGCTGTCAGGCGTGTTTATGTAGCCATGACCCAGGTAAGGCAAATGGCGTCACCTTGACCCAGAGATCACGTCGTTGGACAGCCTAATGACTGCGCCTGTGCCACGGTGACGGCAAACACACACACACACACGAACACGCACGCACGCACGCACACACGCACGCACACACAGCGCCAATGAAAGAGGCAGGGCACAAATCACAAGCATATGGTGCCCTGTTTCTCTGTGTCGGTCTTTGTTTGTCCCGCTCGTGTCGTGCTAAACGTCTGTGTGCTGTCAGTCGAGGGGACGGCAGCAGGCTGTTTGTCAGACTAAAGGCTAGTTAACATTCTTCTAGTTATACAGTGACCTTTCATGTGGTGGCAACAACAAGAGCGGATCACACAAACCAATAACCTGTCACACAGTACAGATGCTTGTGTTGTACAGTACAGTACTCCAAGACTTTCACAGAAAATACAAAGAAAAACGTTCAAGGTATTTTTCTTAGTTTCGTAGTACTTTGTGCTGCAGTAATAGTCGGGCATTACATTTAATACCCCATTTTAAATTTAAATTAGGGCTGTCAAAAGACTAATCGCAAATAATCGCATCCAGAATAAAAGTTTGTGTTTACATAATATATGTCAATGTACTCTGCATATTAATTTTTTTAAATACAAACACATACACATGTATACATATTTAGCAAATATTGCAATGTATTTATTTATATTTACCTACAATTGAAATTATATATAAATGTTTAATAATATTTTTATTTTTCATAAATATATGCATGGATGTATATGTGTTAATAAATTCAAAATTATTATGCACAGCACACAAATATATATTATGTAAACACAAACTTTTATTTTGTATGCGATTAATCTTTTGACAGCCCTAATTTAAATTATCCATTAGTTTGAGATCATTTATTATCCAAATCTGTTGATTTGTTTAAATTAAAAATAGAAATTAACACAAATTTGTGACCATTTTTATTCTTGCTCTGACGGGATGTGTATAAGTAACTCTATTATATTGCTCTAGTGTATTGTATATGTATGTGTGTGTTTTAAATTGATGTTTACCTGCCAACGGACTGTGGATGGAAATTAGCCTGTGGGCTAAATTCAGTACAATGCATGATATTGAAACAATAATGTTATATTTGTACATGGTCCCTTTCAAATAAACTTAAATAAAAAAGTTTGTCGAATAAACACACCTGCCAGCTTTTTTTTGTGTGTAAAAAACCGACAGCTGTTGCCAGAAAACATCCATAAAAATACAAGAAACATGTGAACAACTTAACAATAATGTGAACCGTATTTTTATCGAAAATTACATTTTTACTTTATTTAACATTATGTTAACAGTGCACCGTAAAGTATGAAACGCCAAAGAATTGTCAGAGGTACAGATAACATTGCACGATGAAACCGCTCCTCGTCACGCAGACGCACGAAACACGCAGCGTTCAACGACGGCTCATTTAACCCCGTGTGGAAACAGCAGCGACCAATTACCACTGCCATTTTTCTCAAGGCCGTGACTCACGCCATGGCGTGGCACGCTCGCGTCCGGCTCCTTCTGCAGCACACGTGCGCTCGCAGTCCTCGAGAAACTCACGCATGTGCAGCTTTGATTATATTGGGGGGGGGTTTAGCCCGTGTTTATTAACTTGTTAATGACTTCATTGTGTTTCCTTCTGGATACGAGGTCATGTGCCGCGTTTGCCTTGAAGGTGCCGACGCACGGACAGCTGAGGGCTAATTGTTACTGTGCTTTTCAAAACCTGTTACTGGAATTGAGAAACGAAAAAGGATGAAGAAGTTAAACTGTGTGCGTGTGGGGGGGCATGGGGAGGGTTCGAGGTCTATAAAAACCCCGTTGACTAATTACACCACACCACTGTTAACAAGCGCTTTCCCTCAGGATAGACATTGCAGGTCAATAAAAAGACATTTAAAAAAGCCAATCAGAAACAGACATAAAAATGCAACACAGGCCTGTTTTTGAGGACGGGCATTACGGTGACGCGGATAAGAGTCACGTGACGCAAACACAACACGCACCCAGATAAACACAACCAGGCCAACGAGTCGAATACACGCTAATGGCAAATCTACAATCACTTCCATTTACTTCCGAGTTTGCAGACGGACTTCAAATAGTGTTATTGTTCACGCATCTTTAAGAGGACGGATACGCCGCGAGCGCATGCTCGGTTCTGCCTCTGAAAGCAGCTGATCTACTTTTATCCAAAGTCACTTACAGTACATTGTACAACCTGAGGTTAAACGTCTCGCTCAAGGCAAGGGCATAACCCACAAAAGGGCGTAGCACAATCGTTTCACACATCACTGATGTGAAAACAGTTGAGAAACAGTACATATGCTATCCCTAAAAAGTGTTTGAGTCGTCATATACAGTGCTGCTATCAGATCATAATACCATGATGCTCAAATGTACGCATCACGTTGTTTAGATGGTTCGCCAGGCCTCATCCGCACCACCATCTAACATTCCATATGTCAATAAAAAGGCTCTTAAAAATCAAAGGAATGGCAGAAAGAGAAAGTTTAATGAAGGCAGTTGGTCATGACAGAGAGGTAATGTTCTGTCAGGCACAATTTCGCATCACAACAAACTGTTGTGTGTGTGGCCCACAGCACAGAGATCCTGGTCTGGACAACACATTTGACTTTTTCCATTGTTTCATGAGAAACAAACAACAATTACACAGCAACCCGGCGACAACTTTCCACATTTATCACTGCAACGAGACAAACAGCATCAGTCCCACATCGACCGTTGGGCAATATCTGATGAAATATGTGAATTCACATCACCTATGTGAATTATTCAAGTATCATTGCCAAAAGTTCACAAACACATTTGCGATTCTCTGAATATAACCTACTCCTAATGTTAATGCATCTTTTCGTAGAAATTATTTGGGAGATTTTAGAGAAATTTATCAAATCCACTGAGATGCACAGACAGGATTTTTATGGCCGATACCGATTTTAACAAACTATCGTCCGATACCGATAATGATCAATTACATATTACTTTACAAAACTAGCTAGTTTTTCCTGCATTCAATTAATTTTAAAGAACATGAATTGGATCCATTTAACATTTTAAGAGAGGCACAATTTAATAGCAAAATTAAATTAAATTAATATATAAAAAGACAACATGACAATCTTCCATGGTGATTTTTGCTATCCAATATTTATTTTATTAACAACATGACTTCATACTTGACTTAACATTTCTTTAATAAGCTTAAAGTCTGTGCTTTTGCTATTCAATTATTTTGCTCGGAGAGAAACGTTGGATTATACACATGCAACACATAACCTCCATGCCCTTTTTTAAAAATCCAATTTATTTATCCAATATCGGCCGATTAATATTGGTGGCCGATACATCGGTGCATCCCTACTAAGAAGTATTTGAAACACAAAGTCATCACTTACCTCTAATGGCGAGTCACACAGGAACCTCTTAAACTGTGAGGGGAAGAAGAAGAAAGACAGAAACCGCTGTAAATACACATATAACATATGACACATTAAAACACATGATCCGAGTCAGTGGGCTGTCTCGGGTGTATAATCGAGCACATTCGACATGGCCTTCTGTATAATTTTATTCAAATACATCTCTAATGGTTTCCAATTATATGCACATTTTACACCAACAAATCCTCTACGACCTAGTGCACGCTATAAGACCCGGCACACATTTAAATACCAGTCTTTTCCGAAAAGATAAAGAACAGCTCTGGTCCAGTTACAAGCCTTTCCCAAGATCACTGTTGCTGCGTCCCAATTCGCCTACGTATACTATGCACTAAAACTATGTAGTGTTTTTGTTATGGAAAAGTATATACATTTTAGCAGAACAATATTCACGCACTGGGACATAGTAACAGGTAACGCAAGTGGTCGTTGTTGCCTAGACCAATGGTTCTCAAATGGGGGTACGTGAGAGAAACTGACATTTAGGAATAAATAATGAAAATAAATAAATTATGATAATAGTATTTTTATATGAAATTAGGAGTACACAAAGATGCATAAATAATAAATTAATAAATTTAGATATAATAACTGTTTGACTCTCATTTCACTGAATTTTAAGGTAAAATGTTGTTGTCTGGTCAAGGGGTACTTGGCTTGAAAAAATCATAAAAAGAGGTACTTAAGCCAAAAAAGTTTGAGAACCACTGGCCTAGACAACACTGTGGCCATAAACTGTCACAAAAAAAAAATCTGTCCGTTTAAGTATTTATTCATTCATTGTTTCATATGTAATGTTAACGCTATAGTTATATTTATCAATTTAGTAACGCATCCGTTATTAAATTTTAATAATGCAGTGGAGCGTCACTAAACTCCGCCTACTCGCAGTGGGTTGTGGGTAATATTAGCCGTTAAGAGCGTGCATCATTCTGCACTTCGAATTTCTAATGGAAGTAGTAGATACTACGATTTGGGACGTACTAATTTGAATTCTAATACTATTTAGGACGGATAGTATGCGAATTGGGACGCAGCAAGTGATTCACTTCAGCTCAAAGATTTAAATAAATAGTTTTGCAAAGTCACAATTCTGCTTTCAATCTGCTTCAAATTTGAGCGAGACACAGAGAGAGAGAGAGATGATGATGTCTTTCAAACGAAATGACGAATCTTCCACGCTTACTTACATGAATGAATAACGAATGTTGAAATAGAGTAGATGCCTTCAGATGTTCACTACAACATCGACCAGAACACAGCTTTAATTTGCATTTGGCTCCACGTAACAAGCTCGCACAAACGCACCTTTCACGCCCTCCATCTTGAACATGCACACACATGCGCACACAGCCAGTCAGGATGTAATCTGACAACATCAGACTCCTGTGAATTAAAATGCTGCAAAACACCAGTGAGCAGCTTCACTTTCTGGGTTTGGAGAGAATTAGTCAGACGGTTACAAGCTCCACATGTTGGTTTCCGCATCTGTGCTGGTTTAACAGAACTAACAACACATTGAAGAGTTTTCATGACGTTTGGTTTCATTAACATCTGCGTTGTTTTGCTGAAGAGGACGAACATCGAGCTGCATCGCTAAACAATGTTTCCAGAATCTACAGCGTCATGACAAATGAAACCGCGGTCTGAATTAAATATCACTAAATGAATACACACACCACGATGCACGCAACCACAAAACATATCTGGAACCAAGAAACGTTTCTCTACAAATAAGCTTTTCACTTGAGGCATGAATTCGAAAGCGTTTATAACTCAAAAGACATGATTTGTTTATCTCTCCGAGCGGTTGTGTAAGAGAAGCCCATTGTTCGACCGAGCGGAGTGGAGAAGATGGGACATGGGAGAGGGGTGTGGTGTGTAGCTCTGGGGATTAAACCTGGCATGAGCTTTCTCTAGGGCTGCCAGGCCCTCAACAGAGCTGCCCGTGGGTAACCGCTAACACACTCATACATATTCCCATTAGACCTCTTCCTGATCTCCTGGAGCCTGGCAGCAGAGACCCTGTTTGACTACCGACTCCAAACGGACAGGATCAGCGGACACACATTTACATTTAGACATTTCGCAAACGAGGAATATTAAACAAAAAGAATCTGTAACATGAGGAGTGCAACAAAACTCCAAACTGCTCTGAGGCTAGCTGAAGTAGACACGGGACTATTTTGGTAAACTGCAAAATAATAGAAAAAGAAAATGGGACCAACGTTTCAAAATATTGACTTTTCCTCACATATATATATATATACTGAAAGCTATTGATGCTGTTCAGCTACTTTAAGTCTAAAAACGCACATACGTCCATCTTTAAAGTTTTTTAAGCAATGTATAGTACAATGCAATGAAGTCGCTTTGGATAAATGCGCCTGCCAAATGCATCCATGTAAATGTAATGTAATGTAAAGCGGAGGTAACATGCTATTTCATGAATTCTGACCTCTTTACACTGTTGAATGTGCTGTTTTTTCAAGCTTAACATGGTCAACTTGTCATAAAATTCTCTCCCAGGGTTCTGAAAGTTTTTTCCGAACATGGATTCACGTTTCGTAACGAGGCTTCTTAGTCCCTTATTGGACAATTCTCAGGGAAAAGTATGCAATAAAAATAGGCTGGACACGAACCACACGAGGTAAGTGAAACTAAATCATATGTTTGTGTTTTGTTGGCAATACTGTAAGTGTGTACGTGCATAATGTAAACAACACAAACTTATGCTGAATCAATGCGACGATACGTACAATGAAGTACTACTTTATAGGTACTCAAGATTTATATGAGATCGGCAGAAACTGCATGTGTTACCGCCTCTTTAACATTCTTTTCATTTAAAGTAAATATTCCTATACATTTCAATACATTTCAATCAATATGCTCAACATGCCCTGAAGACAAAGATCAGCGCAATAAATTCAAATAAGGCAACATATCAATCATTTTAAATCTCATTGGTTCTTGCGCAAGAACAGATGAGATTCTGCATTATCGACGTACTGTATACAACCGAGATGACAAGAGAAGAAATTTAATTGAAAAGAAAATCTCTGTGTCCTAACTCCTGTGGTCCTTCATGTCTTCAAAATGACATTTCAAAAAGGCCTTCTGTAAAAGCAAATGGAGGTGAACTTTGACCAGAGCGGGAAGTGCGATGGTTCAGCTGGGATTTAGTGCTCGGCTCATTTGAAATTAGGCAGAACGTAGCGAACGTTAGGGAATTGGTCCTTGAACGCCCATTAAATCTACCGTTCAGATCAACCTACATCTGTCTGAGAGCTAATAAGATGATACGGCTCTTTATCTACGTTACTTTACCGTACATATTGAATCAATCTGACACGTTACGCATCATTTAACATCGCAAAGGCATACTCTGTACTTTATATTATACCGTCTAATATTAAATATCAATGTAAAATGTATTTTTTGGTCAATTTTTTGTGAAACAGAAGCAACTTGTCCCAGTAAACACCTTATCCAAAATTAGTCTACATTAAAAAGAGTAAATACAGTATCATTAAACAGTTTATTTAGTTGAAAATCAATTCCACTATACGAGTCCAATAGAGAATTATTCTCAATTACCTCCATCTGTCTGTATGCAACAAAACAATGATTTATTTATTTATTACCACGCTAATGTTAGACAATAGAAGAGAATAAACAAATGTCAAATGCCAAATCATCAGATTCTGTTTAAAGTAAATATTAGTGTAAACTCAAACATGCAAACAAAGTGTACGTTACATTGGGAAAACCAGTATCCGGCAGGGGTTGATTTGGGATTTGTTTGTGTCCGGGCTCTGTGAGGAATTTGGAGCGGTGCATATACCAAGCTTATAATCTTACTATTTGACAAACTGTAAAATATCATTTGAGAGATCCGTCTGCTATGAACAATAAAGTTCTGATTAAAATCATTCTACTGTAGATGCCAGAAGTGTACAAAGCTCCATAACCTTTCTGTACAGGCATGTGCCCTTCCCTTCTGTCAACATCAAATATCTTCATTTATTAACGTCCACAGAATTGCATGTATGTCCTGTGTACTTCCATTACTTTCTGTCGAAACTTCATACAACATTAACAATTAACAAATGAGTTAATTGTTAACAATGAGAAGCAGCGACGCACGTCATGTCTACAACTCGCAAAAAGGCCCTTCGGGAAGGGGACACCAAACAAAACAGCACTCCAAATAAAGAGAAAATTACGTTGTTTTTATTGCTCCTTTTGCCAAATGAGTTTTAAAATGACCGATTAAGAGATACAATTGCAGTTTTCCCTCTACAGCTTACACATCAAGCACTTCGAAGGGAGTAGGGCACAGGGATGATCACTTCAGAATGGAACGCAGGGAATGGCGCGTGTGTGGTTAGTGTGCGACTGCGAGTTGGGTTGTTATGTTACATATAGATCTGTTTTTGAGCGATTATCAGTGTATACACTGACAAAAAGGTAAATCGTTACTTGAACGACGGAATGCTGCTCCATAACACCAGAAGAGCAAGGTCGTCAGTTTATGGGCTTCGCCCCCGGCCCAGTTTAACCCCCTGTAACCGATATACATCCAGCATAACACCGAAGTAACTCCATTTCAAAATGTTCTCATTGTTGGCGTAAAGAAGCCTTTAGATGGATGAAGGTCTAATTCGGTGGCACTAGGGATACTTTATATGAGATGGCGAAACAGTGACCAGTCGGGAAGAGGAAGTAAGGGAGAAAAAACAGCCCCCGTCTCACACATGGAATGTTTGTCTTTGCTGTAATGCTCGAAAAGACCAGGCTAACGCAAACACACGCACACCTTCTGCACTATAAATAAAGACCTGTTATGGCACCAGGAAAGAATCTTGGAGACAGGAGACAGCAGCTTTTTATTATTTATTAATTCCCTTCCTTTACGAGCTGGAGGATTTATTTATTTGCTGTTGGCAGAGCCGGGTCCGTTTCCAGGCCTGAGGGGGACAAAAGCTTCTCTCAGGTGACTTACAATGTCAAGTAGGTCCACATCCCGCTCACGACCAGACCACACTTTACATACTTAACACAGTAAAAACCACAGTACTCGAGAGGGTCATATAGCTAAACGCTAGCTAGAAACATATGCCGAGCAGTCTTCACTACACTATTACTCCACGAATACTTCATAGTTACATTTATGCATTTTGCTGATGCTATTATCCAAAGCGACTTACATCGCATTATACTAATCCTTTGTTTCAGAGTATGTGCAATCCCTGGGATCCAACCCATGACCTCGGCGTTGCTAGCGCCACACTCTTACCACTGAGCAACAAAGAAATACGTAAACTAACTGAACTCTTAACCTTAAAAAAAAGATGGAGAAATTGTGTATATAACTGTATACACGTACATCTAAAATGCAACAAACTTCGTTTTGAATTAGTGATATTTTTATTACTGTTTTAAACAAAACACAAATACATCATGTGAACTTCTTAAATGCACTTTCAAGCTCGTTTGATTCTCACCCTTTAGTAAAGTCCCACAAATGCTAACAACGCTTCTGATCACCAGGCACTTGGTGTTTTTTGAAGCAGAATCGTATTAAAAAAAATCCCAAATTGGGCTCTGCCTCTTCCTACCTACTACCTTCGCCATCTCTGCCAGCGCCATTGCTTCGCTGCTGGGCCGGTCAGAAGTTAATAGTTCGTCTGCCACCTACGGGTCATTAATAATCCAGCGATATCTGCTTATAACACGAGTCACTCCGTGTTTAACTGCCGATTCAACACAATTTAAAATACGAAAACTTAAGTTTTGTATTACTACATTTTATTTATTTTTCGTTCGTTTTGTAGGTGCACATTTTAGTTACAGTATAGTTTTAATTTTTTTTTACTTTCGTTTTTATTTTATTTCATTTCAGTTAACGAAAATGTTTTTTCACTAACAGTTTCAGTTTTCATGAGTTTTCGTTTACGATAATAACCCTGGTTCACACAACACATGTAAATATAACGTCAAATAAAACTTAACAAGAGCATACGCCTGTCGTTCATTCGTGCTGTGAACGGATTTGAAAATGATCCAGCGTTGTCTCGATTAATCCACAGATAAATTACGTTTCATGAACTCCTCCGCGGTTAGTTTCGTTTTAAACGTCTCGTATATCAAATCGTTCGTCCTCGGCTCAAGAAATCCGCCAAACAAACAGCAACTCGTAGTAATGCGCTCACGTTGTGTTTAAACTTGACACGAGTGACCCGCGCAGTTGACTAACACACACAGTCTGCACTGGTGGCGGGCTTGCGTTATACTCGTCTTTCCACATGAAATTACAACTAGAAGAAATTCCAAATTTGCAGGTCGCATATGCGCGAGTACTTGTAAAAAATGCTCTCGCTGTCTCGAAAACTGGTCGCGAAAGGCGAACCCTCTGAATTAAAATCAAACCACTATTTGACTATCCATTACCCTTCTCTTTCATGGCAGCGCTGACTTTCGTCATAACAATAATTTTTTAATCACTATGAATCTCCTCCAGACAGAGTTTTAAAAATTCTGAGAGGATTTTCTGCAAAGTACACAGACTGCATACGTTTCTTCTTTCAGTATAATTGAGTTCTGGCAGTTTTTCACAGAACAGAGCAGGGTGTGTGCACACGGCCCAGCCCTGTCTAAGACTGAAATAACATCAAGTCAAAGAGTTTCTCTCCACAGATCCACCCAGTCTTAATTCACTCTCTCTCTCAAACACACAGGTGAACTACTGGCCAATCCAGACAATGCCTTCATACCTGCGAAACGCTCCAAACAGCTTAGCAAGCGCTATGTAATTATTACAGCGGCTTTTTATCCTGTAATATCAGGAGACAGTTACAGACACAAATGAAGACAGATGCACGAAACTATGAGCTAAACGTTTAGAGTGATTTAAGCGCTGATGGACCAGCTGTATGATTTACTTCAGTAATGCCACACGTGTCTGCCGCTCGACGGTTTACTAAACCCATCAACAAGGTCATTGATGACGCCAGCTAACCTTCGTACACATCATGGTGACAGATTCAGTTGAACCTTTGTGACTTCGACTTCGCCCTAATGTGCAAACCAAAATCTCCTGTTTAAAACACGTATTTGTCAGCGCCAATAGCCGGGTGGGCTGCGTGTCGACATATTGCGTAATGGTGCTTTGGGCGACCCAAGTTCGAGTCCCAGCTTGTGGTATTTTCCAAAGTCCTGTTGCCCTGTCGCTCTCTGTCTACCGGTATGATTTTCTTTGGCCTCGCAACTGTTCTATCCAACAAAAAGCAATAAACGCCAAACAAAAATAAAAAAGAAACAGGTATGGTGTTACTATTTCTCATTTAAATATCATAAAAACAATACTAACATGCAATAAAACTGACCAGAAATTTGCATCAAATGTTATTTTTATCAAGGAATTTTGTAGAAACGCAACTGATACAAATTACTAACAACTTATAACAAACTGAAGCAATGATACTGGTAAGACCCATACTATATCCATAAACTTTATTGTCATGTTTTCTGTTACTCCTGTGGGAGAGTTGCATCTGACAAACTTCTGAAAAAAACAGCTAAATCCTGTGCTTGTTTAATACTTTATTTTAGGAATTTGTTCAAATCATTAAAGGGGTCATACGGCGCTAATTTTTCTGTGTCTTTGGTGTGTTATAAGTTGCACATGCATGTATTAGACACACGAAATTGCAAACATGAAAGTGTGGAACAAAAGATGCGTTCTATCTAAAAGCGAACGCTCACCCAGACCTGCCTGAAACGCCTCGTGTAACCACACCCCCACAAATCTACGTCAGTTGGTGGTCTGATTTGACCAAAAGTAAGGTGGGCGCTCCTGTCAGTACAATTGAAGAGGAACCTCATGTTCCAAATATGGTCAGAGGCGTTACATCTCCGTCACACGCTTGCAATATTTGACCAATCACTACGCACTGGTTTACTGGCCAATCATAGCACACCTCGCTTTTCAGAGCCATGAGCTTTGTAAAAAATCTGCGCATTTCAGAGAGGCGGAGCAAAGAGGAGATACAAACATGCTCGGTATGTGGAAAATACAGCGTTTTTGAAACTTAAATCCTTTATACACATTACATCACATCTAAAACAAACAATAATATTCATTTTAGCCGTGTCACATGACCCCTTTAACTACTTTAAGGTGAAATATATCCATATTCTGGGTCACTTTAACCCAACTGTTGGGTTTGTCCATATTTGACCCAATGATGGGATATTCAGGTATAATAAATAGTGGACGTTTCATAAAGTCTGTAAGTATGTGACATGTTTCAGCCTGTACCTCACTTTCCCCGCACTCGTACGGAGAGTCGCCGTGAACTGTCGTCTGGTAGCGGGCATACAGTGCCGCCGACTGCTCAAAGGACGCCAGGAAGTCCGGGTCCTCGAAGCTGACCGGCACTAACTTCACCTTCAGAACGATGGAGGGATGATTAGAGGGATAAAAGCGAACAATTAAAGAGGACGAATGTAAGGACGTTGAAAAATAATATAGTAGAGTAACAGAAAAGAAAAGAAAAGAAAAGGGATTGTATCTAAGAATGAGGTTCAAAAGGGGAGTGGTCAACAGCCCTGTGTGTATACCAAATATTTTGGGGTTAATAAAGTTTTATCATAAAGAGTAATCAAGATTTTAAAAAGTGAGTATTAAGAAATCATGAAAGCGAGAATTATACTCCCAAGCTGCCTCACAAATTTTCATCTTTAACAATAACAATTCAAAGCAAATTTTTGGAATAAAATGCACGAAAAAAAAAAAAAAAGTGAACACAGAACATCAATGCTATGCATCCAAGCTATTTAAAGTTTTAAAATAACCTTTTGTTAATCTTGTTAAGTAAGACAGGTGGGGAGTGTGATGCTAGTGAGGATGAAGAACACTACACGAAGGGAAACGTAGGGACTGAAGGTGAGGCTAGTGCACTAGGGTTGTGAAACTCGCTAAATGTTAAAATTCACATCCTTAACACTGACACGCACTGGTTTAATCGAGCACTGGTCCTACAACAGAATTAAAACCACTGAGCTCGTCCTATTTTATTAATGTCACTTCAGAGAAGCCTTTACACTTGGTGGATGTTTGTAAGCAGCTATTTCAGTCATCAAAGACCTATCAACTTGAATGGAGGAAGACAAAGATCCACACGTACAATCACACCAAAACCACATATTTTCCACCAACAAATTGAACTGACAAGTCAGGTGGGATCAGTAAATTCTGGGGGGTCGGTTCGACAGCAACTTGAATTTTTGCTAAAAAAAAACCTTTTTTTAATAAGCCGTAGGTAAAGGCACGGGGGGAAGCAAAAGTTGTTGGTGGCATTTGGGCTTCTATGACCCCATGTAGACAGAGTGAGTACGGGGGGGGGGGAAAATGGGCCTTCAAACTTAGTATGGGGGAACCCCAGTTAGTAGGAAATGGAGGTATCACAGGTTGGCATAGTGCTTGGTGGGGGGCCCATGTGGGGAATGGAGGCTACTCTTTAAAACACGTAATTAATTTTGGTATTTTACTGGGGACATATACGCATGTGCAGAACACATTAATTGGAGAAAAGGTCCAGGAAGACTTATTGCATTGCAGGATACTGACTGGGAAGGATACATGGTGTGTTTCACCACAAAATAATGTGAAATCCCACAGGAGAAGGATAAGAGAAAGAGAACCACTATGACACCAAGAATGACGGAGTTGTTGTTGGCCCGGGGTCCACGGCTCTTTACCACTGAGCGGTGGGAATCAACAGTGCCGGAGCTAAACTCCATACCGGAAAGGGTAATACTTTGAACTTACAGAAGCGCGGAAAAATCTGGATGCAACATCGAAGATTAAAAAATACTTATCGATAAAGACGAAAAGCAAAATACGCTCCAAAAAAAACGTACAACACAAAGTGAGTGCGCACGCAACCTGAAAACAAACCTCAGGTCATTATCAGAACAAAGCAAAAAAAACCATTGAAAGCCAACATTAATGGGCCAATCATAAATAAACTTGCTGGGGTTGAGCGAAGCGGGCCCCTTACATCCATGTCGAGACTTTTCGTCTCAGTTCCAATGTGGACACTTTCATGTTTTTTTCCCCAAAATCCGCATGTAAAATTACGTTATGTCGGTGCGGTGGAGCCGCGGAGAAGCTAAAGAGAAGGGGGGAAAACGGAAGGGGAAGGACTAGACCTGGTCGCAAGCGATACGCCTAGAAAAGTGGGCCAGGTGCAGCGGAGCAGTCAAATCTTTATCTATGCGTAAGGTGAGGTGCTAGACATGGAAATAAGATGTAAGGAAATGTTTTTGCTGGTGCTTGCACTTTGTTGTGGTGACTGAGGCGAATATCGATCAAATGACCATATTCACTAGGGGAGAAAAAAGACTTTGCAGTATTGGGCTCATATTAATGATTGACAGTAGGTTAATATTAAATACAGCTTAACTACACAAATAGGAAAACATGATAAAACCAGATTTGAGAAAACACCGAATTTCTTTGTTTTTTTTGCAAATAAAACTCATCCTTGTAAAAGAGTCGTTGGGTTTGTTAGTTTGAAACGGGTATATGTGTTTATAAATGTGGATATGTGTTTATTAAAGACAAACGCAAGTTTTGTAATACAATTGTAGATAACCGGACGCACTTTGGACATTGACCGTCTCAATTCAGATTCGAGGAAGGGAGAGGGGGGAGAAAACCTTTGAAGGAAAATGGTAAGCATTATAGAGAACCCCCTGGTGTGAGAGTAAGCAGACGATTGATCTAGCCGTGGGTGGGTGTTGGTGTTGAGAACATGTCACGGCTCTGTCTTTGAACAAATAGAGACAGAAGTAGACTGGGGCTCACGGGAGTAGGCTTACAGGAGTGCCATGCTTTTAGCAGGATAGCAAAAGGGATGTTTAGCTGTGGGGTGGCTCGCGAGGGTTACGAGCAGTGCTAGATAGTGAGTTGCACTTAGCAACTAACCTTGGGGCAAAAGAAAAAGTAAAGACGAAATGTAAAGGTGACTGTGCGTTGTGGAAAGAAGTGAATTTATAAGAGAAAGAAGTGCAGGGGGACATATACAATGGGAAAGCCATACAAAACTAGGGCCTGAACTGCGTAGGGTGTTTATGTTTGGGCTTACGATAAAAGTAGGGAAGTGGTCAAACAACACTGCGGGACACACCATAACATACGATAACTTCATACTCCACAGACAGAAAAAAAAAGGAACGCGTAAAGAAACATCACCCAACAGAGGTAAAAAGAAAAACAAAACAATTCCAGAATGAGGCACGTACGAGATATTCAGGTCAACACTCCGTAGACATTAACTCCCGCAAACTATCGGGCTCTCACAAAGGCCAATCTTTTTTCTTAGCGTTTATTAGAAACAAGGGACCAAGGGGGGGGGAAACCAGGAATGGGGGAGAACAAAGAGAGGAAAAAACCCAGTCAGGGAACCCGTATTACAATCTTCCATTTCTAATGGGTTATGTACGGTTTTCCAACCTACTCTCTTTCCCATACACGCGGCTACTTCGGTGTGGGTGCCCCGCTTTTAAGAATGCTCCAAAATCAACAATGACCATAGGACGGCCACCGGTGATTCATTGACTTCTACTTTAAAGAGAACATTTTTAAATAAAAAAATAAAAATTTGGGTTGTCCAATCATGTTCATACTCAGATCCCTGAGGGCCCGTGACCTCAACATTCTTCAACTAGCTGTCGGTCTCCTGTTCCTGGGTCAAACTCTTGATAGTACCAAAAGCCGTCAATCCCAAATCTAAGCTGATGTCACCATTGGCCGAAAGACATGTAAAGGTGCTCATGACTTCGGGGGCCCGTACTACCGCCGGTACTAAGCCGGGCATGAGATCCTTCTGACCTGGCTCGTGCGGGTGGGTTTTTGCCAGCTGGTCCTTGTTAATAAAGGTGGCTATCTGCGTTAAGTTTTGTACCATTGGTAAGTAGACGCATCGAAGGTTGAGCTTTGACGCGTGGGGACAAAAAATGTGTGGGGGCGCATATCATGGAGCGCACAATACACAATCAAAAGGAGTCGTAGTCGCAATAATTCCGAAGCAGCTAGAAAAAAAAACAGGGGGCACTACAATGAAGGTACGAGGTCTCAGGGCAGCGGGTTAAAACATAAAAGGACAGAGTTCTCAAGAATTTAACGAGAAAAGTAAATCAAACAGATAGATATGAACGAGTCTAATAAAAAATAATGTTCGAAGGAAAAAAACAGAGGGTACACGTACTCATCAGGATGGACCCAAAATGGAAATCGGGTGGTCACAAGCGTCGATCCATTCGACAGTTCATGCTACAATGGGGGTCATTCTAGGAAGTAGATGTCTAGAGTTTCAAACTATATGCCAGTTGTGGGTATAATAGCAAACAGGGTGATTTTCACATGAGCATGTTCACAATCGTCAAAACCAGTCAAAATCCACACCAAATAAGAATAGTGTATAGGTGGTCGTGTTAAATGAGTCCAATTAACTAAAAAGACAATGGGGACGCAAAATAAAGGAAAAATGCCAAAAAAGAACACCGAGGGGGAGGGACAAAGCGGGGGAAGGGAGGTGACGGGAAAACAGAAACAGTAAACGTATTATCCACTATTGCATAGTAGTGTAGTATCTGCTTTTAGCTGTGGTGCTTTCGAAAAGTTAAAAAAAAAACATGCGATTTTCTAATATGAGGCTGGTCAATACGAAAATCATCCAGTACGCGATTAATCACATCCAGAATAAAAGGCACACAACTGTGTTTACATAGATATATCTGTGTACTGTGGCAACAATTAAATTTATAAGTTATAAACACAAGCAGGTGGGACATGGTACACAACCGTGTGCTAACTATTAGAAACGGGTGTTTACATTTAGGGAAAAAAGGGGAAGTCAGACTATGTGGAGTTGAGGCAAAATATAAAATTAAATACATGTACATTTGTATTAATTTTAAAATTATATTTTTTTCTTAAATAAATTAACATGTTTTTATGAATGCAAAATTGAAATGCACAGTACACAGACATACAATATTGTACCACCCAAACTTTTATTCTGGATGCGATTAATCCTGATTAATCATTTGACGGCCCTAATTTTTATACAGTAAATTAATTAAATTACAAAAATAAAATTTTTAAATAAAATAAAATAAAATAATTGTAATAAAAAGGGCAAAGGTGGGTTAATAGATGTTGGAGCTGAGTTGGTTGACGCATGGGAAAAATAAAAAATATTTTATATTCAATAAATATATTGTGTAATGTGTATAAAGGGTTGGGGGGGTGGCGATCATAAAAAAACATATGTAATAGGACTTGGTATTAAGGGATGGGAGAGCGCGAAAACAAAATGAGTAACAAACACAGTTTAGTAAAGGGGTAAAGCGGGTAGGTAAAGTGACTTGATCGTGGGGCTACTCCGGGGGGGCAAAAAAAATACACTCATGCACCATGACAATTTTATACAGATGACATCCAATAAAGTGCCCTCCGTGGGGGGGGCTATCGGGGAATCACCATAAAACAACAAAGGATCCAAAGGTGTAACGCCGGTATAATGGGCCAAAATTGGTAAATGATTACATTCAAGCTAATGCCACAAATCATGTATGGCGCCGAAGGCAAGGACCGGGCAGTTGCGTGGCTTAGTCGTACCGGGCGCTGATGGGGGCACCATTGGAAGCTGGGGACAGGAGGTGTGCGGGGGCGTGCAGTGGCTACAGAAAGGAGAAACACATGGATACAGGGTAAAAGAAAACAAAACCGGATAAAAATACCAATTAACGTGGTGTTTGGTCGTTGGGGTGAGATCACATAGGGCGAGGTTTTGCTTAAAAAAATTGGTGCAAATGTGTTGGTGTGCAGTAATAATCTAGTGGGCTGGATTCTTCAAATGTAAACAGGCCCGGGGGATTTCAAAATGGATAAAAAGATACACCGGGATCATAAATTCTTCATGTAATCCAGAGTAGAAACAAAGAAAAGCGAGTACACCTGATTTCCAAAATATATCCTCCTGTAATGGAATTGAACACCAGGGGGGGGGGGGGGGAAAAAAAAAGACCCTGGCCCGTGGATGTGTCTCAACAGTAGGGATCCTGCTCACGGTATTAGGTGGGAGAAGAGGGAAAACCGTAAAAAATAAACAAAAAAACTTTCCTCCTGAATTTTTCTACAGTGATACAGTGGAACTGGCTTTAGATATATCAACGTCATTGACCAAGCAGTCACCAAAAGGAAAGCTAAAAACAATAAAAAAAGCACCACATGAGCGCATAAACTGCCTACTGATGGGGATAAGTTTTGAAATAGGTAAATGTAAATTTCATAGACAATAACAAAAAGCATGGCACACAGATTGGGAAGACTAACAGCAAACTAAGGTCCGACGAAGTCAAGGTACAGTAACAGATTGTAAAACAGTACATGACAGTCAGATCTGAGGGTGGGGGGGGGGGTGTGGTAACACAACACATGACATAGGGGGGTCCATAGGGAGGGGGGGGTGTTGAAAAAAAAATTGGGGATTAGTTTTTATTTTAGAGTATTCCTGTAGATTTCTTCAGGGGATGTGGGTTAAAAATATTCGCAGGGGATTAATTTGGGGGTAAAAATTTTAAGAAGCAAATTTCAAAATTTAAATCGTTAAATGTGCTTTTATCATTTAAAAATAAATGTTTAACTCATTCGAAGCTTACATATCAGGGTTTGTTTATTTTTATTTCAGCTACTTTTCATTTTGCAGTTAATTTTTTTATATCCAGTTAATAATTTTAGTGCCTCAACTTAAATTTAACATTACAGTGGACAATACATTTCCAATTTGCGTTTAGTTCTTCAAATAACACAAAGACCTAATATTTTATCTGATTTAAATGTTTCAACAGTTTTAGGGGTGGTTTCCCAGACAGGGATTAGATTAAACCAGGACTAGGCCTAAGGACATTTAAGCAGTTTTTACAATCATGCATTTCAAAAAACGTTATTTTTTTGGTTTATAGACAAAACAATGGCACTGATGTGTTTTCAGATATGTCAGTGCAAGTTGTTTTCGGTTGTCAGTTCAACTCTAACATTGATTTTAGTCTTGGGTTAGTCTTCAACTCTGTGTGGGAAACCAGCCCATATTCAACAACAATAATCCTGGTTTCCACAAGGGCAGGCTGATGTCAGACAGCAAATCAAAATGTTAATCCTCCAAACAACAACATTTAATTGACCTGGGAAGATGTTTTTAATTACAGGACGTTTAGTTGGACAAGGTGCCCTTGGTTTATGAATTTCTCCAACAAAAGACGAGGGAATTTCACCTCATTTTTGACTGTGTTATTTTATTTGGCCTTTACTGAAGCTCTCATGCTAAAGCCTGGCTGAGTTAATGAAGATATGCGTGACTTTTGTTTTAGATAAACACACATCAAGTCTTTTAATCTGCTGGGTTATTCTCCTGAGATGTGGATCATTAAATAAAGTGTGTGAGAAGCAACCAAAACAAAGAGAGGGCAACGCTGTCAAAACAGCTCTGAGATTTCAGATTACTGTGGGGGAAAGAGATCCCACGAAAAGGGTCTTCAAATCTGTGTCTTTACTGCCCCCTACAGGATGTCTGAAGGATTTAAATGACCAAATCCTAAAGTAATTGCACTTAGATAGACAAGTAGAGAAAGATATTATAATGAGGTGGGACTAAGACGAAAAAATAAATGCTTTAAGACTGCCCAGATGTTCCCAAAAAATACACTTTTCTCATTGACTAACACTGAAGTCGGTATGATAAAAAAAAACTCACTGGACGTGTGTCTCTGCTCACAGTAAGTGTAAACATCTCATTAGTCTGGGTGTCTCCTTCAGGTCCTTCTCCAAGAGCTTAATGAGCTACAACACCCACCAGAGATAAAGTGAGGTCTGGAGAGGGAGCGTGCGAGATCCTCGAAACCCATCCGTTTTCATGACGTGCCGAACAGATAAGTGGTAACAAACAGACTTCAAGGACGGCGCTTTAGCAACATCAAATCGCGCCGCAACGGTTTACATTTCAGAGGAAGGGTCTGTCACGCGAAGCCTTTGCAAATGACACCGTTGAGTAAATAACTGCGCAAACTGTTTGTTGAAAGTTCAGAATGAAAAAAGGAAGCACTTTTGTGCACGAGAGGTCTTTTTAGTCCTGCAAACGCATTTGATCCGCTAACCTTGATGAGAGTGACATTGACTGCTATCCACTTAAGATAATTGAACGAGGTATTGCAGTCAATCAAATCAATTCAGTCTACAAGTTAATCGAGAGGCCAATCGGTCCTGCAGCGTCTCCGGGGACAATCATGTTCACGTCTTTCATACAGATTGCTTAGGAAGCAAAACGCTTGGCTGTTTACTCATGCTGACCTCACCCGAGCAATCGCAGCAAAAGCGAGAGGTGTTCTGAACCCGCCTCTGCATGGAATACAAAGACGGTGGCGTGTTTTTACCTCGAGCCGGTGGAGAGGGTCAGTGGGTAACTGACTCAGAAATAAAATCCTCTAGTAATTTGGGCTGCTTAGATGTGGACTTCAGCGGCACAGGAGTCACTGAGGCAGACGCTCCTTCTTGCTGCTTCTGTTGATCTTTCTGAAGTCGACGCTCTTTTCTGATGTCCTTGGCTTTTCTACACATGGGTCTGCTGGGATCGGCTCCTTTACCTGAGTTTAAGACCACAATGATAGAACATGTAAACGTTCACTGAAAAATGAAAATTAATTTATTCTCACTGATGTCGTTTCAAACCTGTATGACGTTCTTTCTTCTGCAGAACACAAAAAAAGGATATTTAGAAGAATGTTGTGAACTGAACAACCGAACCCTATTGACTTCCATTGAACGGACACAAAACCACAGAGACATTTCTTGAAATATCTTCTTTTGTGTTCTACAGAAGAAAGAGTCAAGTGAATGACATGAAGGCACAACAGAAGGACCTGCTCCTGCAAAACAAGCATCCGTTATTACAACATGGCATAAAATATAAAGCATGTTGCTCCGAATCACTGGTGTTGTTTGGTTCACAGGAAAGTTTAATCAATTGCAGGTCACATTTACTTTGCTTCTGACTGGGCGTGACGGTGTGTTTCTGCACGCAGAGATGTCAACATTCGTGTGCTGTTTGGTAACCGCAGGGGTGTGCGATCTTCACAAATGAGCCGCCTAGTTAGCGCTAGTAAACGCAGGGTCGGGGACTCCCTTTTCGATGGAAGTGATTTTCTATCATCATGACATCACCGCGGCTGTGAAACAACGCGGCCTCTGTTTGTCCGACTCCCGCTGGTTTTGCGAGAAGGCCGCTTGCGGTTTAACTGAAAGTGTGGAAATGGTTGTTCGTGTGCCCTGGAGAGGAAACTGGAGGAGGTGGTATTCTCAGATTGAGACGGGCGGTCAGGACAGGGTTCGGCCAGAGAGATTCATTGCGTCAGTTAGCCTTCGAGGGTTTGCTGCAGAAGCTCTGGCAGACGGCCATCTATTCAGCATTGAGCAAAGACTGAGACAGCGGGATTAAAGAGGGATATATGGTTAGTTAATGCTTACGTTCCCTCTCAAGTCAATGTCCTTGTGGAGTTCTTCATTATTCACTGATAATCCTTTTTCGGATCCTGCGCCCCGCTGCGAGCTGTCAGGAAGTTAAACCAATTAAAGGGATACTTCACCCAAAAACTCATTTACTCACCCTCGGATTTTTTCAAACCTGCTTACTGACATTCTTCCAAATATCTTCCTTTGTGTTCGGCAGAATAAGTACATCTATACAGGTTTGGAACAATCCGAAGGTGAGTAAATGACAGAATTTTCATTTTGGGGTGAAGTATCCCTTTAATGAAAATATAATGCTAAATAAAATACATATTAATACTTATCTAGTGTGATTAAAGTGAATTAAAAGACAATTTAAATGTGTATGCATCTAAGGGATGATTTTATTCAAAGACACTGAATATATACATTTTATATTTGACGGATGACGTATTTTTATGATATTTTTTCACATGTTTGACTATACATGACTCAACCTTTTGTTTTTAGTTATTTTTGCATTTTCTCTAGAAAAATTTAAACTTTGACCCAATAAAAAAAAAAGCATTCAAAATGTCGACGGAGAAAAAAACTGTAAAAATATAGAACTATTGACTACTTACTACTTTTTTTTTAATGAAACGAACATGTACATAAAAGCATCTTGAGTTGATGAAAGAGACTATACACAATATACTAAAATCGGCCATTTTGATAATGACAAATCGGTCTTTGTCTGGTGACGTCACACTTGTGAGAATCAAAGTGCATTATGGGTATCTTCACCATTTGATTTGTAAGGTATCAACGCCGAGATGTTCCATCTTCTTCATTAAATTTCACTTCATTTCAGAGATCAAACTTCAACATTTTTCCACGACACTGTTGTCATGTGGTTTCTACGTCAGTAGAGGCGGTAACAACGGGAATGCGGATATAACGCCATTACCAGGCGACTGCACGGCCCAGTGTCACTGTTTAGAATGGCGATTTTCTCACGATTTACAAGTAGCTGGAAACATTTGAGATATTGTAAGGACTCAGCTGAACAAAATATATAACACTAGCTTAGTGGTTCTTGGGGAGATTTTACTGCAAAATTGATACAAACTGCACCTTTAACAACATAAACAAACGTTACTGCGCATGTGCACTTTTGTGAACCCCAACATACCTTCCGTTACACATTCAAACAATAAAGTTCCTGTAGATTATTTCTAATAACAATCAAAAGAAACCGAGAAGAAGCACTTGGCTAAACTTGTCTCTCTAATATTTTGACTTTAGACTGCGATAACAAGCTCAAACGCTAGATGTCCATGTATCATACGCTTTCTTTAAATGCGACACACATTAAAACACAGATTAAAATTAACAAATAAAATTAAATATAAATAATTATATTATTAGACACTAGCCAAACACAAACCGGAAGTTAACTGGGGGTCAGGCGCGCGCAGTCAACAACGCACTTCAGTTTTGAAAGCACCGTCTTACGGGTCCGCAGAATTTAGCCCCGATAAAGAAAACAATCTACACTATTTGTGAAAATGTCTTTATACTTTGTCAATATATATCTGCCTCAGTACACTGACTGTACAATAAGTGTCTCTGGACTGATGCCAGCTCCTCCGAGCGCTCCCGGCATCCCATGTCAACAGTTTACACGCCGACATCCTGTTTGGAGCAATAAGGAAAGCGGGGCCATTTCCTGCCTGACGCTGTGCCAGCCACGACCGAGCGTCAGCCTGCCCGCCTGCCGTCAACCCACACACCCCCGGGGCAGATAGAGAGGAGAGAGAGAACACGGCTGAGCCATTCAAGCCTGTCAAGAACATGTCTGGGTCACCTCAAAAATATACACGCACAATGACAAATTTATGAAAGTAATGTCGTGTACTCAAGTATTTACTATAGTAAACCTGAAGTTATCTTACTACAGTATCCTGTAGAACGATGCTAAACTCTTAAACTGGACTAAATACTGTATACAATAATATTTACCAGAGGAAGTATCTAATAATACAGTTTACTACAGTAAACACTCAAGTATACTAGAGTATTTTTTCATGACGATTCAAAAATCATAATTTTTGTATGTAAAATATAATAACGAGGTGAGATATGATTGGTTGGACCCGACATGTTTCATAACATTGACCCTTGTACAGCACCAGAGCTGTGTTTAAAACTCGACCAACTTTAGATGTTTCACGTCGACCAACTTCAAACAGCCAGCGATAACTACGCTCAAAATCCGGCATTAACCGGATCCACATTGTTGTTTAAAGCTACAAAGAGCGTCCCAAAGCGTAAACACGAACCGGATTTCTAACACATCACGCGAACAGACTATTTACGCTCTTTTCAAATAAATCTGACTTTGCGAGGCTCGCATGAGACCTCTTTCAGCAGAGCCCGCCGCTGTTTCTGTGACTTCCTCGCACAAAGAGTCATTGAGACAATTAGCTCTTTCTTAACATTCATTCTTCTCTCTTTTCCTGTTAATACCTCCAGTTGACTTAGCAGAGGGAATGTTTCCGGCCGGGGCTGTAAATACGGAGCGGGGATGATAGAGATGTTGAATGGCTTCCCTCCAAACAAGAGTAAACACGGGGAGACAGAAGAGCCAGAGCAGATGCTGAGCCAGATTCAGGACAAAGACGGCCTGCGGTCCGTTTCTCTCCATGTCTGACCAAGCTCGGACCGGATAGGATCTGGCAACGGACTGTTTGTGATTTGTACACAAGCAGTCAGTGGCCGGTATCACGAAGCGAGGTTGTAGAGTAGGTTTAGAGACAAAACCAGACGAACGCAGAAAAGACCGAAAACTCAAACTAAACCCTAACTTATACTTAAACCGGCTTCGTGATACAAGTCATGTTATTTACTTCTTATGTTACTGTATGTGAGGTGCTCATCTTCAACCGGCACAAGCTGACCAAACGTGTATGCCTCAATCTATAACCACAGTCAGTTTGTTCTCCCATGCAAGAATGAAAATAATTTCAGCATTTATTTAATCTTATGTCTTATCAAGCCTGTATGTCTTTCTTCTGCAGAACACAAAAGTTTGGTAACCAAACAACACTGAACACCATTGACTTTCATTGAACACAAAACAACCAAGACATTTCTCAAAATATCTTCTTTAGTGTTCCACTGACGAACGAGTCACATACAGGTTTTAAACGGCACGATGGTAAAAGTTTCTAAATGTTGACTGGACTGTACCGGGGGCTGTTCTTCAGAAACAAGGAGATAAACTCTGACATATCCGCTCCTGCAGAAGATACATGCTCCCTCTCCAGCAGTTAACAGTTCATAAAAACTCCACAACTGCCTTTGCTCGGACTCGTATATACGGTTACACACCCAACAAACTCTCTAAAGTACATGAAGCTGAAAGTCAAAGGCACATTCCTTCCAACAGAGGTACAAAACACACACGCGAGGGCTGCCCCAGGGGACAGCGTCATCTAGATTTGCTGTGAGCGGGGCGGGTGAGTTAGAGCTGGCACGCTCCTTTATGAGAGGAAACGTATGGAAAGAAGAAGAGTTGGGCGTGTAGAAACACTTTTATTACCAGGACCAACTTCATTTCCCAGAACACACACACAAAACGTCAAAAAAAAACCAGGTCTCTGAAAATATCAGTCAATGTGCCGGTCATATTCTTTGTGTGACTATGAAAATCATTCCACGATGTTTGTGCCGTAGACATGAAGGATCCTTAAAAGCCCACAGATGAAGAGAAGTTTCATCGGACCGACAGAGATCTTTAACAGGTTTTTCCGTTTATAAGCTCCTGTGAAATATCAGTCATTTAACTCTGTGTGTGTCAAAGCATAACTGCAGACATAAGTCACACGTATGGACGGTCATAAAGCAAGCTGCGATAAATTTGTCACCAGGTGGTCTCCGTTTGGAAATGGAGAGCGAGAAAAAGAAAAAAGGAGGGTTTCTCCTCCTTTTGGGAGCTATTATAAAACCTTCCTGTTTCCGGAACGTTCTTATGGGGGGGTGCTCATTTCAGGGGCTGGTACATGAACTTTTAACTTGGCCATAGCTTATCAAGTCTAAAGTGAATTATCACACGTTTTGTTTTAAAGCATTTCATGACGATTATCATCCGATGACTTTTTCTATTTTAGTTTAGCAGAACTGTGGTGGAAAAGATTTCCTTGCATAGATGATGTCAACGGAAGGGGGGAAATCTGACACGCCACATTTATTTCTGGACACACGCTGCCCTCTGCTGTTCAGTTTTCCCGATGGATTTGTGATGTGGATAATCCAGCAGATTAAAATCACTTAATTTGGTCTTTATATTTTCACTTTGCTTCTCAAGTAAATATTTATAGATTTAGGAATTTAAAGATATTTGTACAATAAAACAAATCACAATACTAAGCAAGACATTTTTGGCACTTTTCCACACAGCATCTGTGAAAGCACGCAAGAAGAAACGCAATTCGTCCTTCAGTTTATTAACACAAAAAGGAAACACATTTAGCACAAAGTGTGAAGCCACAAATAGTGACCTGCATCACGCAATTCTTACATAGATACCTATGAAATCCTATTTTCACACAGACCTGGTTTGGGAGTGACATGCGAGGTTTTCTCTGGTGGGGTGGGCGCAGCATCTTCTCTGGGTGTTGAAGCAGTCGATTTGCTGTCTGTGTCAGGACTGGTGGTGATCTCCTCTACATCAGTATGGTCTATTTTCAGAAGGTCTTGAGGAGGTGGTCTTACCCCTTCTTCATGCACAGAGTCCATGGGCTCCCCTATAAAGTAAACATACAGTAAGAACAACACGACCATCATCAGAGAGACAACGCCTCTTCATCATCAACTGGGCTTTACACAAAACAATTGTAAAATAAACATCTGATCTAAAGCACAGATGCTGCACACCTGCCAAAAACGACTGGGTTTTTCCTGCAGCTATAGCCACTGTCCTCTGAAGCATAGAAGAGAGGGGCTTTAGACGGCATTTGAGTTCTTCTAAAACACCTGGGACGGCATATCAAACTAGATCAGACTGGATAAGACAGACTGAGGCTATAACTGTAGAAGACATTGACACAAAGGCTCTAGTCTGAACTTTGTTCAAATGTACAAAATGTTAAGGAGACCAAGTTTTATAAATGTATATATATGAATGAAGAGTTTGGTTCCAAAATGAGATAACTCTGTCTTTCAAATATCATGTTTTTATTGTGTTAGTTAGCTGTATATTTTTAGTTATTATGGCTTAATTCAAAACAAACCAACTGCAGTTTCATTGATAGTAATTGGATTGCACAATAAAAAAAAACAAGATTTTGAAATATCTTAATTTTACAACCAAACTCTTCATATATATATATATATATACTGTATATACATGGGTCAAAGACGAAAAAGTGTTTAAGCATAAAAACATTAAGTGTAATACTCATTTAAATTGTTGTAAAGGTTTTCAGTTTAATTTAATAGCATTTTTTTTGTGAGCAAAAAATGAATATAATACATTATTCCCTGATTTACAGAAGACGCCCACTAAAATTTCATTCACTGTAACAATCTCGTCAGGGACATCTACAACAAAACTAAATGTATGACATATTAAAAGACTAATTACTTTCACCCCAAATGCTAATTGGTTGTAATCTTAAATTAGTTTAAATTTGCCACCATCTTTGGTTTTGCCTGTTTCTCAATAAGAATTTTTACTCATTGAAAGCACAATAAAATGTAATACGCTCCCTTATTCTTTATATATTTTAATATCTACAAATCAGAATAAGCATGTTTGAATTTGTACATATAATATTTTGTTACACTTAATGATGATGTAAGATTATTTCAACCGAATTTTGACATTTTATTCCCTAAAAATTTAGTTGAAACCATAAAGTAGACATTTGACTTACATTTAATGTGCTTTCTGTGGACATAAAATAATTATTGTATCTTTTTCTTTGATGGGGACGTCTAACGTCTTTGACCCATATATATTGAACTCTAGCCCTACTTGTAAACATAACTTTGTAGAGTACACTTATTCTTGGTTTAATAACAAAACGTTAAATGCTCTCATTTGTCAACCTTTTTGTTTGGATAAAAGTATCTGCTAAATGAATAAATGTGAATGTAAACATCCGTAGCTGTGGGTTAAGCTTCAGGTTGTCCAGTAAGAGACCATCACCTTCATTTTTCCCATCAATCTGTTCTACGGGCATCTCTCCATTGGAAAGGAACTTGTTCATTCTCTTTAAGGTCTTTTTATGAGTTTTTGTTGGATGGAAGTTCGAGGCATGGCACCTGTGAAGCAGAAAGTACAGACTATATTATTTATAAAAAAACATTAAATACTTCAATGCATTTGACTGAAAATTAAGTTGCCGTTACTGTAATATATATACAGATTTACATACAAGTTTCCTCCCGAAATATTTAATGCATATGATGTATTGTTTTAACACTTCAATCAAACCTTTAAATAAATCAAGCTGGTTTACCTGATGGTGTACTGAGGGCAGCAGGTTTTATTCATGATTGGCTTGTAAACATATTTTCCACTTCTTAAAAACAAATGAAAAAGATATGATAATAGTTAATATAGTTATAATATAGAAAAGACAAATGACTACATTTACAAATCGGTTTTACTCGAACACTTTAATGTGACATATGTCTATGTTGGTTGTTTCTTAAAGAACTGTGACACCCTTGTGTTTTGTTGCATGTCGTCTGTGAGACAGACAGCTCAGAGAGTGTGTCGTTCTCTTTAAGCTCATTACTCTGTCTCCTCTATATATATCAATGTGTTTCAACCGCTATGAAAACCTGTCAGTGTGGTGAACATCTCAGGTTCAAAGCGTTTATTTTAAAGCACTTCATTGTAGAGGTAAGATAAGTAAACATGAAAACACATCAGCACCTTCTCCATCCTCTGTCAATGAGATCCTGGTAGTCCTGAACCGTCATTGCGTGGGACCACATGCCTAAACAGAAAGAGAAAACTGATTCAAATGAAACTTAATACAGGAACAGACCCCTGACCCTCTGACACACTGTACTGGAAAGGAAAATTTTCCCTTGACGTCATGGAGAATTAGTGTAGACTCCCACACAAGAGCACAGACAGTATAGTACAGTTCAGTACATCTGGGCTCAAGCTTTGAGAATCGCCACATTTTTGACTGTAAGTTTTAAACACTTTTTGATCCAGTTTGAGCTACAATGCAGTGCACTCGAGAGATTTTCAGCTCATGTAGGTGCATATGTTGAGCCAATGAAGGCTAATCTCATTCTCATTGAAAAAAAGACAAACATGCAAGTGAAGACATCCGTATGAATGTATTGGACCGGAAAAATAAAAGCAGTGCAATATTTACAATATTTAAGAATGTGACGATTTTAACACTTTTTGACCGGTGCAAATCAGTGAGGACCTCAATGATAATGTCTTTAAAATGTTTATGTAGATCAATTTTGTTTCAATGCACTGTCATTTCAAAATAAAAATATAACAAAATAATCACTTTTACTCCTGAAGCTAAACTTAAAAGATTTTTTAATGGCAATAACATACATTTTAAGATTTGTTATGAATATAACCAGAATCATATATTGCCCAGATCTGATGCTCATTTTACTTGTATATAGACCAGAGTTACATAAACAAACAAACTTAATTAAGTCGGTAACACACACGATATGACGTGAGCCAAAATCCAGCAACCCCCTCCAGGCAGCAAACAATGGTGTGGGTTTGATTTTCCATGCAGCCATTATTCTAACAGATATGAGACACCTGCTGCTCGCAACAAAACACAACTCTGAATCAGAGAATATAACGCACAACAGCGAGACAAATCCACAACACACAGCATAAAGCGCCAGGCCCGGATATCATTTTTATTCTCACTTCACAATTTCCTAAATAATATTGTTGCCGATGTGACAGTCAGATGCTGATTTGCTGGACAAAACAAGGGATTAAAAAATAAGCGTAACTAACAAGTTCTCAGACGATCTCTCTTTTTCATGAAATGGCACAGAAAGATTCAGGCTGCATCCCAGCGCAGACAGTGCCATCACTAGGTTAAGCATTAGCGTGGTGTATTGCAATCTGTTTGCATAAATGTGATAAAGTGCAATTGTCAAACGCATGTGACTTTCATCTCTAGAGGATCAGAGCTCTTTTCAAATGTGTTTTGGGTCGTGTGTGAAAGCTAAACATGTATTGGTCTCGATCACATACTAATCAATTTGATCATTCCATCAATCACTAGTTAAACCTTTGAGCGCTTATGCTACAGTCAACCAACACATGGTCTTCTTGCATTTCTGCACAGCACTCAAGTAAGCTGATATGTAAGATAATATGCAAGATATTATTACAATAGTAATATTACAAGGAAATAGTCTCATCAGTTCATCATATAATGGTTCACCATGTCATAGGGTGTGGTAAACACAATCGCATCAAGACCAAAAGAAGAATAAAGATGTAGTGATCTGCTAAAAAAATAAGCGTGTTCGTTCCTCCCATCTCTCTCCCTTCAGTTCTCCAACTGGATGGTTTGGTTTACACGGCAGGATTAGATCAGAAACACGCTTCCTTCTTTCAGCCGGATCAGATTATCTCCATCACGTTCATTCATAGACAACATTAACCCCTATTTGTATCCAACTTTCCCAACTGTTACAACATCACAATCCTTGTCTACTTATGTTCCATCTTTACCACTCCTGCGGACATCATCCTGAGGATCAGATGCAACACATGCTCAAGATAATATAATGTTCTTAACATGCAAATGAAAAACCTTTCAGACAAATCCAGGGATAGACAAACATAACCAAATCTCTCCTGTTCTCTCACATCAGGAAATAACTGATACGGTATCTGCTCTGTTTTTAAAGAAACTGGTCTGGAAAACTGACTCATAAATGACAGGACACGTAAAGTTACAGTTTGACTGACAGTTCCACTGGATCCTCACCAGCAGAAAGTATGTTAAACAAAACTTGGATGAAAAGACCTTCTTGCTGTTTGTTAAGAAACATACTAACACGTTAAATAAATAAACAGAGCAAAAACAAACAACCCAAGTTGATTCTTTGTGTTGCAGCTAAACATGTTTGCTAACCACTCAGCTAGCATCCACCGCCCAAGAAAACTATGAGGTATTGCTAATAACCACTTTAAAACAAAATACTATTTAATACCACGAATTAAATATTGAATTGACATCTGTCAGATCTTGTACAGCAGTTTACGAAAGTGGACATAGTGAATGAAAGCTCGTGCACAATGAAACCTTTCAAAGCCTCTTCCACACAAGTGACTGTTCTGTCGCGTCACGTAATGTTTGACACACGCCACCGGCATTACAGTAAAGTTCACTCACCGTGCGAGAAATTACCCTTCTCGTTCTTACAGTAGCCACAGCGATAGCCATCATCTCCCCCGAAATACTCCACTATGCTGTACGATCCGCCCGCTGCCATTTCCACAGTCACTCGAGTCTGTCAGCCGCGGCCGCACTGACGATATAACGAACCCTACTAAAGTGAAGGGGGCCCTCGTTGATATTAATGACGTATGCGCAGCTCGCCGTGTAGACTGGCTGGTCAAGATGACGTCATTAGGCTGGTGCTAATATTACCCATGTTTAAAATATTCAATTAATATATAATAAAATGTAACACTATATTTAAACTATATATATATGGTTAATGTTAACGCACGTCGAAACGACATCAAAAGAAAACCTAAGCCGTAAACAGACATGAAGGACACCTTGCCCATAGTAGACTACGACAGGGAACACTCTTGACCCGGAAGCACAGGTTCACTTTGTATTTCCAAATGAGAAAAGCTTCCTACTGGGAAAAAACATTGATAATTAAAAGTCGTTGTTATGATCTCTTGATAGTTATGTGACACCACCACCTTGCAGATGAAATATATTTTACTTATATATATATAACTATATTAATTGAATGAACTGAGGAAAATGGTATTTGATTTTGTCCTCAATCAAATCCATGCACGCTAACTTACCGTATGACGCTTTGCCCCACGCGTTTCCACAGTAGCCACAGCGATGTCCACATTTCACACCTTTGAGCTCTACTATGGAGTACATTTCCTAAAAGATCGGTCTGCCTCGTGTGTATAATTTCTACCATGCAAAATATCACCTTTTAAATACTTCTAGGTGTAAAAGTCCCCCTATCGGAAAGCGCTGGCAATGGGGCCGATTATGTCGCGTCCTAAACATTAGAGTTCACGCAGGTTTAGATAAAGTGTGATTCCTACTTTTGTAAGAATCACTCGTACACCAAAATATTCATAAAATACAGAAAGCGTCGAGATTCCATTACACGACAACTCTAAAGTAAAACCACGTGAATGCCAAAGATGACCACTAGGGAGCAGTAGACGATCTCTTGGGAAAAAATATTATTATGAGATCATGTTGATTGATCAGTTTGAAACACTGTTTTAACGCAAGTTAATCATGTTGACATTTCCAAAACGATTCTGAGTAAAATACTTATATATCACGTGTATATATCATTTGACAAATCAATTAAACACATTTATTCTCGATTTAATACTTTAAATCGATATTTGGGTCCATATTTCAACAGATCTCTGAGCTGTGTGAAGTTCACCACTCCTTCTAACGCTCCACTATCATTCCGGTCCCCCCAAAAATCCAGAATCACTGGAGTTAATGACTACAGACCTGTCGCTCTGTGGTATGAAGCCGTTTGAGAGACTGATCCTGGCCTACCTGAAGGACATCACTGCACCCTTGCTGGATCCTCTTGAGTTTGCCTACAGAGCAAACAGGTCTGTTGTTGATGCAGTCAACGTGGAGCTGCACTGTGTTCTGCAACACCTTGATAGACCTGAGAATTACGCAAGGATCTTATTTGTGGACTTCAGTTCGACCTTTAATACCATCATGCCTGACATTCTCCTAGACAAACTGACCCAGTTCTCCGTGCCCACCCCAATCTGTCAATGGATCACTAACTTCCTAACAGACAGGCAGCAGCTAGTGAAGAATGGGTAAACTCACATCCGTGGTCTCCCCAGTGCTCTTCTCCCTGTATACAAACGAGTGCACTGCAAAAGACTCCTGTGTCAAGCTCCTGAAATTGCAGATGACACCACCATCATCGGCCTCATCCACAATGGAGACGAGTCTGCTTACAGACAGGAGGTTGCAGAGCTGGCTGTCTGGTGCAATGGCAACAACCTGGAGCTCAACACACTCAAAACAGTGGAGATGATTGTGGACTTCTGGAGAACTTTTGTACATAGTGCATTTTTGTTATTATTATTAAAATGTCATTATATTCCATCTCTTTCATCTATGTTTGCACCATGTGTACACTTTCTATGTGTACACTATTCTATTTCTATAAGCTCCTGTTGCCAAGTCAAATTCTTTGTGTGTGTAAAAATAGGTAATAAAGCTCCTTCTGATTCTGATATATATATAAGGAGAGTTTGGTTCCAAAATGAGAACTCAATTGTCAAGAATTTTCTGAAAAACATGTAGTTTATTATGTTTTCATGTTTTTTAGTTATTGCTGAAATCCAAACCAACCAACTGCAGTTTGATTGATATTAATTGGAATGCACAACAAAAAACATGATTTTTGACAAATTTTAAGTTATCTCATTTTGGAACCAAACTCTTCATATATATATTTACATTTAGACATTTAGCAGACGCTTTTATCCAAAGCGACTTACAAAGAGTTTAGGAGCAATAAGCGATATGTCATACAGGAGCCATAATACATTAAATGCCAATACAAAGTTACTGGTTTCAACAAAAGCTAGACCACCACCTGTTGAGAGAAAGGGTTAGTATAATATATATATTTTTTTTTATATTATTACCCATATATATATATATATGTGTGGGTAATAATAATGAATAACAACGAACAGCCAGGAAGCATGGGCTAAAACCTGTTAAAGGTCCAAATGCGACAGAATACTTTGCTCGACTTGTCCTGTGCAAATTAAAAGCGTGCGGAACACGTCTAAAAGAAATCGAAGAGGAGTCGAATGTGGACGAAAAAACGCGAAGAAATCCGATCATGGCCGACGCCCCAGCTGGGAAACAGTTCGTGGGTTGCCTATCAACCGCAGTCACACACACCGGCCCGACCCATCACATAGCAATGCTAGGACTTGTTTAGTATCAGCCCCGGGCAAGTCACTTACTGGATCATGTACCCTTACATGGATTATTCCTGTTTCTCCCAACACTATTAAACCTTTCTGACGAACTCTAACAAAGTCTGGATCGAAATTCGTAGATTGTTATTGTGGTTTGGGACATTCCAGCAGTAGCTAGCCGAGAGCTAACGTTACTTCGGCTTTGACCACTGCGGCCAGGTGAGTTATCTTAACTTGTGCCCCCTTAACCAGCTGGTCTAAGCGCTGACACGGTTGTCTGTTGAATAGCATTTCGTGTTTTATTTTCGTGTGAGATAACTTTTGTCAGTGTTTATCGATTTAGCAGAGGTTGATGTTAAAGCACCCGCCGGAGAGGCTAACAGCAGCTCGGCTAAGTTAACAGCAGCATTAGCGGTAGCTAACTATGTAAATGTCTAAAACTTTCATCATTTTAAAATAAACAATTCACGATTTCTTAAATCGCTTTCTGGAATAAAGAAATGTTCTTGAATGATTGAATTGAGTTATATTTTGACCAAGCAAATTGTAACTGGCTAGCATGGTTCGTTTAAATGACATGACGTGTTTTGATCAGGGTTGTTTTGTTTAGCAATGATATATATTTCTTTAATCGTGTTAATGTCTGGTAAATATACCATAGTGTCTCCAGAGATTTAACGAGAGGTGATATGTGGTTTAACAAATCTCCCGATTAGTGTCAATCTGATAATCCTCAGTAGCATCATGACAGATTATGAGTGACATATTCTGACCCACAGAACAGTACTAATCCCTGTAAAGGCCAGGAACCATTTAATCGTCTAAACAACGTGTTATTATTGCTAGTAATGTAACTTTTATGTTATATTTTTATCTTTAATGTTGTTTGGAAATCTGAAGTAATATGATAAAAATCCCTGTTGTCTACCTGTGTTTCACCTGTGCCGTGAGTTTAGTGTGTTGTTAGTTTTTCTATATCAGTTACTGTATGAGGCATTAAACCTTTCAACCCCTGAAAATCCACAATCTTGCATGTTGTTTATTCTGTTTCCAGATCATTCCCTTATCTAATGACTAAGCGTGCTTTTGGAGCAGCCTTGAGTTGCTCAATGTGTTCTGCCGCAGCTCTCGTAACCTCATTTTGGCCTCCGGCACACAATATGACTACATGGAAAAACAATTTATTGATTGCATTGGCATCTTGAAAGGGCTTCTAGAAACTGGAGGCACAATTTTGGCACAATTCAAGAGCGTAGTCCAGGTTTATTCATTCTCTTTGACTCACTCAGAAGAAAGTTTACTCTTAAGGGTAGGCTGAATTTGATCAAATGGCAAACCAGTCACATCTAAAATAAATATATCGGGTTTGTGCATGGAAACCCGGTCCTGTTCCATCATCCGTTTCATTATTGAAACACCATATTGTGTCCTTTCAGTATGCAAGATTTGCATGTAGTGTTCTCCATGCTTTCATTCTCTTCTGTCCTGCTCAACCTATATGTGTTTAGCAATGACCGATGCTGATACCGATATCTCGTGAACGGGGCAAGGTGTTGTACATGACATTTATATCACAGTCTTGAATATGTTGCTACATCCTTAACATAATGCACACAGTCATAGTCACTTATAGCCATCTGCTGTCAATTGTCATGTGCAAAAGTTTTTTAGTCATTTACACCGATTATACTGGTTTCACTGGCCTTTGGCATGCTGGTATTAGATTGCAGAAACGTGAGCCATTGCCGACAATTACATAGAGACACATAATGTAAGGCACGCATTTATTATATATACAGTATGTATGTAAATGGGTAGTTCTGTTGGCCATGAAGCAGAGGTTATGTGCGTTGCCATCTAGATGGAGATGCTGATATTCAGTAGCAGACAGTTACAGTACAGTAAGAGTAAAGAATGAATCATATTGAAGTAGTTAATGGTAGTTAATTCTCCATTGAAGGTTTCTGATAATGTTTATGAAGCAGATGCTAGCACTTTGACATTGGAAATGGTGTTCTAATATATTTAGAGCTGTGCTATAACATGTTGAAATTGTGCCAGTATTACTTCCCTCTTGTCATTTGGCTAATGATTGACAGTTTTGTTTATCCTTGAGGCCAACAACCCTTCTATGGAGCTGATAATCAGTGCTGCACATTCTTGTCATGAAGAATGTGTTTTTTCTTTTGTTTTGCCTGGCGTTCTTATGAAAGCCAAACTTTGAGATGGATTATAACGTTGATTTATTTGTAAGCATCACTAAAGAATATTTATCCATTCACCTGATATAGCTCACCTCATTAAAGGGATAGTCTACCTTTTATCATGTGCTCAGTCTCACCCTTATGGCAGTCCTCACCTGCTGCATAACTTTCTTTCTTAAGAATACAAACGATATTTTGAAGAACGTTTGTAGCCACATTGGTTGCCCACTTTGTATTTGGGGTGACCCCGAATAGTCGAAGATTCGATGCTTGGATAGCAGGAGCCTGATTCGACTCAGTCGTATATATGGGCAGTGGCGTAGCAGATGGGCATGCACTGCGACGCCAAACATAATATTTCTGATTTAAAGAAATGGGACATTTTTAGTGTTGGGCACCGAAACCTCAGCGCATATGAGCGTGAGGTCTGGCTATGACCCAGCGCAGGATCGCATCTCTACGGGTCTTCTGTGCTGTGAGACTGGTAAAGAGAAGCTGGATGTTCCGCAAGCAGCCGCAGATGACTCGCAAAATAATGTGTACACCGTTTCCAAACATTTGTCACTTACTGAATGTTTGGCCATTTAAATATGAATTAACCATTTGTCTGTAAATGCACGTAGGACGTTACTTGGACTGAACTTTGCGCTGCATAATACAAAAACTAGTAAAGTAATATAACCAAAATCACCGCATGTAGCAAGCACGGCGATGGCGCAGACTCTCAGAACTTGTCATTCTCTGCACTGAAAGCAAGCATGCGTGTCAGGAGGACGGAGAAAGAGTGCGCAGGAAAAAGGTGAAAGGGACGTTTTGACTGTTTAAATGGTAAGATGCTTTATTGTATTCATCCCTTACATGAGGTAAATAAAATAACTTTATTTGTAGTTCATTGGTAATGAACGTCCTGTATTCCCGTTTGTAAGAAGTAACTCATTATTATCGAATAGTTTTAAAAATAGTTTTGAGGCGAGATCTGGTCTAGTAAGTGGCACAGCTTGTGTTTTAGATCTACAGTGTCAATCCCGTTCTACATCATGTGATGCATGGCCACATCTATTGAAATTGAAATTTATAAACTGCATAAGAACCCATGTTTCATTTAGCTAAACCCCAATATTAACAGGTTTCTGCAGGTGACCTGTGGGCTTAAAACATTGAACTTTTAAAAGATCAGAGACTGGTTTTGTAAGAGTTTTTGTTGAGTTTTGCTGACCGCAGCGTAGGGTAATGAATCTTGCACAGATGGTGTCAGAAAACCTGACTTTGCACTTAAAGATTTCCGCTCTGGATAACCATTGCGTTTTCTACGATTGTGTCATCTGCTCTGAAGTTTTCATATTAACAGATGTGCATTAACTCGATAATATAAAAGCGTGAGGTGTATCAATAATTCAATACAACAAAGTACAAACACATCAGGGGTTTCGTGTTGTCAAACTTGTTGACGTCTGAAACGTTCAGCTAAGAACTGAACAAGTGTCGGCATGTTACGGGAAGACAAAAGCTTTGCTATTTAGAATCGGTCGTCTCATTGATCTGTTGATCACATTTTCACAAGTCTCACAAGCGGGTAAAAGACCAACAGAATGTTCAGCAACAGCTTGACTTTGCGGATCTGATCACCTTGTCAGGGTTTATTTTGCTTGCGGTGAGCACCATTATCCTGATTATTACCTGACCACTTACTCCATAAACAAGTGTATATAAAATATTTTATGATGTAGATTTTATTGGACAAGAACGAGACCGCAGTGTATCGTTTGTATACTTTATACTACGTAGATGATATAAACCTGTAAAGTCCTGCTCTGAAACCAGCGAATGCCTGTAAATGACTACATCTAGGCCCAGCGTTGCCACCGAAGGTTTTCTCAACTTTCAGGGGTTTCCTGAATCTGACTGCTGGTCTTGTGTTGTCATGGCAACAGGCCTGTTGAACATGAGGAAGGCTCTCTCAGTGTTGGAGCATCTTTTCATTAGAGCTCGTACATCACAAGCCCGTAAGGTTTAAAATCGTGCGCTGTTTGTGTTCATCTCTCTGGATCAGTGTTGAGTTCAGAAGGACTGCGGCGGGGGGCATCGTCTGAACCATCTGCCACAAACCCTCTTTATTCTGATCACTCGAGATAGATGTGGCCTGCTCAGGACTGGCAGAGTTTATAAGATTAATCTGAAGTGTTAAATCAGAGTGTTAACACGTGCAGAAGTCCAGAAATTCAGTTCTTGACTTCATTTATTGACGATTTAGAAAGGCCGAAAATATCATTTGAATTCATTAACAATCGTTGTGCTGAGTTCATATGTACGGCACAGAATTCATTTGTTCACAAACGCAGCATGTGATGTGACTCACTTTCCCCTATTACCCTTATATGCCGTGTTTATTTTCCATTAAAAAAAAAGTCTGAGGTCTGCTGTCACAGTTAACATAACCTTGAATCAGACACTCCACACAGGACAGACGTGTGTGTGTGTGTGTGTGTGTAGATTTAGCAGATTCCTTGCATGTTTGTGCCGTATATTAAATGCAGATGCACATGACCAGTTGTTGCCCAAAGGCATTGTGGGTTGTTACCAGACCAGTTTTTAGGTGAATTATTCCACTTTGGTTTCACAGTTTAAACTAGTTGTTCCAAACCTGTAGACATTTCTTTGTTTGGTGGAACTCAGAGAAATACATTTGGAGGAATGCTTGTAACCAAACACTTCTTGGACTCCATTGACTACCATAGTAGGGAAAACGGTACTCAAAAGTGCCCTGTACCTGTTTGCAATCCTACATTCCTCAAAATATCTTCTTTTATGTTTAACAGAACAAAAAAAAAAAGATAATGTAATTTTTCCTGCTGTGGTAGTCAATGGGGTCCAAGAACTGTTTGGTTACAAGGGCTGGACGATATATATCGCGATACACACTAATTATACATGTCTAAATCGATTCTGTGTTATATGCACAGCTCTTCCGTCAACTATGGCCCTATGATCAGGAAGTACAGCTCGATCTAAAATCACTAGGAGATTGAGTCGTTTATCGTCTGCATTTGAAAAAGCAACACTCGTCAAACATCATCATTATAAATATTCTTTATTATCATGAAAATACTTGAAAAGGTTTGAACAACAGCGATAGAATGTGACGTCTGGCATTTCCTGGAACTGTAGCTGTGTCCCAAATGATATACTACGCACTATGCACTTAAACTATGCACTATGCACTCAACCATGTAGTGTATGGACTTTAGAAGGGTTGTATCGTCCCATATGGAATATTAAACGCTTTTATACTAACCGGAAGTATATCTGTTTCCCAGACGAGCGCCAATGACGTCAATCACACGGCACAATACGTGTGAATAAAAATAAATTTGTGCATTGTACATTTAATGTAGTTTTCGTCTGTTTTGCCCAGCATTACTTTAGTCATCGTCAGATTGAAGACTTATCCCTCTGCAGGAGAGTTTTGCTGGAGTAGCATCTGATAGCCCCGCCTCCGTTCCGCTACGTAAGCGAGACTGCGACCGTTGAGTGGGTGAAGTCCACAGTTCTACGCTTCATATTTTCGGTTCAAAAAGTGCATCATCCGGGTACTTAAAGTGCACTTCTTTTTTTAACATTTTCAATAGCTGTGTCTCGTTTCGTAAGGATGCATCCTCTAAGGATGCGGTATACGGAGGATCCTCAATTTAGAATTAAACGAGACATCCTTCGTAGGACATAGTGGCAGAAAAGGAAACAGGAAGTACCAGGTTGCTATGACAATACGTTGTACTCGCACACCTGTCAAATTAATTAAAATGATTTCTGCGTGATTTTAAGAAGTTACTCTCTACCCTAAACAATGCCAAAAGAGTTAAACAAATGTACTATTTTTTGCCTTACTGTTTTAAAACATTTAATTATTAGAACGTACTGTATATGTTCTACATATGCCTGCTAAGATTAAAAAAACGTGACACAAAAATTGCAAACGTTAACATTTAAACACCACATATTTGATTGAATATGCAGCTTCTGCCATTTATTCAAATAACAGAGTTGGCCGACGCAAATAATTGTGGGTTATCTCTACCAACAAAGGATACACCTCATGTGTCCTCCGAATTCTTATGAAAGTAGGTCGCATTAGAAGGGTGCGTACGGAGTGTCCTACCTGCTTTTATGAAGCGCGGCAGCCTCGATGACATAGTAGGCTTCAAATGAGACCTCTGGAGGGCGCAGCCTTCCAAAACGAGACACGGCTAATGTGAACGCATTATTTCTACTACAAAATGGCGTAGATTAGTGCATAAGTGCGCGATTTGGGACGCACCATAACTGTGTCCGAAACCGCCCCTTATACCCTCATTCACTATTCCCTACATTCCCTACAATCTGTATAAATATAGTCCACTTTAAAGCTCAGCAGAAAACGAGTGAGTAAATTTGGACACTCTTCACTTGACACATCTTCTGTCAAGACGCGGGAATTCATACAGCGCTAGCCTCACAGTAGATGGCTAGCAGCTAGCCACGAGTGTACATCGGTTTTACACTCGTTATTATGATGCATCATGGGATTGAATGAGTGCACTCAATAATGTCCACTATGAATTCAGACACCACTTAAAATGGATGTTCCCCCAAACAGCGCACTATATTAGGGTATAGGAGCTATTTGCTGCGTCCGAAAACGCCAACTTCCATAATATAAAGTAGGCGAAAATGAGTATGAGTAGTATGTCCGAAACTTCAGTTTGCAAAAAACAATAGGCGAGAAATACCCGGATGGTCTACTACTTCCGCTGAGATTCGTGAGTGTGGATCGGATGGACACTTCTCTATCCCATGATGCCACGGGAGCTGAGCAACGGTCAAATTTCAAAAGTAAACCAAATAAATATTGCGGAAAACTTTAAGGCGGACGTCCGTTTTAATGTAAGTGCCAATAAAATAATTTCTCGTGACTAAATTATGTTTTTATCAACGCTGAAGTGTATGATGTTGTTAATACGTCATCGGTCAGAGAGCATACGGGTCACATGACCATAACACATGGTGGACGCAGTATGTCCAAAATGTATTCATACTACACCCACTCATACTATATAGAACATAGTGTTTAAACGACCGATAGGTGGGTACTTATTTAAATTCAGTATGTACTGTCATAGTTTGCGATTTCGGACGCAGCGCTTGTGTGTGTGTAAATCGTTGTTAATCTGTGTCCCATATTTGGAGTTTCTGCGCGAGAGCGCCCTCTGGCTTTTGGATGTTATTTAACTGTAATACATTGAGGAAACTGCATAAGAATTGCAAGATATATCGTCCCAGCCCGATTCGTCCAAAAATCTTTTATTATCAGAAAAAATACATTTATACAGATTTGTAACAACTCGAAGATGAGTAAATGATGACAGAATTTGTATTCTTGGAAGAACTCTCTAAGACAATGCAGTCTGTCAGTTTTACATGTGTGGAAGAACGTGGCACAGTTGACACATTTTGCTGTCGAGAGGCCAAACTCGCTGACCTCTGTTTGTTCATTGTCAAGCCGTCCCGTGGCGGATCTCTCTGTAGGAGGACTGTAGATGTGACCAATGGGCCAGAGCACAGCGTGCGGTGTTGAAAAGAAAACGTCTCGCAAGACTCCAAATCTTTTAAAGGAGCAGTTCTCCCAAAAATGACACGTCTGTCGTCATTCGTGTTTCGTGGATGAAAAGAAGTCACACAGGTTTGGAATGACATAATTGTCAGGAATTTATAAGCTGTGAGGTGTTAATATAGATGAGTGTTTCACGGCTTTCTAAATGCTTTTCATGCTGTTATATAATGTCACACCTTACACACTATTGTCCCAGCTGAGTGCTGTGTGTGGGTGTACAGAAGCAAGACAGCTTTATGTTATTCACCGTCGGTTTGTCCCCCTCACGCATTCTCTCGTATGTTACCACCAGAACCGGTTTACCCTGTTATGCTTTCCAAAACCGTTCTCTTTAATTTCACAAGAAAGCAGTCATTGTGCACGTGTTGATTCGGTATGTAAATATGCCGGCGAATCACTTCAGGCCAATCACAAAAACAAAGTGTCCGGCAGACGCTTCTATCCAAAGCTGCTTACTGTGCATTTAAGTTGGATGTTTTACAGGCATTGACGTTTGAAATCTACACGTATGTAAGATTTGCTCTGACTGTCTAACTGTGTTCTAACAGGTGCTGTGTAAGGATGCAGGAGTGCTGAGGATGGTTTTCGCAGTGCTCACGATGGCTGCGACGGGAGGAGCGGTGACCTCCCAGCCCAATAATGGGTCCAAGGACTTTTGCTACACGGGCCGGATCACCAGTACCGTACTCAAGGGTCTGCCCTTCGGAGGAGTGCCCACTGTACTCGCTCTCGACTTCATGTGCTTCCTGGTGAGCTACACAAGATTTTCACTTGTGTATTTGTCACATGTCATTTAATTCACTGTTAGCCGGGAGTCCTGTAGAATAGACAAAGCATAGATGGCTAACATTTTTGTAAAGGCTTGTACACACCGGGATGATAATAGCGCGCGTATGGCCTCGTGACTAAACAAAGGGCGCCAATATTAGGTTGCACAACGACGCACAAAACGGCAGACGTAAAAGCATCTTATTTTTAAAGCATCTTCAATCGTTTGGGTATGAATGTCGTAAAAACGTCTCGAAAAACGCTGCAGCCGGTGTGTACAAGCCTTAACGTTCTGACTATATAATGTAGTGTTTATTGAAATTCTTAATATTAACAAAAGTTGAATTTAGGTAAATGTGTAATAATAGTCGGTATTATAATCCATATTATGGGTTTGTATTTATCTATAAGACAAATATACAATAAGGGGCAATAAAGAGTTTTGATCTATATTTGTATGAAGTTTACATTTCTGTGCCCGTCAGGTGCTGCTATGTGTGTTCTCATTGTTGAGAAAGGTGGCGTGGGATTACGGCCGTCTGGCGTTGGTTTCTGATGCTGACAGGTAAACATTAAAATTCCATACAATAACAAAAATAATATGGATTTATAAAATACCCTCTTTAGGTTTATAATACACATTCCAGGGCTCCAGACAAAAAACTCAGTTAGGGAAAAACAGGCGCCAAATGGTTTTTTTAAGAGCCACATAACATTAACTTACTTTCATGTAGGCCTTTTTCTGGCAAATGACGTGACCGGAACTTACGACCAGTGTTGGGTGTAACTAGTTACTAAGTAATTAGTTACTGTAATTTAATGACTTCTCCCTTAAAAAAGTAAAGTAAAGTAAAGGATTAGTTCACTTTTTCTGTATTTGATTAGATACTTTGGATGTAATTGAACAACATAATGTGTAATGTATACAATACTGGAATTGTCATAAACATTCAAAGTCTAACTTTAAAATGCACGCATCAATGTATCTTTCTCACATTTGTAATACTTCAGTCAGTTAATAAGAGTACTTTATGTAGTTATATATTATTTATTTGAATGAATTATGAGTCGCTCCTGTCTCTCCTTGAATCACTTAACTAATCAAGGTTGATATAGGCTAATTATACGTTTGTAAACACTCGGGATGCGCCCGCATCTTGGTTGCAGAAAAACCCGGAAGAGAAAGCCTTTATAACGACTAGAGAATGCCACGGATACGGTATACAAAATAGTTAGACTTGAGTATAGACAACCTTACCTGAAATAAAATAAACACAGATCCGGATGATTTCGTCAGTCCAGCCTGTTCGTTTAATGACTTCTTGAGCTTAAAATGGAATATTCAACGACGGTATTCCATAGGAAATAATACCATCATTTTTGCCATTCCTATTCTGACATTCAACAACACAAAAACACGTTTTTGAAGGAATTGTCTCCTCCGTTTCGCTCATTGCTGCTTTGTTTCCACTGTTTTTCTGCAATCGGTATGCGTGCGCAGCTGGCAGTAACGTAACCGTGACGTCGACTCCAAATTGGTCTATTGGATATAGAAAGTAATTAGTAATAAGTAATTAAATACTTTTTGGTGACAGTAATTTGTACAGTAATCTAATTACACTATTGAATATGTACCTAGTAACTATGAATTAATGACTTTTTCAGAATGACTTGCCCAACACTGCTTACGACACACATGTGTCATTTGCCAGAAAAACAAGCCTCAGGTTCACACGCAGGAGAGGGATAACGGAAGTTAGACATTAGCGGTAATAGCACTCTCAATATGGATATTTCTCTTCGATAAATGCGTCGATTCGCTTCAGCAGACCTTTGTTAAGACCATCGAGACGTTCTTTGATCGATGGACGCACTTTTTGGAGCTTCAATCTTGTCCCCCCATTCACTCTCATTCTACCGCTTGGAAGAAAAATGATACGTGCATTATAACTCCGAATGCATTATTCTTCAAGAAGAAAGTCATATTCAGTCAGGAGGCCTTGAGGGTGGGGAATGTTTTTTTTGTCTTGCCTCTGAAATATCCCTTTAGTGCAACTCTTCAGCGCCTCACTGTGCTAAATAACGAAACAGCGCCTCCGTTGTGGCGTCATGCAGCTCCAAATGTCAGTCTATTGAGTGTAAAATGTATATAGCGACCGTTTTAGGCGCAGTCTGGAGCCCTGCATTCATTGTGTTATTGTGAATAATTTACTGTGTATGACATGACGTTCTTGTTCTACTGACACAACTACTTTTTTGTCTAATCCGCCATAATCAACATCTCAGTATTTCACAAACGTCACCTCATGTAGTGTCGCAGCAGCGCGTTACACCTCATTCCACACGTGTCCTTTCACACATATCGCGGCCTCAGCTGGCACAGCACGCTCGCTCCAGTCACGCACTCCACGCCTGCTGCTCTCGACCCCAAACAAACCCTGGACTCTCCTGCATTGAGTAACATTCTCCGAGACTAAATATATGCAGCTGGCCACTCGATTCACGGGTCCGGATGCGGATCTCTCTCTATAGGAATGTGTGTGTTGTGAGATGTAGGCAGTAAGCAGCGTGCACTGGCGAGAGCTGTGTAATGGCTTTAGCTAATGGATTGGTTTTCAGATCAGATGCGGCTGCTTTCCCAAAAGCTCAGCCAGTGAGTCTCATTCCATTAGTAATCTGACCTCACATTTCACTCACATCCTCACAGTCACAAACTGCTTACAACGGCATGTATGCGTGTGTGCGTGTGTTGATTTGAATGAATGATTTCAGGTATTTGTCATTAAACTGTCAAAGATTCTCATCAAGCATGCATTTTCTCATTTTTAGTAGGCGGAACGATGTGTACCAGCGCCTGGAAGAGGAATAGTATGTTTTGTTTTTATGCCTCAGCTCTTTCCTCTCTGCTGTGCGATCTGTCGGCTGGATTGGGGCTGACTTCTGTGTTGTCTGGGTTTTCTGGTTACACACTTTCTACTCTTTTGGGGTTTTCCCCACAACTTTCACACTTTCTTCTTTCCCAGGGAAGCGCTTCTCAACATCGTGTTTTATCTGAGCTAATACATTCGTGACCAAGCTTTCCGTGAAACCCAGCTAATGTCATTTGTAGTGATTCACTGTTTTCCACATAAAATCATCCTGCATGATGTAAAGAACGTTCTGAGATATATAATGAATTCTTGAAATCGAACTTTGATCGTAATTAGATTTCGAGACTTCCAACTAGATTAAGGTCCCTAGCATACACCCGGCGCGAGACGCAGCGCAAGTGTTTTTGCTAGTTTCAGCCCGACGCAGTTCTCATTTTCTCGTCCTGCGCTGCGTTGTTTAAATAGCAAATGCATTGCGCTCATTTGTGCGCCCATGGGCGTGTTCGTCTAAAAAAGAGGTGTGTTCAGGTGCATTGTTGGCGCGTTGCTATTTTGAGGAACTGAAATAGACTGCGCCATAGACCAACTTAAACTTGGTCTAAAGTCAATGGCGCAATATTTTTTTGTTATTTAAAGAACGATTTAGTAGAAAATGCAGAGGGAAGCGCAGCAGCACATAAACATGCCAAATATAAAAATAAATGGAGTACGATGTAAAAGATGATTGTTGTGGACATAAAGATAAAAATCCGGCTTGTCCTGTAGATGCCTTTCCTCTCTGGAGAAGTATGTCATTTCATACCTGTATAAATTACTTTGTTCTGAACACAGAGAAAGATATTTGGAATTGAATTGGTTTTCAATTCCGGGACATCATTGGCTAAATGTCTTTAAAGGTGAAAGGTGTCATTTTTGCACCGGTGGTCAATCGATAAAACAAATCTGATTAATCACACATTTTTCTGTGATTAATCGCACATAACATTAATGATTTAAAATATACTTTCTAATAATTTCACATTTAATGTTCAAATGAATGTAGAAACAACAGATTTCTTTAACAGCATCATTTTATGAATGAAAGCCAATATTCTGATATTAGTACTGCAACTGATGTCTCTATTAAATTGATTTTTTTTTTACATTAATTATAGCCGTTCAACACTATAATTGAGAGCTATCATGTCTAACAGTTAGGAAATATACAGAAATTGAATGACGTTCTCAAACACTTTACAGTCTTTAATGCTAAATTCTAAATTAAATACAGAATCATTTTCATTAAAGCTACAAAACACATGGAATTCCTCTATTCTTTTGTTCTTTGATTAACATTAATGACCGGAGTCACCCCTTTAAGATCTGACGCCACTCCCATTTTCACAACGCATTCATATAAGATTTTATTTAACACGTTGAAGTCTGTGCCTACGAAAATGCTTGACAAAACAATAATTATTATAACCTTATTATAAAGTCTTGAATACCAGAAATCCACTGCTGTCTTGAGTTCTTATGAAGTTATAGTGTGAAGAAACAAGGGTCTGAGATCACTTTAGTGCTCAAGAACTGGGTTCTCTTTTGAGACCACACCAAAAGGACTGAGGTCCTTCTCAGCTAGTTCCCTTTCTGGTTCACTTTAAGTGAACTGGGTTTGGTTGATTTAAAACAAACTATATGTGAAAACACCCTCAAAAATCATTCTGTCTTCTAGAAGTCTCTGCGAAGCATTTGTAACTTTGCACAAACATTCACTTCACCTTTAAATGAGAAATGTGTCTTGGGTTCCTTTTTAAGCACACATTTTCAGGCCGGGGTTTTAGCCCCTTACAGGTCCCACGGGGAAGAGGCTTACATGGAGAGGTAAAGTGTGTAGGATAGAACACACATGTGTAATGATGACATAGTTTGATGGAGACCTGTGATGTGTACTGGTGATGTGATTCGTAGTTCTATTAAATCCCTCTAAATGTGTGTGGATATTTATTGAGCTCCGAGGTTTTGTAGAGAATGACAAATCCGGTGGCTTTAGGAAGTATTTACATTGTGACGTTCATACATGTATTTTAATACATGATTATGAGTCTAAAGGGTTTTTGGGGCCGCTGTACGGTAACACGTAGTGTCCGGGCTCTCAGGGAACGGGTCTTTCTCTGCTTAATGCTGTCTGCTTCTAATCGTTCTGAACTTACTCCCTTGTCTTTGTGTCATGTGTTTTCTAGGTTTCCTGCAGTCTGTTTGTGAATAATCTGTGTGTGATGTGTCTGCTAGTCTCTCATGCTAACTCTGTGTTTGAACGTGTACGTGCGCAGTCATTTTTTGTCTAGGCCTGACCTGAGCAAGTGAAACCGAACGACACTGCTCATATTATTTATACAAAAAACTTGCTTAAAGTCCCCGTGAACCGGAATTTGTGATCGTCTTTAATTGCGTGTTTTGCCGCATTTCTGAGAGAAATGGAATTTCGAATGAGAAAACAGTGGGTGTGTCTTTCGTCTTTCTCTGGGATTTGATTTGATGTATAAAAACAGCCGTTGTGCTTTGCAATGGAACTGGCAGCAGACGGACAGTTGAAGGGGAGGAGTTAACGGATGCTCCGCCCAAGCCGTCTAACATATGTCATCTAAGATGGATAGTCATTACAGGACGGAAGTGCATTTTCAGATTTTAACTAAAGTGTGATTTTTAGAAAGAGAACGACCCACATCGATAAACTATTTATAATAAACGCTGCAATATTTCATGATAAAATAGGCATCGTCTTTCTAAGTTCGCTGGGACTTTAAGTATGCAAATTAAGATGCTACTAATATTTTAAAGGATGTGATTTGTAACGTGTTCATGTAGCTCTCTGTTTTTAACTGGCATGTCATAAAATGACTGTTCGCTTACACAAGTGTGGCTCTGAGAGGCCGTGTGTTTGACAATGTGTGTTTGTGTTTAGTGTGGCTTCCACCACGCAGACGCCCGCCGACTCTCGCTACGAGCGCCTCACATCCGTGTCCAGCTCGGTCGACTTTGACCAAAGAGACAACGTAAGTAGCTCGCACGATCAATGTGGGTGTGTCAGCTAATGCCTGCGTTCATACTTAAACTGCTTATGGGTTCTTGGAAATATGTGAAATATTAAAAGTGCACACTGTAAAAAATGACAGGCATATTTACTGTCTATTTACTGTACTATTTTCTCTCTGAATGATTGACATGATCGACGCATTTTAAATGTGTTATAGGGCTTCTGTTCCTGGCTGACCGCGATCTTCAGGATAAAGTGAGTGACCTGCACTTCTGCTCCACTTTGCAAAGACCGATGAAGACCTTGGTTTAAAATGTCTTTTCATAAAAGTTTTTCATGTCGTTTTGAGGTCCAGGATTATGAAAGCAACATTTTTATGTGGCTAAACTAGATTTCCCATGATTCTCTGTGGCAATATGACAACAAGACCACAAAGCATCAATCGCACACATATTTTATGATTTACGCATCATTTTGTTTGCTGCGTCTGATGTGGGGTGTTATTTTCAGGGTGTCCGCGGGGTCTTAAAAATATTAAAAGTTGCTGAATCAATTAAGGCAAGGCAAGTTTATTTATGTAGCACATTTCATGCACAAGGTCATTCAAAGTGCTTTACATAAAATGATTGACAAAGGAAAAATAATGACATAATGCGTAAGACGTCTTTAAAAAGCAGGTCATTTAAAATTACAAAAACAACTTTGAAATTCAAATGACAATGAAATAGATTTAAAATGTGTGTTTATATAAAAATAATAAAATAGTTAGAATTCATTTTAGAGAAAATTAAGGCCTTTAAAAAGTATTAAATCGTCTTAAATGCCATTTTCCAAGGTATTCAAGGTATCTGATTTCTCTTTCTTATAAACCTTGCATTCGGTTAGTCACTCGATTCATTCTCTTCTGAATTATGTTGCATTAACAAGGAGTTATCACAAACTATAGTAAGTGTGTCGCCAATGTAACTGGTTAATACTAGAAGTGGCGATGAGGTCTAAAAATGTATGAGAAAAGGTCTTAATAAGCTCCTAGACTCCTGTAAACACCCTGTGTTTTCTCTCAGAGATGATGAGATCAGGGAGAAGTGCGGCGAGGACGCGGTCCACTACCTCTCGTTCCAGCGGCACATCATTGGTCTGTTGGTGGTGGTGGGCGTGCTCTCCGTGGGTATCGTCCTGCCTGTCAACTTCTCAGGAGATTTATTAGGTGAGTGAGCGAGTCATCCAGTATTACACATGTGAATGTCGCTGTAAGACTCACCTGAGACTTGTTTTCTGTTTGTAGGAAGTAATGCCTACAGTTTTGGGAGAACTACAATAGGCAACATAAACCCTGGGTAAGCCTACGTCACGCTCACAACACTCAAATCTGAAACTGTGAATGAATGAATCATCCTCTGTGTCATTCCCGTTCTACACTAACTGTATATGATTGTGTTGTCATTGACCGTGTCTCTGTTGTTTTGTTTTTGTCTTTCAGAAATGAACTTTTATGGCTACACACTGTATTTGCCTTCTTGTATCTGTTAATGACTGTGTACAGCATGAGGAGACACACATCAAAGATGCACTACAAAGAGGACGACCTGGTGAGTGTCTTATATAAAAAACTACTTCAACTAAGATCTATAGTTTTAATGCCGCACAAGATTTCTCGGCTAATGGGGGTCAGCATTGAATTTATTTTATGATGGAAATGATTTACCGTACCGTGACGTCTCCTCATTGAATCCGTTCACAGGTGAAGCGTACTTTATTCATCAACGGGATTGTGAAGTATGCAGATGAGAGCCAGATCAAGCAACATTTCGAGTAAGATTCTTCAGCTTGCTCGTCTGGTGCCGTAGGATCTGTCATTTCATTCATCATAAGACTCCTGATGTCTCATTTCTGTTCTCTCTGGATGTTATAGCGAAATAGCCGAAAGTGTTGTTAGCGTCCAGAACGATTTTATATTTATTAAATATTATCAATTATTTTGTTCGCTGTATGTTTGTGTGTGTGTGGGACCAACAAAAGTATTTTTAGAGTTCTTGGATGAGACGTGAAGAGAAGAGAGGGTGAGAGAGGGCTGTAAATGTGTAGAGCAAACATTAAAGGACAGATTTCAGTCTCACTGGCGTCTCAAAACAGTTTTCAGTCTGCCGTTTATCAGACATGAGACGACACCCACAGACCGTCCACCATAATGTGCACTGCTGCTTGTGTTACATCACTTAAAGGGATACTTCATCCAAAAATACAAATTCTGACATCATTTACTCGCCCTCAGATTGTTCCAAAGATGTATACATTTATTTGTTGTGCTAAACACAAAATTTGGAAGAATGTCAGAACGGCCGTATTCACACTTGACCAAGAAAGTTTTACAATGGTACTTTTTTGTAAAAAAAAACAAAGCGTTGTGGTTACAAATAGCAGCCGGCAATGTTCAAAGATAGCATTTGTGCAGGAAGTCAGCTTAGAGAGACAGGCTTCATAGGAAGCGTAACGAAATTCTATTTGAATTATAAACAGAGAGCATCTTTGCAATAACCAACCACATATTTAAAAACTACAATACTAATTTCTCGCTAGAAATGCAATCAGACGTTCTTGAAAGTGAAAATTAAACTTACATTTATACATACATATGCTCCAACGGGCGTTTCTGCCGCCATTTAGTCTTTCCGAGCTTAAGCCTTTCGACCAATCACGTTCCTCGCATGTTGTTATGGAAACGACAGGTCTTAGTTAGCTGTGAAAATGGGCGTTTTTTTTCCACATTTTTTTTTTCAATTTCAAAAGAGCTCTGAGCTGCAGAAAAAGACGGCGGCGCTGGCGTTTAAAACAGTGCTCAGGACTTTTTTGCAAACATGGTTTACTCCATAGGATTATAATGTAAAACAGGCGCTAGCTACGGGCTAACCGAGCAGATCTCGCCCCCTATTGACTCCCATAGTATTTATTTTCCCTACTTTGGGGGGATCTGCTCGGTTACTGACATTCTTCCAAATATCTTCCTTTGTGTGGTTTGCTTTTATGACTTCTGTGATACGATCAGCCTTGTCTTTTAATATCGGCTTCAAGCAGAAAAGCATGTCTCTTACACAATTACTCACCTTTTCTCCACTTTTCTTATTTTAATACACAGGCAGGCGTATGAAAACTGTGTTGTTCTGGATGCGCGCATGTGTTACGACGTTGCCAAGCTCATGTCCCTGGAGTCTGAAAGGTACACACAAATTACTTCCCGCTGACAGGCTGCAAGTTCAGGTCCTGTGATGTGTTTTAGAGCTATAAGAGCACAAATGCTGCCTGTCGTATGTTAGAACTACCATGCGTTACCCATATCCTTTATTTAACTAGAAAGATTCCATTGAGATATTACAATCTCTTCTCTCTTAAACGATTTTTGGTTTAATCATTCGAGGTTAGCCAACAGAGTTTTGAGACTTTCTGCTAACTGACCCTTAGTTGAAAGTCGATAAAATGTTTTTTAAGGGAATTAAAGAAAGTTATTGCCTACATTTATAATGAAGTGGGCTTTGAATTCAGGATGATTCAAACGTTCTGCTTGACTTCGTCTCATACAGGAAAAAAGCCGAACGCAGCAAGAAGTTCTACACGGACCTGATGGACAAAGAGCACGTGCCCACTATGATCAACCCCAAACCCTGCGGTCACCTCTGTTGCTGCATCATCAAGGGCTGTGAGCAGGTCAGAGACGACGCCGAGACCACTTTGAAAACCCGTATTGACCTGTTTTCTTCAGTGGAACACAAGAGAAGATATTTTGTGAAATGTCTCAGTGGTTTTGCGTTCACACAAAGGAAATCAAAGGGGTTGGATGTTGTTTGTTTTTCTGCGTTCTTCAGAAGAACGCGATGACGCGAGAGTGAATGATATCCTTTTTAGGTGAACTGTCCATATCACTGTGATTCTGTAAGTGAGACGGAGATCATCAATGTCGTCCTGTATGTTTTGTATGCGTGGATCAGCTCACAAGGTTCTCGACGCTAAAACACGTGGAGAACGACAAACTCTTCTGATTTCGTTTACAGAATGCAATGCATGTTGGTAACGCCGACCGTGTTCTTTGCAGGAAGAGGCTGTGGCCTACTACACTAAACTAGAGGGCAACCTGAGGGAGGAATACAGAAAAGAGAGAGAGAAGGTCAACACTAAACCTCTGGGCATGGCCTTCGTTACCTTCCAGAATGAAGCCACGACAGCGCTGTACGTCCAACAGACTCCTTAGTACCGTAGTATTACCGTTGTTCACTTTCTAGGTTATAGTTCTGTAAGAATATTCGGTACATGTTTATAGCAAGTGTTCAGTACTATGGCAGTTCTTGTCTGTGAAAATCTGTGTGTGTGTTGATTTTTCCAGCATCCTGAAAGACTTTAATGCGTGTCAGTGTCACGGGTGTCACTGCCGCCGCGAGCCGAACTCTTCTCCTTTCAGCTGTATCCTCAACACTTATAACTGGACCGTCACGTACGCTCCAGATCCACAGAACGTCTACTGGTAACGGCACCGACACCCTCAATCTGACATCTGCCGTAACGTTTACGCATTGTAATGTGGTTCCGTTCTCCACAGGGAGCATCTGTCCATCGGCGGTCTGAACTGGTGGCTACGCTGCTTGGTCATCAACTGTCTGCTCTTCATCCTCCTCTTCTTCCTCACCACCCCCGCCATCATCATCTCCACCATGGACAAGTTTAACGTCACCAAACCGGTGGAGTACTTAAACGTAAGCGTTTCGTTCAACCTACAGAATGTTGCGTCACGGTCCTGTCACTCACGAGACTTTGCTCCGCCTCCTTGTGTCTGTTCCTCCTTCAGAGCCCGATTGTCACCCAGTTCTTCCCCACCCTGCTGTTGTGGTGCTTCTCGGCCCTCCTTCCCACCATCGTCTACTACTCCGCCTTCTTCGAGGCTCACTGGACGCGGTACAGGACCCATCTTACACACTTCCTCTCAAAGACACACATGCACACATTTATGGAGATTTGTGGGATGTCGCTTTCAGCATTGTTTTTATTCTACGAAAGAAAGGACGATGAAATATATATATATAATGAAATAAAACGTATCACTTTGTATCCATTTCGTTTAAGTTCATGCACGGACATTTTGTGATGTTCTGACAGTCAGTGTGTTTGCGATCTTTGTCCGTCAGGTCTGGAGAGAACAGGACCACCATGCACAAATGTTACACCTTCCTCATCTTCATGGTTCTTCTGTTGCCGTCTCTGGGGCTCAGCAGGTATATTCTCACACCTGGTGGTGTGACTAAATATTGTACATATGTACACACCCGGTATACACAGAATAGAAGAATCTATTACGGTTGACATCTCATTCTGTTACAGCTGTATATTACGTTACACTGGCCTGCTCTAAAGATGTGTATATAGGGGGGGAAAGAGAGACCACCCAAATTATTTTCAGAATTTACTGTTTATAGGTACATGGTTAAAGGGATACTTCACCAAAAATTAAGAGTTCTGTCATCTTTACACACCTTTGAGTTGTTTCAAATGTGTATAAATGTCTTTGTTCATCAGAACACAGAGAAAGATATTTGGAAGAATGCTTATAACCAAACAGATCTTGCCCCCCATTGACTCCCATAGGTGGAAAAATTACTTTATATTTTTTTGTTCTGTTGAACACAAAAGCAGAAATTTGAAGAATGTGGGACAGCAAACAGTTCTGGGCACTTTTGACTACCATTGTTTTTTTTTTCCTACTATGGGAGTCAATGGGGGGCAAGATCTGTCTGGTTACAAGCATTCTTCCAAATATCTTCCTCTGCGTTCATCAGAACAAAGACATTTATACACATTTGGAACAACTCGAAGGCGAGTTAATGATGACAGAAGTTTCATTTTAAGTAAAATGATTATTTTTGTTTCATTCTATTATTCTCAAATTCCAAATGACAATAATGATGTGTAATGATGGAGATTTTGATGGAATAAGCCTGACATTTTGACAACTTTCATTCCTAAGGAATGAACATTTCTGTTGAAATTCAACACAATACATGCAGAAATTCAGATAATTAGCATTTTTGTTTAAAAGAAAAGAATCATTTGTAGTCTACTAAGCTTTGTCATGTCGAAATAAACTGTTTCTTATTTTTTCTTCATGCAGTTTGGATCTTTTCTTTCGCTGGCTCTTTGACAATAAATTCCTGGACGAGGGAAAAATACGATTCGAGTACGTCCATGAGAAATGTTCAAACCAGTAATATAATAGTTACACTACAGATTAAGAGCATAATGTTCACGTACTCTTTGTTTTTGTCTTTCAGGTGCGTCTTTCTGCCGGATAACGGAGCTTTCTTTGTCAACTATGTTATCGCGTCTGCGTTTATCGGTAACGCCATGGACCTGTTACGCATTCCTTACTTTCTCATGTACATGATCCGTCTGTGCCTGGCGCGCTCGGCTGCTGAGAGACGCAACGTTAAGAAGGTCTGTTCCGTTAGATGTTCGAAAGACATTGTGTTTTCAACGTACTTGTTTGTTTTGTTCGTTGCGATTATTTACATTCAGATGTTTGTTGTCGTTGTGTCGCAGCATCAAGCGTACGAGTTTCAGTTTGGAGCGGCTTACGCCTGGATGATGAACGTCTTCACTGTTGTCATGACCTACAGCATCACCTGCCCCATTATTTGTACCGTTTGGTGAGCGCTAATGAATAAAGCCTTAAAATCTTCTATCACTAGCATAGCTGCATTGGTTTGCTATCAGTCTTTTATTTACCGACTCCATAAATGTCTGCATTAAACCGTCATTGTTGTAATGCTGTCTGCAGGTCTGATGTACATGCTACTGAAGCACCTGGTGGACAGGTATAACATGTATTATGCCTACTTGCCCTCCAAACTGGAGAAAATCCACTCTGGAGCCGTCAACCAGGTGGTGGCCGCACCCATCCTCTGCCTCTTCTGGCTGCTCTTCTTCTCTACTGTCCGCACAGGTATGACAACGGCAAACTATAGTGAGACGTGACATTTCGCATCACATAATAAGGAAAACAGCCTTTGTTACTCTCAGGTTATACTAGAACATTGATCTTATTAAATCCCCTGTTCAGATTTCTCTGCTCCGACCTCGATGTTTACCTTCGTGGTTCTGATCATCACCATCATCGTCTGCCTCTCGCACGTCGTCTTCGGTCATTTCAAATACCTCAGCGCGCACAATTACAAGGTGAGACGCCAGCCTGTCTGGGTGTTTTGGATTTCACAGTCTGACCCAAAAATCTCACTGTCCTCTGATGTTCTCCATAGGTTGACATGGATGGTGTGGACAACGGACGGGCACCGGCCTCGTCTCCACCCGTCAAGTCTGTGGTAAGCTCTCGCATGCCATGTTAGAAAATGTCATCTTATAAAACAGTCAGCCGTGGTCCTTGATTCTGATTGGTTGAGCCGAGTTCAAAGCCGTTATAAAATACCCCAATACCACAACGCCATTAGCTGTTATAAAATAGCTGGAACCCACTGCTTCTTGGGGCTTATTGCTGTATTAAAATTATTCAAGTGTTTGATCCGCTCACTTTAGTTTGTCAGATAAAAAAAACCATGATGGATGATTGACACTTCGTTTCTTCCTCAGCAGACGTACGTGGCGCAGGTGCTGCAGGACACCGATGAGACGGGCAGCGATGAGGGGCAGGGCTCCTCACAGGACGAAGAAGTGGTCAACGAGGGCTACTTCCAGTCAGGAGAGGACAGCCTTATTGAGAACGAGGTGCGGCATTGACCCGAGCCGCACCGTGTGTTGGACTGGGTGAAGCGAGCAGGTCTCCAACCCCACCGAACAGAGATCCACCGCACCTCATTACACTGAACGTGTGCGTGAATCCATCACAGCTGATACACTCCGGTATGGGCGGGGCTTGGAGACGGGATGGCCATTTCTCCAGAATGTGGAGCGACTCGGAAAATATGACTCTCACTCACAATCAGTCCCATTCTCCATATCTGTATATGAGAAATTGCTAATCAAAATAAGTTTGCTAGGTACCGTTGCTAGCTCTTGTCCTTAAGTAAGCTTCAAAAAAACGATTTGCCATTTTAAATTTCAATAGGTCAATGTTGTGAACTAAAAACTGTTCAAGTGCTTTTTTAGATGGGCTTTAGTTTAGCAGGTATACCAGACCTTAATGAAAGGAAAACAGGTCAATATCGCAAAATACGTGCGCGAGGAATCGGGCACAAAACAATTATTATACGCAATGAAAAGAATAGATGGAAGAGCCCCACAGTCAAAGAATTGGAAGCACAGCGCAATACACATCCAAAACATTCTAGATGATTAAATCCCAAAACATTAATGGCGGTTCTCTCCGGCCCAGCTGAATTCGCACAACATGGCAGTATATTTAGGATAAACGAATTGATTCTACTTCCCACCAAAGTGACTGTATGCATGATAAAGGTCATTTCAAGTTCCCCTTGTATGAGTAAAGACACTGAATCTGAAATCTCAACCTGCTGAAGAACCGAAAACGGACGTGGAACACTAAGTGTCTCACTGCTCAGACGTTCTGTCTGACACGCTGACTCTCAAATCAAGGTCAAACGCTTCTGAACTCTTCAGTGTTTCAAGAGTTTCTGTGTAAAGCTCTGCATTAGTGCCGTGTGCTGCGCTGCGTGTTGGAATACGCCACTGCTTTCCTGATCCGACATCATATGGAGCAGGTTTGACTCGTGTTACTCTACTGTGGAATGTGTAGATGGTGATACTGTAGCAAACGCTCATTTAAACGCACAGCAAGTCCCTCCCGCGGACATTAAGGGGATTTGCCTATGTGAGTATGTTTTTCTTTTGTTCTTATGCATGGATATGAAATAACACTTATTAGCAGTTTCGTTTTTTCTTTTATGTTTAAAAGCTAACAAGTGACATTCACAATGAATGTCAAACTTTGATCACGTGACATGGCCGCACACAAACCGTTAAACCTGCATGGAACACTCTAAATATCTCCTAAAAACAGGGTTCACGGCATTTGTGACGATTTGGCTTTGTCCACTGAGATCCAGCGTATGATTTATTAATGTGACCGTCTCTAATGCTATAATGATGGGTTCCTCAAGAGTGCATCTGAATGACCCGTGTGCATTAAATGAATGTCATCATTTACTCACCCTCGTCGTTTCGGACCCGTGTGAGTTTCTTCCTTCCGCAGAACACAAAAGAAGATATTTTGAAGAATCTTTTACTTTTGTACGGACACAAAACCAATGCAAGCGAACGGCTGCCATCGCTGCCAACGTTTTTCAAAATATCTTCTTTGTGTTCTGTGGAGGAAAACAACTCGTATGGGTTGGAAATGACAAGAGGGTGAATAAATGATGACAGATTGTTCACTTTATCTAGCTCATTCTTACAGTTGCGTGAGTGACTTTAACAGGCTTTGTTTAGTAGTTAAAATCTGACATAAATAATACAACTATGTTGTGACCGTTATGAAGCTTATGAAGTTTTTTGTTTTCTTAATAACTGTGTTTTTGTCACCATGTTAAGACAAACACGATGTCACTTTACTTTTAAAAAACACTTTTCTAAATCATTTAACGAAAGTTTTTCTTTCCTAACGAATCGCTTGAAGAAATGTCTTTCTCTGTTTGATGACAGTTTCTCATTACTACAAAACAATAATTCCCACGAAATAATCATTCTGTCTGGGCATATTTTAAAGCTTTTTTAACCACTGTTATGAACGTCAGCATTAAGTACATTTGGTACCGTCGAGTATAAATGTTCTTTTGGGGCGGGTGGGATCTCGACTGGTTTGTTTAAGAAATGAAACGCATCACGCGAGCAGATGAAGGCCGTGCCTGAGTTCATATTGTAAAGCCGTTGTATTTTCATTGCCCTCTTTTGCATATTATTTGATCATCTCTGTGTGTGTGTAGTTCTCATGTTTTCATTTATTGTTTACAGGGATAGCATTGCAGTGTTGAAACTGTCATTTTCTGCAACAAATGTTGACTTGAATGACTTGAAAACTGTCAGGTTTATGTAAACAGTTGTCACTGACATTGGGAAGTAAATCAGTAATATATTTCTCTGATTAATTTAAGTAAGTGGCACTATATTCTACTGATCACCGAGTAGCTTAGTCGTTTTAAATGCAATGAACACTGTAGGCTATGCACTTCATGTGAAAACTCTATCATTGTCATGATGTATATGTAACCAGATTAAGCCATTTTGTTCGCCTTCCGTGGACAACATTGTCAATATAACTCTATTGGGACTTTAATACTGTGGGAGAATTCTGTAGGACTGCATTCTGGAAAAAAACATTGTCCTTGAGCATGACGAAGTGGCAATAAGTTATTTATGCGTCTTTAGAGGCTTTTCCCATCTGTTACAACTACTGTCAACTGTATTTATTTCATTTGTTTGTTATATTTCCATCTGTCGAACTGGAGTGAAGCGGTTAAAACTGTAATATTTCTGTAAATAGAAGCATTGCGCTGCTCTTGAAACACTAAACTGTATTTACATTTGTACAGCTTAGCCAGCGAATCAATGTACAGTCCTTCATGAATGTTCTGTTTGCTTTGGTCCATTCAGATTTGCAGTCATGTCAGGAAGATCTAATCGTACGATGCTTTGCGATTTGCTGTTTTTAATAGTTTTGTATCTCAACCCCCCCACCCCCAGCCCCCCCCCCACAAATGATCTTTTGTACGGTGTCATTATTCAACTCTTCCATGTCTTTAAAAAAATAAATAGACAATTACTGACAAAACAATATCGCGTGTCAAGCTGTTGTTTTGTTCAATGATGAATGGAAAGCATGCCGTTTCCTATTCTGTGAACTGTTAACCAAACATTTTTAGTGTTTTTATTAAATTGCTTTTTATAATGTGGCATACATTCTTAGCAGGGCAAGTTTATGTAAATCAGGCTCCTTTTAATCACATTGTTGAAGGTCAGCCTGGTAATGATGTTTTAAAGTGTTTACGTTGCACAAAGTCCATTTTCTTTTCTTATGCTCCTATCCAATTGCTTTCCATGTGAAGCAAGGCACAGTTGAACAAATGAAATACAGAGCGACTACGCCACCCTGGGACTTCGCCAGGGACATTCACAGAATACGTGTGCTTTTACATTTACAATTAGTCATTGAGCAGACGTTTTTATCCATTACAAATGAGGTTAACAAAGAAGCAATTGGATAAACGTAAGGACAACAAAAAGCAGTGCAGTACAACTGCTCTCATATAGCCCACCACAGTATACAGTACATTTACAATAGAAAAAACATTTAAGGACGGAAAGAGTAGAAAAGAAATAGAATCGGTGCTGACAGAAGAGATGTGTCTTGAGCCGATTCTTAAAGATGGCCCCAGAATCTGCTGATCTTGTAGCAGCGGGCAGATCATTCCACAATGAGGAATCGATCCAGAGAAGGTGCGTGAGAGTGATTTTCCCCCCTTTGGGATGGCACCACAGGACGTCGTTCGTTTGCAGAGCGCAGGGATCTGGCAGGTCCATAAGTCTGTATTAGCGAGTGAAGATATGGGGATGCAGAACCAGTGGTGGTCTTGTTGGCCAAGAGCAGAGCTTTGAATTTGACAACACAGGAAATCGGCAGGAGACGTCGGTATAAATATACTTTTATTAGAAGTTAAAATATACAAAATACCATGGAAGAGCAAAACTCGAACAATTAAAGGGAGAACAGAAGGTGGACAGCACTTGCGAAGGAAGCACCACCACAAAAAGTTTAGCTCTTGCAAGTAAAAGCTCACAATCAATAAGGTTCACTAGTTCACACACAAACAAAACTAAATAGCAACAGATACAAAACCCAAACAAACAAAAAGGAAATGGGGATAAAAATCACAAAATAATTAAGACATCTCAACAAAACGCAATAATAAAGAGAACGCACCAATATAGTTAACGGAGGTAAATCAAATTATTTCAGTTATAAACAAACAAAAAGGATCCACAATAAGAAATCAAGGAAAAGAAAACATCCACACGTTTGTAATGAGTGAGAAAAACAAAGTTCAAACACTGAACCTGGGTCAAGTGCTAAAGGACTAGTTAACACAAGCCAGGTTTCCATAACAGATTTGCGTAAAATGTTAGCGATGTTTTCTAAATGTAGATTAAAACAAAATCGCGGAATGACTGCATTTCCATTAAATGGTGTTATACCATTAAAGTGTATTTTGATTCTTCTCGCGATAAGTCATGGGAGTTTTCGCGAAATTGACGTGATTGGGCGTATTTTCAATGAGCTGTTTCAATTTGCAAGTTCTGAAGGCTAATGGAAACCTGGCTACATGCAAAGCAATGACAATTATTCCCACGTAGCCCCAGCAATACGGGAGCTAATCGCCCATAAAGACGCAACAGACCTATCTGTAACAGAATTATCATTTAAAGTCCCCTTGACCTGGAAGTTTATTAAACCTTATTTTGAGGCATTTCTGAGTGAAATGGAATTTCGAATGAGAAAAATAGTGGGATTTGATTGGATGTATAAAAACAGCCTGAGTTCATTTTTAAACATCTGCTTTTTAAAGATGTCTTGTGCATTATGTCAGTTATATTTCATTTGTCAGTCATTTTACGTAAAGCCCTTTGCATAACCTTGTGTATGAAATGTGCTACATAAATAAACTTGCATTGCCTTTAAGCGATACTTTACCCAAAAATGAAAGTTCTGCCATCATTTACTCGCCTTCGAGTTGTTCCAAATCTGTATCAATGTCTTTGTTTTAATGAACGCAGAGAAAGATATTTGGAAGAATGCACATAACCAAACAGATCTTGCCCCCCCATTGACTCCCATAGTAGGAAGAAATACTTTATCATTTTTGTTCTGTTGGTCACAAAAGACGTTTTGAAGAATGTAGGACAGCAAACAGTTCTGGGCACTTGATTGTATTTCTTCCTACTATGGGAGTCAATGGGGGTCAAAATCTGTCTGGTTATAAACATTCTTCCAAATATCTTTCTCTGTGTTCATTAAAACAAAGACATTGATACAGATTTTGAACAACTCGAAGGCGAGTAAATGACGGCAGAATTTTAAGGTGAAGTATCCCTTTAAAGACATCGCAACCATTCCACTTACCTACAGTGGGGCAAAGTCGACCAAGCGCTGGCCACAAGGTTTCCTTCAACGTTCCTTTCTAAAATAAAACATATCAACATAAACTAAAGTATGCAGACTTTTTGACTTACTGATCAAATCTGCAGACTGGCACAGACTTTCTGCAACATGTCCAGACTAGGATGCGGAAGCGAGGGGCGTGACTCGTGGCGCCACACCAACTGACCAATCATAGGACAACCAATGAGCAAAACGACCAACCAGATCTAAGAAAGGAGAGCTTCACTGATCCTATCACACATTTGCATTAATTCATTTAGCAGATGCTTTTATCCAATGCGACCTACAAGTAGGATTGATTGAAAACTAGGCGTGCAGCTGCTTTCTGGATCATTTGCAAGGGCTTGACTGCATTGGTTGGAAGGCCGGCCAGTAGAGAACTGCAGTAGTCCAGTCTTGATATGACCAGAGCTTGGACCAGCAGCTGAGAGATGCGCTCCGACAGGAACGGCCTGGATGTTGTAGAGAACACACCTGCAAGTTCCAGAGGTTGCTGCGATGTGGGAGGTGAACTTCAGCTGGTCCTCGAGCATCACCCCCGGGTTCCTCGCAGACAGATCACAGGTGGTGTTCAATTGATGGGTGTCCCGGTATAACCAGGAGTTCTGTCTTGGGGAGGTTGAGTTGTGTACATCGGACAGTATTTAAATGATTTCGCACCATTCAAGCTCTCCGAGAGGGTTCGTTTTTCTTTTTTGTCAGTTCTTCTTCCTTTGGTACGATGAAACAGTAAAGCACTGTTGTCTTTGACCTTTCTGTCTCATGCCGAGTCTTGTGATGTGTCTCCAAAGAAGGACAAACCAGGAACAAAGTCAGAGTTTTGAATGAATCCATTTCATACCAGTTTATTGGATGATTCCCGAATCGCTCGTAGACTATATGGAAACGTACTGAGACTGTTATTCTAAATCAAATAAGTAACAGAAGCGTCAAACGTAAACTTTTGAGGACGCGTTTGAGGAATGACTCGTTTTAAACGAACCGTCCGAACGAATCGATTCTGCAAATGAACCGAACGGTGTTCTCCGAGCATCATGTAATCCCAATCCTCCTCCTCAGACTGTGTGGCGGTATGGAGGGTGTTGGTACGTGGAGAACTTCACTCATGGCCTTCAGTGAGTGTCCGAGGAGGACTTTGTGTCTTTCTTTTGTGTGTGCTGTGGTTTCACGTCCTGAATAAGTTTGAAGAGAATAAGTTTGAAGAGAAGAGCTGAAGAAGCGAAGGAGTCATGGAAGGAGTTTGGGGTGTTATTCTCATTTCTCTGGCTATGTTCGTGGGCTGTTTCGTGCTCGGGATTATTCCACTGTTGTTCAGTTTATCAGAGGTGAGAGACTTGACAGTGTTTATATTCTATAAGTGTCCTTGTTGCTTTAAGAACTTGATTAGTCAGTTACATTGTAACATTATTACAGGCAATGCAACACTGTATCAGATAACAATGTATCGATACCGCTTACAGAGAGCTACATTGTATCAGTTTGTTGTGTTTGTGTTTGTGTTTATTCTGTTTTCATGTTGATTTTTACTTTCTTTTGTTCTCTCGCCAGTGTGTTTGACTTCAGACACGTAGCTGTTTTCATGTCAACGTTTGCGTGTGATATTTCCTCTTTTAAACGCCAACAAACTTAAAGTCTAGTCAGGATTGAATGTTTATTGCACTAAAGTAGTGTGGAGTGACAGTAACTTTAGCCCTGTAGTACTGTGATGGGCTGATGGACAAATGGTTTTACATTTCGACTCAAAGAAGGACGCTGCCATTGAACACCTCTAAAAGCATTTATCATCCTATATTGTCTTTAATTTAACAATTGAAACAAATGTTCTCTTTACTCTTAACAGCAAAAACTGCAGCTGATCACTGTGCTGGGGGCGGGGCTTCTATGTGGCACCGCTCTGTCAATCATCATCCCTGAGGGGGTGGAGCTTGTGCAGGAGTCATGGAAAGGTGAGTGAGACTGATCCATCCACTCATCGGGTCATGAATATGTACCATCTCACGCTGCATGGGCTTCTATCTTTCATTTGTTCAGCAGACAAGTTATATCAACCCATTAGATGACATCTCTTTACTATCTCCATTATTTCTCCTATTGTGGACATCTTGGCGATTAAATGAGCAAAGGAAACGTTTAAGTCTCATCTGCGTCTCAGATATTTCTCCAGAGAAAAAGAGTCAGAAATGTCACAAGTGTGTCTGTCATTAGAGTTTCAGAAGAGATGTCGACAGTGTCGGAGCTCAGATTGGTCAAGTCTGCGATTAAAAGTCGATATTATTGAAGATCTCAATATGACCTCAAACATTTCTCATCACATTTACTCAAATCCAGATTGTTTTACCTCCGTTATCTCCATAAAAAAGAGTTTGAAGAAGTTAATACTTTCATGAAACACAACTAACTCCGTCAAATCGCCCGAGCTGTGAAAAATTAACCTTAGGATAAAAACATCATTTTAGGTGTTAAGGTCTTTGCGCATACAGTCCAAAATATTTGTATATCTTATTTATGTTTGGCTTTCGTTTGTACGGTGTCTCTGAATTGTCAAAATGCCCCTCAAATTGCTTGCTACGGATGAGAAAAACGCAGAAATGTTATTGACACAAGGTGAGGTCGTATACATTTTTTTAACGTGCGGAAATTTCGGATTCATTGTGCAATGGCCTTAAATGTAAAGTGTAGTCAACTGCAGGCTACAGATGCTTTGGATGGAGCTTTGGTTTAGTTTTAATCATAGTCAGTCGTGGTCTTTAAATGAAATATCTGCGCACTTTGAGTGAGGTATTATGCAGTGTTTATTCACACACACCCTTTCAACAAACTTCAACACATCTGTCATCAGACCGCTCACTGTTTAAACATGAAGATTTTTGCTCTGTGACATCACTATCACTGTGATTATGTGAGCCATTAACATGTTTTTGGTCATCCTGTAGACTGGTATTGCTCCTCTGTGAGACAGGGTCCAAATATCTCTGAATCCAATTCAACACTTCTTCCGGCGGCCCAGAAAACCCTGCGTCCTCACTTCCTCATAGGAGCGTCTCTCGTCATGGGCTTTGTGCTCATGTTTGTGGTGGACCAGATTGCCGACTACTGCTCCTATCACGGTACCGGCTCTTCATTCGTTACAATCAGGAATCTTTATCTAGCCACATCATTCGTCTAGACGTGGATGTGTGCAGAATGCAACTTGCTATCTATTATCTTTGACTGTATATGATTATAATGTTTAGCAAGTGACTTTAAGTTTCTTCTGTATACTTCAACTTCATTTTATTAAGCATACTTATAGGTAAATGGGGCTTATTGGTCGGGGTCACTGAGTGCACACGTCAGAGGAGATCTGGCCCTCCCAGCCTCTCCTGAGAACATTTCTCTTGTGTTTTATTCCCCAGAATCTCAGGTGCGCATGTCTGGTAGCTACAGTGTCACCGCCACCCTGGGTTTAGTTATTCACGCTGCCGGTAACAAGCCTTCTCACTTTCTCTCTTATGTTCCCAACACATTGTTTGTTTCCCGTGATTCTCAGATAAACGGATTACATTACACTCAATCATGCCAGGAAGATTTTCTCAGTAAGATTATTCACGTGAACAAAGGGTTTGTCACAGTCAACAGCTTAAGAAGCTGCTACGTAGTGTTTATCGCAGCCTCTCCGGTCTGGAAAGATGAAAAGAGGAAACATCGAGACATTAAAGTCATTGTGTTCGAGTCTGTTTCAGCCGCTTTTATGCACTTCTTACCTTTCACTGTTTCCTTCAGGTGTTTTAAAAGAACGAATTACTGGAAATCAAGCCGTGTGTCTGAAAGGGACCGTGTTGTTTGTCTTTCTCTCTTTCAGCGGATGGAGTGGCTCTGGGGGCGGCTGCCGGCTCCTCGCAGGTGTCTGTTCAGGTGGTCGTGTTTTTCGCTGTCATTTTGCACAAGGTGAGACTTCTGAAATAAGGGGCTGTGTCCGCCGCGGCGTTTCTGCCGGTGTTTTTTCTATTGTTTCCCACACAAACAGCTGGTGGGTTTTTTTCGCACTTAGAGCCGGCGAGTGCGAAATCTTATCATGATTATTATTTCTATATTTTTTAGCATTAAATATTTGACATTGTTTCTGATAGCTTTTATTCGTAACGGTGTGTGTGATCCTCTCTCTCTGTCCGGTCATCTGTCTCTCTTGTCTCAGGCTCCAGCAGCGTTCGGTCTGGTCACGTTCCTCATGCACGCTGGTCTGGAGAGGAAGACCATTCAGAAGCATTTACTGGTGTTCTCTGCTGCCGCGCCTCTGCTGGCCATCAGCACTTTCTTCATCTTGAGCGCGGTGAGACTTTACTATGACAAGCCATAATCAACCAACATTGTCTTAAACGTAGTCAGATTTAACCCCTTTGTATAACATCTCTCATCAAACTCCATGTATGATACGCAACACCAAAAACAGTGAGATACAAATATTTTCCTCTTTGCAGAGTAACAGCTCCTCTCAGAACCGCTTGAGTGCCACAGGAATCGGGATGCTGTTCTCAGCCGGAACCTTCTTGTATGTGGCCACAGTTCATGTTTTACCTGAAATCAGCAGCAGAGGGCAGCAGCGCTCCTCTCATCTTCATCATCACACAGAAACAGCAGTACACCAGCAGCGTGGACTGGGAATAATGGAGAGTCTCACTCTTATACTGGGAACTGCATTACCTGTGCTGCTGGCTCTCGGCCTTCCAGAGGATTGATTCATAGATTACGCTTTAACAATTTTTATTGTTTATTCTTACAAGTTTTATGTTTGGTCAAGCTGTCAACCAAAATATGAAAGTTTTTTTTGTACATTTGTTTTATTTCCTGACAAAACATTCATGACACAGAATGATCTGTGGTGATATCATGGTACCACGATCGTATCCTTTGGTAATACCATGATACTGAATAATTTATTTATTTACTATTGTATCCAGAGCAACAATGTATGTACTTCAAAGAACGCCATTGTGTTGTTATTAGGTACTGTAATAACATCATAAATAGGTGCATTTCCAAAAATATCGTGATGTTATTGTACAGATTTTTTTCTCAATGAAGTATTTTAAGTTAGAAATGTTTATGTGCTTTGGACTTCCTGTTATAGGGGCTGGAAACAGCTTGTGTATTTTTGGGCCGTGTGCACATTCAAAGACTTCCTGTTAGACGGCAGAGTTTAACAGTGATGTCAGCGATATTTACATAGGACACAGAGCACCTGGGTCAAGTGTGGTCAGCATGGCTGTGATGAAAGTTTCTTTCCTCTATCTGGAACACATCCAGGCTCGTATTGTACTATCATTTCGTTTATTGCCGCAAATCTGCAAATGCAATAAAGATTTTCAAGTCATTAAGAAAAAGTCTGTTGTTGAAACGTTTGTATTGAATCAAGAATGGCCTAATATTTGTATCCGGCAACCACAACAAATGTTTTTTATGAGAATTACATTACATGTGGATTCAAATGTAGCAACAACTCATGAATTCATTATGCGTGAAAATAAATATAAAAGCCGCAGTGCGTTTTGTGTCCATTGTGTTCTGAGATCATCCATGTGAGGTGTAGATAAAAATGACGGTTTGATATGATGACCAATGGATTAGCCACAATTTGTTGTCAGTTAATATTCATTTTTTGAGAGAAGATTGTCTAACGGTGCCTAAAATATGTTACTTTAATGCAGAAATTATTCGTCTGAATCTGAATAGTACTAATACCAGCCATTGTAAAATAATCCTCAGGTTTCCTGATTCATGCATCACTACACACAACACAAGGTTGCTTAAACAATAAATATTGTTTATTATAAATATGGAAACAACAAATATTTATTTTTTAGTCTTTTTTAGAAATGTAAAGAAATTGTCATTATTTGGCTCGTAAAAATGTATAAAAGAGATACTTTTAAATGCTTCATAAACACACATCCTTCAGACAGTTTTGGCCTGGACTTGATGCCATCTTAAAACTTATTGGTTTTGATAATACTGCTGTAAACATTGTAAATGTTTCTCAATTCTATAACAAAACAAACTAAATCACAAATAACGCACTTCATAAAAACACTAAACCCTGTCATTTAAAGGAATACTTCACCCCCCCCCAAAAATTCTGTCATCTTTACACACCTTCGAGTTGTTCCAAATGTGTATAAATGTCTTTGTTCTGATGAACACAGAGAAAGATATTTGGAAGAATGCTTGTAACCAACAGATCTTGGACCCCATTGACTCCCATAGTAGGAAAAATTACTTTATAGGTTTTTTTGTTCAGTTGAACACAAAAGGAGATATTTTGAAGAATGCAGGACAGCAAACAGTTCTCGGCACTTTTGACTACCATTGTATTTTTTCCTACTATGGGAGTCAATGGGACCAACTAGAAAATGAGTAATTCATGACAGAAAGTCCACCTTTAAGTGTTTAAAGTAAAGTTGTCAAATGTTTGATATCTTCGGTATGGTCTAGTGTAAGACAGACAAATACAGAATTGAATTTGTGGCCCCAAAACACATACGGCTCGTTCACTTCAATCCTAGCAAATGTAGACATGCGCTTGTGCTATCTCTCATTGACATTCATACATTATAAGAGTGACTGCAGTCTCCAAATATATTTTGGGATCTCTGTACAGTAAACAATATTTTTTTTGTACCGTATATGAGCTAAACTGCAACGCTAACCCGTCTTCATTCTGTATTTCCAGTGAGCTTTTCGGCACTAGAAAACGAGCTCCTGTAGCTAAATTATAAAAGCACGGCTGAGAGACGCCGAGGTCACGAGTTCAGCTCATAAAATGTCAACTTTAGGAGCATCTCTCAGATATCTAAATGTAAAGTGGACTGGTATTGTGTAACATCAAACAACCAGTAATAATAACAACAGCGGAAGCACCCGCCCGCGGCTCTTATTGCGCTCAGAGTTTCAGGTGTTCCAGGTGAGTGCTCAGCTCTGCTTCTCGTGCCATCTGATCAAAGGTTCGACGTGAGGTCTGTTCTCTCACCCTCTCTCTCATGTAGAAGCAGGCGAGCGCTACCCTGCGCCTCCTCTCCTGGGCCTCCTTCCTCTCCTTCTGCAGCATCTCTCTGCGCTCCTCTTTATCCGCCACAGTCCTGCATCTCTGCTCCCACTGCGCTTTCTCCTCCTCCAGGACCTTCTCTCTCAGCCTGCGATGGGTGATCTCCTTCACCAGGTTTTCCTCCCTGGCGCTGTGAGCTCTGCCACGGAGCTTCTCCTGCGTCTGGATGACGGCGTGGTTCGTCCGCAGTTGGCACCGATGCGCTAGCGTCTGTCTCTGCTCCATACGAACCCTGTTCTCCCGCCCGGCCCGCTGCTGGGCCCTCCGCATCTGCACCTCCTCTCTAGCTGCGCGGTCTCGCACCTCCTGCATCCGCGCCTCCACCAGCAGCGCGTGATTCCCTTCGGAGCGTCTCAGCTTTTTCTCCAGCTCTTCTCTCTTCAGCTCCTTCCTGGTGCGCTGCTGTTCCTCCAGCTCCTTCTTCAGAGAGATGTGCTTGCGTAACTCTCTTTGGTTTTCCATCTCGAGTCTCCTCCTCGCTCTCTTCTCCTGAACTTGTTTTCTCACCACGGCTCGCTGCTCCTTTTCACACGCAATACGCAGCTCTGTTTCTCTGTGCGCCTCCTCGCCACGCTGCCTTTCCTTCAGAAGTCTCTCCCGGAATCGTTTGCGTTCTTTCGCCTCCTCACTCGCCTCCTCTTGTTTGCTCCGGCGTTGAGTTTGCCGCTCCTCGGCGAGCCTCCTCCCGCGCTCCTCTTGCTTAAGGGTCTCCCATTCACGATGCTCCACGAGCATCATCTCCTCCTCCTCTCGCCTCCTCCTGCGGGCCTCCAGGTCCTCCTGCCATTGACGGATACGCCGCAGAAGTTGTTTTCTTCTTTTTTCCTCCAAGTGAGCTCTCCTCGCCTCCTCCTGCCTCCGCTCGTTCTCACGACGCTGCTCCTCCAGCTCACTCTGTCGTAAACGGGACTCCTCCTGCTCGTGTTTGGCCAGCATCAATGCAGCCAGCTTACAGTCTTTCTCGGGAACGGTGATGTTCAGTTTACAATTGATCTCCTGCGAAAGCCTCTTGATCTTTCTCTCGGCCGCAGGAGAACATCTGAGGTCCCGCAGACTGAAACTTGTGGGGATCTTCTGACCACACGTGCTTTTACCTTCAGGAAACCCATCTGAAATAGAAAAGGCAGAGTTAGATTGAACAGGGTCAGCCATGAAGCGGGTCATCCCTGACTGTTTTAATGTGGACCCTTGTGTGCTTTGACTCTCCAGGACAGTTTCCAGGCATGTAAAGGGCTTCACAGATGATGTTCTGACGTTATTTCTCTCCTCTTGGATGAGTTTCTCTCTCTCTTCTCGACACATGCGCACGCGTTCTCGTCGTCCTCTCTCATATTCCTCAAATAATCCAGTCACTGCTTCCAAAGAGGACACGTGGTTTTCTTCTATAAACTCTGTGAGGGATTTAAACAGCAGATCAACAGGTTTCACTCCCAGTCTCTCGCAGGACTCAAGCGATCGCGGACTCGTCAGAACAAATCTGCTTTCTTCGGCCTCCGATGAGTTAAAATTATACAGATCCAAATGCGGAACAGGCGAAATTCGTCTTACATGATCCATTTATGTCCCGAAGGTCGCGCGTGCGTATGATTTTATCCAGCTGAGCTCACTAATCCGTCATTTTAAACTCGTTTTATTAGTAAATACCACCTTAACAAATTACTCAACAGCACATGTTTTAACACTTTTCTTTAGATACTTTCTTTGCTCTACATATAAACAAAAATACTTGTTGTATAGCTATAATACTTATTCACGTCTGAATCTGGGCATTTGTCTGCACTTCCGACGCGTCTCCGGTCACTATGGCAGCGGGCGATACGTCATGACGTCACCTGTATGTGGTAGGGAAGCCGGCAGCGCGAGGAGAATATTTCAAAATATATTTTTATATCTAACACTTTATTTGTATTAAAAATAGACAAAGCGTTGTCTGAAATTGTGGTTAGTGCTTGCAGAACAAATAATAATAATCATCCTGAGAAATACGTGTTTTGCTAAAATGCCGTAGTATGTTGTTCTCTCTATAATACAACAATAAATAATTATTCAACACCAAAAATGTTAAAATGATAGTATTTTTTTGTGACAAATACAAAGTACCACCGTAACGACCACATGCACAAACTGGTATTATCATATTTTTATGAGGGAAATTCTGACTAACATTATCTTCATGAGACAAACACTTTAATTATGGCAGAAACTACGGTTTCTATGGTATTTTATTTCTTTAAACCCGCTTTCTCGTGACAGACATTTGTTTTACGTAGCTGGAGGATAACTGTGATAAACTGCACTTTAAAAAGACTGCTTGTCTTTTCCACAGGGATGACGGAAATCAACTTAAAACACCACAAACAAACACAAATACAAACAGAAATGTGTTTATTTCTTCCAGCTTCTCTCTGTTGTCGTTTTGTAAATCTCTCATTCAATAAACACCAAAGAAAGTTGTCAGAATGTCTATACATAATACACACGACATGTCGATTTAAAAAAATATCATACAAAAAGCTTTTAAAAAACAAACACTATAATAGTAATACTTAAGTTCAGTAACAGGCCCTCACGAAAAATACGCTATCGCACTGAATTGTATCTTCAGGTCTGTAAAGATAAACACTTCAAAATCAACAAATCGGTCAAATACATTCAGAATGAACTAATTTAAGAATTTACCATATGGGACCCTTGATGGTGTTGTACAGTAGGGTTTATCTAAAACTACTGACCTAAACAATAGCTGCATATCTCTGGAATCACTAAACTAAAACAAATGAGGTCATTTCAACAAGCATATTCTTAAAAAACACATTGGAGTTACCTTGAACTACACGGACACAAAGCTTATGATTGATTTGGCACAATATACAAAACAGTACACAAACAAAATGTAAAAAAAGAACAGTAAGAGAAGCGCTGCCGACGGGTTTTGGCTCTTTTTTGTGTGTGATGGCTCATGAGTGCATGTAATATTGATGAAGAGGAACTCTCTTTCATTCACTGCTGGATTATGTCTGTAACGCTTTCTAGTAGCTTGTTCAAGACCACACAGAAAAGTAATAAAAGTTTGCTTGAATCTCAGTCAAACAAACAGGCGAAGAGAGAAAAAAGTATTCTCTCAGACTCAATAACAAATCCGCTTCTGCATGTGACAAAGAGATCAAGTCTTCTTCATCGCACGGAGAACTACCCCCTGGTTTTAGATCATGGCCCGGAAGCCGAAGGATAAAGCGGCTCCCAGAGCCAAACCAAGAGAGAGGAAGAACGCCATGATAGCTCCTGCGGTTTCTGCTTCATGCTGGGACACTTTCCTGTGAGACCAACACAAAACAACACAGTCATATCTGCAGTCATGCATTTCTTTGGGACTTTTAAAGTCTGGTTGTTTGACAAACATTTCAGATCGAAGCTTGCCGATTTAAAGAAGATTTACAAAAATAGAAGCAGCTTTCCATAACGATGAGGCGAGTGACAGCGAATGATGATGGATGAACTTACTTGGGTCCAAAGCACATGCAGAGACTGGCCAAGTATCCGTTACTGAAGGAGAAGAGGATCATGAAGATGATGTACCAGGCGTCGTGAGCGAACCACACGGGCAGGTTGTATCTGGGCTGCACGTTGCAGAGGATGAAGAGGGGAACAAACACCACCCGTGCCATGACCAGGACGGGCAACCAGATGCTGTCTTTACCAGGCTGAATGGAGAACGACAAGAGATCAGAGTTTAGAAGAATGCATTTATTATCTAATTATTTCCCAAGTATAACTTATAAACATTCGAATATCGAATTTCATGACTGACCAATCAGAAATATCATATTATATACAATCGCAGAAAAATGAAGAGACCATTCACAAATGTTCATTTAATCATTTCATTTCTAGATGTATTGTGGTCATCCCAGTTCAGTCTCAAACCTCAGGAGTGACATACCCTGAAAAAAACTTTGAAACTCAAAAACATGAAAGAAAAGGTTTCCATTAGACTACCATTATAACCCAGTAGCTTTTCCAGTAAAACCATTACAAAATTCCTTTTTGTAGTGTGTTTTGGTCATTATTCCATTAGGATTTAACATCCCACCAATAGAACTCATCACACACCAGTAGACGCCATTACATCTTCCATTAAAACCAAAATCCCTATAAAACCATCAAAACCATTACAACTTCTTTAATGGTTTCTATTGTTTTTTTTCACCAGGGTAATCATCCGACAGCAACGTGAAAGACTGACAGCATGACGAGACACAAGAAAACTGTGATAAAAACCCATGTTTTCACATAAAGAAATATAAATGTGACTGTTGTATCGCTGATAAGTGAATCTGAGCTTGTTTTCTTTGCCGTATTTGAGGTCTAAAAAAGAAATCTTTCTGTTATTTTCCCCCGTTTCTCACTTTCTGCAAATAAACGCGAGTATTTGTATTTAAAATTTGGAAGAAGCATTATCAGTAGTTCACAGAATTAAAACAATGATAATTGACCTAAACGCATACCTATAAATAGTAACTTCAAATAAACTGAATACAATTTGGTCTCTTTATTTTTGTCCACGTCTGCATGTCATCGGGCACCCCGCTCCCAAGACATCTGGAGCCATCCACCATTAAAAACCCCATAAAACACACTGGCCAAACATCCGCCCGCGTGTGACAGAGGCACAACACGCCTGCGGGCTGAAACACTTCTGAGGTCATGTGAGAGTCCTTGTGAAACTTGCTCAGCCTCAAAACTCAGTAAACCGGATCAATTTCCAACTGCACCTCAGACACGCGGTCACGACGTTTCCAATTCAATTACTCGTGTTCATTTCCCCCTTCTAAATCACCCCATGATCTCTCCCATGATCCTCAGCTGTTTCACAAATCTAATTCTTTCAATTAAATGGCCACAAACAAGCGAGACGTTGACATCCATAAACGGCTTAAATAGGACACGTGAGAGCGCGCGGCCGACTGACAGCGAGACGAAATTCTCATTATTATCCCTTCAACGAAGGAAAGAGGAATTACTAACGTTGTCCATTTGAAGAAGGACTTTCTTTCCGTAAATTCCACCTTTTTTGTAGTCCGTATCCGTCCGGAAACAATATACAAGCTTCTATGAAAGGCTCAGGAAGAGACGCTTACAAACACAAACCACACGCCGTTGCATACGTACCCACATACAAACAGCAGTCAGGCTCCGGCCGGCCCAGTCCATCACGTTGAACAGGAGGAAGCAGGACACGGGGATGAAATACGTTTCTGTGAAAGGCAGCAGTCCAGCTGTGAGATCTCTGCACGACTTATAACACGCTATTTAAAATATCTGGTCTCTGTTTGTGCTATTGTTCTCTCTCTCTGTGGCTAGAAGCAGGAAGATAAACATAGAGAATCACGCAAACACACTTACCCCAAGCACCTCCGTCTGCCACAGCGGACTTGACCTCAACGGTGACGGCTGGGAAGATGCCAATAGTGACTGTGAAGACGAAACATACGGAAAGAGCCATCACCCAGATCTACGGCGGAGAGGAAACATGACAACTGTTCTTCTAAATCTGAATGAACGTGGGATACAGATATCACTGGTTCGTGTCATCACCTGTTTGAAGATGGCAAACACTGACACTGTGGGTCTGGTGTCTTCATCCGTCAGGTTCACAACAGGTCTCTTCTCGGCTGGACCATCTACAGTTCAAGAGACATTTACAGTTAACATCTTTCCTGAGACTGTCACAGTCAGCTTTTAGTTGCTCAGCGGCACATTACAATACGAGAACACAAATGAAGATATTTTGAAGAACGTTGATAACCAAACAACACTGAACGCCATAGGGAGCCGGAGAGATGACGTGTTCTTGTAGGCTAACCTGGAAGTTAGCGCTGCAGTTGTTTCCTCGACCGAAAGCCTATGCATTTACCCCATAGACTTTTGGAAGATAGCAAAAATAAGCTCTGTGATTACCAAAGGTTTATGATGTTTACACGTCTTGTCAATCAGGACAATCTTTACAAATGAACTCAACATTTGTTACTTTTGAAGCCGAAATACAGTCTAACAGTTATGTACTGAAAAAAAACAATTGCAGCATCGCAAAGGCAGATGCAAAGCGCCGGGAGTTACCCGGCTTCAGCAGGTCCATCTTGTTCTCCTCATCGCTGACGGGTCTGCTGCCATTACTTTCAGAGTAATACTGGAAAAACTCCTGAAAATGAAAACCGCTCGGATGTAAATCATTTAACTCTTATTAATCACTTAACTCTTCGTATTTAAAACAATTCATAAAAAGCGACTTGTTCTCATCACATTATAGTTCCTGTTCTTGATGTGAAGGGCCTTAAAGGGATAGTTCACCTAAAAATGAAAATTCTGTCACCCTCAGATTGTTTCATTGTTTTTGAAGATATTTGGAAGAATGTCAGATCTCACACCCCATTGACTCCCATGGTGTTTATTTTCCCTACTATGGCAGTCTATGGGGGATGAGATCTGTTCGGTTACTGACATTCTTCCAAATATCTTCCTTTGTGTTCGGCAGAACAAAGAAATGTATCTGAGGGTGAGTAAATGAAGACAGAATTTTCATTTTTGGGTGAAGTATCCCTTTAAGTGTTAAGGTCCTTTAAATCTTTACTCTTAAAGTCCTCGTGAAAAATAGTGCGCATGGCTTTCGTCTTTCTCTGTGATTGATTGGACGTATAAAACAGCCGCTGCGTTTTTAAATGGAACTGTTGAAGGGGAGGAGTTAACGGATGCTCCGCCCAAGCCGTCTAACTTACGGCATTTAAGATGGATAGTCACTACAGGACAGAAGTGATTATGAGGCCACACATATTTTAAAAAGAGAATGACCCACATTGATCAACTATTTACAATAAACGCTTCAATATTTCATGAACATTTTTTATTTCACTGGGACTTTAAGTCGCTTTGGATAAAAGTGTTTGCTAATCAATAAATCAAAGTGTATCATTATTTACCATTCTGGGCAGAGCGAAGTAAGAAACAATGGCCAGGAGAATCACAACACAAGCAGTGATGAAGTAACCGAAAGCGCTGTCCTGTAACGCTGAGCCGGCTGGAAAACACAAGGTTCGTGATTTAAGTCCGAACAATTATGCCGAAGGGTCCGTTTGTATAAGACGAATACATACTGGCAAGAGCGCAGATCATGGAGCAGGCCGCGAAGGTCCCAGCAAAGCCCTGACCGCTCATGATGGGTGTGGTGTATGAGGCCGGGAGCTTTCCAGCCAGACCGAACAGACTCCCCTGCAGAATCGCCCCGAACGCTGAAACAAGACCACAGCGTTTCTCTCGGAGCGTTTACTCCTTCAAGACTTTCTCTTTCAAGCGTCCCAGTTGGAGTCTCAAAACAGAGTGCATATGAACATCAGCATCAAACGGCGTGTGGACAACTTGTTCTCATCAAGATTTATAAACAGAATTAGAACACAAGGACCGTGACCGATGATAAGGATGATGATGGGTGTGGGGTTTACTCACAGTTGATGCAGATGATTTTGATCATGGTGAAAGTAAAGAAAGACAGGGGCTCCATCTCTACCTTCACCAACACTGCAGTGATGAGAAACACCACCAGAATGACCGAGAGACTGCCGGAGATCCTCCACTTCTGAGGGATCCTGAGAGAGACAGACAGAGAAAATAAGCAGAAGATCGGCTTTCCTTTACGGCTGTTTGAAGAGCTTTAAGAGAGATTCCAGATAATCTTCACCTTTAATTTAAACAAACATTCTCCGGTCTCATACAAACTTCTCATGTGATAATGATAACATTTATATGATCTAAAACATAAGCAGTTTTCTATGCTTCTTCTGTAGAGCGGTGTTCAATCTTGATTTGAAGGGCAATTCTCCTCGAGTTTATGAGTAAACAAGTCATTTACATGTCACACTTCACACATCCGGCACAAGCGTTTGTGTTGCTATTGCTCTGGGAACTTTCAAAACGTGACCCGTGAACAGGTTTAGAACCACTTGTAGTTTACATACAGTAGTTCACCCAAAAATGAAAATTCTGTCATCATTTATCCTCTTGTCATGTCAAACCTGTATGACTTTCTTTCTTCTGCAGAACACAGAAGATATTTTGAAAAATGTTGTTGAACGAACAGCGATGGCGGCCATTCACTTGCACTGGTTTTGTGTCCATACAATAGAAGTCAATGGGTGCCAGCGAACATTCTTCAAAATATCTTCTTTTGTGTTCTGGAGAAAAAACAAAGTCTTACAGGTTTGACATGACATGAGGGTGAGTAAATGTTGACAGAATGTTCATTTTTGGGTGAACTGTCCCTTTAATGTGATTTCAGAAAAATGTGCATTAAGAACACAACAGCAGTCCTCTTTTATCAAACACAAAAACCCACAAGTTTTTTTTTATGGTTTCAAACTTCACATTGGTTCACATCTGAGGTGTGACAACATTTTTTCTTTTGCCTTTGCATATTTGATAGGACAGGAACATAGGAAGCGATGGGGAGGAGAGGGCAGGATCAAGAAAGGACCCCGAGCCAGGACTCAAACTCGGGTCGTCTGAAGCGCAGTTGCGCTGCGTGTCTGGAGCACTGTCTGCATTGGCCACGGGCTCCGACTATGTTTTTTTTGGATCTTCACCGGACATCAGCTCATCTTACCTCTGGTGGATGAAAGAGTTGAGGCAGGTGAAGATGAGAAGTGGCACCATAGCACACAATGTCATCACGTTGTTGAACTTTGACTCCAGGGCGTTACGCGTGTTGCTCTCCGCCATACTATTCACTGTTTGGTTTGTCTGATTGAATTCTCCTTTGGTGTTTGGTTCTTTCAGACGACTGGTGAAGTACTGCAGACCAATGACAAGGGTGAGAGGAAGAACACTTCTTCAATCATATGCTATTATGACACAAAATTTGAAGGGTGAACCATGTAGATATGATGTTTTTAAAGCATTATGTAAATTGATCATACATGAATTACATCCAAGTGTAATTGTAACCAAAACAAACACTACTGAGTGTCAAATTCCAATATGACACATGGAGTATTCTTACCATGGTGGCGGTCATAAAGAAGTTCCAGGGTAGGAGAGTTCCCAGGCCCAGAATGAAGAATATAATCCACACGGCATTATACCTGAAACACATCTCATGTAAGGTGTGTGTAGTTTCATCATCATGTGAGAGAGGTCAGAGAGAGGTCACGTGCACTCACCTGTCACGTGGAGCGTTTGCCGTCATCCTGTCTGTCTGTCTGTCACTTGGTTTCAGAATTTGGGATCAAATCTATACAAATATATGGAAAAACATTCACGGTCATTTAAATGATGCTTACCCACAATTCCTCTGTCAGTTCAATAGTGTAAGAGCATTGCATTACAACAGCAGCAAAGATTCCCTGCCAACAACATACTGATACAGCTTGAAAACACTTTTCAAGTCGCTTTGAATAAAGGCGTATGCAAAAATCATAATGTTTTAGCACCCAAAAATAAAGATTCTATCATCATTTAGGCACCTTCGAGTTGTTCCAAATGTGTATAAATGTCTTTGATCTGATGAACACAGAGAAAGATATTTGGAAGAATGCTTTTAACCAAACAGATCTCAACACCCATTGACTCCCATAGTAGGAAAAAATACTTTATAATTTTAATTTGTTCTGATGAACACAATAGATGACATTTTGAAGAATGTAGAACACCAACAGGTCTGGGCACTTTTGACTACTATTGTTTTTTTTCCTACTATGGGAGTCAATGGGTGTTGAGATCTGTTTGGTTAAAAGCATTCTTCCAAATATCTTTCTCTGTGTTCATCAGAACAAAGACATTGATACAGATTTGGAACAACTCGAAGGCGAGTAAATGATGACAGAATTTTCATTTTGGGTGAACTGTCCCTTTCAGTCTTACTTACAAATGTATGAATATCATTTGATAAGACACAAAATATCAAACGTCTCTTTTCTGAACCAAGAGGTTTTGTCATTATGAAATCTCTTGGTTGTGAAATTTTCAAGTGTGTCTGGATACTTTGTGGAGCCACCGTAGATGTAAATGTCTACGTGTTAAGTGTGAAAATGTCCGTCCTCATTGCATTTCCTTTGACAATATAATTCTCCTAATGGATATTCTGGCAGGTCTAACACAAACTCAATAACCAAACAAACATAAATGTTCTCATCTGGGTCTCATGTCTGCAGCCGGGGGGATTCCAGAATTAGATTTTATATACATCAAATATTTAAAATATACATGCTTTCCGTGTCATGTACAGTGTATACTTGTCCTAATTTTACCTTGTGTTGTGCTTATTCACCATGTCAAATTATTGCGTGTAAGTATTTGATTATAATGAATATGCAGCAAACACTCAGCAGGTTTTCAAGACATTTAACTCTCTTCTTTGCCACCCCTCCTCCCTAAACCCCTTCATCTTTGACTGCGGAGGACTTCGCTGTCTTTTTCACTGAAAAAACATCATCCATCAGAAAAAAAATCGTTCAGCACCTCGGAACACACTACCCTCACTTCAAACATTGAACTCTCCTCTTTCGCCCCACTGACTGACACTGAAGTCACCAGACTTCTCTCCACTGCCACCTCATCACCAGTCCCCTTGACCCAATCCCCTCCCATCTCCTTCAGGCCATATCCAGCACACTCACACCTGCAAACACACATCATCAACACCTCCCTGCTCACCGGAACTTTCCATCCACATTCAAACAGGCCCAGGTCACGCCCCTACATTGGAAACCCACATTGGACCCCTCTATTACCGACAGTTACAGACCTCCTCCCATTTATTGCGAAAATACTTGAAAGGGCAGTCTTCAACCAGGTGTCTTCCTACCTACCCCAGAATAAACTGCTGGATGTCAAGCAGTCCAGCTTCAAAACAAACCACTCCACTGAGACTGCACTGCTATCAATTACGGAAGCACTGCGGCTAGCCAAGGCAGAATCTAAATCCTCGGTCCTGATTCTGCTTGACTTATCTGCAGCATTTGACACTCAATCACCAGATACTGCTAGCAACCAGCATCTATAGGAATCTCAGGCACAGATCCTTCCTCTCCTTCAGGGTGTCATTTCAATGTCGGTCCTGGAGGGCCACACTGCTCCAATCCAGTTTCTAGTCTGCCCCTGTTCAAGCTAACTTTCCTCAGGACTGACTTTCTGATTTAGGGGCTCGCTGTCCACTGCTCACCACATGATCACTGGGGTCCCTCAGGGATCGGTGCTTGGACCGCTGCTTTTTTCCATCAACACGACATCCTTGGGACCCATCATACGGGCACACGGCTTCTCGTATCACTGTTAAGCTGATGACACCCAGATCTACATCTCGTTTCACCCATACCCTATTTCATCACGATACCCTATGGTACAACACAATCTCACCATCAATTTGGCAATACCACAATCACTCCTTCCAAAACACCCAGGAGTCATATTTGACGAACAGCTGTCCTCCAATGATCACATTGCAAAGACAACGCGGTCATGCCGATTTGCCTTGTTCAACATTATCTCACTGAGCATGCAGGACAACTCATTGTCCAGGCCCTGGTAATCTCAAGGTTGGACTACTGCAATGCTCTCCTTTCTGGTCTTCCTGCAAAGGCTATCAAACCGCTCAAGCTGGTTCAGAACACAGCAGCACGCCTCATCTTCCAACAGCCCAATAAGGGCTCATGTGACAGCCCCTTTCATCTCTTTCCATGGGCTACTGGTTGTAGCCCATATCAGATTCAAGTCAATAATGCTTGCATACAGGACTATCACTGGATCTGCAGCAGCATACTTTTCACACCCTCATACACCCCCTCAAGATCCCTGCGTTCAGCAAACGAGTGGCGTCTTGTATTGCCTTCTCAAAAGGGTATTAAATCGCTTCCCGCTCATTCACCTTTACAAATCCTTCCTGGTGGAACATTCTTCCTAACTCAGTCCGGTCAACCTCATCTCTCACAACATTAAAAAAACTAAAACCCATTTCTTCCGTGAATACTTGACAGACAAATGACAAAAAATAAACACTAACCCTCTCTCTTTCTCTCAACAGGTAGTGGTATGGCTTTTGTTGAAACTAGTAACTTGGTATTAGCACCAATTGTATTATTGCTCCCTTATGACATATCGCATTATTGCTCTCTGAACTCTCTGTAAGTCGCTTAGGATAAAAGCATCTGGACCTTTAGTATATTCATCTACACATTAGTGAACAAATAACATGCATAAATTCTTCATCTTGTCCAGAAATAAACAAATATCGAAGCTCTAGCAAAACTGCTTTCTTAAAGAATGTCAAATAAATCGATCACTTTTTCTTAAATAATATAAATATACAGAGAGTAAGAAGGTTTGAACCCATTTGACATACTGTTTCCCCTCAACAGATTTCCTGTTAACGAAACTAAATCCATATTAAAAAGGTTTTAGGAAAAGTAAGTCATTTTCTACGCATGCAAGAACACAGCTGCAGGTAATACTGTTAAACTCACCAAATGTTCCACCCTTAACAAATAAACAACATCCAGATTCAGAGCTCACCATCAATACCAAAAACTGTTGTGTTGTTATGAAGAAAGGGTTATGGAATTTCTTGTAAAGGAAATGAAGAGATCACAAAGATTACCACTTTAAGACATGCACCTGTAACAAAGGAGGTTGTGAGGTAATCTGGCAAAGAACAGTCCTTAATCTCGTTCCTTTTGGAAAAACACTAGGAATTTAAGGCGGGGAAATAAAATTGAATCTCGTGCTTTGGCAATGTAAAACTTTTTTATCATGCCAATCAAGCTCCTTTGAATCTTGATGAAGAACTTGGGGAGTAATGCCTGTTGCATACTTTTTTTTTTTCGTGTACAAGAGTGTACACGTACACCTGAACGCACTGCCTTGCCAAGTATACGGCTTTCGACTCATACGAGTACACACAGGTTTGACGCATGCGCATTACGACATATTGCAATACCTCTCAGGGCCTACAGGGGTCAGGTTTTCTTCTATTACCTTGAATCGCTGTTCCAAGGACACTATTGCCAACTGGTGGTTAAAATAATTACAGCAAAAATTGTAATGGGGATGGGGTACTATTCTGATGACGAAATTTGCGCACTGTACACTGTCCCTGGCATACGCGTAAAAAGGGAACTTCTCTTTGCTCTCAGTTTATGTGGTGAAGGCCAAAAACACAACAATCTATACAAAGAGCATGTGTTTGTGTTCACAAATTATATACTGTAGTAAAGTGCTTTTATTCTGTTTATGGCACACAAACAAGCAGAACAGATGCCTCTGTAAGAGACGTGCGAGATGACAGCATTTATTCGGATTCATCCGTCTCTTCTAGAACAAGCTCTCATCGGTCCTATAAAAAACATATTTCATGCTTGCTGTAAACACACCGGCACCAAAGCACTCGAGTCATTCAAACAACCATCAAGCTACACAACACAGACGCTGCTTTATTCTGCCTGACAGAATCAATGCTTCAGGCGTGATGCATTTACAACTTTGATGCAATAACAATTGGGGATTATGGTTAATTTGTGGTTAAACCTTTTGCAAATATTGATTCGGTAACACCACCTGAACAGTCTTTACGCTTAAAAGACATTTTCTGATTCTAATTAAATAACTAGTTAATTTAATAAAGTTATTAAAGGTGTCATATGACACGGCTAAAATAAATATTATGGTTTGTTTTAGCTGTAATGCAATGTGTATACTCGATTTAAGGTTAAAAAACGCTGTATTTTCCACATACCGTGCATGTTTAAATAAATTCGACAGGATTTTAATGCATCTGGCTTTCTATGAAAGTGACCACATCGTGATATAGTTTGGGGAAATCTCAGTCACATTTAGAGAATCTGATTCGAGTCACTCCGGTCTTCATTTCTCCATCATCACTCACAATACTGTTAGTATTGTCTACGACCTTGAACACGAGCCTCTCTTCTAAACAAGTTCCAATTGTGCTTTCGCAAGGCAAACTTAAAGCATGTCAAGGTGACATCTCTAAAACACTGAATATTACCCTTCAACGTCAAAATTTAATTAGCGAGTTAATTTAGTGGCATGATATGTGGTGCTGAAACTGATAACATCTCAAACCAAATGAAATATGGACATTTTGACAGGTCTTATCTCTTTATTCCCAAGGGTTTAGCACACCTGAAAGATTCAGTGGAACTTCAGACTAATGTACCAGTGTGTACACGGACACGGCAAAACCTGGCTGATAAGGTAATACTAGTCATACCACTACATCCAAATATATTTTTGTATCTGTTCATAGGTCATTCGATAAAAGAAATAAAGAATATTTCTTACATTTACACATTCGAAACCTGTATGACTTTCTTTCTTCCTCAGGATACAAAATAAGTAATTAGGAAGAACTTTGGTAACCAAACAACATTGGCCCTCCTTGACTTCCATTGAGTGAACACAAAACCACGCAGAAAAATCAAGAAGTCACATACAGGTTTACAACTACATGAGAGGGATTAAATCCTGACAGAATGAGTCGTTTTGGTGTAACTACAACACCAAAATATGAATGTGTGGTGGAAACTGGAAAGAATGATTTCATTCAAGTTGTAACCTTGTGGAAATGTCCTACAGACATTTTTTCCAAACCAGTGTCAACAACTTCTCGAATTTACAATTCACAAAAACACTCCCCCTAGTCACATGCCAACTTCGGCCAAACTCTCTCACTTTATCCAAACCCTCCGTTTGTACCGTGCGTGAGCCAGGGAGCACACAGTCGCACCTCCCAAATAAATCTCAGTGACCTACAATCGGTCACCCTGTTTAATACGCCAATTTAACACCATACTGGCCACGTTCCCAGACTCCCCTCTGCGCTTCCAAAACGTCTCTGTACGACACTTGACAACAAAGCTGAAGGGTCCCGAAATAGTCTGTGTGTCAAGCCTTCCACGGACCAACATAGACCCGTAACCTGAGGAGATCACAGCGAATCAGAGACCAAGCTCACACAACCCATTTCTGCTGTAATGGCCTCTTACACACCACGCATGCCCCTTTAACAGACTACGTTCTAGAAAATGTGTGCGGCGCTTCATTCACAAGAGGCATGAGGATTTACAGACAGGTTAGGGATCCAATCCCTAACCCTGAAATATTTGCAAACTCGCAGACAGACGGGATTCGTAAAAAACACAAATGCTGAGATGGCAATACAAGGTTTTCATTTGACAGCAACATTTTCTTGGATCCCTAAATACTATTTAATACAAAGCAACTTTTTTTGCAAAGATAAACAACCTTGACCGTGTATTTTTGTTTCAATTAGGGATGGGCAATTTTCAATAATTTCACATTCGAATATTCAAGCTCATAAAAACTAATATTCGTTTATTTAAATTAAGTTAATAAAGACGTAATTCTGTGTCTTTTTATTTTAAACCACAATTTCACATCAAGCTTACAATTATATTGAAATATTCATAACGCATTAATATTATATCCTGTATATAGGATTTTTAATGTTGATAAAATTTGCAACGTTGGGAAAAATACATAAAACTGCATTTAAACCTGCGCGGAGCGGTAAGAGAAAAACATACAAAACAACACGCAATGTATACTGACAGTGTGTGATATATCTTGTTTATTTTGTTTTACATGTTCAAAATAAGAAAAACAAGCATATAGGCCTGAAGCTCCTCAGTAGGTTAACAACTCCTAACTCCTCGTAACAAAACCCAGATCTGACAAGAATAACTGGATTTATTGTTTATAATGTTGATGATAAATAAAGTAGACGGGTAGATGCCTCCATGCCGACTGTTATGTGGTGACGCAGTTTTAATCTTATGAAAAATGTGAATATTCAAATAGCATTTTTAATTTTCGAATAGTTATTGCGGATGGAATATTCGAACATTTGTGCACATCCCTAGTTTCAATTAGTGTCATCTAGTTGCGAGTGATTTGGGAGCTTTTATCCAATTTTATAACATTCTCACAAGGTTTAATAAAATGAAGAGTAAAACAGAGAGATGCCAAAAAAGGCATTGGGCAGGTTTCATCTTGGTGGCAAACCCGGCGGGCCGGTATTCCAGAAAAGCAAACTGATATTGATAATCCATGTGCATCCGCTTAACAAACTGTCCGACAGAAAAAAGCATCATAACAATCATTCAGTCTCAGATTTTTTCAATCGAAACCATAAGCACCAGAAACAAGCACCCTTTAAAAAGTAAACAAGATGTAAACAAGCACCCTTTAAAAGACATGCCACCCCACTGCAGAGGAACCTTCAGTAAAGACTTTAATAGAAGAACAGGAGCCGCTGGCTTTCATCTTTCTGACTCATTTCAAAGGTATTGCTCTGGACGTCTTGCCAGTTTCCCCTTCTGGACATTTTTCAAGGTTAAGAACGTCAATATTGGCCCGGGCACGCATCCATTTCATTAGCCCCATTCTCAATCTCTTAGAGAAACATTTGAGTAAGCGAGTAAGGCCTTACGGGTTTGACTCTCTGCCATGTTCCTCAGTCGTGGCAGGAACCCGACTGAACTAAATACCGCAGTATGTCGGTCCATATTTGTGCCACGTTTTCAAACAAGAGCAAAACACAAGTATAGACGCCCTCAAAATCTTCCAGACACACATTTTCTATACACACATAAAAGGACATTCACACTTCACTTCAATCAACTGACACAAGTGAAACATAAAGGTTGAACATGGCGAAGGGCATTTTTTCACATTGCCTTTGAGGGTACAATCGAGGATGTTCTGATGTGATGCATTATGCTAAGAGACATATCCGTGTACAATCACCCGCCACACCACCACTTCACCCAAACCAAGTCTTGACCTCTGTTTCCAGCGCAAAACTCAATGCATGATGCATGCCACGTGCTAGTGAGTTAAACCAAGAAGGTCATCTGATGGTACTGAGAGCTCTCTGTCTATCATAAAGCTCATGAATCTCATCTATGGTCCATGGGATGCAAACAGTGTCCACACAAACCATCACGTCACAACATTGACTCGGAAAATAAAGTTTGCAGTTCTGAAGAAGCCTCAAATCCTAATGTAACTCGATCCCCTTCCTCGGGGATGTTGCTCGGTGACTTGGTCGGGGTCACTGAGAGCAGCTATGACACGTCAGAGGGGATCTGGCCCTCCCGGCTGGGCCTGGTTTCTCCCGAGGTTTTTTTCTCCATCAATCAATAAGGGAGTTTTGGTTCCTCGCCACAGCAGGGCAGTGCAGTGTTGGCTGCTCACCGGGAGACTGCATCTATTTATCTATTTATTAATTTATTACATATTATCTATTAGAATGATCTTGCTTGTTCTATAAACACTATGCACTGTGCTGTGTTTTACCTCTGTGTTTTCTTATTTTGCTTCTGTAAAGCTGCTTTGGAACAATGCACATTGTGAAAAGCGCTATATAAATAAACTTGAATTGAATTGAATTGATTACAGTGTCTTCGGTCAAGCTTGGCTTCTTAGTTTTTGTTAATAACCAGCTACGATTTTCAGTGGATCTTTACTCAAAACTATACATGACACGTGCGTAATGCAAAGGATCCTGACTTCATGACGCACGCTACTTTGTATTTTTCCACCAATAAAAAGCAGGGGCACACGCAATAAACACAGGAAACAAACAAATAAGTATATAAAACCGAACAGGGATATGAAACGCAATACATCATTTCACTTTACCGGGACCAGCGTGCCGTATTAACGGTATCAATCAGAAATCATTTACCGTTATTCGGTCAATACATCCCGCGTGCTTGCACGCGAAGGAGCACGTGGAGCCCAACGTAGAACAATTACACACCGGCTGAAACGCAATTAAAACCGCTGAAAATATCGTGTTGTTATGCCGCCCTTCAGGGCGTTTAGAAGAAGGTCGTCAGGATACGACATGCCGCGGTGAATACAACAACAACGCCGTTAATTTGGCGCTAAATTTAACCTGCAGTCTCGCGCTTTTTTGCATTGCTTATAGAAACAACATACAAATCGTGAGGTAAATACGCAAGTTATTTATGCACACCAAACACACTAAAGCGCAGTTTACTAGATATAGAGTGGTACCTACATAATACCGCTTTACAAAGAGCACGAAATAGTTGAAACACACACACATCAAATCACATATTCATATAACGTTCCCATACATACTGTATATGTGTAGGTGACGTGAGTCTGAACGCATGGAAGTCTGATCTTACCTTCACGTGGAGAGGAGAGCAGATCGGATAACTGCACTGACTGCAAAATAACACAAATGCAGAGCACGAGCAGAAGACTCTAGCTATGCATGCGGAGGGAAAGTACACACACACACACACACACACACACACACACACACACACACAGAGAGAGAGAGAGAGAGAGAGAGAGGCTGCGCGCGCGCTTCTGGAGAATACAGCCTTCAACAAAGTTTGATAATAATATTAGTTTTTTTATTAAACATCATTGATCACTTCTACACTAGGATTTCAGCTTACCAATGTATAACCAATTTCAGCAACTTGATTAGTTTATAAATAATCAGAATATATGAGAATTTAAATAAGGTCACCTTTATGATTTAAGATTGAACAATATACAGCTGAATCATAATCATCATTTCTGGTCGTGTTTTGGTCATTTCAGTCCGGTGTCAACAAAATCAAACCTCAGGAGTGATAAAGTCATCTAACAGCAATGTGAATGTGATCAAATCCAGGTTGTCACATAAAAAAAATGTTTCAACTTTTCCTAAATACATATAACTAGAAATAACTATAATAAGAAATATAACTGTTGCGGTATTTGAGGTCTGAAAAATACAGAGCACCATACTGTTACGTTTTCACCGGTTTCTCCCGTTTTCATTTAACAATATTTTGATTTGACATTTGGGAGAAATGTTGTTAGTAGTTCAAAGAAGGAAACTAAACTGATCATTTAACCTAAACACATACCCATAAATAACACGTTCAGAAAAACTGAACATATTTTTACAATGGTCTTTAAATAATAATAATGTTTAAGTACTTGTCAATTCCGAGGTGCCTGAACAAGGGGGCGTGGCAGATCCGGCAAGTTAGTGCGGGTGGAGAGAAGTAACGGAATGTGCATTCTGCGAGGTGTTTTCTATCTAACTATTGAAAATGTGCATAAGAAAGCATGTAAACGGACATGCGCAGATAATCTCAGAATTATCAAATACATTTAACGTAGACGCAGATTTGATCTTGAGTTTGCCTTAGTTTAATGCGCGTTAATGTGATGGAAAGAGTTTATTGTCATAATGATGATGTTGTGAATATTTGTGCATGTAAACAAATACAACACAGCCCTAACATTAGTGTAGAATTCAGAAGTTTAACGCCAAACACCTGCGCGGCAGGTGATACCGTAGCTCAAGGCCTCGAGTTCTTCTGCGTCTCTTCCCAACATTTGTCCAACAACACAAATATATCTCTCTGAAGTGTCCATCACGACAAGTTCCATTCAGTATATATAATGCAAAACATGTAACGCGAATAAATATATGTGGAATATTAACAATTAACAGATTAACAAAACGAAAGGGAAAATAACGGTGACATGCTGAGTTTGGTGCCGCGCTCCACAGATCAATGACAGGAGATGAGAGAGCGCATCCTGTAAGGTTTCTCATTAGCACAATGTTCTGTTTTTAGTGCAAGTTTACACGACCAGCAACCAACTTTGCAGTATATAAGGACGTACTCATAGTCATATCCATTGGACCACAAATCATCACAGTTATTTTAATTGTTTCTGCCGTTATGAGTAACAGCTATGGGCCTTACACACACAATATTCAGGCATTTCAAACTTGACGCCTGTTCATTGTCAAAATAAAATAGTTAATGCCATAATATATTATTATGGGCCTACGTGCTTTTTAATGCAGCATTTAATAGCGCTCGAGGAGCGGGATCTGCCAAATGAGGTGCCGGATCGGATTTCGGAGGTGCCGGTGTTGTTAAAGTCCGACTCCCCGTTAGAAAGTGCAGAAATAAGCAGCTTCTTGAGATCTCACCCAAACGGTACTGAAGGAGTTAAAAGAGTATCTATTCTGGATTCTTATAGGCTGTCTTTTCTTTATGTGTAAATCATACATTTAAAAAAAATATTTGCATTATTTTTAGTAAACAGTTATGTTTTTGTCTACAAAATAATTTTTAGACATTCAAGCACATCAAATCAAAAGGTTTGTAGGGTCAAGACAAACATTTCAACTCAAATTACCTTACATTTTGAAGAATGTGTGTGTGTGTTTTCCCTCACAGTTAACTCTTTATTCAAAGACCTTTGTAATGGAAGACGAAAACTCTGTCACATTTAACGCACTTCTCCTAAAATGCACTTTTCCCTGCGTGTAAACACTCACAAACATCCTCTGTGTTGTTTTTTAGCTGGGGACGCACACCCAAAGAACAAGAGTCTGCATGTCTGTTACCATCCTGATGTCATAAAGACAAACTCTCATCGGAACACAGCTGCACTCTATCACACAATCCGTGTTTCCAAGGAAGTTGTGGTCTGTGGAGATTCTCAGGATTGTTATTGTGCGTGCACAATACTCTGTTGTGTCGACGCGGCTCTTATTTACTGCTTTAGCTCGGGCGGCGTGTTGGAAGAATTTAAAAATAAAACAGTAACTGTGTTGTGTTGTTAAGACCTCAAATATAACTTTGTGGCTAGACACACATAGTACATCCAGCTTCCACCTACAACATGTCTAGTCTGAAACCAGCCGTGGTTCGGGTGAGACAGTCTCTCCACATCCAGAGAAAGGGAGTGGAGGTTTTCTTTGGTAAGATCTCAGAATGATGAAGAATTGAGCAGGATTGGAAGAGTAAACAAATCTGCTAAAACAAGTCACTGATATGAAAAACATATATATTTTAGGGGGTAAATGTGGGCCATCAAGTCCAGCAAATGAAATGACATTGTTTTTTACCCTATTGAGTAAAATGTTCCAGCAAGATTAGTTTCTAGCTCTAGCTTTGCTCTTTTATGGTATGATTTTTACAGCTCTCTTTAAAAATGCAGAACAAAGACATGTATACAGGTTTGGAACAACCTGAGGGTGAGTAAATGATGACAGAATTTGTATTTTTGTGAGAACTGTCCCTTTAAGTTGAAGTGTAAGATCCATGAGTTTCACAATACTCCCTTAACGACTTCAATATGTTCAATATGAAACACGGAGTTAAAAAAAAGAAGGTTCTTGAATATCTTTGGCATGAGGTTTTGTTTGGGAAACATGAATGTGCATACAGATCACTGTTTGGATGATACGTTTTAAGAAGAAAGAAATCTTCATTTGTTTCAATTTTGTAGCTGTCTGGGAGAAAGACTTATCACAGTACGTGGCCGTTTTCATTGTGTGGCATACCTGGCAGGACAGAGAAACAGGTGCCCAGGGTTTGACAGCCAAATACAGTTAATAAAAATGCTGTGATTTTTTCATCCGCAGGGTGTTTAAAACCTGGACATGACTCTTTTTTGGACACCAAAGAGACATACAGGTCTGGAATAAATAAACTATGGAATAAACACATGTTTTCTGAAAACAATCCTTAATATGTTACACAATTTTTGTTCCCATTGAAGTTTTATTTAATGTTATATATAGTTTTTGATATTTAAATATATATATATACATGAAAACTGCAAAAATACTGATTATGAATTCTCTTCTCTCATTTTTGTTTCAATATATGGTCATATTTGAAGAGTTTGTTTCCAAAAAGAGATACAAATATTTAAAAAAATCTTGTATTATATGTATTGTGTATTCCCATTAATATCAATCACACAGCAGTTGTTGTTGTTTTTTTATTTAAGCCATAATAACTAAATACAGCTAACTAACACAATAAAAACATGAGGACATAATGAAAAACATAATTTTTGACTTCTCGTTTTATTTTCAATAGAAAGTGTTTTAAATGGAAAAGGACTCGGACATGGACCTGAACATTCCTCTATCCATGATTGTTTCTGCAGACGTGAACAGGGTCTTCCTGCGGAGGGCGGAGTATCCTGACATCTACTCACAACACAAATGATCTATTGTCCTTGTGCCACTATCACTGCTCAGGAACCAAAGACAACATGAGGAAACAAGATTCAATCCCCACGATGTGCGTAACTTTCATTCTTTAAAAAAACGAATGCTTGACCGATCCTCTGTCATGATGCTTTTGTTGCTAAGGTGCTTTTTCGCTTAAGTGGTCTTGCGCTGCGATTTGATTGGATGTATAAAAACAGCCATCGCATTTTGAAATGGAACTGGCAGCAGAGAGTTGAAGGGGAGGAGTTAACGGATGCTCCGCCCAAGCCGTCTAACATACGTCATCTAAGATGGATAGTCACTACAGGACATTATTTTAGATTTTAACTGAAGTTTATAAGGGGGTATGAGAATTTAAAACAGAGAATGACCCACATTGATAAACTATTTACAATAAACGCTGCAATATTTCATGAAAAAATAAGCATCGTGATTTTTATTTTCACTGGGACTTTAAGCCCAAATTCTTCATTTAAATTTGGGTTGCTAGATACTGCATGGGCCTCTTTTACCGAAAGCTACAGGATTCTTAGCAAACAGAACACCTGCTGCATGACAGAAATGCAAAAGCAAGCCTGCACACACCAACAAATTGAAAGAAGACAACAAATGCAAAACCATTACTTTAAAACAAAAGATAAGACACCAAATGTGAGCTTAGAACCCGCTGCATGCATTTCAGTTAGTTTGCATTTGCATGTTCATTTTTTCTATGCACCTGACTTTTGAAAATACACTTAGTTCTTGGCGAAGTATTATTTTGTATATCTAGAACCCCATTAACACCACAAAGTAAACATACTTGTTTCTATTCTGAAGCACTGCCTTACAAACAAGCTCTTTATGAATTCTAGCACGCATTGCTTTACTTTGGCAGGAGAACCCATATAAATTATGACATGTGGGATGAGTTTCGTGTTGCCCAACACTGAGATGACTGAATGTCTGAATCATCAAAAACAGATGATTATCATGTCAGTCCAAGCAAAGGTTTCAGCCCTTCTAAAGGTTAACAGACATTCAAATATCAATCGGGAGGTCCATGGTAGAATGAGAAATCCGTTTGCATCGCATACACAACCAAGTTTCGTATTAGTCGTAACAAATTTGACTGTTTATCAGGTCCAAAGTAGATACATCACATGACTTTTGTCCTCTAGTGGAATTCTCCGGAGAAACACAATAGTCCAACTCTTCTGAGGTTTGCCATATTACCTTCCATTTAAACCTAACAGACCTTGACATGCCAGAAAGTATCAAACATGCTTCACGCTACATTAACTAGCAGAAATATATCAAACTGACCTTCGAAATCTTTTCTATAATAAACATGAGCATTTACAGAACACAGAAAGATTTCTGTAAAATGTGTCACACAAGGTTAACACAGATCACGTGTGAGTGTTGCTTCCAGTTTGTGAGGGCATCTGTGGTGTCATTTGCGTTGGCAGAGGGAAGACGTCTGTGTCCTCTGCAGATAGATGAGGTGCTGTAGTGTTGAATCTGTGCCAGTGTTACCATCACAGCCGAGTGATTCTGCAGTTTCTCAATGTGAAATAAAGAACAACGTCGCAACATATTTTTTTTACAAATATTTCCAAACAACCTAGTAAATAATATCATAAAAGGTAACAGAGGTTACAGATGACAGGAAAGCGAATGCTTTGAAATGGAAAGCACATGCTGTTTTTTGTGTGCCGTGCCAAAGTCATAAATGAAACACCGGTGTTTAATGTACCTACAAATACTTACTCATAGAAGATAAATGTGTTTGTATTAATCATGACAGTGACCATTTTTATTTATAGAGCACTTCTTATAGTTTATTTGTACTGCCAGCGATTGAATCCGATTCATGGTAAGAGGGTGATGAAATGTCAATGTCATATTTCACCCTAAATACAACATTATAAGATTGTTTAACATGAAATTAAGTTTATTTTTAGGCACAATACACTTTCGTGACAATTATTGGTGCTTAATCCTCAGTAGGCCTATATTCATATTTTATAGACCGTGTCATCGGACGCATGCGCGCCTAACCTCCACAGTAAACTTCCGGTTTGTGTTTGGCTAGCTTCTAATAATATAAATATAACTATAACTATTTATATTTAATTTAATTTATGTTAATATAACTACTTTATTGTATAATAATTGTATTAAATAAACAATTTGATGAATTTTGTTGAATGTTCATTTTATTAAATAAACAATTTGTTGATTGGGTACTGTAGTACGGTCGCATTTAAAGAAACCGTATGGTACATTGACATCTAGCAGTTGAGCTTGGTATCGCAGTCTAAAGTCAAAATATTGGAGAGAAGTTTAGCCAAGTAACGGTTCTTCTCGGTTTCTTTTGACTGTTATCAGAAATCATCTACAGGCGCTGTATTGTTTGTGAATGTGTGCCGGAAGTTCAGTTGGGTTCACAAAAGTGCGCATGCGCAGTAACGTTTGTTTATGTTGTTAAGATGAAACCGTCTGAAAAATGGTCATAAAAAGTCTAAATGCTTTATCAAGAGTATTCATACGAGTAAGATTGATTTTACTTACAATACTGTGAGAATCTTGAAATGTTCAGCAAAAGAGATTACGCTAATATTATTTCTTTTCACTTGACCAGAAGTTTTCTTCATTCACTTCAGACTTTAATTCATATGTAGTTTGTTTTGCTGGCCAGATTCCTGCTGGGTGACCGTGGAGCGAACAGTCCAGACGGCATTAGAAAAGAATGCTTAGACAAACTTTGGAAAATCTTACCGACATTTTTTCAAGAAACAGTTCTTCAGGGCATATCTGGCTTCAGTGTGTTTGCTCTACTTAAAGGGATAGCCTAGTTCACACAAACGTGAACATTCTTTCAGCATTTACTTTTTTCTTCTGCAGAACACAAAGACGATTTTTGAAGAACGTTGATAACCAAACAACATTCAACTCCATTGACTTCCATTGTACGGACACATTTCTCAAAATATCTTCTTTTGTCTTACACGGAAGAAAGAGTCACATACAGGTTTGAATGACGTGAGAATGAATATATGACAGAATTTTTATTTTTTGGACTTTTAGTGTGTCATTTATTATGGCAAAAAACCTCAAAATACCCTGCTGCATTTTTCTTAATGTTTGTATACTATACACTGCTAAATTCCTCAAACTAAATCGTGACTTTCCTTAAAAAAGTTTACATTTGTTTTGCTGTCCAAGAGCAAATAAAGTCTTGTTTAGGTTTTGCAAGTAGCTGTGTTGTTTGTCTTGAAGATCAACGCTCGATGCACCTCACTAGATAAACTGTTGCTTTAAGTTTGTCTGATTCTTCCTCTTTAAGTTTTTGTCCTATTGTGTTAGCAGGTTTGAAGTAAAACTAAATATTTTGTTTGTCCAAACGTTCGTCTTACCTTTTCCTGACACAATATTTCTATAAGAGATGACAATGTTTGTACATCTGTTCTTCCGTTCTCTTTAGGCTGACTGATCTGGGGTCTCTGTCGGACCGCTCAGATGTTTTGATAAAGGCCCAGTTGTGGAATTCACGCTTTTTCATCCTTCCTTCACACGGCCCTGAACTTGAAGTCGCCCTGTGGTTTTCCCGCTCTGTCACGTATGTTTTGAGGACCTCTCTCAGTGTGTGATGGGAAACAAACAGCAGGTATCTCTCTCTGTTTGAGCTTTTTCTGTAAACATGGAAGTACAGACTTTTGCTTTGCTTATTGCAAACTACTCAATCCTTACAGTTAGTATATTAGTATGAGCGGCTACTGTAGTGCTTAAATAAGAGTTTTAAAATGATTCGATCATCTTCACATTTTCGTTTAAAAATATAAATGTATTCAGCTGCGTCCATCTGACTAAAGCTTCTGCACTGAACTTTCCAACTCCAGACTCTCTGTAACCTTAGAGCTGAGGACAATATTTGTTCACCTAATTCATCACAACATATCTGTGCTTGTTATTCTTACAGAGAGATGAGATTTCATAGCCATTCAATATTTGCAGGGTTTAACTTTTGCTTTTCCACCAATCGTCATTCCTTGATGAATAACACTTTCCTTTCTTTACACCCAGGCCGTGGGGTCTCCTGGCTCGTTCTCATGGAGGACACGGGCCATGTGTGGTCCTCTCAACACTGAATTGGGTTGAGCGGTGTAACTGTGAGGTCACAGAGGAGGTTAAGAATGCTTCTAATGAAGTTTGTGCCAGCGTTGGGTTTGGGTTGTTCACTTTGAGGTTGGCTGGTGGTCACCTCTGACTCGGGGGGAATAAGACAGGATTAACCGATCGGGCGCCTCTTACTTTCAAGTATCAACTTAATCTCAGATGTTTCTCCTTAAATGGGAGAAATGAAACGGAAACAAACGAGAGTGTTGTTGTTGAAACACATGACGAGTACGGAGGTCTAAAATAAATGTTAGATTGTTGAGGTCAAATAATCTGATGAGAGATGTTTGAGTTCATATCGAGATCTTCAACATTATTGACTTTTGACTGCAGACTTAACAGATCTGAGCTCAGTTTCACACATTGTTGACATCTCTTCTGAGACTCTGACCGAGACATTTGTGAGATTTGTGAAGATGTCTCATCTAAAAGATGTTCATGTAAACAGAACGAGCAGATGTCATCAGTTCTTATGACATTTAAGTGTAACTCATAATGTAAAGTAATTGAGACTGTAAAAAAGAATAACAGAAGTCAAGTGTAAATGTGAGATGAAGCTGCGGATGGAGGAGGGTCATTTCCTGCTGAGCAACACGATAAGCTTCTGTTAGCTGAATGAAATATAAACGGAAGCTGTGATTACGTCATATTTCTATAGAAAGATGAAGATCAGCTGATGCAAGCTCGACTCACATAACCCGCCAGAACTAACGCTATACGCTTGATTTATGTCTATGAGAAACAACTGAGATATTAAAGATCTCATCTGTGATTCTTACCGACATCACATGCACTTAACAAAATAATGCTTCAAAACATTTCCTCGTCTTCCACGAATCAAAAATAAAGATTCACATTATTTTGGATCTTTATGGGCATGCATAAGAATTATCAAAGCATCTATGTGTGACAGTAGTGATATTTAGTGTAGAACAAATAAGATATTTTGCAGTCTTCCTCTGACTTCCAACAACACTTCACTTGGGCTGAAGGACGTGTGCATTTTATTTAGGAATAAGTGATCCAGGCTTCTCTGCTCGGTAACGCAAATACATTAAAATAATTTGAAAATGCACAAGATAGTTGTGCAGACATGCAGGTGTTGAAGAGGTTGAATGACTTGATAAGTGGGTTTGGAGCTGACAAGCGAGAACAGAATGTAAACCATAGCAGAAGAGATTAAGGGACTGTGGCATCAATAAATCTTCTGTGTTAAACTCCGTCTTTGCATTTGAATTCATTGAATGAAACGACGTGTCGGCATTCATGAGGTCTGAAGGATATTTAGGTCTTTCTCATGGGATCCTCTGTGGTGTTCTGACCTGAAGCAGCGTGTGGGCTGCGTTCAAATTCTGCTCCATTCAGCTCACAAAAGTCTTCTTTGTTTTGGCACTTGATACATTTAAATGCTGACTTAACACTACAGCCAATATCGTGTTGTATTTCTGAGTTTCTTTGCTAATTACTGAATTACCAAGAGTTTATTTTATTTATGGTCAGTGGAATTAAGTTCAGTCGTGTAATGTTGATATTTTAATCCATGAATTAAGAAATGATTTTGTTTCACAAACGGTCAGAATTAGAAGGAAGACATCAAATAAACACTGAATGACATCATTCAAATTGAAAATGAATAAACATTGAAATTTGTTGAAGTGTTGCAGTTGTAGTTACTTACAGTCCTGGACGGGGCAGGTGGGTTCCTCGCATTTTCTCACATGCTTTGCGTGTCACTGAGGGGTTTTTTAGGGTGCTTTTTTCTTGTATTGCTCTGCCCTCGTTCATACTGAACGTGATGGTTGTGTGCTGTTTCACACGTGAGGTTGCTCCACATTCCTCTGTATAATAGCTCTCTTTCAATAGATTTCAGCTCTGCATGCTTTGCATCATTTTCCGGTTTAGATTAGAATCCACGTCATTTCAGTTAAGTGTTCTTTTTATCCGTTTGTGTCTGTTCTCTGCTACAGTTACACCAAAACAACATTTTGGACTTAGCTAAGAGACATTCATACATGTGATCTATCAAAATATCAAACCGAGTTGCGTTTAGAGAAAGATTGCACAAGCCCACTTCTGATCCCAAAGTGCCTTCAAGCCTGTGAAAACAATGTTTGGGGTTCTTTCTCTCTGGCAATATGTATGATAAATCCATATTTGGAACCTCTTCATAAAATGTATTTGTCTAAGAATAATGTTGATTCCATTGTCACCTTTGATGTATATATAAAGCACTCCATTGTCATCTTTGCTCTTTGAAGCATTTAGTTAAAATCCTTGCGATTCCTCAAAGTAATCTGCATGACTTTGCAGAGGATTAACCGTTTCTTCACAAACCTTTGTGGGACACATTTGACAAAGAATGTCAAATCTCATATATGTCAAGACAACAGCTCAAGCACGATTTATCACACTGGATTTATCCGTCTAACCAGTTGCAAAATGTTCATATAGTTCTTGTAAAGAGTATTTTTTATTATGTCAACTTGTAACTAATGTAACCGGTTAAAGCTTGACGTTGTTCGTTTGACCTATTTGAGATATTTAGCACCAGATGTTCTTTACAAGCACTCCAGATGGAAAATTGCATGGAACAGAATGTGTTGCAACGTCAACAATGAGCCAAACCGATGCAGCACAGAAAATATGCAACAACCCGTAAAACATTTGGAATGAGTGTGTAATTTTAAATCACAAAACGCAATTTCACTGCGCCACACCCGTGTTTCTTGAACATATGGCACGTTAAAACTTGGACTGTTATGGCAACACAAGTGCAAACAACCAAATAAGTAAATTTGACATGTACTGCCACCTATCGACTTCGTTTGGAACTGTGGCTGATGTGATTGATACACGGCATACCCCTCAAATGCTACTTAAATTAGGTTTAGATTTGATTTATTGTGCGTTTTACTATACATTGTAAATAGTAATTAATAAACCAAAATAAATATACATTTTTATAAATATGAAATAAATAAATACTTGAAAATTAAAAATACAATTAGAACAATTATTTGCACGGTTTCACATTATTTCTTTGTATTGTAATTGAACTTTAAAAATGCAAACAATTAATTAAAGTAATAAATTGCTTCCGCTTAAATAACGATAATATAACATAGCACATTTTAGGAGTAACATGTTTTATACCATTGTTGCATTTTTTTATAGCTATTTTTAAAACTGCGTTTGTATTGATCAATGCTTGGGAGTGTGGATAATATTTACAAACAATCTATCGCGGCCTTCAGAAACGTCTTCTTCTTCTCTTGTTTATGGCGGATTGCCGGAACTTTTAGGTGCATACCGCCACCTACTGTACAAGAGTGTGTAACATCGTGTCATTTTAAAATCATGCCTTCTTTCCACCTCATATATTACATAGTGTAATATGACATGCTCGGCATTTTCTTTAACCCCACAGTTATCACAATTCTCGTGATTCATTTTCCACATTAAAAACAAGGTGCTGTTCATTCCTGTGCGATCCACTCTCAGCCTTCTGAAACTATTATCATCCATGACTTTTATTTTGAAGAGTATTTCCCCCGGAAGAGGACGAAGCGTACAGTCGCAGTACATGTGAAGATTGCTGTCATCTGTCATCTGAATTGAAAATGTCGATATTGAAAACGCTTTAAATGGTAAATTGCATTTAATAATCGTTTAACTTTTAAGTGCTTAATAAAATTATAGTCGTTGGCGGAGATGGTTGTCGGGTGCTTTTGTAAATCCCTTTCATGTGCAAGCAGGCTCAGAACAATCACAACACACACAAGAGACATTCGGCTGTTTATTAAGCGTCCAGCCATTCACAGGACTGTTAAGAGCACATTACAAGAGCTTGAAAATGCAAATCCAAGATCCTTCCACACAAGTCATCCTGCGATGGTCACAAAGATTCTGTCTGTGGACGAGATCTTCAGCAAGAAGTCCTTGCATGACTATCTTAAGAAGAAGGGAGTGGAGTATGACTCGTGCTTGCGGGCTGTCAATACTGATAACCAAACACTAGATGATGAAGACATGAGAATGAAGAGGAATGATATGTCTGTATTAGCCCCTCTGGTCCAAAAAATGAAAGAGCTGGAAGACAAACAGAAGGAACTGGAGGACACACAAGACTTGCTGAAAGGTAATAAAGTGAGAGAGCAAACAGAGTCATTTGGATTTAAATGCAGGACATTTAATTTGCATTTGTCTCTCTTCAGATAATGACCCAGACTTGCACGATCTTGCGGAGACAGAGAGCCAGACTTGTTTAGCAGCCATTCATGACATAAAACTCAAGGTGAGGTGTGAATGGCTCTCATTAACATAGAACATTACCCTTATTGACAGTCGAGAAGATTTTAAGTAATGTCGTTAAACTTGTTATTGATAAAACGTTGTTATTTTATCTTAGAACAAAATGTTATTCTATTTATAATACTTGATGAAAATGGGTGAACAAAATGCTTGTTTCTATCAATGTTTCAGATTTTATTTTTTCTGATCCCGGAGGAGGAATCAGACATGAGTGATCTGGTCCTAGAGGTCACTGCTGGGGTGGGTGGTCAAGAAGCGATGCTTTTCACTGCTGAGATCTTTGATATGTATCAAAACTTTGCTGCTTTTAATGGCTGGGGCTTTGATATCCTTGAGGTCATGTCTAGTGAACTAGGTAAATAAATATGTATACTTTATATCTGGGTTTTTTTCATTATTATGTGTCCGGAAGTCCTAATTTTGGAGTGGTGTGTTTCTTTTGGCTCTGTCTAGGGGGTGTAAGACACGCAACAGCCAGCATCAGTGGTCCACTAAGCTATAAGAAGTTAAAGTTTGAAGCGGGCGTTCATCGCGTGCAGAGAGTGCCGAAAACCGAGAAACAGGGACGCATGCACACCAGCACCATGACGGTGGCCATTCTTCCCCAACCCACTGAGGTGTAACATTCACATTTCTACATCTGACAGTTTTATTCAAAGTGACTTATTGTGCTTTCAAGGTTAGTTGGGTCTAGTAGTGATTTTGTATTTCTTTTCTTCTCTTTTGTATATTTCATAGATCTCATTTTCCATTAACCCCAAAGATCTGAGAATAGAGACAAAGAGAGCCAGTGGAGCAGGAGGGCAACACGTCAACACCACTGACAGCGCTGTGAGGATCGTTCACCTGCCCACAGGTCTACAAATCATTCGTAGTATTCGTTGTTTAAAAAGTATTATAATATCTGTTGGTTGTGTTAAGATGTGCATAAGGTTTGATTTCTTTTCAACTTTAGATGACATGAATTTAGATCTTTCAGGAGTGGACTTCATAGTTCACTCGTTTCTCTATTCTTAATGATTCAGAGTTAGACTGACCGGTCACGTTTTGGCATTTCAGGGATAGTCTCTGAATGCCAGCAGGAGCGTTCACAGATAAAGAACAAGGAGAAAGCCATGACGCTACTGCGAGCAAAACTCTACAGCGCAAAGACTGGAAGAGGAGACCAGTAAGAGATACCAGGCTCGAAAACTCCAGGTATATACAGTATATATAGTAAGCGGTCTTTTCTGTGCGATTTAAGCGACTGATATAAACTGACAGAGCATGTTTCCCTATGACAGATTGGCACCAAAGGAAGATCTGAGAAGATCAGAACGTATAACTTCTCTCAGGACAGAATCACCGATCACAGAATCGGAAAGACCATTCACGACGTCCATGGATTTTTACAAGGAGAGGAACTGCTGGAGGAGATGATTGAGTTTCTGCAGCAGTTTTCAGAGCAAGAATCCCTCATGGACGTTCTCAAAGACACTGATTATAACCAACAGTGACTTGTGGCAATAAAGAAATGTGTAAAAGTTTTGTCGTGAAGGTGTCAAATTGTCCGGCCGAGAACAAGCACAATCCATCAGTTTCCCTCCGAGTAGTTCCACTAACACTCGACGGCTTTCTCCAGAGCTTAACACAACAGTGTGAAATACTTTAGTGGGAGTCCTGCACCCTGAAACAAATGGCAATGTGGAGTTACTCTATTGTATTTACTATATATATCATTCATATCATGAGATTGTATTTTACATCAATGACATAGTTATAGATTGCAGTATATTATCATTTACATTTATAAATTGCGTTTTTTTATCACAGCTCCCTGAGTCGCTTTGAATTGAAGCATCTGTAAATGTGTTATTATCAACATCATACAGTAGATGGTTTAATCCAAACTGGAAATGCTTTTCTTATACATTTTGTCATGTAGTTAGTATAAAGTAGGTATAAAGTTCAACATAATTTGGATATTTTTGTACTTTTTTCATTGATAAATTTACTAACATCATGACTAAAATATATTTTTCAAAGAGCTTATACATTTAAAACGTTTTCACTCCACATCATCTTAACGTTAGAAATATATTTGCATTATACCATTGCAAACATTTCCATTGATGCATTTAAAAAGGCGCCTTTTCACGCCGCGTTTCTCATTGGGTGGCGCTCTTTATTCCGCGGTGACGTCTGGGCACCCTGCGTCACGACGTCAGTCGCGTCACTCCCAAAGGTTTCTATTGGCTTCCCGTCGTTTAAAGGTATTCCGCTGCGCTCTGATTGGTTGGGAGTTTTTGTTCGCCAAATTTCAAACTCGGTTTCCAGTGGCGCTTTTTCTCCCAGTTCACTTACAGTTGGCGATCAGTGTTGCCGCTTAAATGTTTCAGCTGCTCCTGTAACAGCGACCAGAAAGCGTTTTTAAGGACATATGAGGGCTTTTTAAAGTGCTTTTATCTTATTGAGGTGAGATACTGTTGCTTTTTGTCATATTGCTTAGATTCGTGTGGATAAAGGGGCTTTTAAGCAAACAGACCCTAGAGATGACCGAGCATGTTTGAGTTCCCTCTTTGTGGTCTACTTTTATTATTGCTTGTATGTAACATTTGGATCTACAGTCTTTGTGCATTGATATTTAAAACCTAAACGATCAAAACGTTTCGTGCACATATTTGAAACCAGTTTTGTAGTGTTGTGGCTAATATGAGCCCTTTGTAGTGAGCATCATGCGTAGCCACGTCAGGACTGCGTGCACTTAGGCGCGTAAAATGGAGAATGAGTTAAAATGAATGCCATCACTTTATAATATAACTAAATATGTAAGATGATATAGTGACATGTTAACATGCTAGATGATTTTATATTGAAATGCTGAAAGCAAATCTGCTCAACAGTTAGATTTGAGTCTTAAAGTGGAAGAAGTTGTGGATTGTAGATGTTAACAGACTTAGGTATGTTATAATAATGTAAATAATGATGTCTTGGACGGAAAATAGTTCAGTTTATGTTGTTTAGTATGTGTAGTTTGTTTATAAGTTTTCAACAGTTGTCTTGTGGGTGTATTTATGTTTGAATGCTATTATCATGCTGATGAATTATTTGTAATACTTTAAATAGTGACCACTAAATAATAATGCTTTGACTGTCCTACACACTTAGTAAAACTGAACATGTCTCATTTCCTCCAGGTCAGCCATTTGCTGCGTCTCATAGAGCCCAAATATGAAGTGCACAGCACACAGTGAGGATTCCACAGTTTTAAGCCACATGGAGAAACCTGAAACAGACCTCAAGGGACACACGGTTTCACCACGAAAATCAGCCGGCCCTCGCTCCCCTGCAGCCTCCAACATCTCCACCCCTCTGGAGAGCAGAAGTAAAGGCCCTCACAATAAAGAGAACTACCGGGACAAGTGCCTGACGCAGGAGGTGGCGTCCGACGATGAGGTCGTTCTGAGCAGTTTCGGCGAGGACAGCGGATACCTTTCCCTCCAAAACAGCCGGGTAGAACACGGGGAGGCGGACGGTGTGGACTCATTGGAGAGGGGTGAAGAGAAATGCGTGTCCTCTCAGTCCTCGGACATTGAGTGTCATTCTACGCCCTGTCTGCCCGTGCTCAAGTTCCAGGAGGAGGTGTGCAGGGAACTGGTGCGAAGCTTTAAAAAGAACAGAAGTTACGATTGGACGGTCGTCAGTAAAGTCGCTGAGAATTATGGGCTTCATAATGTGATTGGTGGGAAAATGGGCCTGGAGTTTGTGGACACTCTTTCTGGCCTGTTGAGGAAAGACATGCGGCACATTCTTGCCCGGATCTTGGGCCTGCTGGGAGATCGAGACTTGATCAGGTAAACTTCTCTTCTGGTTGCTTTTGTGTTGGTGTCCCTCCCTGTGGTTTGTGTGCCAAGCGCACGTTGAACGCGTTAGATTGACTGACCGTTGATTCCGTCTTGCGTTGCAGCTGTAAAAAAGTGAGCCGGTCGTGGCGGAAAATCATCTGCCAGGATCAGATGGCCCTTCGGAGGTGCAGAGAAGCTGAGAGAGCACAAAGGGTAAGAAGGAAGCTCTACCTAAATGACCTTCATGCACCCGTGCACCATTTTGTTTTCCTGCATGCACGCTTCGGGAAGAAAAGTTTTGGTAAATGTTTAATTTCTAATAGTGCTGCTTTGTTTTTGACGCAGGATTCTCGACGGCCTGTGGGATCTTTGTCTCGGGACTTCACCTTAAGCAGGGTGGTGTTCTCTTGTATGCAGGGCGTTGCCTCTACACCCATTCACAAAGCTGTTAAAAAGACCCAGTGCCAGACGAGCGGAGGGCAAAACGCATCCAGACCAAGTCGCTTCCAACAGTTTCATGAGGTAAAACCTGCTGTTCATGTTAAAGGACACAATTTTCATTTCTATCACATTTTCCATTTGTGACATTACTGCAATTAAGTAAATATGGATTAAACCTGGGTTTCCTCTCGAACTTTACACCAAATGCGTAGGACAAAAATAGGATGTTATACCCTCTCATGCAACTTTAATGCTTGTTTACTCTCATCACCAGTTCAAGACATTCCATTAAAACTATTTTTGTTTTCTTCCAGGTTGCTAAATCGCTAAAACAGCACGAATCTCTGCGAGCGTGCGTCCTCTGCGGCTCTCCGGCACGCTTTGACGGCGTCATGCAGCGGGCGGTCTGCACGCGCCGCAGCTGCGCATGTGAAAGTTGCACACGGTGTCAATCAACATATCACGGTTCTGCCCCGTGCCGCAGCACCGTCCGGACTTGCTCCTCGTCCCAAAACACACTCGTCGCCGGCTCCGCTCGGAGCAAAAGGAGCGTCAGGCGTCTCTAAGCACCCGTGCCTGGAGAGAGTCTCTGTTACCAAGAACTTGAAAAAATGAACTGCCTCTTAACTGTTTTGAAAGAATATGAATCTTTTGCACATTCTTGAATGTGAAGTGAATTTGGCTGCGTTTGTGGCCGCTGCACAAAGACACTACAATCATTTTGTATGCCAAAAAAAAGTATTCCAAAGGGAGGTTGAACAGCCTTCTTAAGATTGTAAATGTGAATGTTTTATAAGATTTTATAGATGTTTTATCAATGAAATGACCAATATCTGTTTGTCTTTGGACACTTGTAAATATTTAAATGGTTGAATAAAGCCGTGTATATTTTTCAGCACGTGTTTGTTTGTTGGCTGCTGTAGTGACCGAGTCCTTGTCTAGGTTTAACTCGCGGCTAGATGGCAGCAGAGAACTGTTGTATCGTAACCTGTTGCTGTTTTAACATAGAATTTAATTTAGGCTGAAATGAATGCATTTTATTTGGTCATAGACAGCTCTTGATCTGATGATGCTTTCTTCCACTTGAAATATCAAGCAACACGATGGGTCAGAAGTCAAATCTGCTAAGAAAAACCTCTTCTGATGTCATTTACAGAGAAATCGGAGTTCAGGCGTTAAATGATGCTCTTGCGGCAAGTTTTAATCTGAAGTGTTGTCCTTCTGAGAAAAATCATCCTGTTTATGACAGTGAATGTGTTTTGGCCAATCGTTTGGTCCTTAAAACTGTTTAAAAATAACTGTTCAAAATCTGTTTCTCCACGTGATAAACAGCCATTGTAATGATCCACATGACACGTCACATGCAGATAAATGTGTTTGGTGACTGTAAACCCTGAATATAGTTTAGTTGTAATATAGAGATTGTTAACTTAATTGTCTGCACGCAAAAGCCATTTCAAAGTGATATGAATAGATGACACTAAGTGCACTGCTTGCAGCGAAAGACCAATTAACCTTTAATTACAATTGGAATTGATTTTCCATCGTAATTGAATTTCCTTTCAAACTCGAAATGAAACTTATTTCCCAAGCACACTTTAAGTTGGCACAGGATTGAATTTGACCTGTGCAGAGAAATGTCTTCTCGCTTTTTTCATATCGGCTGTTTCACTTCTGACAGTATTGCCATATATTTATGAGCATTGCGTTTTATGAATTCTAGCTTCAAATCTCTGCTAAAGGATCTGCTAAATGAAAGTAATCGTAGAGATTCGATTAACTGATGGAACTGTCAGACACCGAGGAGCCAGTGACTTTTTATTTTCCTGCAGAAATGTCAATGTGTGCTTCAGTCTTTCTTTGCCGTCTCAGAGTAAAAACAAGTTAGTCTTGTAGAAAGAAAAAATGGCAAAACATTTAAATATAAAGGATCCATTTGCAGTAAATTAGGATTTGGATAATAAAAGCGGGCTTCTGTAGTTGGGTAATATTCCATCGTGAAGGCTTTCCATGCGGTATAATTAATCTTACAGCTGACCTTTGTAGACGAGAAGAGCGGCGAGGCCGTATATTATTGTTTTTTCATTTGATTTATTAAACCACGGTCAATACAAATGAAGCTCCGGAGCACTGGGGGATATGGAGAGCCAAACAGGTATTTGTACGGCTCAGGTCGAAACACACACACACATCCCATTATGAGTCATGTTGCTTGGGAATAGAAATCTCATTTTTGGGTTATGAGCTATTGTGATTAACCTCTAGACTACATGCAAACCTTTCTGTGCATGCGTACACTATTTACGGTGAATGTAATATTGCTTTCTACACATCATTTAATTCAGGTGGATGTGGCACTAAAGGGTCCCTTACAGACACGTGAACCACTAGTATAATATACATTGATATATATATACTGTACGTTAAAGCCTATATTGTTTTCGTCTATATAAGAACATTCCTCATTGCTGGTCAAATGCATTTTCTCCACCTGTCTTTTACGTCTCCTTAAATAGACCCATGTCCCATTCAAGTCCCTCACTCGTAAAGGAGGGCCACGTTTGTGATGGTTATGATGAATGACTGGCATCTGTCACATGATCGTGCATCAGGGTTCCAAAGGTCGCTGTCACGGCGATGGTCTTCAAGAGCGCTGTCATTGGCCCCAAGGACATCAGAAAGGAAACGCTGAGATGTTTTCATCCTCTCCACGGCTCACACTCGGGCCATCACTTGCACGGGTTTTGAGACGTTAGAAGGGTATGTAAGGCAGATGTTGATGTGGGATGTTATGAGTCATTTCCTTACGAAATCTTAATCGTCCTTCAATGACAGGTGTTGTGTTTTACTATCACATGCCGTTGTTGTCCTCCCCCGGAGAATGTGTGTATTAGCATAAACTGATTGGCAGAACATGTAGGGATTAATGTATCGAGTCTTACACGGATGGATAATTCTGTTTGTGGATTAAGCCTCTCGGATGACTCCTCTCTGTAAGGAATCCGTTCTTTTCCTCCGGAGGAAGGCTGCAATCATGCACATTGCGCAAGCGCAGATGGAGGTGAAGTCTTGACTACATCATTGATTTCTCCAGTTATGCATCACACCTCAGTGGTCCAAAAATATGTGCGCTAAACATATATGAAGGTCATGAAGAAGGTAGAAGTGGACTAAGCGATTCAACATTTTGCTTGTTGCGTTTTTCCCTTTGTTTGGTACACAAATGAATAAAAGAAAAATGGCACTTTCTGTCTTTTACTATAGTCTTTTGATAACATGCAAAACATGTGTCCCACGCCAACTCCCTATCCAAAAACAGGAGAAAAACATAAGATGTGTAGGTCAGAGGAAAAAATTACCCTCAACCCCTACGCTTTTGTGATAAAGCGTACAGGTATTTACTGTATTTACAAAGTGAAAAGATGACAACCTAGTTACAATGTCATGAAGATTTAAATGAAAAGAGAAAAGATCAACAACAGCGAATACAGAACGAGAACAACCATCGGTTGTTTTTAAAGGACGGCGGATCTTTATGGACCAATTAGAGCACACAACATACACAGAAATACACACGACAACAAATGACATGACATAACAAGTCACCTGTCTTCATTTGTCCACCGTAAAAAATGATTTGTTTTTTTTTTGTTGTTTCAACTTAAAAAATAAGGAACCTAGTTAATGCAACTTAAAAATACTAGTCAACACAACGAGTTTGCATCATTTTCAATGACTGAATTAATAAGTTGAATTAACTCAAAAGGCAACCAGGTAACTTCTTTTTTTTTGGTGTTGAGACAACAAAAAAGAACAAATCAGTTTTACAGTGTGTGAAGAAAGATCATGCAAAAACCATGCTATGTTCCACTTTGTTCTCCATGAAGAGACGCTTGACCAGAGAATCACATCGGTGTGTTTTCACATCTTTGTTAAGCAAGGTCATAAAAAGACTCAAATGTGAACTGTTTACTGTCAGCGTGACAGCACGACGCAGGGGTTAATGTTCTTCCTCGCGAACCAAAAAGTGTGTGCAGGACAAAGGAGAGGATGCGAAGAACAAAAGGGCTCGTGGAAAAAGTGCAATGCAAAAACACACACATACACACACTAATGCCGAAAACAAGTGGTTCCCGGCCGGCCATTTCTACGGTGAATCACTTTAAGTGGTAATGCACCCATTATCAGAGCTGGACCAGTGTAGAGTCTATTTTTACCTGCTCTGGTCAGCCGTTCCATTTAGCCATCCAGTAGTGAGAGCAAATGAGCCGGACCTCTCCACAAAGAGCCGGACAAATCACACAACATCTGATTTGCACCACAACAATTCAATAGGCAAAGATTAGGCTTGGTCACCAGGGATTGTATCTTCACATCATACCTGCAGAAGCCTGGAAGACATCAGAGATGAAAACGGAATAGTTTGCCGCAAGCCAACATGTCTGTTTTATACTGACCATTGCTTCAGATGACATGAACTAATGAACACTCACAGTTGAACATTTCAGCCCGTTTGTGTGCTTAACAAGCAACGGGCAGCGATAAATACAGCACATCATGCAAATCCTTTCGGGGCATGAGCGATTTTCTATGAGTCATGTTGGGTTTTTGTGTCTCTTCCTGCTCCGTTTAGCTCCCAGTGACGTGATGATAGAAATTCAACGTGACAAATGAATACCAGACACACGATGCTAAATGATCAGCGCTCGTTTTCTCCATTCCTTTGATTGTTTGTTATTTTTCCATTCGCCGTGATTTCTGTCTTTTCTTGGAAGCGGCCGTCATTAAAAATGAAAAGCCAAAATGACACAGGCATGAATCCAGACGAGAGCACGTAACAGCCTCTTCAGTTACCCAAGCCAAGCAGAGCACTTCATCACTAACAACCCCATCGAAGACCCACAGTTCTGTGGAACGCAAAAGAAGACGTTTTGAGAAATGTCTCATGGTGTCCATATGGGGTTGGATGTTGTTGGGTGACCTACGTTCTTTAAAATATCTTCGTTTGTGTTTTGCGGAAGAAAGAAAGTCCTGCAGGTTTGGAACGAGGCGAGGAGGAATTTTCATTTTTGTGTGAACTCTTTATTTCGTTTAACGCATGTAACACTAACCTTTGCCCTCGAATTGGGATGGAATTCCGTGGTCTTGTTATTTATATCGGTTCTGATTGCTTTTACAAACCGCTTTTCCAGGCCAACTGACAAGTACGTATAAATTGAACTTGACAGACATGACTAATTTTGGCATCCCGAGTCTCATCGTACTGTGAATCTTGTCTTATATAATGCCACGTCTGGCATTCTGCATCCTCTGACATTTATGATTCGAATTTCCTGGGCTGCTTACGACACGTCGTACGCGTGCTTAGTCACAGGCCGGCTAACACAAATGACCATTTCCTAATGTCGAACAACATGAGGCGTCAGACGAGTGAATTATGTGTGTATTGAATCATCACGCACCTTTTCTGTTCCATTCGAGTAATTTCATGTATGGCGAGCGGATTAACCCTCTTGTAAATAATGAAAACACACCAGCTGTTTTTGGATAGCGTCACATTGTACACATCATCTCATACACGATGGCCTACGCTGTCGATCTTTTTGGCATTTTTCTTTCCTTTAGGTATGCAACTTGATTTTATTTTTGTTTACTCTCAGCTGCCGACCTTGGGTGCGATTTATCTGGATTTGTCTGGGATGAGAAACAAACAGCAGCCATAAACCTTAGAAATATAATTGAGGCATTACTCAAAATAATGGTCATCTCTTGTGGCAGAAAACAGGCGGAAGACGGCACACGGTCATATACGGAAATGATTTAAGATTCCAAAGTTTTCTGCTGAAGTTACATGTGACTGAAAGCCTGTGACAGTGAAATTGAGCGCAGTCAAATGATTATGGCTCTTCAAACTTTTATTACACTTTGAATGGCAAAAAATAAAGTTTTCCAGTGCCCCGACCCTCACAGCCCCCAAATGATTCCTTTAGACGTAACAGCAACATATTTTACAAAATAATTCCATGTACAAAATGCAGGGTGAAACATGACCATTTGATGTTGGAGTGTTATATTTGGTGCTCACGATCGGCGGTCTTCATGTCCGAATGCACGGCTCTCTTATTGTACCAGTCCGGGACTTGTTTCAATACACTTTTATTGATCTACAATTTACAGAAAACAGGTCAAAGCCAAAAGTGTGGGCTCAGAGGCCAAAGCACATTATGTACATCTCCAAGCTAACGTCTTTCATCAAAGTTTATTTTCTATGTACAGAGCAACATTTACGTCATAGGTAACCACATTTTTTTGTTTAACATGTTGTTTTCGTCATATGCTGATGTCCTAAACTATACGGTGTGAATGGGAAACCTATGATGGTCGTGGAGAGTTGCGGTCAAACTGTCCTCAGAGACGCTGGAAGAGAAAAGAGCAGAATGTTGAATGAAGTGTGTTTACTTGGAAATCATGTATTTCACACACGGTACTGTCATCACCATCCAACTTACCAATGGCATGTGATTCAGAAGTCGATCTACAGTGACGTCATCGTAGCTCTCCCGATACGTGGTCTCTCCACCGGTCAACTCCTCCTGCACGCTGGGTGGGTCTTCTTGACTGAAGAAAGAAGAGAAAACTGGTTTAATATGATTGTTTAAACCAATGCAGTACTTCAAACTGACATTACACATTACAAACAGTGGATCAGTTAAATCTTTGAGCCAATGTTTGCGGTCTTTAAATGCAATTGTAAGCACTTGTTTGTTACCTTCTCTTTCCCGTGAGCACCGAGTTGAGATATTTCTTCACCGCCATCTGCTTGCGAAAGCGGCTGTAGTTGTCTGTGAATATTGCATCTGAATGACGCTTCATTGGTGCCTGGTCTTCCAGCAAATCATCACTAAAGAAAAACATCAGACGTCCATTATCATCTGAAAACATTTTGCATCTCATGTTATAAAGTGCATTACACAGGAATTCTAGGTAAATTCAAGAGTTTTCACAAATAATGAAAAATCTATCAATATTTTTATGGAATCTTAAATTAATAGGCTGACTTTGCACCTTGGATACCACATCAATGAAATAATTCGATCAGATCCATTCATCTATATTACTTTTTTAAATATAAATAGGAAAGACACACGAATAGTTTGAACAAATGTTTTAGAGCCTACTAGAATAATTGCACAATCTCTGCTAAAAGACCATCTAAAACCAGTCTGACGTTACCTACTTGACCTACAGTATAGCTATAGACACCAAGGTGGTTTCAACTGGCTTATCTGGTGAACTGGTTTTCGGGCATTTGTCAGTTAGATCATTTCAAACCAGTAAAGACCAGCAAACCACATTGCGGCTGGTCTACGAAGTTTCGTTCAGAAGGCAAACACCGTGTCAGGGTTTGCGATGATTTACCTGACCCGCTTTCCAATCAACGACTCCAGATACCGTCTGGCCGATAACTGACCGAGAAGTTTACTGTATCCACTTGTGAAGAGACCGTCTGCGTGTCTGGGATCTCTGCACATGAACACAAAGCCAGCTCTTATACAACCATATGAACGAACCAACAAAAGGCTGTCTATTTCAGTAGCTCTTACTCTTCATTTGATCTAAAAGCTGCTTGCTTTAATTGTTTAATGCTTTAAAGCCTCCCAGCAATGTCCACAGTCACCCATACAAAAACGTCACCATGGTAACCATAGATTACTTTAATATACCATAGGTGCTTCAGGTATCGTAGGCTCCTATGTCATTATTAACCAGAAATTAAAGAAAAAGACAGAAAAAGAATTTCACACTGTTTATATTTATTTCAATTTGATAAAATGTGTAAACACTGTAGTTCGTCCAGAATTATGGTTCCGTGGTAAATTTCGCATTTTTGAAACAATGAAGCATTTAATAATAACATAAATATACAAACAAACATCATTTTGCATCATAATACAATACAGTATAAAAGGCCTATTAAAGAATAAGATGTATGAATCATTACTTGATTCATTATTTCTTTACTACTACTCAAGACTTAAAACATGTTTCATAAATTGAAATCTAATATCTAATCCTAATAATCTCATCTAATATGCGTCGGGTTTTTTCCTTTAGCTATTTTCCCGTGTTTTGTCGTTCTTCTTTTTTTTCTGAGCTCGCGCATCCATCCCTCTTCCCAAGTGCGCGCTCCTCCCGTCAAACAAAGCATTACAAAAAGTTTGTTTGAATCATGTTTAATTGTCGGTAAAGTCTTACCTCATGGAGGGGTAGGGTAAACTTAAGGTCCGGGTATAAAAAACACTGCAAAGGGATATGAAGAGCAAAAGCTGAAAGCCGTTCCTCACGAGCATCGCTTTAAACCTGCGCACGCACGAACACACGAGTAAGTTTACACAAAGACATACATGTACACGAATGACAATTTCTGACATGTACCAAACGTAAGTATGAATCAAGTTAGCTCAAAATTGTGTGACATTTCTTGCAAAGTAAAAAAAGTCTTATTTACTAAAGGTGTTTTACTGAAACAATACCGATCAACACAACATTAAATGTGGTAATGTATTACTGTAAACGTACGTATGAATATACATTGTGGATGTAACATGCATATAAATACACAAATGTACGTACAGCGAGTGTGTGTTATGTGTATCGCAATAAATAAGATCAAAGGAACTCACATGTGCTATAGAGATGTGCAGATCCGTGCAGGTGAAACAGCTCCAGTCAAAAGTAAGCAGGTGATTTATTTACGTTCCTTTGGTTGCTCTTGCGTCTCTTTGACTTGTCTCTCCCTTCACCTCGTTTTATATTGCAGAATACTTTCCATCGGACAGAATGCGAGCAGATTTCATATGCGTTAATACGTCACGAAGAAAGTCCCACTGGGATGGATGTGTTCGTCATTGGTCGGCTGCATGGCATGCTCAGTTCATGAAGCCAACACACACACACTGGAGAAATTAGGTTTGCTTGCACAAAATGTTTTGTCATTCCTGGTGATTCATTCTGTGGTAATTTGTTTGCATGGGTGGCCTTTTTAAAAAAGTTTTTTGATGGAAGATGCGCAAAACAATGGATCACATCCAAATGGACTTGTTGGAATTTCAACCATAAGTTGGTTTACAAAGGAACCTAAGGAGAAAGGGTCTTACAAGAACTGGAAATCAACTAATAGATCTACTGAATGGCCTGACAAATGGTCAAACCATCATAGAATTATGAATTTTTCATTTGGAGAGGTCTGTTGTGTGTTAATGAACGAATGGGTTATGTATAAGTGATTATAGCTCCAGCTATTGTGCTTTACCCTCATCTTAACCCTGCCTTAAAGCCTTTGCTAATAGAATGATGTTCAGCATTGAATTCGTCAATGCCAAAATAATGGAAAACATGGCTAGTTGTTAACATGACATGAACCAGTCTTTCAAACCATCAACATCAGACATTTTTTCAAATAAGCAGTCAGCCAGCCCCTTAAGACAGTCATCGTAAATTTGCAATTTTTTCATTTCAGGACTGGCTGTAGAAGGGGTCGATTTGTTCTCAATTGGCTCTTAAAGGGACAGTTCACCCAAAAATGAAAATTCTGTCATCATTTACTCACCCTCAATTTGTTTCGAAACCTGTATAAACGTCTTTGTTCTGCTAAACCCAACGGAAGATATTTGGAAGAATGTCAGTAGCCGAGCAGATCTCATCCCCCATTGACTCCCATAGTATTTATTTTCCCCGCATATGGCCGTCAATGGGGGGCGAGATCTGCTCGGGTACTGACATTCTTCCAAATATCTTCCTTTGGGTTTAGCAGATCAAAGAAATTCATACATGTTGAGTAAATTATGCCAGAATTTTCTTTTTCGGGTGAAGTATCACGTTAAGTTAGGTCTGTTCTCTTCCTATGGCACTTCCATACGGGGAGCCCTGCGTTTTACATTTCTCTGCAGTAACAGTTAGCACTTGCCCTGTGACCTTAACAGCATTCTAATGATTTCATTTACCATGCTGTTTTTAGGGCCTGGATGCTTGTGGATAAAGTGATTAATGAGAGACGCAGAGAGCAGAAGTGTTGCCAATAAATCAAGTTTAAAAAGAGTCTGACAGTCAGCCGGTGACTGGACTTCTGTACACAGCAGTCTCACATCGACTACATGATGAAATCATGGCTTGGTTACATATCACACTGTAAGTGCAATATGCAGTATACAATTTCTTAACAGACTCCCATCATTTCTTAATCCCTCCCTTCCTCTCTTACCTTTCAATAATGTGGCAAAAATAAACATTCTTTTAAAAACCATAATCACTTGGCCCCTGACAAATGACAATGTCTTGAAGAAACGTTGTCATAAAAATGACATTCTTCGTTGACTTTATATGTTGAGGTTTGTAATCCGTTGCTTATTGACATTTTCACGTGTGATATTCATGAAACATGAAGCACATGTCAATTCCACCACCAAAAGCCCATGTGACAGATCAGTTAGGCAAACACTAAAATGCATGGCAACTAAAGCTGTAAATACATTTATTCATCTTTCCACACACAGGACATTAGCGTCAATAATGTAATCCTGGCATCATATGCTTGGAATCAAGGCTAAAGACATCATCATGCTTCCGAAAGCTTCACACAGCCAATCATATACGTTATTTAATCTTAGTTCATCTATGTACAGGTAGGCTACGTCTCAATTTTATCACCTAATGCATTAAGCATGGTTTCCTCATTCATCCATTTATCATACAATTCAACAAACGATTAATTTTGAAATCATTTCTAATTTTGCATCCATTTAATTCCAATAAGGTGCTTGATCATCTTGTTATACTTGTAAAATCTTTGCTGCAATCGAACAACTTTGTACAGACACGCGCACACACAAAACGTAAAAAGAAATGCTGAATGCAAACAATATTTCAAGTCGCTAGGTTGGACGTTCTATGAGTAAGTTTCAACTTGGCACGCGCTGACAAGAAATTCAAATTCTGTTTGTACATCATCTCACACTTATCAATATCCTGCAATTCCTTAGCATTGTTGCATATTTTGACTCGCGACTCATGTGACGTGGCACAATCATTTGTGAAATATTGCCTTTGCACACTTCAGCTGAGTTCTTCAGTCGATATTGGCAATTTAGCTAAAGGCCGTGTATGCAGTAGAAAGACTTGGGTTTAGTATTGTTCAGATGGAACAATTTGAAGGACTGAAAAACAGTATTGTGGTGACGCTTGCCGTATGGGTGACAGGGAGGAGTTTTATTGAAAAATAATCGAGTGAAATGTCAACACCGGAGACACATTCTTCCGGTCGCACGCTATACCGTGCACATTAAGATTTCCTGTGAGTCCGTAGAAAAAATGTATCACTCTACTGAATCCATATTGATCTGGGCCCATTTATCTCTATTTTCTATGTGTCAGAGTTTATAGGGAATAAAATGTGTGAAATTCACTACCACCCACAACAATCTAAGTTGAGCGGTTTCAGTCAAACAGAATCTATTTCGCCATTGATTGCTTCACAAATATGTGCCAAAATATGAATGTATTTGCATGAAATACACTATCATGCTTGCATCAAATTCTACATTTCCAAGTGTACATCTTATATTGAAGTAGCAACATAAGCAATCGCAATAAAGTCCCCAGAGTCCAACTGAAACAGAATCTAAAACTTCTGTGGCATTTATACTTCCAATTAAACTCATTATGACCTGTCAGCCCTGAAGAGACAAATACTGCAGAAAAGCATTATTATCAATAATCTGTGGCTTTATTGTCATAATGTGGTCCTGCAACTGTTAATGTTCTTATAGAAATCACCATTGGTATGCAATCCCTTCTAGTCGGACTAATTGAGAAATCACCAATATTTGCCAAAACATTATTAACGTACTTGATATAAAAGCTGTAATAAAAATATTCAATATATAACAAACATTCACAGTTAACATGTTGATTTGATGCACGAGTGTGGTTAAATGCAATGCATTAGTGGGCTCTATAAAGATGATGTGTGTACACTAAACCTATTGTGAGACAATAATATGTAAACAGTTTTGTTGTTACACTCTCACACACTAAACTTTGGCAAAAACGTGTAAAAATGAAGAAATTTTAATACAGCTGTCTTTTCACAGCATTGCAAAATATCGAAATACATTAAATTCTTAAGTAAACAAGATGTCAAAATAAGTCACATTTTTTGTGCGTTCAGTCAACAAAATGCAACCCACCTTTACACCAAGAGTGTTAACCTGAACACAAACAAAACACAACAAATTGACCATAAGTTATCATATAACTGTCACTCATCATAATTATACCATCACAGTAATCCTAGCGCAAACAGACACGTGCCGCCTCCGCCGGAATGCCGCTCTGTGATTGGTCGGCCCGTGTGTCACGGGATTCCAATATGTCCGCGCTCATTTGAAACAGCAAAGTGAAGTGTGCTCGATCGCTTTTTCACTGCGTACTTCACTCTGTTTGTATGTTGGGCTCAACAAATAACCGAATAAAGAGGGAACGGCATCTGTTAAAAGAAATAACTGCACACCAGGACAGAAAGCTTGACTATTTGTTATTACCAGGTGTGTATTTGAGCTGATGTTGTGAGCGTAGCTCAGCTGCTAATGCTTATTGACGGGCTGAGGTAAAACTGCAAACTTAATGTAACGTTAAATAACCCTGTCACCAATGCACGATTCTGGTTGAGATAGTTAATGAATGCAATAGTTGTGTTTTGCAGTTGTGCTTAAATATTAGATATGTACAGTAAAGCTTTCCTGTAGCTCAGTGGTTAGAGCTCGGCGCTAGCAACGCTGAGGTCATGGGTTCGATCCCAGGGATTGCACGTCCTCAGAAACACATGTGTAGTATCATGCAATGTAAGTCGCTTTGGATAAAAGCGTTTTCCAAATAGTAAAAGGTACACATAGACATACATAAATAGATGCTTCATAAAGCGCCACAGGATATGTCAACACTGTCATATAAACTCATACGGATGTCCATAATTAATCATTTTGACACAGTATGTCTAGGTACATACAAAATAGTGACACGTAGATTAATAATAATAAGAAACATTATGAGACTAATGAAATCTGCGTGTGAAACAGATAGATAATGCATAGATTTTCTGTCACGTGTAACGTGTATATCGTGTCTCCACAGAAATAATGCTGATATTGGGAACTCATGTCGCACGTCTATGAAGAGAGAGCCACAATGATAGCCGCAGGCGAGTTGCAGTCGTTTGTCCCATTCGGTCGTGAGCACTGCAGGAATCACCCGAATGCCGTGAACCTCCAGCTGCGGCAGCTGCAGCCGGCCTCTGAGCTCTGGTCCTCTGATGGGGCCGCTGGACTCGTGGGGTCTCTTCAGGAGGTCACTTTGCAGGAGCGACAAAAGGTAGCTGTCCATCTTTACACCATAGCGCGGATGCCACCCTAGAAGCCACCGAAGTCCTCTTCTGAGCACACTTTGTTGATTTAAAGCTAGTAGACTGGAAGCTAGTAGATCCCTATGTAGTCTACTTCAGTTTAGCCTCTGCCATCTAGGGGCATATTATGGGGATCACAGAGGGACACTCAACCTAAACTTAAAACGTCTTTGCTTGTGATGGCTATCGCATGACAGCAAATAGTCCAACAATCACATGCGCTGTTGTAAGTGTGATATTTTTGTGATGGACAGGAGCACTGGCAGCTGAGGAAGGGAACAGCTCCTGATGAGGTCGATTATGAGGAGGAGCTGTACGTGGCCAGAAACATGGTCATATGGAGCCGTGGCAGTAAGAATCAAGCCTCTAATGTTTACAAGGCTTTCACCGTGGACAGCCTCGTTCAGCAGGTGATAGCAACAGACTCATGCATATTCATCTGTCTAAGACATTACATTGTCTGTCCTAACATTTGAATTCAAATTACATTTTTCTATAGGCTCTCTGGTGTAATTTCACGGTCCCACAGTCTAAAAAGGATGGTAAGCATTAGACACATGTTTGTGTTTTATTGTTGTCTTGGTTTTTTATCATTCCACTGTCTATGGTCAGTTGCAGGACTCTGTAGTCAAACGTTTTATTTTCGTCATATGTTTAACTTTATCATGTCTTGAGTGATGTATTTTTTATATCCCTTTGCGGTTTGTCATCTCATAATAAAATAATGTAAATCAGTATGTCTACTTAATTGTTTATTTGAGTAAATTAACTTCAGGGTGATACTAGACCCCTCTGCTTAATGTTAACATTCTGGTCGCCTTGTTCACAAGTAAATTTGTCCGACTGTATGCTTTGATTGGTTCATGTTGATTTATTCCCAGCATTATTAATCTGTTAAATTGTTTTCCTGCATGACCTCTAGCAAAGGACGTCGTGGAGCAGACAGTGTGTATCGTCCAGAGCACCTGTGTGAATGTCCACAGCATGAGTGGGAAAGACTTCATATCTCCACTCCCCTTTCAGGTCAGAACGTTTCACCTCTTCTGTGGGTTTAGTTTCTCAAAAGACAGGACAAACTATGACTCAAGGTTTATCCGACGTATCGGCACTTCCAGGAGAGACATTGTCATAGCAGAACGATAGTTAGTGCCATCAGGGATTGAAGCAGCCTGACTGTCTTTTTAGCTCAGTGACTGATGCTGTGTCTATTCCATGAGACGTAATGGGTTATTTGGCATGCCGACAGGAATGCTTTTGAGTTAAAGAACTGCCAGTATTTGGACAACACAATTTACTGTTTTGGCTCAGTCTGGTTATATTTCATGAACATTCTCCGCTGATGTTTTTCTGATGTCTCGGCGGCTTTTCAGTTAGTCCTGCGTGATATGCACAATGTGTGTAATAGAAGCCAGCCTTTTTTTACAAAACGCACAAAAATATTACTCTTAAATAGCATTGTAACAATATTGTAATATGAAATTATTATATTTGTCCTATATAGGATGTTGTAATGTTTTGCTGTTATTCAGTTTTTATTAATTAACATACAGAAGTTCTAATTAAACCTTGAATGTTGTCAATTCTCGAAAAAAATTACAAATGTTTTCGTATTAAATCTGTTATTAAGATTATTTCAAAATAAAGTCATCGTAATCCTGAACCCAGTATACTCCTAATGGTCCACCTATAATGTTAGTGAAGATGTCTCTTTTGTGTGAGCATTTTGTAACCTTTGGGAAAAGGTTTTAAGTTACACTATGTGTATACATTAAATCATACTATTTTATTTGAAAAGATCGAGAAAAATGCAGTTTCTCACGATATGACCGTTAAATGTTATTTTCCAGTAACAAAAGTTCATAAGCTTTCCTTTTCCATTCACTCACTGTTGTGTCATGTCTGGTTGTAGGTCTCTACTCTTTGGGCAACCAAGTTTGGTCTGCTTTTGGAGCGCAAAAACATCCCATCTGATGGCCACATGAGCCCCAGCAGGTATGTACATGCTCATACGGTATCTGTGAATGTATGGAGAATATGATATCAGCGTGCAGTCATTTCTTATGTCATTATTAGGGAACCTCTTCCGACTCTGTTCAGCATGCTGCATCCTTTAGATGAAATCGCTCCTGTTGTTTGTAAATCTGCCGGTAAGACCTGTTGCTAATTCTGTATCTTATGAGGAAAATATATTTTTGTGGTGCAAATCTGACTTGGTCTGACCAGATATGTTGTAGTTCCTAATAAAATGACTAGCCCGCTTTATTTACCTGTGAGAGCTCATTTGTCTGATGATGAACTCCTCTGAATGGCTGGTATTGTTGATGCTTTTCTCTGATCTCTCAGGTCTGTTTGAGCCACGGCTTCAGTATGTTTCAGATAGCGCTATGAGGGTTTTGTTCACCTGCCTCGAGCCCTCCATCATGATGACGTACGACACGCAGCAGTGTACGCACACCGTCTGGGCTCTGCGCAGAGTCTCCCCTGAGGTACTGCCAAAGCAATACATACCTTTGTTTCCTCGTGCTTTGTTTCAGTAAACAGACACGTCTGTGTCATTTGAAACTACTTATTTTGAGATGAATTGATTAGAATACATGTTATTTAGTTTTTACTTTATAGAGGAGTGAAACCCAATTCAAGCCTGTTTACACTTGATGTCTTTTACAGGAACAGACCACAGTGCTCAAGTGTCCCGAGCAGCCCGGGGCGGTTCACACACCGGTCGCAGCCCACAGCTTACTCGGCCCACACCTGAGAAACGTGACCCGGCTGGACTTGCCCGCTTCGCCCTTGCACTGCCACGTCCTGCACAATCAAAGCCGAATCCCCGCCTCCCCCGGCCTGCACTCTCGGGTTCACTCGCCCAGCATTTCTAACATGGCTGCTCTCAGGTGCGTTCATGCGGGAAATTATATGGTCCCATTTATTTTTCATTTTCATGTGGAAAGTTAATTCTAAAATAGGTAGAAGTATTTGGAACGAAATCAACGGCAAGCTTATTGTAACGCATCTTAATTTGCATCTGACGGTCAGTCGGGCTCACTCCCCTGGCATCGCAGCGCCCTCCTTCTCTGGAGCTCAGCGCTTCAACATGTCGTTTCACACCCCGTCCCCGCGCGGGCACAGCATCCTGGCATCACCCAACAGCACCCTAAACGAAACAGGCCTGATGCCTGAGATGGAGCCTATTCTTCCGGACCTGTGCATTGAGCAGCTGTGGACAGAGACCGGCGCTACATCCAGGTCTGCTGATGTTCTGTGTTTACAGATGTGTAAGCGCACGTGCTGTTTGTGACGTCATCATGAATGTTGTCTTTGAACAGGGAGAAGGGCTGTCAGGCGTCTAAAGTCTTCATCACCTCTGACCTGTGTGAGAACAGGTACCTGTGCTTCCTGGTCGAGTCTCACCAGCAGCTCAGGTGCACATGCTCTTCTTCCCTTTTACTTTATCTTTAGTGATTAGCGAAGTTTGTGTTGATGTTTGAGTGTCATCGCAGGCAAAGCTCAGATGAGAAAGTAAAACGGTCGAAACCGATGATTTATTCTCATTTAAATGCCGTTTCCTAGGTGCATCAAATTTCTCGAGAGCAACGAAACGTCTCAGTTGATATTTGCATCAGTGACTGTCATCAGTGCAAAAGATGCTGTGCCACTAGAGGTGAGAGCTGGACTGGTCAATGTGTCTCATTTACATATAACTGTGTACATTATTCATATTTATACACACATTTAAACTTCTCACAAAAACGTACCGCCTACACTCTCAAATGCACATAGTTCAAATAGATTTTACAGCTTTAGAATGAGAATGGGCCTAGTTCATGAAACATTCGTTTCCAAGTAATTTGTGCGTAAACCGGACCTTCCCGAAAACTTGGAGCCTGGACAGCTTTGTAAAACAGGACGGTGACGAGCTCTGCCTTTTACCCAAATTAAAGAGTTAAAAATGAAACAAGAAATTGTAAAGAAACTTGTGAAATATCATTATGATACATAGTGCATAAAAACACAGTGTTTGTCTCAAAGAATACAGAACGTTTGAATGTTTTACGCACTATTTACACGTGGTATGGCGCAGGCGTACATTTATTTCTTACCAATAACATGTTGAAAATACCAAACTTTTCATAAATCCGAAATTTAGGTCAGAGCAACTTTACAAACGATTTACACGAAAAATGTGTGTAAATGTGTGTGTGTGCATGCTTAGTGAATAAGACTCAATGTTTTATAACACTTGAAATAATGAACGCAAACTTATTGCAAAGTATTTTGTCAATTTGTTGAGCAATTTTTTCAGTCAGACAATCAAGTCAATATCGATCCTATTTAAAATTTACATTTCTTGTCTTACTGTGAAGAATATGAATCTACTATTTAAAATAGTGTTATTAGAACATAACTATATAAAATACAACTATTTTCCTTTTTGTAAAGGTCTATAAATAATGACAGAATTTTTATTTTGGCCTGAGCTTGTATACATTTGTTGCTCTGTACTACATTAGCGGTTGAATTACATCTGGTTCATCATCTGTAAGTGTCGTCCTCTACGTCGTCGTCATCTGGACTTTAACTTAATTTCATTTTTCTTGAAGGGCATTCATGGCATGCTGGTGCTGGAGGCCAGCGGGAGTCTGGTCCTGTACACCGGAGTCACACGGGTGAGCCCTGATTTCTGATGTTATTGCTGTGCTGCATCATTTATCCACGCTCAGGTGTTGCTGTGAGATCTGTGTCTGTACTGAAGCATGTCGTGTATTCTGTGCGCATACTTTTTTATTAAAAAAGCCAAAGGCAGTACATTAGAGTCATTGCTCACAGCGTGGTTTTGACTTGAGTGCATCACATCCTTTATGTTCCCCACCAATCACCAGAGATTTGAAAATTGGCTGTAGGTGAGTCACTCATATCATACTGAGAGAGTCGGGCATTCTGGAGGAATTGTGGCGATTGTTCACAGATGCAAAGGCATTTCTGTCTATACTATTTATTTATTCATATATATATATATATATATATATATATATAAGATTTATTTTCGGATTTAGGCTTATTTTACAATAACAACCGTCTGGAAGCTCATCATCCCTTACCTATGTCATCATGTCTGTTATACCTCTAGGTCAGTAAAGTGTTTGTCCCAGGTCTTCTGTCTCCTACATTCAGTGTTCAGAACCATCAGCCCCTGTTAAACACCCCTCTGGAGAATGTGAGCACTCCTGCAAGGGCGACAGTTCAGCACATAAGCAGACTTGATGAGGTACGCTTCTCTGTATACTTAAGACATTAAGATTTAAGGGAGGCCTAACACTGATAGCCTTTTATTTAGGTTTTATTATGGTTTGATCAATATCTATATTTAATCGCAAAGTTACGCACAACTCCCATTTATTTTCTTTGACAACAAACACATCAAGTTGATCAACGGCTGGTTTGATAATCTAATTTCATGAAGCTGAGGTCTTAAATCAAATATACGATTGGCTGTAAGCTTAGTAAATTTTTAATCATAGCCAATCGAGTGCATTAATAGATATGGGATTACAAGATTAAACCCTTTTAGAGTTCATTTAACATGAACTACTGGAGCCTTCATAAAAACATCTCTTAAAAAAAACACAAACAGCATTTTATTGACTTCACATCCTGAGAGCTGCATTAAGAGCAGCTGATTTACGTAGCGGAAAACAGATTGCAAACGCGGTTTGTTCTTTTTTTTTTTTACCAATTTGAGTAATTTAATACAAATAAATAATAGTAATAAAGTAAAACTAATACATCATATTTTTGTGGCTTTTCATGCCTTTTCTTTGATAGGATAGTGAATGTTTAAAAGGGAAGTAAGAGAGAGTGGTTTGGCATTAGTAGGAAATACTGTGTTCAACACAGTAAGAATTCTGTACTAAATTAAAATACAACGTAAACCGAAATATATCCAGATTTGAATATGCACGTTGCAGATGACAAGCTTCTCACTTCCCCAACATGCTTTCCATAATGCTCAGAGCAACAGTTCACGCCGATAGCACATTTTAGGAAAATTAGCATTAGCATTCTGATGTGATTTGTTTTCAATGTCAGACTAAATCTCTCCTCTGTGTCGCTTAAACCGCTCTCAGGTGGGCATGCCATCCCCTGTGTTAGAGGTCCGTAGCTCGATGAAGCACCAAGAATCGTCCTGGCTGGAGGACTCGCCTTTCCAGCAGGCTGTTCCACTCGTCCACACGCTGAGAGATGCCGTCGGCAACAGACTCACGCTGGTCAGTACGGCACATTAGCTCTAGTTCGTCAATGAGGTGCTGGTGTCATTATAGTTTCATATAGCTATAAAAAAAGACTGAAATAGTAGAGATTACTGGGGGCCTCCAGAAGGTTGCAAGGGGTCCTACAGAAAAATTATAAAAGTCCACATTGTTTATCTTCTTTTTTTTTGCTATTAATAGTTTACAGAATTGTTTATATTTGAATCTTTCTAGTAAATTTTTCTCACTATAGTTTCTTTTTTGGGACTCAAAGTGAAATTGTCTTTATAATATCCAATTTACTATTTATCTAACACATTTGAAACCTTTCTTTACACAGACAAAATACAGATTGATATATATTTTAGAAAAGGGGGTCCCTCACAAAAGGTTTATCATATTTGGGGGTCCATGGCATCATAAAGTTTGAAACCCCTGATTTAGGAAATATAAGATGATACAATTTTCTGCTTTAGTCCAGAAAGGAAAATAGGCAGAAAACAGAAACTGATATATCAGACGGTTTTGATTCTATTTTTTTGTCAAAATGTTTCATAATGAAATATGAGAGATTCTCAAAGTTGCTGTTGCCAAACAGGGTGAAGAAAACAGCGTCCATGTTTGTTGTGTCCACCACTGCTGCAGGGGTTGCTGGTAATTGCTTGTGTCATATGGCAGCCGCTCTGTAATTGAGTGCTGTTCCAGCCACGGGACACGACCATCATGGCAGTGTGGTGCTTCAGACATGAGCACCAGGAGGCCGTCATTGTTTTGACACAATTCAATAAGGTCTGGTCCCCGGCAGTCGAGCCCTCTATCCACAGGGCCGGTGTTGTCATTCCCCACTGAACCACGTGTTCCTGCCAACAAAAATCCCCTCGCAGGCCTGTCAAAGCCATTTCGCCTAGACAAACTTATGTAGGATGATATGCCTCTTAGGAACGGTTTTAAAAATAGGAAACGTCGTCTATGAAGGTTTATATTTATCCAGATCATTGGATTTTAACATTTATGCATTTGGCAGACGGCGTATGTTTTATCATGTGCGTGTACCCTGCTAATGAAACCCATGACCTTTGTGTTGAAACGGTAGTCAATACTTCAATGTTGTTGAAATTGTCTGTGTTGGTGTTGCTAGTTTAATATCTGCCTCTCGTTTTTCCGTTGCTTAGGAATTAAGCACCGGCTCCATGTTAAGAATCACCATTCCTGAGGTGGCCACTTCAGAGCTTGGTAAGAAAAACATAAATTCGTGTTCAGTTGAATAAAGGAAGTTATATGCATGAGGTTGCATGAGATTGATATGCATGATTTGTTAAAAACCATCTCTTTAACAACCCCCCGTTATCATGGTGGAAACTTTTGTATGGGCAAGAAACAATGAAGTTTATTTATTTCTAGTTTGTAAGAAATATGTGAGGATCTTTTCCAGATTTCTTTACAGTTCTTCTGAATTAAGGGCAGTCTCCTGTTAATAAATGATGTAGTTCAAAAGAAGTGGTCTTTCTGCCGCTAATAAAGTGGCATTTTCTTCAGCTCTGTCCTGACCTTTCACTGTTTGTTTGCTAATGAAGCCGCAGGCGTCATCGAGAGCGTGATGGAGTGTTTTTTCTTAGGGACAATATGAGCTGGAAATGTCTTCACATATTCCTGATTCACGTCATAGAAGTTGATGTGGAAGATGTGCTTGTGATAATATTTTTATCTTGATTTTCTGTAAAGGTTTTATATTTTTCACAATGTTAGAAAAAAGCATGCACCGCCACAGAAACAACTAATAGACAATTATTTTATATTTTTTTCTGATTTGACAATTTGTAGGTAGGTGTTTTGGTAAAATGATCATTTTTGTTTCATTCTGTGAAACAACAATATTTCTCCCAATTTTCAAATAAAAAATATTGTTGCTATTTGCATTAATTTTCAGAAAATGAAAACTGGAGAAACGGGTGAAAATAACAGAAAAGATGCTCTGTATTTTTTTCAGACCTCAAATACGGCAAAGAAAACAAGCTCAGATTAACTTTTTTCACTTTTAAGTCTTGTCATGCTGTCAGTCTTTCACACTGCTGTCGGATGACTTTGTCACTACAGAGGTTTGATTTAGTTGAAATTCAACAGACACCGGACTGAAAATGCCACAATACATCTAGAAATGATGATTAAGTGAACATACTCTCAATTTTTCCACGGCTGTATATCAAAAATATAACGTGTTAAGAAAATGCATGTTGCTAGCCTGCACAAAACCGGTACTTGGGAATTTGGATTCCACTTTTATTTAATACACGGCTAATTTCTTTGCAAACGATTCATGAAGTACTAATAAATGACTGGGCTTTACTGAGTCGCATCGAAAAATGTTCCCACCTCTGAACTGTTTCAAGATAAAGTCCTACATTTTACGTTTCATGTTATCTTACTGTAAAAAGCCAATTGAACAAATGAAACCCCATGTGTCCCTCCACCCTCATGTATTCCCCTCAACATCTCTTCGTCTCTTCATCAGCCCGTGTCACACACTTTGGCAAACAGTCATCTGTGTGTAGTGGTCCTTTCTCCATTCTCCTCCATGTGGTCCGCCCCCTCGCACAGATTCGAGTTCCAGCTCCGGCTGTGTCTTTTGAAGTGGCGGCCCCCTCCGTGTACGGCGTTCTATAGGATCACCTCCGCGTGGAGCGTTCATCTCCATTATCATCACCCCCTCGCTTCATCAACACGCTAACACTTTGATGTACACATGGGGGTGGGCGATATGGCCTAAAAATGATGTTCAAAGGGGTTGTCATTTTTACTCAAGGAAATATAATACTATGGTATTCGTTTATTTAGAGGTAGATGTAGATATGACTACATTTTATTCAGAGTGTTTAAGACAAGAGTTTGTATTTCTGTCTCTGGGAGATTAAACACAAAACCTAATCATTGGTCTTCGCTCGTCTCTACAGTCAGACGGTGCTTGCGGGCCATCAGGTTTATTCTTCCCAAGGACACCGCCATGAAAGTGCTGCTCAAGTGGTATAACAGTTACAACGCCCCTGGAGGTCCCAGCATGCACCTGGAATGGAACCTGTTTGTAACGTGTTTGATGACAATGATGGGTTATAACACGGAGCGACTGACATGGACTCGCAACGTAAGAGTTTCTTTATGCTTTAATCTAGAACACCCAAAATACACCCAAACACACTGGTTGCCACGTTTAATGGGGACATTCCATAGACTTCCATTGATTTTATATCAGGCTTATGATATATTATATCCCCTACCCCAACACCTAAACCTAATAATCACACAAACCTTTCTGCATGTTGTAATATTCAATAAATATAATTCTGTATGATTTACAAGCTGTTTTCCCTCATGGGGACCTACAAAATGTCCCCACAAGGTTGAAATCTACTGGTATTAGGTCATTAGGTCTCCACACAGTGATGAATGCCAGTGCACACACACACACACACACACACACATACAATGACTAATAGAAACTGGGACATTTCATTTAAAATGGGTGCAGTGAAGTGTCCTATTGTTCAGCACTTGTATGTCTACAACTATTATCATTAACACAGTTGTTATTTCCGCAGCTTCATTTTGAAGTGCCTCTCTCACCAGTAATTGCCCCAAAGAAGGCCCGTCCTGCAGAAACGGGTTCTGATGAGGTGAGTGTCCTTACACATGTCAAAGGCAAAGGTCGGGGTCAGAGACCATTCCATGACCTAGACTCCTGTTTTTCATACAGTGTGTGAGAAAAAGTAAAGGAGTAGATGTAAAAAAGTAGAAAGTAGATTTGAAGCGTCATTTTGACGTACATGACCATACGCAGTATATATGGTGTACATGATGATGTAGTGAATCGCTCGCTGTGTGCAATGAAATTATATACACAATGAAAGAATAGAAACTAGAAAAAAATGGCAAAAACGAACATTTTAAAAAGTTGAGAGAGGTAGAAAACCGTATACAATTGTCGTTCATTTTTGCCACAACAAGTCTATATACAGCAGCAAGGGCACTGCTGTAGGGGGAACCACATTTAGGGTCTTTTTATTTGACTTGATATGTCTGTTTTGACATCAATAGGATTGGGGATACCTCCGTTGCTCCGACTACCATTGGCAGGTTTCCATGCGACCTGCGGTGGCCGTTCAGGGCTTGGAGGCGGTTTCGCCCCCTGCTGGTGTGGAGAAGCGCGAGTCCGCTCTGGGCCTGGAGTCCTCTGCGCTGCTCTTTCCACACATCCCGGTTCTCTTCTATGTGCTGCATCTGCTTTATGAAGATCTCAAACTGGACGAGCTGCAGCGGAGCGGGGCGAGAGCTCTGGTCGGCCTTCTGCAGCAGCTGGCCAAGTATTCGTCTATTTGTCTCTTTAGCCACCTTTTATTTATCAGCCTAGAAGATTATTCGGGCGTAGAAGGGCGACAGAAATGAAAAAAATAAGCATACGATGACGCATGTGCTTTAAATTCATCCACGACTATGACTGCCAAAATAATGTCAGCCACTTCACAGTTGTTACTGTGTGTCTGGTGGACCGGGTTTGTTTTGTGTAGATGGCTGTAATGTGTACTTCATTGGTTCATGAAATGTCAAGTGTTTTCTGTCATGTTGACAACGAGGGTTTAATCAGGCGCTGTTTGGAACAGTGTGACAATAAAACATGAACGCGTTGTGTTGTAATAATACACGCTCTACCAATTGAGCTACAAAACACAAATTATATGTTTTGCTTTGTCTTAAATGGCTTAAACGGAGTGCAATAAGTTTTTGTTTGAGTTTGAACTGACATAATGCGCGAAAAGTGATGCGGGCGTCCCAAGTTCAAATACCGTCTCGTGGTCGTTTCCAGGCTCCTGTACCCCTCTCTCATCCCACCATTTCCAGTCTCTCAACACTACTGTCTGTAATGCATTATAATTTCCAGAAAAGAATATGTTTTGCCACACTTAAATGATGGTGTGACTTAAAAAAAGTCCTGTATCTTGATATCAATTAATTTTATTTCATGAACAAGGATGCATAACAGTTACTCTATACGTTACCTAGTTAGCATTGATAATAAGACTTGGTGAACATCTGTCCACAGATTTTCTTGTTAATCAGAAGTAGAGTCGGTGTGTATGCGACTATGCGTCATGAGTTTGGTATCAGTGTATATCGTATTGGTGTATATTGACCATCTGATGACTCTGTTAGCCGCTAATCATTTTTTTCTCTGGTTTCATTAGGGACCTACAGCTGGACGAATACATTGATCTGTACTGGCGCGATTACCCCTCATTCATCAAAACCTTCAAGGAGGCCTGCGTGATTGATCAAGGTACGAGCCCGATCGATGCTCATTAGCAGCCAAAGGCATTTTTATCCATTTAGCACACATTGCTGACTTGTTAAGGACCAGATATGCGTGTTGTGGCTATTTTTGGCGTTTGATTTGTCATTTTAAGTGATTTGGTTGGGTTGTGTTGAGGCAACTGACATTTGTGCACTATTTGGAGATGATTTGAAGCGCAGGACACTGCTGTCACTATTTAACCTGATGTCATATCATCTTTGCGTGCTTAGACCAGATGGACTCGATGACTTGGCCGGTGTTCTTAAATGGAGAAGCTCCGTGTGTGTTCGGCTGGCTCAGTCGGTGCCTGAGAGGGCAGAATGTGCCACCTTTTCCCTACCTGCCCGGCATCTGCGAGAGGACCAAACTACTGGTGCTGGTAAGAGCCAAAAAGGCACCTGTGAAAAATGTTATCTTTATGGCTTTGTTTATGGGTCACTCCTCATCCTATCCGCACCAAAAAATATATAGAAAGTATTGCCACAGTGTCCAACAGGGGGCGCTAACAGTGTGCGGAGAAAGTGGGTTGCATGCCCTCAGCTGGCACACATGTTCTGTGGAAATGTCAAGCAGTTAGATGGCAAAACGCTGAAAGCTAATCGTAATGACATTTTACGATCGCCAAGTTCTCCCCGGGCGGACTCGACTTCCTGTGTGTGTGTGCAAGGAAGATGCCCCACCTCAATTATTCCATGGAAGTGTTGGACTGAATCACTCGTCAGGGTGTTGGGAGGGTCATGGGTGGCATGATGCGTGTGTTGGCTTTTTACTTCTTTCCATCAGGCAAGACGAAGTGACGCACATCCCCGGCGAGCTTCTGACGAGCCGTTACGCAATTATGGACCACGTTTACCCCGTTGCTCCCGTCCCTTAGATTAGACTCCAGAACATTAGGGCATCCATTTAACCCTCAACACCAACTCTCTTTCTCTCCCTCTCTACCTGTCTCTCTCTCCCCCTTTCAATTTCGATTCCCAGATCAAGTGTTCTTTATTGGCACGACGGAAAATGAACCTTTGTGTAGTCAAAGCTGCGTTTAAGTAGTGTGATAAAAAGGAATGTACAGCCGTCAAAAAAATTAAGAGGCCATTTCAAATATTAATTTCATCAGCATTTCTAGATGTATTGTGGTCATTCCAGTCCTCTGTTGAATAAAAAAAAAATACTTTTCTTAAATACATGTACAGTACAAATATGACTGTTGTATTGCTTAAAAGTGAATCTGAACTTGTTTTCTTTGCCGTATTTGAAGGTTTGAAAAATTACAGAGCATCTTCATTGTTATTTTCACTCATAGGCGTGATTTGCAGGTGGGACATGTCCCTATTTTTATATTTTGTTACACACTTGGCCAGAAAACATATATACCTTGATTGGCTCCCCCTAGCATTAACAGGCCATTATCTAATAAGGCTAATCCTAATATTTTTGGAAATCATCTTGCGACCCCACCCTCGTGGCCTTGTGACCCCGGGGGTCCCGGCCCCTACTTTGGGACCCCCTGGGCTAATGCACGGCAACAGCCAAGTGACCTTTCCCAAATGACAGTTTGGGGACGACATACGGTGGAGCTGGAGTCAAAAAGCAAAATAGCCAATGGACAGACCGCCCACTGTATATAATACATTTTCCCAACGAGTTATTAAAGATGATCATTTTTCTATGTTATCGGAATTGGCCGATAAGAAAATTTAGGCTGATATATTATAGCTGATAAATTATGAATAATTTCCTCTGGTTAAACTTCTTCAGCTGCACGCTGCTTACAGTTAAAATCCAGTACAGTACCGTCATTCTGTCATGATCAATTACTTTCTGCTATCAGCAAAACATTGTTGATTTAGTATGTAGATATTTATGAATGTGTAAATTAAATAAAAAACAAAAGCATAATGTCTGAATGCTTTCTGTCTTAAGACCTGTTAGTCTTGTGGCTATTGAGAACACCTTTGTGGGTTGCTCTGGAAGAACATCTTTCATTTGTTTATTAAATAAACATTATACCAGAAAAGCTTTAAAGTTAAAGAATTATTTTCAGTCATTTTATATTCATATTTAGAAACTGTATATCGGCCAAAATATTGGTTATGGACTTCCAATGTTCGAGAATGATCAGTTATCGTTATCGACTGGAATGAATATTGGTGCATCCCTATTTTTGTCATCTCTGTGCCCACCACATTTCAAAACAAAGTTACACCTGTTTTCATTTTCTGCAAATAAATGCAAACACAAACAATATTTTTAATCGAAATTTGGGAGAAATGTTGTTAGTAGTTCACAGAATGAAACAAAAGCAACAATTTTACCTAAACGCATATCTATAAATAGTGATTTAAGAAAAACTCAAAATAGTTTTCAAATGATCCCTTCATTTTTTACATGTATTTTTTATGTAGTGAAAAAATGTACAAAGTAAAATAGTACAATATGCTAAAATATATGAAAACATAGATTTACTGAACTAAAAAAGATAAGCTTCTTGTTTGTTATAAGTCCCAAAGTGTGGGAGGACAACCGTATACGTACATGCCCATTGTATGTTGTGTTTTTACACTTATTCTCTCTTTACGTGGATCCTGAGAAATCATACCCAACAGCTCCACTTATCAATCATCATCATAATCATTAGTCCTATTACATTTTCATGTAGTTTTTTTCAAAAACCACAAACACCTTAGCAACCACTATGGTAACAATGGAGCTGTGGTTTTACTGAAGAAATGGTCTTTTTTGTGCTGAATGTCCCAAACGCCCCATGCGCACTATTTAACCGATGTGTTGCGGTTATGATGCATGCAATCATGTGTGTGGTTAATGACTCTGTTCCTGCGTCTCATCATGATGAATTGTGATCGTTCCCCCTCACATCACAGCAAACCAAAGCCACACAGGTGCTGCCCCGCTGCTAATACTCATATAGTTTTTTTACTTCCTCTGTGTGTTTCTCAGAGCTACGCCCTTTATGTGGTCGGAGATGAGGATGCAATCTCGACCAATGTGTCCAAGTACCTCTCCAAGCTGTCAGCAGGTGGGCTCGGTGAGAAATGCTGCGTGTGAGACTAGAAACTGAGACGGAGAGTAAATGCATAAATCATGATTGTGTTGTAAATGTAGTGTTCTTGTATGTCCGTTGGTGGAACATTGTGTTAGCTGCGCAAAGGTCAATGAAATTTCCAGGAATCATTTTGATTCATTTCATTGCAAACCTGATGCGTGACACACATTTCAGTTTCTTACGTATTTTTTTTGGTCTGTTGTTTTTGCAGGGCAGAAGAAAAACTTCAGCGATTCTTTTCTGAGCAGGTAACAGAGCTTTATAACTATTGTCATGTGCCTTATTTTTGTTCATCGTGTGACCTGTGTTTGTTTATCTTAAGTGTTGCCTCACTGAGTTTTCCTGCGTGTGTTTGTTTGGTGTTCCACAGGCAGAACTGTGTAAAGGCCGGTCCATCGTCCAGCTGTTTAGCTGAGAAACTGGTGCTGTGGTTGACGTCTGCAGGTCAGAATCACTCCGGAATCAAAGTTCTTTTCACCTGTCAGGACTTGGCACATGTATGTAAATGCAGATGCCAGGAATTGGCGAGCCTGAATTGGCGTTCTTGCGCATTTGTGTGTTCCTGTGGCACAAACGTCAGCACTTAAGAATGTGTTCATGTGCGTGTATGGCATTCTGACACATTTCAGAAAACAACGACACATGAAATTTGGTCTGCGTAGCTTGAAGCGATTGTATTTACATACCTGCGTAAAGAATGTATTGGGCCATAGACTTGATCTGAGGCGGTCTTACGAAAAGCTTCTGAATATGTTTGTTTAAATGACATCATACCAAGTCCGTCACAAGGGGCACGTGACTGCACGGTGTTAACTTGTGTTTGATTTACACACAGGATTCACATTGAAGGATCTAGAGACCGTTCCGTTCGGTGTGGCTCTGCCGATCAGAGACGCCATCTACCAGTGCCGAGAACACCCCAGCTCTGATTGGTCCGAGGAGGTGTGCGCTCTGATTGGGCGACAAGACCTGACCAAGCAAGCTCACAAAGTGACCCAATCCAATCGTAAATCGGTGAGGAAGGGAATAACCACTGGATTATAGTGGAGATGCATATATAGATTTTTCAGCAGTAAGTGTGCTGTGCAAAGTGTTGAAAATATGCAGATAAACAACCACAGAAAATGAGCAGTACACATCAGATCATGCCAGACCGTATCCCACAATGCACCAAACGCAACTGAATTATGCGTTAACATTAGGCGTTTGTGTTTTATGTAGACTGTTGGTCTGAATGTGATGTTAGAGCCGCCCGTCACCACTGAAGCAGATGAGGAAGAGGACGGCATGACGGATCTGGATACAGATGTGATGGGTTTGATCTGGAGTCAGGATCTGAGGGTGCAGGAGGTCAGACGTCTGCTTCAGAGCTCCAGACCTGTACGGGTCAACGTGACCCATCTGCCCGAAGTCAGTGACCATGAGTACATCGAGGAGAAAGAGAACAAGTGAGTGGCGTCAGGCAAATGGAAAGATATCAATAGAAACACCTGGAACATCCTAGAATAATGTCAGACTCTTTTAGGGAGGTTATAGTGCTTCCTGTGGCTCAGTGGTTAGAGTTTGGCGCTAGCAACGGGAAGGTCATGGGTTCAAACCCAGGGATTGAACATACTCGGAAACAAATGTATAGTGGATAAAAGCTTCGGATAAAGCGTCTGCTAAATGTAAATGTGATATTGGATTGATTTTTGATTGATTTTTGTTTGTGTTGCAGGTTGTTGCAGTTGTGTCAGCGCACCATGGCTCTTCCCGTCGGGCGAGGGCTCTTCACTCTCTTCTCATACCACCCTGTGCCAACCGAGCCCCTCCCTGTGCCCAAACTCAATCTGACTGGTACTGTCATCAACCACCGCCCATTCTTTGAAGTTCCCTAATGAATAGCTTTACCGAGTTAGCAAAGCAGTTTTTAAGAGCTTTCTTGGTTTTCTTAGGACAGTAATTGTGCCCAGAAGACACAAACATCAGACCGATCCCACCACGTGTCTCTCACTGTTCAACTTCATCCTATAATAAACAACGTGTTCTAAGAGTTTCCCTCGCGACGCTACCGTAGAGATTATTTTATGTTCAACTTTTTGCTTTGATAAACTCAGGTTTTGTAGTTTTTTCGGTGTGTTTGGTTGATCTTGGTGAACACAGTCAGCACCATAATCAAATTGAAAATGTTGCTTTGATGTAAAGAAACATCATGTATCTATTCAACATTTTTGACATTGTTGTGTATTTTTAATTGTTTGACACGTTTTCAGTTAGTCGAGAACTTTTCGCATTTCAAAGCTAGACATATTGATGTTTGATTAAGTTATGTTTAATAATAGTCAAAGAAAAATCTTTGTCAAAAAAGTTTGTTTTTGGCTAACTAGCCTTATGCGAGCTTTAGTCTTTTCATTCGTTTTATTAAAGCTGTCCTTTTGTTTGTCTTCTCACTAAGGTCGGGCTCCTCCCAGGAACACCATGGTGGACCTGAACAGTGGCAATATTGACGTGCCGCCCAACATGACCTGCTGGCCAAGCTTTCATAACGGAGTCGCGGCCGGGCTAAAAATCGCTCCTGCCTCTCAAGTGGAATCTGCGTGGATCGCTTATAACAAACCCAAAAGCGCTGACCTGGCCAATGAGTACGCAGGATTCCTCATGGCTCTGGGTCTCAACGGCCACCTCACCAAACTAGCAACACTTAACATCCACGACTACCTCACCAAGGTGAGTTATCGGCGGTCATATCTAGAAGTCATACACAGAAACCAGAGGGGGGGGCGGGACTCTTTGACAGTAATCGACCACACAGAACACCTTAGCAACCCACTGACAACCATTTACAGCATCACCCGAGAATCATGCTGGTGAGTTTTGTGAGTGCCTCTGACGATTTCTCGGGAAGAAGAGTTTCTTCTGTTTCATTTTCAGCCAAGATGTCATTTCCAAGACACTCACATTCTTTGGTGGTTAAACACATTTTCGTTTTTGCAGTCAGTGCTCACAATGACAGACACGTTTTCTCTGCAATAATGGAAATGAATGTAATGCAGGTTCTATTGTGAACGCGCCGATAGGAGGTTTTTGAATTATTAAAATTGATATTTCTGCAAAACACTTTTATTATTTACAGATATTTATAAGACTATATTTACACAATATTTTCTAGAAATCACATTTTGTTTTTAATTCTTTCACCAAGAGAAACCAACATTGGTTTATGCCAGTTTTTATCCTGATTTGTCACAATTATTTGCACCGAAATTGTGTATTAGACGTATCGAAGTCAAAAAGAATTGACATTTTAATTTCCTTTTACACAACGACTGGAGGCACGCTTGAAGGTTTTAGTCCAACATGGCGGCTCTTCTTCAAGAGTGAATCTTTGACCTGGAGAGCGGTGAGGATGACTTCCTCCTCCTCTTATCTCTCCATTGGTAGCACTGGAGCTGTCAGGTTTGCATGTTTTTCTTGGGTTTTCTGCTCTCATCCTGTTGTTTTTCTCACATGAAAGGCAAACGTAGAGCTAAGTTTCACTCTGACAGTTCACAGGGCAGTAAAGTGCGTTGCTCTCTCATTTCCAGTCAGGTCAGGCTTTGTTGAGACTTTCTGTGGTCGCTGAGCGTATCTGTAATCTATAAGCTATATCGAGCCTTCAGATAGCGTGGTGTTACACTGGCCTCTCCCACACTCACATCTGCGGCCTCTTGTAGAGCTTGTGCCGTTTTTACAAGAATCGGATAGAAAAACATCCTGTTTCACTTCATGCGAACACAAAATGAATGAATGAGGGGGTTTATTGAATGAATGAATCAGAACGAATGGATCAAATCCAGTTATGATCATTGAACATATTGGTTCTTTCTGACTTTCTAACTGCAACGAAAATAAAAGAACATTTCACATTCAAACAAGAGGCGTAATAAAAGTTATATTTGAAGTGTGTCCGCTCATTATATGTGTTGAAGAGCCATTCTAATACTTCTATCTTGTCTGTGTTAGGGTCACGAGATGACCAGCATCGGGCTGCTGCTGGGTGTATCGGCTGCAAAACTGGGCACCATGGACATGTCCATCACTCGCCTGCTGAGCATCCACATCCCTGCGCTGCTGCCGCCCACTTCCACCGAGCTGGACGTGCCGCACAGCGTTCAGGTGGCCGCCGTGGTCGGCATAGGTCTGGTCTACCAGGGCACCGGTCACCGACACAACGCTGAGGTTCTGCTGGCTGAGATCGGTTAGTTTTATTTGAAAAGATTTGCAGTTGATTTTTCTTAACATTTAAGTACCTTTTTCTTTTCAGTTTAGTTTTTTTTTGGGGGGGCGTTTTTGCACTCTGATTTACAGCCTGAATCGATCTCAGCGATCCCTCCCTTGACTCAAATTTTGCATTAGAATGAAAGTTTAGTTGAACTTGAGGATCATTCATAGTACATCGTGACATTTTCATGTTTAAACCTGCAATCGGTAACTTTGCATCTCTATAGCCATCTTTGTTTGAAACATGAAATTGCAAGTTACTTTTCTCTTCTTAAGTACATTTTCGTGAAATCTTTCACGACTGCTTAAATTATGAATCATCAGTATAAGCTTACTTTGGGAATCGAGGAAAGATTAGACCGTTTTCAGACTGACTTTTTATGTTATATATTTTGAAACCTTTGTGATGGAAATGTACATGGGTCAAAGACGTTAAGATGTCCCCTTCAAAATACATTTACAAAAGTGATTTTATGTCCACAGAAAGCACATTAAATGTAAGTAAAATGTCTACTTTATGGTCTCAATTAAGTTTTTGGGGAATAAAATGTCAAAATTTGGTTGAAATATTGTTACATCGTCATTCATTGCAACACAATATTTATGTACAAATTCAAACAACATGCTTATTTCTGACTTTAACATATTAAAATATATATAAGAATAAGGGAGCGTATTACATTTTATTGTGCTTTAAATGAGTAAAAATTAAAAACTAAAATGCAATTAAATTACACGTAAAACGTTTTCTTTTTTTTAACAACAACAATTGAAAGTTATTATACTTAAACCCATTTTCCTTTTTGACTCATATATATGATATACAATATTAGTTAGTTTTTATTCCAGTAAACAAATGCTGTCCGTTTAATATTGAATTAAATAAGTGCCTTTATTGTGTTTTATTGAGTCTGTAACAGTATGTGTGTGTTGTTGTCTAGGCCGTCCACCGGGTCCTGAGATGGAGTATTGTACAGACAGAGAGTCTTACTCTCTAGCAGCGGGGTTGGCACTCGGCATGGTCTGCCTTGGGGTGAGATTTGCGTGTGTGTATGTTTTCTGAAGGTTGTTTTACTTTCCGCACCATAGCATGTCATTTTATGTTTGGTTTAATGTTATAAGTACTTTAAATAAAAACGTACTGTTCTTGTTTTGACCCATATCTCTTTACACGGATACTTCACGTCACATAACTACACTATTTATTTTTGTCACATGCATGCAATGCGATCTTTTCAATGTGCAACCTCTGGAAAGACCTTTTTAATGTTTCAAGTGTAAATCAGAGCTCCTTTAACCTCTGCTGGCATGTGAGATACTGTTTGTGTGAGAAGCAGGTGTCAGAGTAATTCCCACGCTGATCCCGCTGTTTTCTGTCTTCCAGCACGGCAGTAATCTCTGATCGGGATGACCGACCTCAACGTTCCCGAGCAGCTCTATCAGTATATGGTGGGAGGACATCGCCGCGCTCATGCAGGCATCAACAGAGAGAAGCACAAGTCTCCCAGCTATCAGATCAAGGTGGAAAAACTCACCTGTGCTTTGCGTGCGACACAGCTTTCATTAGTGAACCTTATAGAGAAATATCTGACATGAAATGCCAAAAAGGAAACCGTGTTCATGTGTGATTTCTAATAACATGTGTGATGTGTCTGAAGGAAGGTGACACTATCAACGTGGATGTGACCTGTCCTGGTGCAACGCTCGCCCTAGCCATGATCTACCTGAAAACTAATAACAGGTGAAGCGTTGTTTGTATTTATGACACTTTTTGTTCAGTTTCACATCGGCAACACACAACAGCCTTATATTTATAATTCACCATGCCATAACAGCACACATGTCCCTTCACCTGTCAACAACTTATATTAGCAAGTGGCATGAATTTCTCTTGAATGTTAAGTAATAGCTGTTGAAACGGGAAGAGAGCCTTTAATGTCATGGACCAACTTCCTCTTTCAGTAGCCCCTACATGAGAAAACTTGATAGAAAGTGATGCTTGACAAACAGTTTTATGAGGTTGGCAATAGGGTGTCACAATATCAAAGAAGAACGAAGTATGCTACAACTTGTTATTCAATGCAACAGGCTTATATTTATTTCATTTTAAAACTACATTTAAAAACGTCAAGTTATGACCAGCATGCATGTTTACATTCTTTCCAGGAAAGAAAAGCATTAGACTCTTTAATATGAAATGACAGGTTCTGAACCAGTCAAATTCGCTCGTCTGGTCAGGACACTGTGTCAGAATTAAAAAATAACACATTGCATATGCTGCAAGTCTCTGGAGAAGATCATCTCATCTGTGTGAACAAGAGCAGTACTTCATTCACCTGTTCTGACATTCACACCTGTTTCTCGGGACTCTTGCAGGTCTATAGCTGATTGGCTGAAAGCTCCTGACACCATGTTCCTGCTGGACTTCATCAAACCTGAGTTTCTGCTGTTGAGGGTGAGAGGGCCGGCGGAAGGTCGATCTGACCTCGGGGCTCACAAGTGCTTGCACATTAACACCTCGTTTTGGGTTCAGTCACACTTTGTACCCCAGCGGGACTGCGGGATGTGCTTATGGTTTACGAGGGCTTTAAAGGCCACGTGGGGTCATTACAGGACAACTTTAATGTACTTGTTAACTAACAGGATCCAAAGTTATTTTTTTGGCCAACGGACTATGTTTACGTAGAGAGTATTTATAGTTTTTCAGATAGAAATCTTTATTTGTTCTCCTTGTTTTGGTGCTTGTGATTTGTTTCTTTGTTCTTATTATTTTTATTACCAACTTTTTACTTGTGTTTAACAGTTGCTTCACTATGCGTTCACACCGCCGCCGTCGAGAGCGTCAAAGTGGCCGGAAGTCATTCATTTTCAATGTGAGCCGTCAGCATCGAGAAGAGTTGAAATCAGGTCAACTTTATAGTCATGAGCTATGACGAGGTTTAGCGGCAACCAATCAGAATGTAGAAGTCCACCGCTTGAGAGGATGCCAGAGCGTCCATGAATCTTTCTACAGCGTTGTTGGCAGGGCGGCCTGAGCGATTTTGCCGCGCTCGAGGGCGGCTGTGTGAACGTAGAGTTAGGAACAGTGTTTACTACATTCAGAAGTGAAGGAAACAAACTTCCTTGCAAACATTTTTCTTTGGATAAATCAACATCAAATGTTTATTGATGTGTAAAAGTGTTTTTTTGTTTCTCCAGACGCTGGCCAGATGTCTGATCATGTGGGATGAGATCTTTCCCAGTACAGAATGGGTGAAAAGTAACGTTCCTCAGGTACGCCGCAGGGACTCGTTGAACTTCACATCGTTGCATTCTGTTACTGTTTGGCTTTTCAATAGAGGAAGCAGACCATGTTGCGTCAGGTCATCATTTCGTTTCCGCTTCACCCGGTAGAGTTCATAAGCCTGTCAGGCATTTAGCAATAGTACTGTTGCAAGAGAAGTAACTGGGTTTGCTCAATCGGACGGTCGTGGTGATGTCTTTTAATTCACCCTGCTCCGGTTGTTTTATGTGCAGCTTATTCTAGTCTGCTTGTAAAATGACCCAGATTGAATGTGTTCAAAGAAGTTCAGATATAGACTCGAGACAACCTGGTGAAATCGTTCTGCTCAGAGTTTTCATTTATATTTCAAGAGTCGGAAAAGAACATCACAAACTGTCTGTGATGTGTTTCTGTTGCCGAAGTGCCCAAATTCAACTCCTGGGGAATGAGTAGACTGATAAATTGTAACTTTTTTGGGGGGTTAAAACTAAAATCAGATTTCGAGAAAGTACATAAAAAATCAGTCTTCTTACTTTACCCCGATTCAGTCACAAAGGTAAGCTTATAATACTGATTTATACGTTGAGCTCATAGACCCCCATAGATTTGATTTCCAAAATGTACGTAGTGTCCATGATGTCACCTGTAGGTTAATGAAGAGCAATTTTGAAGCCTAAAGTGGGCGGAGCCAACCGTCGCCATCTTGGCAGGGTCACAACGCATCTCTCCCGTTTAATCGAAAATGTGGGTGGAGCTGAGGTGCCTGTCACTCAACTTAACTAAGCATCATTTTGAGGCTTAATATAATTTAAATGGACGAGTTATAAATTGTTTTACCCCCCTCACAGTTGTCGTGAAGGGCAAAATTACCTACATAGACTAAAATAATTTTTTGTACATGTTTTTTTCTGCTATAAAGTTAACCATTTTAACACGGGGCTCAATGAGATTCTGCTCCCTTTTGGAGCGGCCAGTCAATGAATTGCAGTTTAAGTCACTTCCGTGTTGATTTCAGGAGAGTTTAGCGTTATTGACTTGAGCAGCACATGTCATGATAAGTACGTAAAGTCATTTTATGTTCCACTAATACTGAGGCAGACATTACACATTTCAATGCACATAAAATTTCAAAGCTGATTGGTCCGTGCCTATTCAAAGATCACATGACATTCTAGAACAAACACAATTCTGACACTTTTAATGTAGATACACATCCGAACTATTGTGATTAGTGCTGTGTTACGTTTTCAGATAATACAAGAAAACATCAGAACCCAGGAGCAGACGCCCGTCTCTGAAGATCTCAACTTGGAGACCTTAGTGTAAGTCACATTGTCGTCTTACAATCTCCTTCTGAAATGAATTTCAGTAGATTTTTGATTTGTTAAATTTAATTGAAACATCTGATGTTTTTTCTACAGACAAGCTCATGATTATATAATCGCTGGAGGCTGTCTGGCCGTTGGCTTCCGGTTTGCTGGGTCCGCAAATTCAGACGCTTTTGAATGCCTGGTAAGAGAACGCAAGAGGAATCCTTGATTTGTGAAGATGAGAAGATATTTCAGCACTATAGTAAATTATTTCATTGTATTTTTTTCTCCGCCACTGATATTTTTAGTACACATTCGCCCGTAACTTCATGCAGTGTCTGACCACCTCTACAGTTACCGTGGTAAGCAGTTCCAGTCTTCATTAAATCCACTTTGATGAACTCGTGAATGTATGCTCACACAACTTTGTTTCATGTGTTTGGGGACGTCCAGACGGGCCCGTATAACCTGCAGACGTGTCTGAGTATGGTCCTTCTGGCCATTTCCATGGTGATGGCCGGTTCGGGAGACTTGAAAGTGTTGCAGCTGTGTCGTTACCTCCACAAGCGCACCTTTGGCGAGATGAACTACGGCTTCCACATGGCCCATCACATGGCTCTGGGTCTGCTCTTCCTGGGCGGTGGGAGGTAAATTTCATCTGCATTCTACTTTAATCGTAATGTGATTGAGTGAAATGCATAAAACTGATGTCAGATGGCTCATTCATGTTGGAAAATGTATTGTATATGATTCAGGATAAACATTAATGTGCACACAATCCCTGTCCCACGTTTTACCTTTCTCGTTGTGAATATAATATATTAAAGGAGAAGTTCACTTTAAAATGAACATTTCATGATAATTCATCCACCCACATGTCATACAAGCCGTCCGTGTGTTTATTTCTTCTGTCGAAAACAAATTGAGGCTTTTGAAGAAAGCTTTCCAGGGCTCTTCTCCATATAATGCACTTAAACGGGGGGCTGTTGGTTAAGGTCGAAATTTCCATTTCATCGCAGCTTCAAACTTCACCAGCCGATGAATAAGGGTGTTGTCTAGCCAAACGATTGGTCTTTTTCCAAGACAACGTTAAATTGTATACTTTTCAAACATAAATATATGGCTTGCTCTGCCTCGGCGGCCATCCAGGATTCGCATCCTTTTGACTCTTTTGAATCTGCGATGAAACTGAAATTTGACTATTCGTTTTTCGACTAAAAGACACTTTTTCGAACAAATTGTTATTAGTCGATTGTCTGCATAGAATTTAAAACGAAGGACAAACTTACTTTGATTGTATTTTTACAGTTTATAGCATTTTTAAATTGCAGTTTTAATAGTTGTTTTAAAGTGGATTTATGGATGGGTTTGACCTTCATTAATCTGACCAAATAATAACTTTAATAGCTTCAAGTAATAGACAGCAACTAAAGATATTACTTGTAATAGAAATAGGAAAAAAATATACAGCCGCAGAAAAAATTAAGATCATAAGTTCTAGATGTATTGTGGTCATTCCAGTCCAATGTCTGTTGAATTTAAATAAAACCAAACCTCAGCAGTGATATAAAGTCATCCGACAGCAATGTGAAAGACTGACAGGATGAAAAGACACGTGAAAACTGCGATCAACATCTAGGTTATCAGATTAAAAAGAAGTTTTCGGAACTTTTCCGAAATACATGTACACATATGACTGTTGTATTGCTTAAAAGTGCATCTGAACTTGTTTTTTTTCTTGCAGCATTTGAGGTCTGAAAAAATACAGAGCATCTATATTGTTATTTTCACCTGTTTCTCCAGTTTTCATTTTCTGCAAATAAATGCAAACAGAAACAATATTGTTATTATTTGAAATGTGGGAGAAATATTGTTAGTAGTTCACAGAATGAAACAAAAAAGTCATTTAAAATCTGAAAATGCACTTCTGTCCTGTAATGACTCTCCATCTCAAATTATGTATGTTAGACGGCTTGGGCGGAGCATCCGTTAACTCCTCTCCTTCTGCTGCCAGTTCCATTTCAAAATGCAACGGCTGTTTTTATACATCCAATCAAATCGCAGAGTAAAAACGATCGCAACTTCCAGTTCACGGGGACAAAAAAAGCCAAATGTTTTTTTCCCGTGGCTGTATATTGTGTTTATAATAATAAAAACATGAGAATTATAAAATGCAGTGTATAATAGAATACATGATATTATAATAAGCTTTATACCATGAGACAATTATGCATGTAAGCTTTTTTCAGCTTTGTTTAGCTCATCTGATTTGTAGTTATACATCAGCATATGGCCGTACAAAGCATGAGAACAAGCCAGTTCAGTTAATGCTATTTAAAGCCACTTTTATCCATTGTCTTGATCTATTTCTGGACCTTCTAAGAGCCTTTGTAACACTTTTCCTGTGCTACGGGCTTCACTGCCAAACTGGCGCCTTTATCTTGACCCCTCGCTCTGTTTTTGCTTCAGTAATGCATTACAATGACCACACACGCATTCAGTCCTGCAAATGGTGGACACCTCCCTAGTTAAGAATTTTGTTTATGGAACCTCAGTAGATATGAAAAAATGCAACATAACAAGTGTGGTAAACTGAGCAGCGGGTGGGTTTAAAATCAACTGAAGTGACCTGCCGTCAGGTCAATGAAAGTCACAGCGAGAGCCTCGTCTTTCCATCAGAAGCGGTTGAGTAGACTCTTCAGCTCGCCTGTTATTTCAAGTGAGGCGCAAATAGCGCCGTCGAACAATAGATGACCAATTTTCTCCCTCGCTAGACAATTGAATATCTTCTGTGTGTGTTCTTTGTTTAATTTGCGCTAAATTTCTGACGTCGGCTCTCCTGCATTGTTCATTGCAGGAGAGCTGATCCCAATCGAGATACAGCAGCTGTTGTGGTGACGTGTGTTTTTAACAGACGAATGTTGGCTGTATTTGTACAGGTACACCCTCAGCACTTCCAACTCTGCGATTGCTGCTCTCCTTTGTGCACTTTATCCTCATTTTCCTGCTCACAGTACAGATAACAGGTAAACACACACTCATCTCTCAATCTTCCAACGACAGAAAATAGTCATCATGCTCACTTCTGAGGAAAACCACTTTCACTATGACTGGAAATGACACTTGTTACCCAGAATCGGGGTTGTGTCTGATCGACGTGATGTTGAAGGGATATTTCACCCAAAAACCTGTCATGTGTGACTCGTCGATCAGTTCGTTCATTTTTGTTAATGCTTTATGTTTAGCATGCTTCTAATAAAGTGTCCGAATGAATTTCTGAACAAGTCAAACATCTTAAAGGGACAGTTCACCCGAAATGAAAATTCTGTCATCATTTACTCGCCTTCGAGTTGTTCCAAATGTGTATCAATGTCTTTGTTCTGATGAACACAGAGAAAGATATTTGGAAGAATGCTTGTAACCAGACAGATCTCGTCCCCCATTGACTCCCATAGTAGGAAAAAAAACAACGGTAGTCAAAAGTGCCCCAGAACTGTGTGCTGTCCTACATTCTTCAAAATGTCTTTTGTCTTCAACAGAACAAAAAATAAGAACTAAATAAGTACTTTTTCCTGCTATGGGAGTCAATGGGGGTCAAAATCTGTCTGGTTACAAGCATTCTTCCAAATATCTCTCTCTGCGTTCATCAGAACAAAGACATTTATAAAGATTTGGAACAACTTGAAGGTGAGTAAAGATGACAGAATCTTCATTTTTGGGTGAACTGTCCCTTTAAGATGTTTGGATTGCACAGTGGCCTCGGAAAAATACTGGACACTTTATTAGAAGCATGCTGAACACAAAGCATTATAAAAAATGAATGAACTGATCGGCGAGTCGGATTCAATTGTAAAGACGAAACGTACATGGCAGGTGTCTGGTGGATAGGTTTGCGTCTCACATAGGATGTGATTTATTTCGTGGTTTTTAAACAGATGTTTGTGGTGTTCTCTGTAGGTATCACCTCCAGGCTTTGCGTCACCTGGCTGTGCTGGCGGCAGAACCCCGTCTCTTGGTGCCTGTGGACGTGGACACGATTAAATCTTGCTACGCTCTGCTAGATGTCACCTACAAGGTGTGTGTTACTCAGGTTTGATGTGGCTTTTCAGGGCGACGGACTCATACAACACAACGCCATGGGTGGCTTTCCGGGTTTGGCCCTTTGCAATACTTTTATTGTTTTAACTCGTAGAGGTTATGCATTACATCCTTTGGCATACCGAGCATTTAAACACTTTATTTGATGTTTAGTCGGAGGTGCTGCGGAAGACAAATATGTGAGATTGTTTCACGTTGACTTTATAATGATGCACCTCGTGATTGAGGAGTTTAGCAAACTCAAGTTCACACACGTGTTATCTTTTGAAGTCATTAAACCACAGCGATGAATGAAGCGTGTGTTTGTCTGCGTGACCGCATGTGAGGACACACACATTCTTATGTGATAATCACAGTGCAGGACTGCTGAATGTTGACCGCTCCCCCCTTCGGTGCTTTGAAGAGGATTCATCTTTTCAATTAAACGCCGACAGCCAAAGAAGAGAACAAGCTGTTCCCTGCAATTACAAAGACGCCTCTGCTTACGCAGACATGCAATCACACGGTGAACGCATACGTCGTGATTCACGGTTGTTAGCTTTCTAATCTGGTGTGTGTGTGTGTGTGTGTGTGTGTTTAATAGGAGACGCAATGGTACGATGAGACCACCGTAGAGTTGATGGCTCCCACTATGCTGCCTGAATTACATCTTCTTAAACGGGTAAAAAAAATAACAAAACAAAGGTTCACGTTTGATCTCTATGAGTGTTTGCTGAGCATCAAACTCATGACCTTGACATTGCTTTCGTTTGGAAACTTGGTTAACCTATGAACTCTCAGATGATAAAACTTCTGTTTCCGTCTGTGTCCAGATTAAGGTGAAAGGTCCAAGATATTGGGAGCTAAACATCGACCTCAGCAAAGGGACACAACATCTGCAGTAAGTCCGCGTGTAGCTTAAAGAAGAAGTTCACGCTAAAATGAAACCTACTCATGGCGTTCCAGACCAGTATGACTTTGACTGCCGTCTGTGACGTGCCATCTGCTCTTTTCCACATAATGAAAATAAATGTGGATAGACTCTGAGAATGACAAGAAAACTGATGAAGTATCATGTTTATATTTACTTTTGTATTTAGGATAAAAGCGTTCAGCAAACCTTTTTAAGAGCGCTACTCATTCATGTGCGACATCTGATTTCATTTCATTCGATTTGTTACACAGAAGTATGAAAAGACACTCGTTTGTCAAGGATAACCCGATAAAGTTTGCATTGCTTTCCTGGATGTTAAGTGCAAATTTCACTCAAGGCAGCAGACACACTGGCATATTTGAGATACTTTTAATCTCCAAGACTTTAAACTCTTTGTGAAAAAATGTGAAATGCTATTTATACGTACAGAATATATATTAAAATAAATAAAGAGTTATTTTATTTAATAAATAAAACGCATATAATAAATAAAGGAATGGACTTGTGTTCTCGTGGAGACCGGTCTTGCGATGCAGCCTCGGGAGAATGAACTCGGATGGACACATCGCAGTGACTTCTGAGACGAGTTCGGTACGCGCAAGTCTGCATTCGATGCATCCTTGATATCGAGAACACATCCGCGTACTTTCACGCGTTCTCTGTACTCGTGTTCCTGAGTACTGGAATCAGACTTCTGATGGTTGATGATGACGTAGAGCGAGAACACGAGGACGCAAGATCGCTGAAGAGCGCATATTGAGAAACAGCCGTTAAGTGTGCTAAACATGTTCATTTTTTGTAGATCAATTCTCTCCCGTGATGGCGTTCTGTACGTGAAGCTTCGGGCAGGACAGCTCCCGTACAAAGATGATCCTCACGGCTGGAAGAGTCTTCTAGCCCCCAACCTCAACAACAGAAGCCCTGAAGCTCATACGTTCAAGGTCTGTCTGTTCAGGACCAATATTAACCCGTATGAGAGAAAAATCACACATGATTTGATTCATTTTGTACCGCATTTCAACAATTACACTCTTATTTGTTTCTGTCGTTATTCTGTTTTTAACATCTGAGACTAAGTCTATACTTAGTCCATCAAATCTCCCGAGCTATGAAAGAGAAACATCTGACCAATGATTTCTTTTTTCTGGGATGACATAACTGGTTTGACTGTGTCCTGTCAATATTTGCTAAGGCTTGACTGTCATATATCCGTTCAAATAGAGCTATCGGATTGTAAAGCTCAAATACACATCATGTGTTTCGTTCAGACGTTCAGTTAAACATATCGGGATGTTTCCGGATGTTTGTGTTTGAAGAGGTTTTATGTTCCTGGCTGCTTTAACGGTTCATAATGTGTTCTTTCAAACTCAACCCACGAGTAAAGAATGTTGTTTTCATGTCAATGAGCTGTTTTTCCCTCTCTCTCTCTCTAGCCCGAGGCCATCTCAACCTTCACCTCAGACGCGGCGTTGGTCTCCTTCGCCGAATACTTCTGCAGAGCCTCGGAAAACATGAAACACGTGAGATCATAAAGATGTTGATTTAAGGCCAAAGCGTTCTTTGTGTGTTTCTTACAGGACTGAAGTCAGGATTTTGTGCCTTTTGCATTCATAAGCAAATATATTTGAATAGATAGTCGGAGGTAGAAAAGCATTTTGTTTTGAAACTGTTGAGTAAGGAGAAAACCCTCAGTATCAGTTGCAACGGTTGATGTTTTCTTTGTGGACTTGTTAAACCTCAGACGGGTGGAAAGAGTGAGCTCGTGTTGGAAGTAGAAATGGAATAGTCTTATTGGGCTGCGAAAAAGTAGTTTCTCCGTTTCACAATGTCACCAAAGTTTCCACACGCTTACCTCAACTAAACGCCATTTGGTTTATTAAGTCTAGCCGGATCTCATCTGTGCTGGCTGTCGAGACTACAGACTTTTACGTTTACGATAATGTTGCATTGTGGTGGAATCAGAAATGTTGTAAATATGAGTTTCGAGCACATGACAGCCAAGCGAAGTTGTATTTACAAGCGGGAAACTAGATGCTACACGAGTTGCCGAGTAGCGACTTTGTACAGGGTGTGTCGATTTCCAACATGATGGAAAGCAAGTCTGTGGTCAATGGCTAGGAAAAATTTTGCTAAGTTTTTCAGTCGTTTTAAATGTGTGCTGTGTGGACATCATTTGATATGTGATCAAAAAAGTGACTTATAACTGGGCTCTTTATAGTTAGATAAACTGATGCGTAGGGTTGGAAATCGAAATTCGATTCCATTCTGGAATAGGATCCATATGAAAGGAATCGGATCCTTTAAAAAAAGTTCCACTTAACGATTCCGGACAGCACGTCACATCATTTTCTCGTCAAGACCTGAGTCACCTGACCTGACATCAAATACCAAAAGTTCACACGATGGACCGTGGAAGGCGCACTAAAGTGTGGCTGCATTTTGCGAAATCACAAAACGACAAAGCTAAGTGTAATTATTGTGACAACTATTATGTCGCAAGACTGGTGTCATCAGCAATGCGGCAAAGCATCTGCGGTTGGTTCATCGTATCGAATTACAAGAATGCACCGTGTTTGATGTGGGGATATTGCGCTGTAAATGAATCATACATTTTTATTTTAAGCTGGACTATCTGACAGGGCTATTTTGCATTGTAAAATCATCCTACCTGTTCATTTTGTCGATGTGGTTTAGATAATATAAAGTTTTGCCCTTCGGAACTAAGAATCGTTAGGAATCGGAATTGATTCATTTGAAACGATGCCCAACCCGACTGATGCGCCTTGCATTAAATTATTAAAGGGATACTTCAGATCAAATCTTCCCCATGTTTGACTTTCTTCTTAAAGAATAATGCAGTCGGAGTTATAATACCATCTATACTTTTACTTCCAAGCGGTAGAATGGGAGTGAATGGGGAGCAATTTTTTGAACGTCTTAAGAAAGGTCTTCTTAAGCGAATCTATGCGTTTGTTTAAGAGAAATATGAGGTGCGAGTTTCTCAGATGCACTTAAAGACAGCATAGATGTAGATGAATCTCACAAGGAAAGGCCTGGGATATTTCAGTTTAAAATCAAACAAAGAATGTGGGACAGCAAACAGTCCTGTGGCACTCATTGTGTTTTTCCTACTATGGGAGTCAACGGGGGGGAATAAGCATTCTTCCAAATATCTTTCTCTGTGTTCATCAGGACAAAGAAATTTGGAACAACTCGAAGGTGAACTGTCCCTTTAAGCAATGCGTTTATAATGAAAGTACATCAGGCAGAACTATGCGTGTTGTGCAATAACTGTGTTGAAAGTTTAACACTAAAACTGAACTTAATACATGCTAGCACTGCAATCTTTTTTATTCACTTACTATCTGTGCAAGGAAACCAGTGAAACTCTATATGAAGTGCTGTTCACATTGAGCATTTATACATGTCCTGTGCATTATTGCCTGCTAGGCTTTTATTTTGTGTGTATTTACTGTAAACGTGTGAGCTGACACGTTTGACAGGCGTTCATTCATTCACACTTCATGTGAGAATTCGGTCTCACTTTCGCATGCTGTGCTTGATTTTTCTGACGCTTGTTTTAACAGAAGCCGGAGACGGTGGCCTTATTTTCAGCAATTCTGTATGAATGTGTAACACAGGAAAACCCTGAGATGCTGCCAACACACATCTCTATTGACCAGGTTTGTTCCAGTAAAGCATGTCACACATTCTGTAGCTCTGTTTCAAACTCTTGACTCGATGGAGTGGTGCAGACATGACGTATTTTTGAAGGCCAGCCCAGAAGTTAGCGGCGTGTTGGTTCCCTCGACCGAAATCCTATGCATTTTTCCCATAGACTTTTGAAAGATCTGCGATTAACAAATGTTTGTGATGTCTATCAAGATAATCTTTACAAATGAAAACAACATTTGTTATTTCACATTTGTTGTTATCGGCAGAAGTTTAAAGCTAACATGAGGCACTAAACAGACTACACTATGGTCGCTCGATATCAACGTCACCACCATTAAGCCTCCGACAACTTTTTAAAACTTTATTAAAAACGTGTTCCCCGGTAAATACTTACTCAGTGAATTAATCCATGTTTTTAGAGATTTGTGCCCATGATGCATTATTTGTGAGCGTCTAACGTCTCCGCCAAAGGCTGTAGTCGCTTTTAGCAACTTGTTAGCAACCACCGTTTTTAAAACGTGATAAAAATCACGAGCGGGTTTTAACCGGTGTGTTTTATTCATAGATTAAAATGTGAAAATATTTTGTTAATCACAGATCTTATTTCAGGCGATTTACCAAAAACCCATTAAAAAAACTCATAGACTTTGGGTCGATGGAACCGGAAGTGCTAAAAGGCTAACTAGCTTCTGGGGTTTGCATACAAAAATACGTCATCTCTGAGGTGCTCTGTCTTTTGAGGTGCTGTCCGAGCAAAAAGAAGATATTTTGAAGAATGTTGATAACCTAATAAAACACTGAACCTCATTGACTTCCATTGTATGAACACAAAACCATCGAGACATTTCTCAAAATATCTTCTTTTGTATTCCGAAAGAGTCAGATACAGGTTTAAATCCACTTAAATCCAGTGAAAAAAATGATAGATGTTTCCATATTTGGATGAACCATTCTTTAAATAGCACACATGTTTTAATGCTAATGCTAACACTGTGTCTACACTGGAATTGTGTGACAATAAAACGCATTAGAACCCATTATAATAAAAAAATGTGTCGCACCGCGTCCGGTGTAGACACGAAGTTAGCTTTTGGCACAAACAGAGCAAAGAAACCGACCCAACACAAAAAATCCCCAGTAACACATTTTTCTGACCACCAGTCAGTTTATAAAGTCTGTTGTGCTGCTGTTTGAAGAGTAAATATGAGGTAGGCAGCACGCCCAGGTTTGGAACAAGTATCTTTATAAACATCATGTGAACACACCAAACCTAAACACAGTCCCAGCAGCGACACTAAAAACAAACTATGAATAAGATTTGTTTCAGTGGAATGAACATTTGTGCACGTGTCCGTAGGCCGTGCACACTCTGGAACGGGCCGATCTGATGGAGACCTTCAGTCTTTGGCAGATGAAGCTGGTTCTGGAAGTGTGTGAGAGCAGAGTTCTACAGCAGAGGCTCCGAGACGCTCACGGCCGCGGTCTGCTGCTCACGTCTGAGTTTCTGCCCGTCATGAAGAGCGCCGCAGACCGAGCTCTGGACCGCTGGATCTGTGGTGAGATACGACATCAGTAATCCAATGATTTCTACATGCTGCTCTATAAATATTTCAAAAGAGTAGTGCGCAAATGTGATTTCCAGACGGGATGCTTGCGTAATATGAGCTCTTTTGACCCCTGAGGTTTGATTACACAAGTATGAGTTTGGGATTATTCTAATTTATAAAAAATGCATAGAAAAACCAAAAGCTCAGAGGAAATAAAGCAAACATTGAGTCATTCTCCTGACTCCATAAGCTTTGTGTTCTTTTTTGCCAAATCAAGTTCACTACACAACACGCATAAAACATCTTTCTTAACATGTTTAACGACATCTATGACATCACTTTTGGTCACTTGTGCACACTGTACTTTTGTATATCTAAAAAGTTGACATCAACTTTGAAGCGTTGCGTTTTCTCTTTCACACAGAGAACAGTCAGGTTCTGCAGGCATACTTGAGAGGAGAGCCGATAAACAACGGTAACGATGTCAACATGCTGGCCTGCTTCCTGGTCTATCACTCCATCCCCAGCCTCAGAAATATTATGACCTCTGACCTCGAAGGTACAGTCTCAGCTTTTCAACAGTCTTGCAAACTTGGTTTATCGTGTCGTGGTCTCAAAAAACATTTATGCAAATCTATATTAAGCAGAAGTCTAGAAGAACAAAATGTCTATCATCTTCAGTCCTGAACGATTTCAACTGACGTGGTCTTTCTCCCGCCTGTGTTCAGGATGTTCTTGTTTCCCGGAGTTGCTCCTGAAGAGCAGTCAGTTGGGTGTTCCTGTACGCGCTCTGCTGCGCTTGAGTCCGCTGCTGCTGCAGAATCACGGGTCTGGAGTTCAGACGGATCTCTTCTGATCGGGCATGTGGGGGTCAGCACTGCGTCTTGCTCTCGCCTGCTGTGACCTCCCTTTGTATCAACTTTTAAGACGTAAAATAATGATCAAATCTGGCATCTTTGGAACTTGCAAAGTGAAACTCTTTAGAAGGATTGCTGCTCACCCGCTTTCAAATGTAAATAGTTTGTATCTATATTTGTACTTATGATAATGCAGTCAATAAATGTAACCTGAGGAATGTTTTGATAAAAAGATGTGTCTGGATTTATAGTCTCATTTCCGCCCTAACAAACTCCTAAAACCTCATCAGACATTGCTCGCATTTTCTCTCACTGTCCGTTGCTTTATTTACTGTAGTTCAGCAAAACAAGAATCACACGAGCATTCCTCTATAAATGAAAACCATCCCATTGCCAGGAAAACACGAGCGCACACACACACCCTCTCACATACCACACTATTTGAATAGCCACGTCGCTGTCTAAAATATTTCAGGCGGTTCTGTGCTTTGAATACGGCTTTCTATTCCTGTGTGACTCTTTTAGTGAACCAAAAACCACACTGAAGTGAAAGTTCTGTTGTGCGATTTCAAAATGTGAAGTGAATGAATTTTGTCAAGTCGACATGCGTGAAAATCACGAGTGCGTTTTTTCTGACAGTTTAGCCAGAAATGAAACTTCATTTGTTCCCCTCGCGTGGTTTTCCTCTGTGGAACACGAGAAGATATTTCGAGAAATGTCTCGGTGGTTTTGTGTTCATGTGCAGTCTGGTTTTCAGCGTTCTACACGGTGTCTTCTTTTTGTTCTGCTGAGGAAAGAAAGTCGACCGGGTTAACAAAGTGTATGAGGACAACTGAGGGACTCGCATCATCAGTCAAAATTGAATTTGTCGAATTATTCTTTCCTCAGTGCAGTTACCTTCAGACATGTTCAAGTTTCCAAATACTTTTGATCTGATTCTGAGCGTGCCGTTCGATCGCATCAGACTGTGTGTGGTATAGTTACACCCACAGTGAACCATCGCTCCAGAAAAACACGGGACCGCTGGGAGGCCGTGTGTAAAGACGTACCGCTCCGACAGAAGAAACTGACCTGAAATAACCTCTGCTCACATGTCTGGACATTCCTGCCTGCTGACGCCTCTCATTACGCCATTAGATCTGTGAACCATCTGTGCAGCCGTAGACGTCACAAGAAGATTAATTTTATCATCAAAAGCATCTGCACACTTTCTTTAGTGGTTCTCAGATCGTATCGCATTTTGACTGTCGCTCATTATACTTTGGTATGCCGGAGAGCAGATATGAGAATGTTTGGAATGTGACCAATGATGTAGCGCAACTCTGAGGAAAAGGGCCGTCAGATCTCAATCGTGTTTAGCTTCAACACAGTTTCATATTCAATATATTTGTGTGTGCCTCGAGTCTCGTCTGACGCAACAAAACGTGCGCTCTTCAAACGCCATCGGACATCCCCCAGATCTACAAACCCACGTCTATATTTGGCATGATTAGTCATGTCAGAATGTAGCGTTTCAAGGACTTCTCTTTCTTCTGCTGTGACATCACACTGCAGTCGCGTAGGTCATTCTCACCTGCGACCTTGACTTTAATTGACAAGCGTTCAAAGCATGCATGAACAGGCCTTCCCTGGAGAGACGCGCTTGAGATTCCCATACACGCCCAAATTCTTTGAAATCTTTTTTTTCCCACCTGGCTAAGAATAAAGTGAAGAAAAGCAGACCTTTCCAAGGTCAAGTCACTGTAGATGATCAGACCGGTCACTATTTCTTATAAAGGTCATTATACCCGAATGTGTTTTTACAAGTACAGCTATCCCACAAGTCTCTAAATGTTTGAGATCGAGTTGAACATGTCACGTCTGTCAATGTTTCACCCATCTGCTGTTGACTTAACCAATGCTGGTGTGCATTTCCTCCTGTTTACATTTGAAAAGAAAGTCTTTGAAAGTTTAATGCCAGGACACTTAACCTCGCGCAACTGCACACATCACCACGCGCTCGTTGACCTCAAATGCACCATGGAGTTTTCAAACCGATTATTGGAGTCAGGAAACCGAAGTCCCTGTTGTCGAGGCGTTGACTGTGACCGTTCATTCACAATCTGCAGAGAACATTTGAATCGTTTGTCGGATGAAGTGGGCGTCACCAAGAGAGCTCAAGAGAAAGTCTGTCTGCGGACCTGTGACTCCACATGAATGAGTCAAGTGAAGAACGTGCGTGATTTCAGGAGGGAAAACTATAAAGAACGGCGCTTTTTGAGTATTCACAGAGGAACTTGCCCGTGCGCATTTGCGCAGACTCTCCAAAGTCCCTTGGTAACTTGCGCACAAGCGCAGCTCAAGTCTCTGGGTAAGTCACACTAAAACTGCACTTGAAATGCACTGTTGTCAACATGAAGCATTTATATTTTTTTAAATGTCATAAATAGTTTGCTTGGGCGTTATTTTGGGTTCTTTTCAATGTCTGAAACTCTCACTGTTAGGCGCACTCGTCTGCTCTCGTATAGAAATGAGTCAGAATCCGAACGGACACCTGAAGCGCGAGACCTCACTATTAGATCTGTGCTCTGTGGATTTACTCTATGAATATTACGCGATATATCACGCTGTCATTCACTGAAAAGCAAAGAAACGCGTTAGATGAGTTCTTACGGGTCATTTTTAATCGTATTGGGCGCTCGGTGGAGATAAGAGGAAGCCTGCGGTGGAAGCATGAGATAGTGCTTCTCACTTCCTGTTCCTCTTCAGAAAAAGACACTTAATTGGAATATATGTGTGTGCGCGCGTGTGTGTAGTGATCCGCGTATGGCAACGCACGAGCGTACTGCGCGATATGCGCCGTGTGCAGCAGAAGTAATATAAACGCTTCGCATCAAACCTCATTCTGCTTCCCTGTTTAAAAATAAAGAGCATTTGCGATCCGAGAGCGACGCGTTTGACCCGTTATGAGAGGCCCGTCCTGCGGTTACTAGCTGCTGCGTAGAGTCACGTAGTTAGTAGGTGTGTTCGACAGCTGCGCTGCGCTGCGCAGACCCATCGGCTTGTGACTTCAAAGTACATCGATCTCGCGATGTTTTGGTGTCAGACGCCGATCCCCCTCACGAAGTCGAGCGCCGGAGCGCGCATATGTGACGCAAAACGCGTCACGAATGACGCCCACTTGGTTTTTACGAGTTAGATATCAAGTATTTTTCAAACGTTCCTCTTCTCCTCGGACATTCTTTCGTTTTCATGCAGTTAAAAGCTTCATAAATATGACTATTGAGGGGATTGGATGCAGTATTTTACAGTATGTGTGCACTTTTAAGGGCACTTACCCTACACGATCTGGCAACCTGGGTCTGGGAGGCACATGCCGTAACTCAGGACTGTAAAGTAAAGTCCTAGCAGTGGATTTCTATTGATCTTAACACACATGACCCCACATATCAAGATATGCTACAGTATAGACTACAGTTGATCAATTCACTGACTTACAGGAAGGACAGGATTTGAAACACAAAGAATGAGGACCATTAATAGGACCACTATTAAACACTACCATGTTTGTAGTATTAGGATGGATTTTTGGAAACATGATCTATTTAGACAACCATGAAAGAATAGTCTAGTAAAAATTCAGTAACATGGAATATACAGCATGAATGTGCCTCCATATCCATGTAGGCCACTAAGTTGTCTTGGTGTTTTTGTTATGGTGCTTATTGTCTGAAGTAAAGAAAACTCAGGTATTCATGGGGATGAAATGCACCATGTTCACACATTTGTCATCTTACGCTGCCCCCACGTCTACTTTTAGTTAGGCAACTTTGGTTTCCAGTAAAACCTGTTACTGGTGGCCGTAGAGAGACGGAAGTGGTGACATTGAAACTTACATTCATAAAAAGTCCGTGTCTACTCCATTGTTCTGCCTCAGATGGGTTTGAAATGACTGTACTCTGATCGGAGACATTTTGCAGTATTCTGGTGGTAATTCACGCCTAGTAATTCAAACTTTGATGAGATTCATCTTTAGCTCCACGTTTGACTGGCTGAGAGCGAAACCACAAAATCACTAGGCATGATTTGTCTTTATGATTTGTAAGACTCGGAAAAGATAAGAAAATACTATAAAACAATACATAGCAAGGTATAAATATAACAAAGATATGCTGTGATTAAAACAAAAGCCATGATATGATGTGAACTTGCTGCCTATATGAAGATACTCCGAAGGCCACGTGTTTCTCTTAGCCTAGTGTGCCATCTAGTGGACATTTTAACTACACCGATTCATACTTGATCTGAGGGAAAATGAATTAATTTACACCATTTACTGTCAAAATCAGTGGAGTTAAACAACCAACTATTTGACAGATTAGCCAATTTGTGGGAGTAATTTGATCAAAAAGTTTAATTAAAAAACACAGTATCCTAAGTACATTAGAAAATGGATTAGAAATTGGATTTATTTATGATATGCTATAATACATTTTTCTGCATTAAGATTGAATTTCCTGCATTATTTTTCATTTTTCATCTAGTCTTGTTAAGGCTGGAATACACTACAAGGAACCGATCGTACACTTGCAGACTTTTTGCACGTTTGCATAGAAAACAATACATGATCAAATCTGCAGACTGGCGCAGACTTTCTGCAACAACTCCAGACTGGAGATCTAAGCAAAAGTCTTGTAGTGTATTCCAGCCATTAGTTCCGTTTGTGGATGTTTTTATACAGACACAGTTTAAAAATCTAGTTATTTTGTTAAAAAAGGTGTTTTAAATTAATGCCCAGACAAAAAAGGATATATATATAAATATATGTATATAAAAATATATACACATATATATATTATTTGTCTAGTGATTTTGGCAAACAAATTACATCAGTGTTGAGAGGATAGTCCTGCAGGAGCTATCTGGTGATTTTTCCTTGATCCACAAGGTGGCAGTATTTACAACATTTCTGATGTACGGCACTCAGGATAGTGACCTTTAACCCACCTGACCTGCGAGTCAAATGGCGTCATTAGAAACGAGTGGTTCCGTTCTAATCAATCCTTCAGATGGCGCTTTAAATGCATTTTTGCATGTAATCAGTCCCTCACAAGGGTTCATAATTCACTTCCAGATCACAGTGTTTGCAGTAAGTGTTCATTTCATGAATGTTTAAACTGACTTTGATGTGTAGTGTATGTATATTGAGGTATAGCGTCAGCGATGCTTAAGTGTTTATTGTTGCAGCCAGTCACCTGCAGACAGAACAGTGTTTCTGTAAGAACATCAAAAAAAGACCCAATTCCTTTAAATAAGCGTCTATCAAAGGTATTGTACAGACTTTTGGTGTCCATGTGAGACTTAAATGACAAGTATTAAATGAGCTAAACTAGTGCGTTTGTGTCAATGTCCGTTGAAAATGAATTTCTGCGACGTGTCAACCGCCGCCATTTTGGACCGGGCAGACTGCGCTATGAACACAAAAGTAAACGGTGAGCTGCGTTTTTTTTCTTGGGTAAACGTTTCCGTTTTTCTACCAATTTCAATGGTCTAGCGTCTACGTTTATTAATAAAACGTTCGTCTACTTATTTGTATTCTCGATAGTTCCAATGCTATTGATTTTTTTATAAAGATCGTAGTACGATGAAGCATTGAATTAGTTTAAGGTTAACACTTGTGGCGACACCCTTAATGTAATATGTTTAAAGTAAGTGAAATGTGCAAGTTTATTTGTGGATCATTCATCATATATCTTATTGCGTGTCGTCTTCTTAACCTTTGAAATCGGTTGAGAAGTATACAGTAGACATAATTTGTTGTCTTCCCCCACCTGTTGTGCATGTTTTTTTTTTCGATGAATTCATTTTTATTTAAAGTGACAGTTCACCCAAAAAATTCTGTCATCATTTACTCTATTGTACGGACACAAAAGTGAACGGCTGCCATCGCTATTCGGTCGACAACATTTTTCAAATATCTTCTTTTGTGTTCTGCGGAAGAAAGAAACTCGTACAGGTTTGACATGACAAGAGGGTCAGTAAATGAACTACCACGTTGACGTAGTCTTAAAATTCCCAGATGTGTTTTTAAACCTTATCGTAGTAAAGATTAAAGTAGCCTATACTAGTATTTACTACTGTAGTGCAGATAAAAAGTACACTACAATTTACTGTAGTAAATACTTTATAGTAAATATTTTTTTCCATGTGGGTTAACCTACGTTTAAGTTAATCTTTATTATTTCTCGTTAAAACATATTAACCACATGGTCTTAGCCACCATACCATAATATCTATAATTTAGTGAAACTAGTATGGCAATACGACTCACTATCAGTCTGCCAAGAACCTTTTATGATCAAACTTTGACTATTTTCCTAATGGAGCAGAGAACAAACTCCAGGATTCATCATCTGAGTGTTGTATCTTGGCATGTCAGACAATAGCCACAAGGCTTTCTTTCAGTCTATAGAAATGCGCAGGATTGTCGTGTGAGCTTTCTCAAATGATTATTGAACGTCTTTAAGGGTCTTGTGTGTTTGACAGGCCGCTCTCAGGCCTTGATGGGATGCCGTGTCCCCGAGGAGCGTGTAACAGGAGAATATTGATCAGGTGTTTTGTGAGCGTGACGGATCACATCCAGTGAGAATGCGTGCGGAGCGAGTTCTCACAGAGACGCAGCTGCACGAGGAACACGGGGGGCGTGGCTTGCAATAAAATTGAAGTTAGTTTTCCAGGCATTTTTCTGCATGCAAATGATTTGCGTGGCTGTCTCGGGCCGTGTGCAGATAGACGAGGAGGAACAGTAAAATTCACTCTCACCTCCTCACCCTGTTTTGTGATGCAAATGGTGTTGGGTTCCTGCTGCTCTGTATATTCACCACAGAACCTTCCAGTTTCATTTTTCTAACTTTTAAAAGCATTTAGCAGCTAAGCTGTGAGAGGTTGGTTGTTGGGTGTTTAGCGCAGGTGTGACGTCTGAAGTGTGAAATGGCTTTACACTGTCTGGAAAGATGCCGTCCTCCTGTAGTGTGTGTTTCGTGAAGGGGAAGTGTGTCATTTGTTATTCAAGTGCCACCGAAACGACACACTTTAGATGTATCGGCTCATCTTTTTTCTTTCAGCTGTGTCTGACAACCACTAGAGGGCCTCGCCACAAACTTTCACGGGCCTCAAGGTGACTTAAATGTATTAAGATTAGTTTTAGACAGAGGCTAAAATCTGGTGTTTTTTTATGATGAATGTATATCTTTCTAGTTATGCCAAAATTGTTTCATTTGGCTGAAATAGTGCGCCGTGTGTTCACCGTCGTGTCACCCTGTATATTAACTCTTTGTTCAGTGGAACACAAAAGAAGGTATTTTGAGAAATGTCTCGGTGGTTTTGTGTTCACACAATGGAAGTCAATGGGGGTCGGTGTTGTTTGCTTTCCAGCGTTCTTCAAGATATCTTTATTTGTGTTGTGCAGAAGAAGGCTTTGATATGACACGAAGGCATTTTCTCTTTTATGATCTGTCATTCATAACACTGCCTGGTCGTTAAATCCAGTTTGTAGCCTTACGGCATGATGGAGGGATGCACATGTGTTCTGTAAAAGTTCACATATGACCCTAAATGACTCCAGCGTGTCACTGCGTGATGATGTAAAACTGAAACAGAGATGATCTACTCATCGAGGGGGCGAAGAATCCACATCATAATGAGTCATACAGTATTCGCTATTGCAAAGCTCGAAATGTGCATGTTCATATATAGCAGACCTTTAGAAGGACTACTTTGCGTTTCTCTGACGATGTTCACTTCAGCTGCAGATTTCACTTCAGAAGATATGTTTTTACTTGTGTTGCTTTGGTTTATAAAGTAGCTTTGTATTGAATCAGCCCAATATACTGTAGATCCGGCGTCGAATCAGTAGTAGAAGTTGAATATTCCATCACACAAAAATACTTGGATACTCTTCTAAAATATATTTGCCTTACCTGCATGATAAAGTACTACTGTATGGTATGTTATGTAAAAGGTTGCTGTAAATTCGCAGCAGGTTTGCCAGGAACTTACTGTTCATTTATAATTTAGTTTTAAGCATAAACTTACCTTGCATTTTCTTTCATTAAGCAAGAGTAAATATCTTAGGTCACTTTTCTTGTTATGTAAACGAATCGTAATTTAAGAAGTTTTAAATTGAAAACAAGACAAAAAATGTTTAGAAAGAATGGTATTTTTTGCAGTGTTGCTGTGCTGATGGCAGTCTCTTCTTGCTCATTTTGAATCTCAAAAGTCAAAGTGTTTTAATTTAGATTAAAGTAATGGAAACCAGTACTAAAAGGAAAGTGATATTAAGTAATATGCAAAACTACAGCAAAGTGAGTGTACTATAGTGTTAACTGTAGGGAAACTATATTGTTTTTAACCTTACTATGGTAAAGCGAGGTTCATTCCTAAACAAACACTGTAGTGCTTTAAATCTTACTATAGTCACGTTCACTATAATGTTTTGAACATTAGTAAATTACTGTAGTATTTACCATAGTAGAGTATTTACAACTCTACAGTTTATTAATTCATCACCAGTAATACTAGTTGTAATACTACATTTTACCATAGTACAAATGATCATATATATACACTACAGAATTATTTTGATGTTAGTAGACATATGTAGGTTATATTCAGAGCTCTAGGGGGAAAAGGGTTTAATATGTGTTAGATTAGTACTTGTCTGTGCTAAAGTCGCTGGAGCGAAACTGCATTGTTTTGGGCGGTTGCCAGGAAGCTGCTACACGGTTGCTAAGGTGTTGCTAGTATGTTTTCCATGTGTTTGGACAGTGATGTGAAAGATTGCTGCACACTTCTTTATGGTTGCTAGTGTGTTCTGGGGGTTTGTATTTGGCTAGTGTCTGATAATATAACTATTTATATTTTATTTTATTTATGTTAATATTAATTTGTATTATTATTTTACTGTATAATAATTGCATTAAATAAACAATTTGTTGAATTTTGTTGTATGTTCATTTTATTAAATCAACATTTTTTTGATTGGGTACTGTAGTACGGTCACATTTAAAGAAACCGTATGGTACATTGACATCTAGGGGTTGAGCTTGGTATCGCACTCTAAAGTCAAATATTGGTGAGACAAGTTTTGCCAAGTAACGCGGTTTCTTTTGATTGTTATCAGAAATAATCTACAGGCGCTCTTGTTTGTGAATGTGAACCGGAAGTTCAGTCATAAAAGTGCGCATGCGCAGTAAAATTTGTTTATGTTGTTAAGATGAAACCGTCTATTGTATTTACTATAGTAAACTGTTGTAAACATCATGGATACTATAGTAGGATTCAAAAACACTATAGTATCCATGATGTTTACAACAGTACAAAATACTAAAAAGTACTATATTACACTTTATACTTAGGTTTATCAGTTTACTATAGTAAATACTACAGAACACTATAGTAATTATGCAACGGTTTCCAAAACCATCTGCCAAATCCATACATGTAAAAGCAAATTTAGCAAATTGAATATTGGAACAATGGGGGTAAGGGGCCATTATGATCTTATATAGCAACATAAAAAATCAACCAACAAATTATAAAACTACAAAATCATATACCAAAATTGCTAAAATTTTTACTGAAATGAACACAAAAACAAAAAATCGAAAGTAAAGCTAATTTAAAATATTTATAAGACTAAAATAAAAAGGGCTCTTAACCTTAAAATATAACTAGATAAAAAAACTTCACAAATGATTTGTGCGTCCATTTATTTTTGACGAATGCTGAAGTATACAATAATGAAATGTAGTACACTGCACTTTGCTGTAGCAAATGCTATAGTTTACTATACTGCAGTATTTTTTCATGGGGATCATTCGTGTTCAGCGTGTTTTACGGGGTATTTTGAGTAAAGAAAATAGGGAAACCATATTTTGCAAATGCAATGTGATAGTTTGTACTTTATCAAGCTGACGGTTCAGCTGCTAATCTGTTAGCTTGAACTGCTGTTGAAACTGGTTTGGCTTATTTAAGAAAGGTTAAAGGACAATATTGTGTAGAACACTGACCATGGCATTGAAGTAGAGACCCTCACCATCCCACAGACCCACGACCTTAAAATCTGCCCTAACAAATTCTTGATATAAAACTTGAAGCATCAGTGACGCACATTGGTTTCGTTTCATTTTTATCTCGCACACTCACTCACACACACACACACACACACACACACACACACACATTCTCGGCTATCTCTCAGGGGTCAGCGTGCGTCCCCCTCTCCGCCCTCCCGTGCAGCTCTATGGGAACTTGACCAGTCATCTGAGCAGCCATGAGAGGCATGCGGGGGAGAGGAAGTTGTGGTTTGGTGACTCAGCGTCATGAAACGTTCCGTACCGTTGGCCTTTGGTTCTCCTCGGCTCTTTGACTCATCTGCATCCCTGTGGTCCTGTGAGATGGGTGTGTTTGTGAGGGGGAGGGAAGTTTTGCTTTCCTGTCTTTCTTTCTGCTGCTCTGCTATTGTTCAGTGCTGAGCGTGCGGCTGTCAGGAGAGCCGGTGAATGGTAAGTCAATATCTGATCAATATTTACGGCGTGCCGGTGGGCTTTGAATGGGAGACACCGATGACGTACAGCTGCCGTGTGGTGCAGAAGAATGTCGGGTCAGGTGATGGGCTCTGCGTGACATCACTTTAAGTGTGTTCCGCATCTTGTTTGATCTTTAACCTGATACTGAAAGATTGACAGACGAGTATGACTTTCAACCTGGAGGATATCTACCCCAATGGATATTTCGGATGGAATTCAGACATCAACACATTTTCATGTTCTAAAATACTTTTTGCTGATATACAAGTCTTTGAAGATGAACACGTATGTTGTAGTATTTGCTTTCAATATGGGCCAAATCAGACCGACACTTCTAGTTGTGTCATCGAAACAGTGATTTCATTACGATAGTTGTTATGGTCAAGAATTACAGTGTGTTTGTGATATTCTCTTCTGGTTGACGTTACACCTTCTTTTATTTTGTGGTGCATGGTTAGTTTAGGTCGACAGCATTTTCTGGTTCAACTCATCCCTTAGAGAAATGAACCATGGTTTTACTATAGTAAAAAAATGGATCATATATTTGTAAACCACAAACGTACCATGGCCTAGCTGTAGTTTAACTATGGTACAAATGATAATCGGCCAAAAAACGTTGTTTACTGCGCTTTCCTAAGGGATGCTGTGAAGTCTTGTTTTATTATGACTTCACTTCATTTTCTAAGTGTGTACTTGGTGGTGTAAAACAGTGTACGTGTTTCATCTTGCTAGCTTTGATGAGTCAGTGTTGTACATTCCGGAGTTTATTGTCTCCGGGAGGGAAAAGGAAATCAATGCGACCTTCTGTTTTTTCCCAGAGACCCTTCAGATTTTTCCCAATCCAGCGTGGGAATAAAGCCCCTTCTGCTCTATGTTTAGCTTGACTGTAGGCAGGAGCGCGTGCTCACGCTGGCCGCATCCCAGTTCACACGCTGTCTGTTCTGAACCATCGACAGGATTAGAGTTAATGCATCACAAAGTGCCAGATGTGCTCATGCGGAGTATTCATTTCAGCTGGGGTTTAAAGGGACAATTCACCCAGAAGTTCTGTCGTCATTTACTCACCCTCATGTCTGTATAAATGACTTATTTTGGAAGATATTTGGAAGAATGTAAGCAGTTTTCGGTTCTTGGACATCATTGACTACCATAGGAGGAAATGCCCCAGAACTGTTTCCCCAAATTCTTCAAATGATCTCATTTGGTTCAACAGAATAAAGTAATTTATACAGATTTGAAACAACCTGAAAATGATGTTTATGTAAATCATGACATAATTTTCCTTTTTGGGTGAACTATACTTTAACAGTATGCATTCTTGCATCCTATTTGCCATTATTACCCAACCTTGTGCACTGCAGAATAATTTTTTTTATTTGTTTTATTCGCATTCAAATCAATGGAAGCGCCTTGCTGTCACACCGATGTATGGACATTAAAGAAAAGCTGGGAGCTAAAGCTAGCATGCAAACTGTTTATTTGACAACCTTCTGTATACAAACACCCCTGTTGAAAACCAGCATATGCTGTGTTGGGTTTGTTTTGATGCTGGTTTGACCAGCTTAAACCAACTAAAGACCAGCACATGACCAGCTAAGGACCAGAGCGAGTTCTGCCAGCGGAAGTCCAAACCGCTGGAGCGTCACGTGATTCAGAACCTTCAGATAGTTCCAGGAAGTTATGTTTTCTCTTTAAATGCTTTATTTCTTTCATTTTTGTATACATTAAATGGCTTTCATCTTTAAATTGGTAAGAAGTTTACCTCAGTTGGTCTGTTTAGTCGCAGGTTCCGGGAACTATTAAGAACCTCCGTGAACCGCCATTGCTGTAAAAATCTGTTCCATTGGAGTCAACGGAGTTGACACGACTCTCTCTCTCAATGGCTCTGTTATGGACCAGCGCAAACCAGCATCAAAACATACCAAACCAGCATATGTGGGATTTTTAACACGGCCAATATTAATTCTATCCAAATAATTCCCTTATAATAACTAACCATGGTATTACTACTGTCACCGTAGTTTAACATGGTGCTTGGAGTGAAACTAGTAGAACAAACCACAATTGTGACCCTGGACAACAAAATCAGTCACATAGGTCATTTTTAGTAAATTTAGATTTTTTTACATCATCTCAAAGCTGAATAAGTAGCTGTCTATTGGTGTATATAAGGATATTACAATATCTGACAGAGATACAACCCTTTAAAACTCTGGAATCTGAGGGTGTAAAAGAATCAAAATATTGAAAAAATAAGTTTGAAGTTGTTCATCAGAGGCGCTGCAGCAGGCCATCCACTCACAAAAATAAAGTCTTATGCATTAAGGGTAGAAAATGTACAAAAGATCTTCATGGAACATCATCTTTACTTAATATCCTAAAATATAAAACGAGCTTCACTAAAGATGTTCTCTAAGAACGTTCGCATCACAAAGACAGTCCAGAACCGTCCGTCACTCGCACACAATGAGTCGTGAGCAGTGTTAGCAAGTTACTCTGAAAAAGTAATGAATTACTAGTTACTAATGACATATTCAATAGTGTACTTAGATTACTGTACAAGTTACTCTCTCCAAAAAAGTATTTAATTACTTATTACTAATTACTTTCTATATCCTACATCAATCTTGATTAGTTCAGTGATTCAAGCATAGACATGAAACGACTCTTAACTCATTCAAATAAATAATATAAAACTGCATAAAGTACTCTTATTAACTGACCGAAGTATTACACATGTGAGAATGTCAGACTTTTGATGTCAAATCCATTATTGCACACACACGTGTTACACAAAGTATTTAGTTGAATTGCATCAGAAGTAACTGTAGTTAAATTACAGAATGAATTAGAGGAATCCCTTACTTTACTTTTTCAAGGGAAATGTAATTAAATTACATTGACTAATTACTTAGTGACTAGTTCCACCCAACACCGGTCGTGAGCGCAGAAGAGCAGTTTTGCTGACATGCGAGAAGGTTTTGTTTTCATATAACCCTTCAGCATGGTAAAATAAGCCCTTTATGAAGCCATGTACCCCACACTAGTGTAGCATTTACAGTAAGTGCAGAACGTCAGATGTGATGGCGTAAACCGCCGGCTCCAGGGACCATGATGCAGTGAGGCATGTGTGGGGGTGTGTGGGCTGCATTGACAGATATGACTCAGCAATCTTACCCAGCAAAAAAAAAAAAAAAAGAAACTAGAAAAATGTAATTAGTCGTTTAATCTTGATCTAGAGCGCGGTAACTTTCTCAAGCCTGACAGAGCTAAACAACAGCGCTTCAACTGTGATGTGAGAAGGAGCTTTTGTTGCCTGCGTTTTTTGTTTTTCTGACAGAATGGCCGAGGGGTAAGATATATATATATATTTTTGATGTATGCATTGACATGTATGCAGGGTTGTTTTTACATCTTTTTGAGATGATGCAGCACTCTTGCAGACTGTTCTTGTTTCTCAGTGGTGGTGGGGGTGTTAATGCAAGTGTACTTTCTGACATTAATGCTTAATGTATGTCATGAAAACTGATACGTGGCATCTTATGGCGAATCTTGCATTTTCAGAAAGAAGTGCTGGATGTGTGACTGGACCTTATTTACTTTTATGTTGTCATGTTTGCTGATGTAAATACTGAAGAAGAAATGATAGATTAAGATGACTTTAGTTTAAATGTTAGGGTGTAAGTGTATTTATGTTTTCACGTGACATTAAGGAACACGTCATTTTTTTCTTCGACCTCACTTCTAGATGTTGCACACGTCATTTGGTGACCATAATTGACCGCTTTTGTAACTTTTGATATTATAGTACGACGATTTCTCTTTTATATCACTCAAAATAAGGACTCAATTAATAATATTAAATGTAAAATAATCTCTTAAAGTCCCAGTGAAATAAAAAATGACAATGCTTTTTATTTTGTTCTTGAAATATTGCAGCGTTTATTGTAAAAAGTTGATCAATGTGTCATTCTCTTTGTAAAATGAGTCTGCCCTCATAATCTTTAATTCAATTCTGAAAATGCCCTTCCGTCCTGTACTGCCTATCCATCTCAAATGACGTATGTTAGACGGCTTGGGCGGAGCATCTGTTAACTCCTCCCCTTCAAACCCATTTCAAAATGCAACAGCTGTTTTTATACATCCAATCAAATCACAGAGAAAGACGAAAGACACACCCACTATTTTTCACATTCGAAATTCCATTTCACTCGGAAATGTGTTAAAATACGGAAGTAAAAACGATGGCAAGTTCTGATTCACGGGGACTTTAACACACTGTACAGCGTACAGCATCAGTCTTTAAGGGATTGTTCACCTAAACATGAAAATTCTGTCATCATTTACTCACCCTCAAGTTCTGACGAACACAAAGAAAGATATTTGGAAGAATGTTAGCAGCTGACATTTCTGGGACATCATTTTATCATGTTTTTGTTCCGTTGAGCAAAAAGAAGATATTTTGAGGAATGTAGGAAAGCAAACAGTTCTGGGGCACCATTGACTTCCATTTTAATTTTTCCTACTATGGCAGTCAATGGGGTCCCAGAAATGTTAGCTGCTACATTCTTCCAAGTTTCTTTCTTCGTGTTCATCAGAACTTGACAGATTTTTCACGTTTGGGTGGATTATCCCTTAATAAAGATATTTGATAGCGACAGTTTACATTTCATTTCTTAGGTGATCCTTTTTTTCTCTCATGGCAAATCACATAAGGTCATTGTCAGAATCTGCTGAGGTTTTATTATAAGGTGACGCTTTTTTTTAATAGTTTGTACGAGTTGTTATGATTTCTGGTAAAGGTGATGTTGAGCTGGCGTTAATGTCACAGGAAAAGGACGAGTATCAGTTGTTTGAGTAGAATCAGGTGTCAAATGACTCTTAAATTGCCTATTTGATCATCCGAGCTTGGTTTCGGTTCGATTTACCGTCATACACAACTAACCGAATTACGAATCCTGCAGTGTTTGTGAAATGGTTTAGTCATTTTAACAGGTGTCTCTTTTTAGTAGTAAGATTCAGCACATTTTTTTTTAAGGACCGCATGATGTCAGATGCTCAGTAGAGATGTGCACGGTCCTCTGACTTTACTGCTTTTAGTCAGCTCGGCACATTTACAAGATTGCAGATTATAAATGCATATCGCACCATCATTTTATAGGTTTTGCGGCTGTCATAAGCTTTCACTAGAAATAGAATACATAGAAATGAACAAAACCGTGTTGTTTATTCTCATCATTGATAAGGGAAGTTCGTCCAAAAAATGAAAGTTCAAACGTCAGATAACCTGTATGATTTTGTTTCTTTTATTAAACGCAAAATGAGACATTTAGGACCGAACCTTGTACCTGTTTTGTTCCCTAATAAAGTGTGAATGCTCTCAAACTAGGATTTTTAAAACCCATCTCATCAAAACTATTTCAAAGGTTTGCTAATTCGTTAAATTCGTACATGTGAATCTTACAATAAACTTATGATTGATAGAAAAAAAGCAATATTAAAGCCCCACCAATAAATTTAACCGCCATTGACGTGACTTCATATGAATTAGCACCCTTGTAAAATAGATGTAGTGAGTTTTAGTGATTTGACCTTCACGAAGGTGAACTTAGTGTGCCTTTTATAAAGCACTTTTTCAAAGCAGCTTCACGGTCATAAAAAATCATTGTTTCCCAATCAATTCAGTTCACGTTTTGTTCATATCCAATAGTGTCAGCGCAGTTTAATCTGTAATATCATTAAATATGAAGTGTCTGTTGATGTCACATGGATAGCAGACAAATTGCGTGGATAACTTTTAAAATGTCTATAAAGCTTTTTGTGTTTTTTTAGCTTGGCAGCCCATCCAGCTCTGCAATATTTTTTTCTATCGTGGAAGCAATGAAGTCGAACAGTGTTGAGTGAATAAATGACATCGGAATGTTCAGTTTTGGTGAAAAATCACGTAAAATAAAGAAGATGGGCAGCAGTCTTTTTCCAAAATATTACAAAGAGCCTAGAGACATTTAGTCTTTTTTTCTTTGCGTTATTTATTGCATATTATATATATATATATAACCGTGCTCCTGTTTGTCATGATGATATTCGTATGTGTTATGTAAGGAATTAATCAGGGAATAGTAAGTGATATCATGTCTGATTGAGGTTGTCATGGCGATATTAAGTCAGTTGTCAACTGTGTGTCAGGCAGATGTGCTCAAAGCGCTTAAATAATTGTGTAGTATTTGTTATTATTGTACGTTACAGAGATGAATGTCTCGACATGCAAACTCACTTCAGGTGGGTGTCTTGCTCAGAGTGAAATGTGCTTCTTTGATTGGCCGATCAGTTTGACTCAAACAGTGACCACCACACACATTTACAAAAGTCTTCAGTCTTATCATCAAACGTGACTAAAACAAGACACCAATGACAGATGCTGCTCACTCAGAATTACACAAGACCTTTATGAGAACAAATGAACCGTCACTTTTACTATTCAAATCAGTGTTCTCTTGAACTTATACATTTATATTCAACTTCATTCTAATAAATTAAAGATGTTTAGGGGGTTCTTTAGCTTGGTAAATATAGAGTATAGTATATATATATATGTGTGTGTGTGTGTGGAGGAAGAGCGATGGATGAACAGAGTTGGAGGTGATGAAAGACGAATATGATTAGTCATTTGAAATGAATATTAATTTGGAATTTCTTTGCACAATTCTGTTTATTATCATGAAAGCTCGATTTGTTAAGTTTTGATTACACAAGTCTGTAAAGAAAGCTGTTTACGTCAGATGTGTGTATGAACGGCAGTACCGCTTTCTGCCGATGGGTGGCGCCACACGCACGCTGAAGCTGCTGCTCTGCTCACGTAAAGGTCGCCGTGAACACAGATGAGTCATTTCTCGTCATTTTGAAACAAAGAAAACTCTCTTAATATTATAGTTTCATTTGCAAAAGTCCAACCTTAACCACTTCAAAAAATCTCAGAAGTTGCGCTGCGATAATGGTCATAAACACACGGAGCTGTGCGGTGAATAAACGCATAATGGTACAAATAAATGGTTCCATCGCTCATGACTTTCATGGTAAATTACTCATAAAAGCCGAAGAGTGCGATGCTTTCTGTGGGAAGTTGGTTAATTCATTTGGCATTGACAATAGCTGTTGCTTTATAAGAACTACAATAAATTGTACTGTAAGTTAGGCTGCTCACTTTATTTTATACATTAAGGATATTTATTTACTTTGCATCTCATTGGCTTTTAATATTCTGTAATATATTTAGTCCAGTGTTTTATTTGCAATCCACTTAAACGTGTTGGGCTATTTTTAAACATAAACATGATGCAATTGTTTGGCATAGATTTAGGCAACTTGTGTAAATGAATAACAGAACAATTGTGGTGTATTTTCCTAAGTTGTCGTTTGAAGTTTTTTACACCAAAATATCATAAATACAATTAGAATAAATTCTAATATAGAGATGACTTTTTAATTTAAAGAATGTTTTGTCATGTAAAACAAAATTACAGGTGTTGCTTTGTGAAAAGATGTGAAAATGTGCCTTTTTAACATGAAGCACTTTAGTTCCTGATTTCACATAATGCAATATAATATAATTAAAGACTTATACTGTGTATGATTTGTTTTCATGATCAGTGTTTGTTTTCTCATCCAAATCCTCTTAAATTCATGTCTGTAATGTGTCTGCCATACACTGGACACCTAAATAAAATTTAATGTTTGATGCAAAATACATACTGTTTAAAAATAAAGACAGACAATTACACGTTTGTGAAAATGTTTTTTACGTGATGATTCATAAATATGACTGTTTAGTCTGCATCAGGTGCTGAATAAACGATATGTATTTCTGAAAATGTCCATAAAGTAGTGTTAAGAGATAACACATACAGATGATTAATTCTGTCATTTTAGAAAATGATAAATGGTCTAAAAATGTGTGCATGTGCTTAATTCAGAAAAACAAACATTTTCAAAGCACCGATCGATGTTTTTCTTTATGAGAATGACCTCACTGACATTTCTGACTTTCTCACACGTTGGGCGTCAGAAACAGTTTCAAGATCCTTAATCATTTCAACACACACACACACACACACACGCACACACACACGCGTAAAACAGTTACCAAATCAGATCGAATACAGTCACATCAGAAATGAGTTAACTTGCATTACCATCATATTATATATGTTGATGTAATGGACTGCATTTTGTAATCTGCCACTTTTCCTTTTAAAATCTCATTTGATGTACACGTGCTTTGCTCACGCACATCTGCCGAGTGCTGTTTTCATGTTTTGTCATCACACCCGATGAAGTGTGTTCTTTTCTCTCATTTGGTCTTTGCTCATTATTTACTTTTGTTAACTTGAAATCATGGGATTGTGAAAGGTTTCTGTTTTCAAGTGCACGTCGTGGGTGTAGGCTGTAGCCTTTGAAAAGGGAATTCTAGTTCACACACTGTGGGTGGACAAAGATAATAATGTGTAATGTGCCATTGCAGACATCAAGGGCGTTGTGTTTCGTTTAAGATGGGCTGCATACATATTTCAATATGTGAGCGAGATTTAGAAAAAGCCATAGTTTGATAAGAGTGAGTATCAGATTGACTATTTCGGTATTACTCAGTGGAAACGGAGGCCGGGTCTGTCTGTCTGCCTCTCATTCGGTCTGTCTTATGGAAGATTTGAAGGCACTGTCTGGTACCTGTGTTGTGTATGGTGTTTTCACATTTGTATCTATAGCTGGTGAGTTGTTTGTATTTCTGGGCTTCTTTAAGGTCTTTGATGGATGAAGATGGAGGAATTTAGGGATGCTGTGAGGAAGGTTGGGTTTGGAAAGGCGTGCGTTGACATTTGTGGGCGTCTGTATCGTGTGTACGGTCGGTGTGTGTTGTGTGTTTATGTTGTAGGGCGTGTGGACACACATGATTTGTGTGCGTGTTGAGTTTAAAGGAAGCGCTTTGACAGACGTTCTCTTTGCTCTGATTTATTGCCAAAACATGGATTTGACTCATTCTGGTTTGTAGAGACTATAAAGCTGTGCTTCACCGTCACTTATATTTAAGATATGAATGCGTTCTTTAACCAAGTACCAAAATCATTTTCTGTGAATGTCTTAAAAATACACTCTTAAAAATAAAGGTGCTTCAAAAGGTTCTTCGATGCCATGGAAGACATTTTGTCTAAATGGTTACATAAGGAACCTTTAACATCCGAAGTACCTTTCTGTTTCACAAAAGGTTCTTTGTGGCGAGAAAAGGTTCTGATTGTAAAAAAGTAAGAAAGAGATGGTTCTTCTGTGGCGTCGTTGTGAAGAACCTTTGAAGCACCTTTCTTTTTAAGAGGGCAGGCCAACAATATTCACGGTTAGTGACATAGAAAGATTGGTTTTGGTTTTTAAACGTCCAACATAAATTGTATACCAATCCTTGTTTGTCTGCACTCAAACAATTGCGAGTAAACCCGTATTTAACGTCGTCTGGGGCGTATTTACTTTTGCCTCGCATGGTTTTGTTCACGGTTTCTGAGAATGAGGGCATGTCATGCAACTTTTCCATGTTGTGATGTCTTTGATGTCTATGTCGAAAGATACAAGAAGTAATTTCTCTACCTTTATTAAAGTTGATTTATTTCGGGATCTTACGATTATCTGATCAGTTGCATTTTATAATTGGCATTCGACCTTGTTTTTCTTCTCTTTGAGGAGAGACGCGTGACGCACTGCTGTACAGGTTTGAATGAGTCACCAGCAAGACGTCACGGCCTTTTTTTCTTTAAACCAGATGACCAGTTCATCTCATGCACACGTTGTCCTTTATTCACGTTTTTATGTACCGCTACAATGTCTTTAGTGATATAGACACTTAAAGGGACAGTTCACGCAAAAACTTGCCTTGGGGTTGTTGCAAATGTGTATAAATGTCTTTGTTCTGGTGAACGCAGAGAGAGATATTTGAAAGAATGCTTGTAACCAGACAGATTTTGACCCCCGTTGACTCTCATATAGGAAAAAAACACAATGAGAGCCCCGGAACTGTTTGCTGTCCAACATTCAAATGTCTTCTCAAAAAAAGATGTGTTTTCCTACTATGGGAGTCAATGGGGGGCAGAATCTGTTAAGTTACAAACATTCTTCAAAATATCTTTCTCTGTGTTCGTCAGAATCAAGAAATGTATACACATTTGGAACAACTCGGAGGTGAGTAAATGATGACAGGATCAATTTAAATAATACACGTCACACAGAAAGAAAAGATAAAAATCTCATAGTATTAACTTGATTATCATTTTCTATCCTATTCTGCTGTCCTTGTCAACCCTGCCATCCATCATATAAGGAAACCCGCTCTATCGTGTACGTTAATGTGCATTTCTCTGTGGCTTGCCAGCTGTGTGAAATGGATGCCATTGATTCAGGCCTTGCGGCCTTTTACCAGTTTGACGTGACTGTCTCCTCCTTTCCACAAAATCCAAATTGCCACGGGCTCCCAAAAGTTTGAATGTGACAGCGAGAGAAAACAAAGATGACACAGCAGCAGATAAGAGCCGACTTCAGCGGCCGTAAGGCGAGAGGCTGTAAAAGGGCCATTGTCAAACTGCACACGACGGCGCAGACAAAGTGAAACTGGAGCGGACTTCCACATTAGTTATTTGAAAGCAGCCTGATGGCACGATTATTCTGCTTTGAGCGAGGAAATTGAGCAAGGCCACTGATTTAAAACAGCGTCAGGGAAATACGTAATGTTTCTCCCTCAGCAGTCTGTGAAAGTCACACCGATGGCAGATGTCTTAATCGTGAACTGTACACGTTCATTTCTCCGTTTACAATACACAAAATGTCACAGATGTGTATCCCTGCCTGAGAAAACCCAGCTGATGTCATTTTTGTGATTTACTGTGAAAATCATCTCGCGTAATGGGACGGATATTCCCTCAGAATATATCTTGATATCATGCTTGAAATACATAGATTTTGAGCCTGGTTTTCACAGGCAGGGTCACATATATTCACATATGACGTCCGTTTAATCCTGTTCGTAGAATGTGCTTTTATTGCTTTTAGATGTTTATTTGATTCCTTTCATTTTATTTAAAAATTCAGTTTGATCTTTCAGTGACACACCCATTTCATTTTATTCCTACACACAGAAGGATCAATGTTGTCCATTCTGTACACAAAAAATGCTTTTGAAAATTGTCACCTGCTGAAAACCAGCCTATAGAAACCATTACAGAAATTCTAAAGGTTTCCAATAAAATGCCATAATGAACCATTAGCTTTGCCATTATAACCATTACAAAATTATTTTTTGTAGTGTGTTTTGGGCATTATTTCAGTAGGGTTTAACATCCCACCAATAGAATCCATCACATACCAGTAGAACCATTACAGTTTCCATTAAAGCCAGTACAAATCCTATTAAAACCATTCCCTGCTGAAAAAAACAATAGAAACCACTAAAGACCAGCTGTACTGGTTTAAATGGTTATAATGGGACTTGTATTGGTTCTAATGGAAATTATGATGGTGTCTGCTGGTGTGGTGTGTGATGGATTTTGTTGGTGGGACGTTAAATCTTATTGAAATAATGCCCAAAACACACTCCAAAAAGGAATTTTGTAATGGTTTTAATGGGAAAAGCTAATGGGTTGTAAAGGTATTCTAATGCAAACCATTAGAATTTCTGTGATGTTTTTTTTTAGCAGGGTTCTTCAATGTTTTTTTTTTTTCAGCAGGTCATCGAAACCTAATAGAAACCATCACAGAAATTCCAATGGTTTCCATACTTTCCATTAGAATACCCTTACAACCCAATAGCATTTTCCATTAAAACCATTACAAAATTCCTTTTTTAGTGTGTTATTTCAGTGGGATTTAACACCCACCAATAGAATGCATCACGTACCAATAGACACAATTGCAGTTTCCATTAAAACCATTACAACTTCTTTAGTGGTTATATAGTTTTTTTTCCAGCAGGGAGATCATCCTAAAATAAATTCGTAATGGTTTTAATTGAAAAGCAAATGGTTCATAACGGTATCCTAATGGAAACCATTAGAATTTCTGTAATGGTTTCTATCGTTTTTCAACAGCGTTGCATTTTAAAAATGGTGTTGGATATCATACTGTGAAGTCAGTATTGTGTATCACATCGTGACTTGTGTTGTTACACGTGCATTGTTGTGTCGGCATCTGTTTGTGCGTTTCTGTTTGTCAATGATGTTTTCTTAATTCCCTCACTGTAAGCTGTTGGGAAGCACGACCTGTTTCACCCACGACCTGTTTCACCCACGACCTTTAACCTTTGATTCGTTTCCTCCGAAGAGCAGCTGCAGTAGTCTTGCCGCTGCGCAGCGCGGGAATTTGCCGTCGTATTTTGCGCAGAACCGACCGTTCTTCGTGTTTGCACATAGCTGCAGTGCCATTTTATTGATTCACACGATATTAACACCTGCATTCTGGAATCGATTAGAAGGGAAGAAATCACGGGCTGTTGAAATGCACGCACACTCTGTTCTGACATCCACTTTGTGAGGAAGTAGAAAGAGAGAGAGAGAAGGAGAGAGAGAGAGAGAGAGAGAGAGAGTTGGGCTGCGTGGGATGGTTTTGAATGCACAGATGGCACCAAGCAAAAGCATAGGATGTTTAAATGTCAGCCTAAAATACCATATCCTCCACAAAATATTGTGTGCCGGCCTAAATAAATCGTGACTTTTTCTTTTCTCTCTCTCTCTCTCTCTCTCTCTTTTTTTGGGTGAAAACCACAAGCCTTTTCAGTTTTGTTTTTCAGGCGTAATTTGGTTTATCGTTAAGTTCATCTTTTTTGTGTCAAGACAAACATTCCAGGAACCTCCAGCGAGCGTTCGCAGCGTTCTTCAGAAAGCCCGTCGCGAGTGCCGGCTTTGTGTTGGGTTCTGTAACACGCGTCCAGCGTTACGTCACGGCTATCAGTTTACAGGCCATTCTTCTGTTTCATTCGTTTTATTGTTCGTGGTTTCAGTATTGTAATACAAATAACATTACATTGCAAACACATTTCTGCTTGTATCACATGTAATAAGACGATTTTATTTGTGAACTTTAGGTTTTAGTGCTTGAACATTTGTCAGACATTTGAATGATTTAAAGCTTGCAATGGTTTTAATTCAAAATGTGCCTATTTTGTATGTTCCCTATTCGAGTTGAGATCAATTTTGCACGGTGTTGTGTAAGTATTATATTGTGATTACAGCTTAATTCATGAGATTTATATAGAAATCACCAATGACCCAGAATTAGTGGTGTTGACAACAGACAGACATATTTATTGTGTAATGTTTTCTACAATACAATAATTATCTTTGGATACATCATAATGCAGCTTGTTTACTTTTGTTTGGGACTGTTTTATTTATTTCTGGAGACAATGATTTTTAGAATGAGTCTGGGTAAAAGCTATAAATGTGTCGGCCATCTCTGATGCAAAAACAGGTCACAGGCTCGAAACTGTTTGTTTGGAGATTAAGTTGTGTGTGTGTGTGAATATCACAGCATTTATACCGTCTGACATATTTGTCATCGATTCATCCGACATCATCTTTAAACTTCAAAAATCACCCTGGAGGTTTTGTATGTATGCGAGTGTGTTGTGTTATGTGTGTGATCTGTGCGTGTGTATTGTTAAATGTGTGTGTGTGTGTTTACTCCCACCTGTGGTTGTGTGCTGTTTTGCTCAGACAGTAGGAGGTCTGCAGACGTTTTAACGGCAGTCTCATAAACGCTCCCGCAAAAAAAGAAGAAAAAAAAAACCCAGCTGCATAAGATGGACACTTGGGTGCTTTTTCACATTTTGTTGAAATTGTTTGTTCGTGTTTATGCATTTTTTTTATTCGTGTCACGGTTGAGACTCTCCATCAAAAGTTTCCATGTTCACATAATCACCATTCTTTCACCTGATGACCTTTATACAGTTAAATAAATCGTTCTGAACCACAGAAAACATTCTTTATTGCTATTAGAAGCACACGTGATTATATCATGGAAATGATGCGTCGCAAAGTTAGTTCGAGGCGTTACGATGCATGTATTTCAGTCGACCTTTCAGATGGGTCAGATGTGAGTAATATTCAAGAATAATTCTGGATTTATTTCAAAACTGCAGTGGGCACAGGAGATGTGTCGAGGGCTCGACTCTGTTGACTGTGAAAGTTTCAGTATTAATTGTCAGCGTGTGTAGGTGTAACTTGTTATCAGAAGTCGAAAAACACACCGTGTGATTTTACTCAAACTATACGTATTAGAATTGTCATCGTTTGCCTTTCATTTTGCGCGTTCGCCACGACGCGTTTTTCAAGCGGTGTTTTAGTAAAAACTGTAGCTGTTGTGTCACATGTGGATGTAAACATGTGTATCAAAAGAATAGCATCCAAGCGCTTGCCTGTGCTTGGGATGTTTTTGTGCTGAATTAAAGCATTAAATTGTTTGATTCATTCTATGATAAAAAAAATCCAAAGATTTAAAAGATTTAAAAGAATGGCCAAGATTGTGTTTTGAGGAAGATTTGCCCACACATTTAGCTTTGCATGCACAGCAGTTACATGTGAATTTCTCACAGCAGTCGGTCACATTCTGTTAGTCTGTTATATTTTTGTGTAATCGTATTTCTTCTTTGTGCGACGGAGGACAGTAAACACAGGGAGAGAGACTTCAGCGTTCTGCCCACGGCTGTCTCTGCTTAACCACGGACTCTTGTCGAACACATCTCTGCTCTCTTCCACGCCTCAAATGACTAATTCAGAAATGCATCGTAAAGCGTGCGTTCGAGTCATCTTTACACCGTTGTCAGGTGTTTGTTTGAAATGTGTAATTTGACATTATGTGGAAATTGAGATCCGGGTGAAAGACCGGAGGATTGAAGGCTTTGGATGGTTTGGTGTGTCTTGCACATTTTAAACACACTGATATTCACTTCAATTGTTTCTCAATTATTCTATTTCATTGGCTGTTTGTGAAAAATATCTGAAGGTGTTTTTAGTAAGGTATGGCATGTGACATTTAAAAAACCAAGCTTTAGACATTCTCTGGACATTTTCAAGCTTGCTCGCATTCACATCGAAGTGATTGTTTTAGAATGAATGTGCAGACACATATTTGACATATTTGTCTTGTAGTTGTTTTTATATAAATAAATCTTCAAGTCATTTTGAAACCGATGGTTTGGGTGATATTAAAAAGGCAGGGGAATTTGCCTGTTGAACGTTCTGTCTCTCAACCCACTCAAGTTTCGAAGGAAAAATCTTTAACCTTTTCAGCGACAACAAATGCCTGTCAGAAAACTGACTGAGACATCGAGCTGTTTTTGAGGCCACGAATCATTTGCAATATTCATTTGTGTTATGACTCAGTTTTCAGTCTGAAACGCAGAAATAATTCTTTGGTGAAAAATCACTTCATGCAAGAACCGAGTCAATTCAATGCTTACAATTCCAACCTGGATGGACGAAAACATTTTTAGAGGATTGAGTTTGGATTTATGGAAATCCTTTGTCTGTTTATTTGCTTGTTTGTAAGTTGCTGTGTGATTTCATTGAGCACTTTCTGTTTTTGAGGTATGATTTATTTTTTGTTGCTGTAGTTCAGATGAATCAATACAACACATCAGTTCTTTGCGATCTGGTTTATCTTAGTTTAGTATTTTTAATTTGTGAAATATTTTTCTTGTCTGACCTTTAATGTAAGAAGTCATTTTAACTCGACTAACGGTGACACAGAGTTCATTTCCACACATCACTTCATGTGTAATAAATAAGTTTGATGCATGATTTTCTCATTTGGATATTTTTCAGGCTTTGCTGGGCCGTGACCTTTTTGTGCCCGTAAGGTCGCCGCCGTTTTAGAGTGAAATGTCGAGACTGGCAAAGTGAATAAATGACATTCGTGCATTGTGTGTTTTGATGGTGAAGTGGCTGTAAACAACACGCAGATATTAGTCTGTGTCATTTCCTGTTTAAACTGTTTTGTTTACCATTGGAAGGTGCTATTTTTAACCTCGACACCAGCGGCCCTTCAAGTGCTTTCTTGCGTCCTATTTCTCTCCCTGTTTGTATATTTGTTGCTTTGAATAAAACAAGTCATTTCACAAGCTGACTGATAAGCTTTGATCTCAGTTTTGACACACACACACCGGCTGACATGAAATGTCACGGGTTCCCCGTCAACTCTAAAGCTGCGTCTGTGTCTAAATAATAATGGTTTTGTATTGGTCGTACACAGCGGCGACAGACAATAAATTGGCTCTGGGAAACCGCGCAAGTACTCTCTCTGTTTGTCTGACTAACTCCTGTAGTGTTTTGTGGTGACTTAATTCAGATATTTTAAGTTTAGTGTAAACTGACAAGCGTCCTTCATGAGAAACGCATGTCATAACCTCCAGCCGTCTCTGACTTATCCAAATGAGTAAGCGCACATTGTGATCGATATCTCGCAGGAACCTTTGCACATGCAGAAATTGTTCGCCTACTAGCTACCTACAGGACTGGCACTTCTGTCAAAGCAGCTGTTTGAACACGTGGGGTGGTCGCCCTGCGCCACCGCTTGCTCAACTGACACTCATTTATTAAAAGAACATTTTACACAAAAAGTAAAGAAGGCCCTCACCTTTTCATTCAAACACTAACTCATCATTTTAATATTGTAATGATCTCGTGTTTTTCATATGCAACTTAAAATGTAAAAGCACATTATTAAAGTGATACATACATTTGTTTTATGTGCCTTCTGTTTCCACCTACATGGAAAAATACGAAGTGTTTTTAAACCTTACCATAGTACATGCACTACATTATTTACTACAGCTTATCAATTCACTATAGTTAATACTACTGATAACTATAGTATACATAACAATGTAGTTATATACTTACACAGATTAGTATTGTAAATAGTGAAGTATACTACAGTATTTTTATGTGGTCAGATGCTGATCAATTCACCGTTGTTAATACAGATTACGCTAGTATGCATGAACAAAGTGTGGTAATCGCTACTACAATATACTATGATAAAGCAAACCTCACTATAGTAAATTATTTTTTTAAGTATGCTACAGTGTTTGCTACAATTTCTCAATTCACTAGTTAGAATACAGTAGTATACATTAATAATACGTAGTAATGTACTACGGTAAAATGTACACTACAGTATTTTTTCATACAGGATGCATTAGTAGTAATGGACTACAGTAAAATGTACACTACAGTATTTTTTCATACAGGATGCATTAGTATACAGTAATGTACTACAGTAAAATGTACACTACAGTATTTTTCAGGTGGTTTGATTCTGATCAATTCTATTTAGTTAATACTCAGTAGTATGCATGAACAAAGTGTGGTCATCACTGTAATATACTACAATATACTGTGATTTACCAAACCTTACTATAGTAAATACAATTTTAAAGTATGCTGCGGTGTTTGCTACAATTTCTCAATTCACTAGTTAGAATACTGTAGTATACATTAATAATATGTAGTAATGTACTACATTAAAATGTACACTACTGTATTTTTATACAGTACTACGCATTATTAATGTATACTAATGTATAATGTACTAGTATTTTTTATACAATCAAGTATGCTGCAGTGTTTGCAACAGTTTATCAATTCACTAGTTAGAATACAGTAGTATACATTAATAATACGTAGAAATGTACTACGGTAAAATGTACTTCAGTATTTTTTTATACAGTAGTTTACTACAGTAAAATGTATACGGCAGTATGTTTTTCAGGTGGTTGGACGCTGATCAATTCTATTTTGTTAATACTCAGTAGTATGCATGAACAAAGTGTGGTAATCACTATAATATACTACAATACTTACTATAGTAAATATTGACGTATGGTACTGTGTTTACCACAGTTGATCAGTTAACTAGTTAGAATACTGTAGTATACTTTAGTAAAATGTGGTGATGTGCTATAGTATGATTTAGTACAGTTCACTATAGTAATATTCTTCATGTGGTTGGATGCTGGTTATCATCACTATGTTCCAGCTGTGCTCAAATACACCATATTAGCAAAAATGTAACGAAACATGTTGCTTTATAGCCGTGAATTTCATTAAAGTGGTTTACACCACAGTAAACTGCAGTATTACCACAACGAACCCGTCAGGATAGGAGAGAACTCCTCACGCCTCTCGTTCTTCATGAAATATTCAGGAGTGTCGGCCTGTCACTGGCCGGAGAGTCTTGTTAATTGATAAGAGAGATGAATGTCACAGTTATTCTTTAAAGATCTTTAAAGTGTGTCAGTCTGTAAGCGGAGATGTTTGAAGCAGCACACAGCGAGTCTCTTTTTGTCACGTACATTGACTCGCCCTTTCAATCATGAATCATTGTGTCTGCGTGGAGGAGCCTGAGATGACCTGATGTATACGTGTTGTGTAGGAGAGACGGCGCGCTGCAAACCCTTTGCTTCTGAAAGCACATCACCAATCTACAGTGACTGTGATTGTTTTGCCTTTTTTTTGTTTTGTTTTGTAGCAAGTGTCAAGACTCTTTCATCATTTATTCATGTCTTTCCAAACCTGTATGACTTTCTTTCTTCTGCAGAACACAAAAGAAGATATTTTGAAGAATGTTGTTTGGTCACCGACATCGAACCCCATTGATTTCCTCTGTTCATATTTCTCTGAGTATCTTCTTTTGTGTTCTTTTGTGAGGTTGAATAAATGATGACAGAATGTTTAACGTCCTCTTAAATTTGCTTGATATAATGTCTGTGGTAAGGCTCTATACGGGCTGTGTTGCAACTCTCTATTTTTCAAACACATCTTGTTACACCCCCAAACAAACCCAAATAATTGAACGAACAAGAAAAAGCTTATTTTCAATGAAGAAAGTGCAGTCTGTGTTTGTTTTATTGTGATATTTATTCAATAAGCACATTTAAGCATCATAATCGATTTTTTAATGTTTAGTTTTGTTCCAATAAGAAATTAAATGTATATTTTATACAAATAATACCTTTCGTTCTGTTTTTTGTTTTACGCCTACCGTCAGTTAAACGGTAAATGATATAAAACTCTTTTATATAAGGTCTGTTTCCACCCACATGAAAAAACACTATTGTAAGGTTGGATCTTGTTACTTAGTTTTAGTCTATTTTGCGATTGAAACTCGTTTCCCGTCTGCATCGAGTTCATATCTAGAGCCCTGTGATTCACGCTCGTGGATTTAATTCATTTCATTCATGGATCAACTGTTTTCACTGTTTGAGAAAAACTATCGTCTCAAGTGAAACGCAAGTGTCTATTGTGGGAGCGACGACCCGTCAAAAATAAAACGCAGGATTAACCTAAACGCTCGAATTAAAAAATACTATGATAAACTGTAGTATACTTCAATATTTACTAGTTTAAATTCAAACCAAATTCTATAGAACACTATAGTAAGGTTCAAGTACACTTTATTATCTAGGAATTTTACTGCAGATCCTATAGGCCTAGTAAATACTATAGTAATACAGTATGTTTATGGACTAGTTAATTCTATTTTATAGTAAAAAATGGGTAAACTAATAATTGTATGGCCCTTATTGATCCTTTTGTATATAACAGTAATGTCCTTAACCAGTCTATTTATGTGATGATCTGCATTTGTGTTTTATAAAGATGATAACAGACGTTGTATAACAGATATACTACAGTATATCATTTACTTATACAGGCTACTGTTGTAAATAGTTTTTAGCTGCAGATCAATCCATTATTGTTAATACTACAGAATACAGTAGTATTAGGGATGTAACAATATCAAAATCTCACTGTACGGTAATACCTCGGTGTGATGTACCGTCCACGGTACGGTATTTTAAATGATGGCTTGGGAGCGTGCCACGAGCATCCTCTTTTCTTTATCCTCTTCATCCATCATAACTGTTGCTTAGAGGAATGAGATTAGTCAAAAGACCTAAAAATCCCTTTTCTTCAATAAAATAAGTGCACCAGATTGACCTTGCTAAAGGTAACATCTATTCTTTTTTCTAACATTCTCTTTGTTAGGCCCGGAAGACCTATCGTTTCATACAGTCATGTGACCACCTTAATATTGAGACAATTTTGCTATTGCGATAACACGATATCAATCATATTGTTACATCCCTAAGTAGTATACACTAACAAATTATGATAATCACTGTAATCTACTATAGAATACTAGTACGCATACATCCTTCAATTTACCATAATTTACCCTAGTAAATTTATATCAGATTATACTATTATAAATTATCAGATTATATACATTTATAAGATTATAAATTATAGTATTTACTACAGTTTATCAAATGACTGTAGAAATGAAGAAACAAAATGCATTATATGAATAGTTTGTGTTTTTTGTTTTCAGTCTGGTTGGACGTGTACATTGTCTTATGTGGGCTCACAAACTTGTGTGTGTTTGTGTAGTGTTAGGTTTCACATCAAACCCCTGAGAGCCTCTCACCCTCCCTCTCTCTCTCTCTCCCTCCTCTCTTCTCTCTCTGCTCTGTCTATATCGAGCTATCGCACTCTCTCTCTCTCTCTCTATATCTCATCTCTCTCTCTCTGTCTCACCCCCTCCCTCTCTCTCTCATCTCACTCTATCTCTCTCTCACTCTCTCTTTCACTTATCTCTTATCTCTTCAGTCACGAGCATCGCGGCCCCGTCAAAGACACTCGACATTACTCCTACAACACACACACACACACGCGCACCTTACGCGTCACTAATTCTCTAAAAAATCAAATTTATTGAATTAAGAATTATAAAAGTTTGTGTGTAATGGTTATGAATGGGCGTAATATCTAGTTTGTATTAATTGTAATTGATTTTCTATAGATATTGTTATTTATCCGAGGTTTGCGGTGCGGTTGTCACAATACCATAAACATATCTTACTATACCTTATGAAATATCACAATACCAAGTAGTATTGCGGTGCTGTGTCATGTACACAAGTTATAAATCGACAAAAACCACACAAACAATTTATTTTAATAGACCAAATTAATACCACAGTCTGGATTGTGTGATTGAGGTGAGGAATTGAAACATTGTGGTTTGTTGTATTTAGTGTGAATGAACTGCGGTATTACTGCCCACACTACAATTATTGAAGTATATAGATAACTTAAATCCCCTGGATAAGTTTTTTAGCAATTTAGAAAGAAAGAAGAAAGAAAAAGAAGGGGGGGGGGTGAAGGAGTGGGGGGACGGGAGGATATCCCTCCCCCCCTATATGTAATATTTACGTCTGTGGTTTTGAATTGTGGTAAGATTTGAAAAAAAAACCACTTTTTAATTGTGTTGTCTATGTCCTAAGGTAATGTAGAAAACCTCGTAAAAAATACTAAATTAAACCTTGGGAACTAATTCATCCCCTAGAAAGGGAGAGACCTACCCATGCACCAGACCAGGAAAATTCCTGGGGGAGAAACCAAAAAACGGAAACTCTCTGCCCGCCCCGCACCCTCACCCAACCCCGGGCGCTCAAGTGACGGACAAAACCGTAAAGAGCGATTATCGCATAAAAACGACACCCCGTCAAACTATTTCCTCCTTCTTCCCATAGGGGTAAATGCACAAGTCAGGGACACACGGGTAAACTATCAAGCCGCGGTCGGAACACCCAAAAGCCAAGAAGGTAGGAGTTCAAGCTCAAGCCTGTTACAAGAAAGGAACCAATGAAATGAACAAGAAACAAGTGTCTTGATGAATGACTCGTTTGAATCATATCTCGTCGAATAGTTTTTTTTAAAACACAGATTCATTTAGGATAGTAAACAGAGCAAAAAGACAGATGAAAGTGTACAAATGAACATTAATGCGCATACGCAGCATTAGTTACGGCACTACGATACTACCGTTAAAATCCGAGCGGCATCCATGAATTTTTAAGCTTTAGCATCGCGATGCTACCGTAACACCGTGCAACCCTAGTTTGCAGTTCTGCCCCTTATGTTTTTCTATGCATTTCCTGATGTCTAGAGAAAAGTAAATGAAACAAATGCAACGAAACCATGCTTGACAACTCGGTATGAAATGTTTAAAATCAATATCTAGATAATTTGGTCTTGGAAAAATAAGTTAGAAATGTTTAAGTCAAATCGACCAGTAGCAAGTGGTTGGTCTGTGCACAGTTGAGATAATCTCATGTCACACGAGTGTTTTTCAAAGTAGAATAATCTGACAAACGGGACGTGACTGCGGTTATTCTCGGTTTAATCTCATCGCTGTCTAAGAGACGCAAAACGATCGATCTTTCTTTTCCGGATGGCTTTCATATGAATGTTTAATTGTTTGCACAGCATGTGCTGTAGATGTCCTCAAGTCCTTTCCTGTGAAATCTGTCATGTGTTCATGGAGGATGTGGGCTGTTACACGTTTCTCAACCATTAGACTATAAAGCGTTCTTGTATCAATGAGGGGGGATTGACAGAAGACCCTGTGGTTTAGGTGGAGAGGTAGACGACCGGTGTGTAGCCATACAGAATGCAAATGTAGGAATGTGTGGGTATACATGTATTTGTTTTCACATCATTTTCTGTTTCATCACATGCACAGCTCGCACCGCTGATTTTCATTTGAATGGCGCTGAACACCGCAACACTCCGTTTGTTTTCGGCACATTGGTTATTGCGAAATGTCTGATGTGATTTTTGAATAACGGTTTAATGCAAATGTGATCAGACTGCGTTTGTGATGTATTTGTGATTTTGTCCTGCAAGAAAACAGAGAGATCTCTTTAACATCTCAGTTCTTCTGAAAAGCAAAGAGATTAAATGGAAAGCAAACATTTTTATGTTGACTTTAGTTTTCGGTGTCTCAGATAAAGACTCGCCGAGATAAATAAAACTTGAGTAAACTCTTTTGTTTTTCTTTTAGACTGTCTTAACAACTTAACAAGAGATGTAATAATAAAGTCTTGAATAAAAATGAGTGGTCTCAATATCATATCCACATTAAATCCTTTCATCATTCAGAATCTTGGGAGGTACACAACAAAACTTCTGAACGACCTTTTTTTTCACCTCATCGCTTGAGAACACAATAAATGTTTTGTGCATTGAATTTAATTTTATGTAAATTGTTTATTTCTGTCCATGCTTTCATGACACACTATGTTTAAGAAGATAGCTTCAACTGAGCATGCACACATCTAAATCGATCTCGATGCATAAGTGATCACATTTGTAAAATCTGTCAGGTTATTAGACCTTCAATGCAACCAGAGCGAATATAAAATAAGAAAACCTTCATCGGCTCTGGTGTAATGAAGTCGGGCCGTCTCGCTCTGGAAACAAAGAGATTTCTCTCTGGCTGTATGAGGGTGGAGGGGGTGGAAAGGAAAAGACGAGAGAAGCAGAAGAACGTGGCTGTCGAGGGCACGGCCTCGGGCTCTGAAACCTCAGACCTGCTATTAGTTGCGTGTGTGCAGAGCGCTGCGTAACGCACACAGACAGGTGCCACGGCCCCCGGCTCTCTCTCTTAATACCTGCCGTTTGGAAAGCTTCTTGAGCCCCATTAACTAAAGTTTGTGTCCCGTGCGTGCAGGTCACCCTGGAGGAGACCGTTAAAGATGACTCCCGTTCCCGCAGAATGACATCTGACGAGGAGATCGATGCGGCGCGTGATGTCCGTGAGCTGAACGTTTTTATGCTGCCTTCAAATCCTCACGAGAAGTGACGAATTTAGATTGTGAGTGGAAAAATATGGACAAGGACTTTTGAGCAGTAGTGAAAGATGGGTTGTTGTGAAGTGTTTGAATGCTTTGTATCGAATCCTAAAGTTGACTTCGTCAGACTTGAACGAGCTGATGGAGACTCACCTGTCACGTAGGGCTGGGGGATGTACACGTTCAATTTGATATCTCCATTTCTTTAAAACGTTTGACAATGAAATATATATGTGGAGAGTTTGTTTCCAAAATGAGATGACTCCGTTTTTAAGATTTTCAAAAATCAAGGTTGATCATGTTTTTATTGTGTTAAAAGCTGTATATATTTTTGAGTTATTATGGCTTAAATCAAAACAATGATGTTGATATTAATTGGAATGCACAATAAAAAAAACATGATTTTTGAAATCTTAAAAACTGAGTTTTCTCTCTTTGGAAACAAACTCCTCATGTGACCCAGCTTGTGAAAACCACGACACTAGTTTTGAGATTAAGACTAGTTTTGAAAAGCTATTTCAAGCAATAATTTCACTATGTTTTCCATTTTTAAACACGACCCCACTCGGTCAATAGGCTATTAAAGACACAAGATTAAAGACGGTTTCATGGGACGCAGGTGTCTGGTTGAAGTTAAAGGGACAGTTCACCCTAAAAATAAAAAATCTGTTTGTTTCAAACCCATACACATGTATTTGTTCTGTTAAACACGAAGAAAGATATTTGTTAAATGTTAGCAATTTTCAGTTCTGTGATATCATCCAGTAGCATAGTAGGAAAAAATAAATAATGATATATTTTGTTGTTCTGTTGAACACAAAGTGAGATATTTTGAAGAATGTAGGAACACAAACCGTTCTGGGGCTCCATTGACTACCATTTCATTTTTCCCACTATGGCAGTCAATGATGTCACAGAATTGAAAACGGCTGACATTCTTCCAAATATCTTTCACTGTAATTTATACAGATTTGAAATGACATGAGGGTGAGCAAATGAGGACAGAATTTTCATTTTCGGGTGAACTATCACCTTAACTTCCCCTCTGTGTTTGTTGATCGGTTTGGTGGGACAAATAATGTAAATAGATTAATATTAATTTATATCAATGTTTTGTTTTATAATTATTATATTGCATAAACTCTTTGTTGAATTTTATCGTATATTCATTTTATCAAATAAACAATTTGTTGAATTGGACTAGACTGGCTAGACATGTTTTTATCTTGCTAGCTAATATCATTTACTTGTTCCTTCCAAATATTCTTTGCAGGCGCGGTAACGTTTGTTTTTGTTGTTGCTTTGAAACCGCCTATATTTTCTCCAAATGTTCTTTACAGGATGATTTCATGTAGAAAACAGCAAATCACAAACAAAAAATGACTTGAGCTGGGTTTTCATAGGCAGGGTCATAAGTATCTCAAAAACATTAAAACATTTAGTGTCAAAACAAATGACCATGCAAAAGCCTCTAAGTGCGGTCTGACGTTTCTACTCTTCTTCTAAAAGGATTGTTTTGATCAGGCTCTGGTGTTTATATCAAACTTTATTTCACTTTAATGGCAAAGAGGACATATTCTTTGCTATTAAAGTGAAAACACTTAACCTAAACACATAGGAGTCTGATAAAAACACTAAATGGGACGTAAGGCTTTTGCATCTGAACTCTTCAAATGTACACCGATGATCATGTTATTTTGTTGTAAATTAAATTGAACGTTAAATAAGTGAAATTGCTTATTGGTGTGATTTTGGACACATTTATCTTAATTTTAATGGTATTCAATATGCCGTAATTTTATATTTTCGGCACAATTGTTAATAATATTTAATATTCACTAAGCCCTGCTGTTGGAGCACTTTTCATACATGATTGTGTTTAAAGTTGCCACATTGCTATTGTAAACATGCAACAGTTTCCTATCATTTTTATTTGAATGCTTTTCATTGTTTATTGACTATTGAACATTCATTTATGAAATCAATGATTCACTTGAAGCCGTACATTGCCATTGATTTACTGTGGTAAAGTAGATATCTGGTGCTTTTTATTTTGTGTAGTGCCAAAGAAAAACACCTGACACCCCCAATGGAAACACACAGCGCCAATGTAGTGCTTAAATAGTCATTACTGAACTCACAGCAACGTTTGATCGTAATTTTGTTTTATTGTCTAAATATCTTTGGGTTTGTAACAGCTGTACCCGAGCATCAGTATTGCTGAACGTTTATCATTGGCAATAAATGTTTCCCTGAAAAACATCATCCATTTGACATTTGTCTGTTTCTGTGGTCAGACTTGTGACTGTTTTGTTTTTTTTCCTCCTCCTGTGTTTTGCTGTCGTGAACAGAGTGGTTGATCTGTGGTTAAGATGTTAGTACTTCATTCCCAGTGTGTGTGTGTGTGTGTGTGTGTGTGTGTGAGGACACGTGAGGTTCTTAAATGTCACACACGACATGAGATGTGTTGACATCAAAATTCAACATCCAACATTTAGATGGCATCATGTATCAAATGAGATGGAGTCTACTTCCATTTCTCTGTGTGTGCATGTACAACCAATCTTTATGATATAGGCTTTCGTTTTTATAAATTTTTTTGTCTTTAATTATATATAATTGTAGTATTTTTTATCCATGCAGAATGCATTGAATTTATTTCAAATGAATCGTGCAATGAATTTTAAATAATTGTTGGCACATTATATAACAATCACTGAATTTATAAGTGCAAGTGCAAAATGTTTCAGGTTCATTTTAAATTTGAGAATGCAGAATTTACATGATCGTGCATAAGTTTGTGTTTCTGAGCATTTCTCATTATATGTACATTTATTTCTTAAGCAGACACATTGATCCAAAGTAATAATCTCATCGCACATCTTCTGTAAATGTGAGTGTTGAGTTTGGAGAATGCAGATTTGCAGAGATGTTGCCTTCACATATTCCATTAATAACACTCACAGGCGTGGGTTAAACTGAGCGGTTGAATCATGCGTTTTTTTGCATGTCTGTTTAAAGTCAGAAACAGATTGTTGGGTCATTTAGGTTCACCTGAATATTTAGTAGCGATTTCACAGTGAGTCACTGTTGGTTAAATAAGTCAACTTGCCTAAGATGAGTGCCTTTCATTGTGTCTTTATCAATGCTTTTTAAATTAAAAAAATAAATAATTACATTCATCTGTGCAGGTGTAGAAAAAAGCAAATGTAGAGGATCTCTTTCACAATCATATTGAATCTGTGAAGTGCTGGAAGTCTTGTTTAGTTCAGTTTTCATGCATTTTTTATGAATATTAAAAAGTATTTTTAGTTTAAAACCTAACTTTAACTTTTTCTCTTGCAAAGGTTTAAAGGTGTCATAAATTATACGTAAAAATAATAATAATTGTGATTTGTGATGAATTAATTTTAAAAAGCAAATAATACTTTGCCTATTGAAAATGAAAACATAACATCTTTTTTTTTGGTTGCTTCATGTTGTCATAATGTCTCAGTATCCTATTATATAGCTGATGTTGACATTTCAAATAAATGTCAAAACACTGATGTTGTTAAATGATAAGAAGTTTGTTGGTCGGGCAGAACAGATGTGCAGAAAGCTGAGGGCTTCAGCTCGGGTCACTTTAGGTCAAAGGTTTGGGTCGGTGCCAGGATCATGACCTACTAACGTGATTGGGGTCACATGATGCTGTGGATACGTGACTGTTTATCTAAAGCGCAGAGTGCTACAGGTGCCACTCAACATCAGTCAACACACAACTCATCCGACATTAACATGTCAAGTGTTATTCATGCCTGATAATCATTTCTAAACGCATTTGACACAATTCAGGCCTTCATGCTGAATTCTTCATCAGCAAATGTTTTTAAAAGATCAATTAATAAACAATAGGCCCCTGAATATACATTACTTGCCATAAGTGAGATTCAAGAGGCATTTTGGCATAATATCTGCGTAGTATTTGCATTTGCATAATATATTGCATAATCTATGCCCCTCAGGCATTCAGTTAAACCATCAAATATGAGAGGTGTTTATCACAAAATGGAGAACCACTAAACTTTTAAACAACATTTGAAACCACAGCAAATTGGGGATTAAGGGTTTTAGATGACTTTTTACTTGATATTATTTGAATATAGTCATCATCTGTTATTCTAAAAAAAGCATACAATTTGTTTGACAAACCTTAGCTAAGCTTTCATTTACACTCCAAACAAAACTACACAACAAACACACGCTATTTATAATATAAACACACGACTTATGTTTAATCAAACATTTGTGTATATTCTTTTTTAGTTTACATGTGCTTTCATCCAAAGTGAGTTGTAAAAGAAGCAATCCATTTCACATCATGTGCATTGGTATGTGATTCGAACCCACAACCTTTGCATTTGTCACGCTCAGCTTTATCAGTTAGGTATAGAAATGAGTCGGAGAGGATTTTGTAGATTGATATCAGCGGTGTCTTCAGCATGATATTAAAGCATTTCACACAAATAACTGCTCGTGTAAACCATTTGTTCTGTATGTCAGAAATCATGTTTCAAACGCACAAAAAGTGTATTAGTGGATACGAGGGAGTGATGATGATTATTTGAGTCGTACGAGGAAATGAGTGAATGTGTAAGACACAAACATCCTGTGGGCAGCCCTGCGTCTGCACTTTATTTCTGCCGGGGTTTTGTTGAGACACTCTTAATATCATCACGTCCAGGTGCACGACAGATTTCTGTAACCAGAGAGGCAGAAATCGCACAGCTGTGACATTATTCTTGAAGGTCGAATCTTTTCTAAGATGCTATTTCTTTACGGTTACATTAGGTCACAGACGAATGACACACAGCTAAAAAAGCACACAGTTTATTGTTGTCTTTTATAGAACTGGCTAACATTTATAGTGCTTTTATTTAACTCGGGTGCATGTGAAATTTGACATGAAACTTGAATAAAAGGATGAAATAAGGAAGTTGGACGCATGGGTAAAAGACATTTCTCATGGGCAAAATTTGCAACGCATGAGAAAATTCTAACGAACCCCCTGAAAATGACTGTCATGTGTTACCAAAAGCTATATTTAGATGTTGTTGAATCTTCTCTCTATGAGCTGTTTACAGGAAGTTGACATTTCCATCAATAACAGCGCTGTGACACGCTATTTTTATGGTAAAGTTCTGTTATGACTGCTTTAATACTTGCGCTTTACAAACCTGACAAAATTATATAAGCTAAAATATTTGTTGAGAAATAATAAGTTATTAGTAGGTTATACCCAAATCACCCGACGATTTGTTTCTGTTTTTATTTCCCCCTAAACAGTTTAAGAAGGCACACATAATACGAAGTTGATATTTACTGTAACTCATAAACAGCTGAGAACTCTATCAAATCTCCCGAGCTTTATAAGCAACAACATTTGAGCGAGAGCATTTTCCCCTGGATAGGCTAAATTTTGTTTTTAAATGTAAACGGTTTTAAATATTTTTATATTTTTAAATTGGAATCTGATGATTGAATGAAACAATGTTTATGTTTTATTTAAACATTTTATACAAATAATGTTTATTTGTTATATATGTGGTAGGGCTGTCAAATGATTCATCGCGATTATACATAATAAACATAATGTATGTCTGTATACTGTGCATATTCATTTTGTATTTATAAACACAAAAACATAGAGACATGTATACATATTAAGAACATATTTAGATGTATTTATTTATATTTAAAAACAATTGAAATTATATATACGTAAATGTTTATTCATTTTTATATTTTTCTTAAATATATGCTAGTTTGTATTGATAAATGCAAAAGTAATATTCACAGTACACAGACATATATGCATTTATAGGTAAATGCAAACTTTTATGATGGATGCGATTAATCGCGATTAATCATTTAACAGCCCTAATATGGATATTTAAAGAGAAGGAAAACGAATCTTTGAGCTCCTGTTGAGTTTTGTCCTGTTGACCACGGCCACACCCTAATGTGACTCAGCTAAAAATACGGGAAGTTGACACACTATAAGAGGTTTGCTTGCTAACTGTTCCCTTTTTTTTTTTTTAGCACGCTAGTAAATCTTTTTTAAAACACCTTTGCTTAAATGCTCTTGTCACACCATCCCACAAACGCAAGTCAAGCAAACACAATGTCGGTGAGATGACCTTCATTATCTTCCTCCTCTCCAGAGACGAGAGGTCCAGAAGAAGAGAAGACGAGACTCGTGACAGGGCTTGACAGAGATGTGGGAGCCACAGCGCCCGTGATACAGATATGATGGATATCTGTTTACAGACACAAAGGATTGAGGTGACTCAGGGCAGTCCGGGACGGATCTTTCTCCCTTTTGACAGGCGCTGTAAGTCACCCATCGGCGCCCATAGCTGCCAGAACAACCAGCGGCTGTGTTTAAGTGCCTTTCTGTCTTCCCAGAGGAAGATTTTAGTGCTCAGAAGTGGAGCTTTCATAGCTCGGGAGTTCTCCGTTGCGTTTCGTTTCATCCGTTTAGTCTCGGATGTTCCTGAAATTCATTAGGAGAAATAAAACCGAGAAAAATGAGAGTAATTGTTGAAGAGTCTGGAGGTGTGAAATGAATGTAGATTGTTGATATTGAGATCTTCAATAATATTGACTTTTGATGCAGACTTGACAAATCTGAGCTCAGTTTCACACCTTGTTGACATCTCTTCTGAAACTCTGACAGACACATTTGTGAGAGATATCTGAGACGCAAGAGAGACTTGAGCAAAACTTACCATTCGCACTGGTTTTTGTTTCGTCTGATTTTAAATATCACTGAAAGTGATTAAATACACGGACAATGTTTGTAAATATTTGAAAATGGCCAAAGTTGCTCAGATTTTGAATTGATTAAAAAATGTCTCGAATTAAAATGCCTTTCATAGGACGCTTTGAATTATACAACCTGACCTCACGGGAATTCGTAACTGTGGCTAATTCGGATGAATTTGTACGTACAAAAACGTACGATCGCTAGAAATAAGCCCCGCCCCTAAACCTAACGTCACTGTCGCAGATCGTACTAAAATGCACAAATGAGATCGTACGAATTAATTCGAATGATTCAACCGTCGTAAATAGTAGAAAATATGCTGTAATGTCCTGAAAATAAATTTCAGATATAAAAATATATAAACGACAAATATTGTTTTACAATAAATTTTCTGACACTCATCCTATGGTATCGCTCCATTAAGCATGTGAAGTAGAATACATACGGAGAGGTGTTTATGTGCTATCTGTCGGTTTAAAACTTTGTTTATGCGTCGTGTTTGATGTTGTGTAACAGGTGGACTGCGTGTTTGTGTTTCTTAATCCTCCACTTAAACGGTCTGTTACGGATTGTACCTGACAAAGGGATATTAGCATTGGCACATACGGTTCTCATCACCCAGAACACAATGACATCTCTTTACGAGTCTGAGGTGCGCTCATTATCTCCAGACGGCAGTCTGTCTTTTGTTTATGGGTGTGTAGTTATGACACTGACGGAGACGTTTGTGTGTCTGGGTCCCGCTGAGATATATGTGTGTGTGTGTGTCCTCGCAGGGACCCGTCCTGACACGTCCATCTCCGGCACCCTCGTATACCCCGCTGTTCTTTGTCCGGCAGTGTGTAAACAAAAATTGTGAATCAGATGCCGAGATCAGACCGAACGGCGTCAGATGTGTGCAGAAGCATAACCCTGCTGATATTAGGGATTGTTTAACGTCTTACCAAGTGTCACCCTGGTGTCCAAACTTGAGATCCCCATGAAATCAAAAATATTTTTTTGTGGACTACTTTATAAAAAAGTAGCTTTTAGAAGATTAAAGCATTTTAAACTTTTATGATGTCATTCTGCACTTTAGCTTTTCATCAGACTACAGACTGAAGTAAAAGGAACATTATTGGCTGTTTAAAAAGGGGGAGGAGCCATTAATTATGTCTATGTCGGAACTTTCCGTTCGTTCCAGTGGGACTTACACATCAAACAAAGATGTTCTTTTCAAGTTTCAAGATGTTCTTCAGTGGCTCTTTCATTTTTTCTATAGGTCATGGACGGGATTAAATGATGAGCACATGTAGAGATTTGTAATCTCATGTTTTTTCTAAAGATTTTCAACTGCGCTGTTGTAAATATGTTGTTTTTTTATTTTCAATAAAACAGTTTTTAATCGTTTTAAACTAAAACATCAACATTTCCCAAGACCGCATCATCTACGCTTTGAATCTATAGTCTTTCCCTCTGGATTTTGTCAGGACACAAATGAAAGTTTAAAACCACTATTGGTAAACTCCATTTGGTCTCTATTAAGTGCCTGAATTAGAAATCAAATCTTAACTTTTTTTGGTCCCTTTCAAACGTTTAGGCACTTATATTGTGTGTTTACAAACCTGGTAAATACCCTTAAATCCAGAGGAGAGTCCCTAACATACAGTATGTCGCTTTCATCTGACTGCCTGATACTCAGTAATGTTCCGCGATCATGGAAAACAGAGGTCAACAGGTTCTCCTCCGCCACGTGGTTTTATTTTACATGTGATGTTTTGTAAAGGTTCGTCCAGGCTCAGAACGTGAGGCCGCTGTGAGACGTGAGGACTCCGGGGAAGTCTGAGTCACAAGTGAACGGCCGGCCGTGGATGGAGAGGTTTGTGATGCAGCTTATTTTGTTTTGATGGTGGTTTAGACAGACAGTGTGTTGTGTCTGTTTTGATGCAGGTTTGTGGGTCTTATCAGACACTTTGACTCTTTCTTGAGAAGCAAATGGTCACCGGAGCCGAAAGACAACAACACAATCTCAGATCGTGCACAAGACTGAAACACCTTCACAATAGCATCAGGGATTTAGTTCTGTTGATTTTCTTCACTTTTTTGTTGCATCGTTGTATGTGACTTGCTGATTTCCGGGAAAAATATATTAGGTCAGTTAATCTTTTTTTAATTCTTTCAAATAATTAATTAATTTATTTATTTAATCCTTCAGGACTTTTGTAAGGGTTTAAAATATATATACATTACATATATATACATACACAGCAAAATCGGCAGTGTTAAAAAAATCCCTTTTTTTATATATAATCCACACTTGGATTGTGTTCATTTGACCTTTTTTAACACTCGCGATAAATAATAATTTTCTGTATGAACACAGTTTTATACATATCAAAAAATAATATATCAAAAGTTTAGAGTTATTCATCCATCATCTATTCTGATCTCGGAGATTTCCTCCAACATTTTGGTATCGATCTTTTTGTAATGAAAAACATTTCAATGTTGGCACACTTATATTTTACTTCACTTATTCCAAACATCCGCCGTCAGATCAAAAGGTCTAGCGACTCTAAACTTGAACAGTGTGTTTCTTTTTGTAATACGTACACTATATTTGTTTAAAACTTGGCACAACCGGGCTTAAGAAAGCTGGATGTTTTTTAAAAGAGAAGAGAAATGTCAGAGTGTTGAAACATGGCGGCTCCTCTGAAATCAGGCTGTTAACAGATTGTGATGACTCATGCTGTGGGACGCCGGGGCTTCATACTGTACTGTACCAATTCATCTACTAAAATCACTCTCCTCGTATTATTAAGACTTAGTTGTAGCTCACAAAAACACATCTAACATGCATATGGATGTGTTTATCATTCAGTGGCCTCAAAACAGATCCAGACACTTAGGCCATGTTTATAATGTCATCATATCATTACATTAGACTACAGCATATTCAACTTTAAAGATGGCACAAGAGCACCTTTAAAGAGAAACAAATAGAATATTGTGAAATAAAATTGAAGAGACTGTTACATGTATATTAGGGGTGTCATTATATATTGCAATACAGATTTTTTTTAACAATGTGTATTGTGGTGCTATGGGGATGTTTTTCAATATAATGCCTGTTTATTCCTATTGGCTGAGCTGCCAACATGTGACCTTCATCAAGAGTAATAATGTTTACTGCTTTAAATGTTCTCGTATAGAGTAGATATTATATTGATTTCTTTCCTAATAGTAAATAGTTCAATTTTGGACTTATTGAATTTGTATTCTTTTATTTGGGTGTGGGTATAGTTGACAAATTAATATGTAGATGTGTCCATATGGTGTGATGGCAAACATTGAGAAAAAAACATAAGAGAGATTTATTTTCATTTTTATTTAAATTTTAAAAATTAATATTAATAATATTAATAATATCAAATAATATATTTAGTTTTCTACATTTTTGCTACGTCACACTATGTTTTGCTATGGTATGTTAAAATAAAGATATATAATAAAAAAGTGAAAGTTAGTATTACATTTTTCAGTTTTATTTTTAAAATAAAATGTAACCCTGTATCGTGTGTTTTATCGAATTTTGAGCTGTGTGATTTTGTACACAGCTCATGTTTGTCTGTTTGTTTGCTTTGATAATTAGCACAACAACATTTCTAATTCATTTTAGAGGGCGAGAGGGAGCGAGAGAAGGAGAGCGGGAGAGCTAGGAGCGAGGGGAGAAGAAAGAAATCTCCTCTCTATGTCTCTCTCCTCTTCTCTCTCTCTAAATCTCTCTCTCCTCCTCTGTCTCTCTCTCTCTCCTCCCTCCCTCTCTCTCTGACTCTCTCTCTCCTCTCTCTCTCTGTCGCTCTCTGATGATTATCATACATATAGAATGAAATATAAAATAAAGTATATGCAAGTAAACAAATGAAATATGTAAAAGTAACATAATCATGTTGTTACTCTCTGAGAAAGAGGCATGTGATGTACTCCACCGAGCAGCTTCATCTCTCTCAACTGTATAGTTTCACCTGCGCTTTACTTTATACCTGCTGAAAATAACTCTGCCCAGCTCGCCGGGCCACACCTCATGACTCACAGCCGCGTGAGACAAACACACACGCACACAAATTCACGCTCGACACTTCTTTCGCACTTCAAACACAGTTTGCATCATGTATAACTGTGATGTGGAGAATTAAAGCACGCAGCAATAAATGCTAAAAAGACACTGAAACTATTATTAGACTATTGAGAAAAATTTCTGATTTTATTTATTTATTTATTAAAATATTTATTTTCCTTCAAATTTGTCCACATTGATCTATTGCCTTCAATGTTCTTCTAACTCACCTTCATGTATAGTAATTTTATGATATTTTGAAATAGTTCAATTGTAACTTTGAACTCTTTATGAGGTATTTCAAAGCAGAAAAACTGTTCTTCAAAACAAAGGGTGTCGGCATTGAGGAGCGTTTAGTTAAATGAGGGAGAAACCTTCACGCTATAATAAACTGTATGTCACCCTCCTGTAAATGTGCGGGTAAAGACGATGAAGTTGTGTCTGAACCGCCCTCGAGCGCACCGTTCATGTTTATACTTCCTGAGGGGAATTCTTCAGTGAAAAGGCCTGAGATGACTAACTCCCCCTGGAAAGTACACAGATCTCCTGGAGGGTGGGGGAACGCAGGTGTGGCAGGGAGCTCGGCCTGGAAGTATCCATACCGGGGAAGGGGAGCGGGTTTGGGTGGTGTTTACCGATGGAGGTTACAGCTGGAGATTTGGGGAAATGTATTTGCACAAGAAAATGGATGCCTTTGGACGGTTTCCTGAACTTTTAAGAGGTTTCACGGTCGGTGTTTGGTCAGCACGTACTGCTAAGAAACGCCCAAAATGATGTAACTTACTCATTACCATGTGATCCCAATCCGGCCTGTTTGTATTTCTGCTGTGGAACACGCAGTGACATGAGTCTTTAATGTGGAATAAAACAATTTATATGATAGAAATACTACATTTTCATATAGTCTATTTTCAATTTCATTCTTTAAACCTTTTGATTTGAAGGCTTGTTTTTGAAAGTTTTAAAATAAATGAAGAGAAATTAAATTTTTTCCAACATTTACATTTTTTCATTTCAAAAGATCAATAAAATGCTTTTGTATTTCTGCTGCTCAACTGGTTAAGCATCATACTTGCAATGCCGAATCCCACATTAATGTGAACCTTAAATGCACTGTACGTTGCACATAAATACATTTGACCAAACCCATATTTATGTGCTCAGTGTAAGTATTAACCAATGCATCTGACAACAAAACAAATTCAGGTGTGTTCCTCACAAGACTGAATATGCTGCGGCAGAACTATTTTTATCTTGCTTTTGTGTCGTGTGAAAGAAAGAACATCATAGGAGTTTTAAAGGACATGAGAGTGAGCACATAAGACCAAATGACCAAATTTTTTACTAAACTATCTTTGGATATTGCAAGATAGCTCTTTAGAGGGATACTTCACTCAAAAATGAAAAGTCCGTCATCATTTACTCGCCTTCGAGTTGTTCCAAATGTGTACAAATGTCTTTGTTCTGATGAACACCGAGAAAGATATTTGGAAGAATGCTTAGACAGATCTTGCCCCCCATTGACTCCCATAGTAGGAAAAAATACTTTATTTAAAAGAAGACATTTTGAAGAATGTCAACAAACACTTCTGGGGCACTCATTGCACTTTTTCCTACTCTGGGAGTCAACGGGGGGCAAAATCTGCCTGGTTATAAACATTCTTCCAAATATCTCTCTCTGCGTTTATCAGTACAAAGACATGTATTCAGATTTGTAACAACCCGGAGGTGAGTCGATGACAGAATTTTCATTTTTGGGTGAACTGTCCCTTTAACATTCTAGCAGGTGGCATCTTCCAAAGCAGGCAGATTTACCGCAGCCACACGGGAAATAGAGATGTTTCCAATCAGGCCGTCCAATAACGGTGGTGATGAAAGCCGTGTGTGTTTATTCTTCTGGAGGAATTGGGTGACACACTTTTTCCATGACTCTGAGGTCCAGCTCATGTGCTCGTCCTGTACAGAGAGAAGCTGAGCTCGGTCTCCACCGCCCCTGCCCCCTTCCTGGAAACAGCTGCGAGGAGAAAGAAAGACACAGAGAAGAGAAGGAAGGCTATAAAGTTTAGGGCTGGATGTGTGGTTTTGGTCTAGATTACCAGCAGCGCGAAGTTTCTCTTCCCACTTTACTATGAGAAGTCCCCTGTCGGATAGAGCCCAACACATCGCTGTTTAGACACATTCTGTATCCACACACTAATGTTGTGTCTGTGTTGGGTGTTTTTCATTTTTACAAGGAAGTGCAGGAGATAATAACATCAACAGTAATGTGCTTCTGCTTGTCTTTGTCTTGTTTTTTATTCCCCAACAGCAGACACATTGGACTTTGTTTATTCTGTTATACAACCCATTCAATTTCAGAGCAGACCTGAGCTGGGTTTTTTGTGTAGTTTTTTATGTGCGAGGAAAGATCGATCAGAAAAGACCGCGTTGTGCAATGTTTGACATTTTGGGGGTTTGACATTTGCAAAAGATAACATCAACATGCGGTCCCAACAGTATTTGGACTCTTACGAATGTTTGAACATCATTGCATTAGACATCACGATATTACAGCAGGTGACTTCTGCAAACAAGTGATTTCCTCAGAAGTGACTGCGAGTCGTTTTAAGGTTTCCTGGTGTGGATGTGAGAAGTCAGTTCCTCTCATGTGCCCGTGCAGCGTAACCACATGTGTCTACTGTGAACTAAGAACATGTTTGACGACAACAAAATATCCAAGAACTTTTTCGGTGTTGCCGATGTTTTGAGTCGATAGGTTTATTGTGTCTACAGTGACGCACGAACATTGACCTTGAACATCATCCTATCTAAGAAAGGAAAATCCCAGATGAGATCTCTTTAATATCTTTATTATTTCTTAGAGTGAATCGAGAGCAAAGGGAATCTCATCTACGTCTCATCTCATCTTTAAAAAAAAGTGTCAGAAATCTGACAAATGTGTCTGTTTGAGAAGAGATGTCAAAAATGAGTCTGCAATCAAAAGTCAATAAGATTGAAGATCTCAATATGGGCTCAAACATTTCTCATCGAAAGATTAGTTGACCTCTACGAACTACATTCATTTTATTCGGTTGATACTTAAGTAATTAGTCAATAACTAATTGTTGCTTTTTTTAAACCAAGCAAAACAATCCAGATTTGTGCACGGATGCTGATGCAGTGTCTGGTTTTATGAGCCTGTGCGTGCTGTCATATAACTGTAATATTGAATTATCGTAGTTTCGGTTTTGTCTTGTAATGAGTTATCGTGACTCATGAATGCAGGTGTCAATGACTGTAAAATTGATCTTTATGTCCTACATTTAATCAAACACGCAAGCTCAGCCATCAGTCCATCAACACCCTGAATAAAGAACATCGTAAATCTCGCCAAACTCGTACGGCAGCATATTTGCTTTCACTGTCACACTTTCCTTGTCTGCACAATTACTTGCTTGACTTTAGTTTTCCTGCAGCTCAGTGGTAAGAGCATTGCGTTAATGGGTTGGATCCCAGGGGATTGCAAATACCTATGTATAATGTATAGGATAAAGCAATGTAAGTCGCTTTGGATAAAAGCCTCTGCCAAATGCGTAAATGTAAATGGCCTTCTCTTCCAGTGTTTTGATCGGTCAGAGCTCAAACCTGCCGGTCAGGTTGATGCAGTGAAGTCTGGATGACGTGCAGGGCTCGTGTCAGGGGCTTTCATGTGTTCATGTAAATAACAACGCGTCTGGTGAACTGCGACCTACTTTGTTTGTTTGTTTGTTCAGAAAAATGTGCAAAACAAATAATGCACGATAACATAAGTGATGTGTGACATGGATAAATGGAATGTGCTCGAGAACAATTCATGCTCAAGTCAATATTTAGATCTGTTTCACGTAAGCAAGCGTTATGAACATCTTGTTATTGTAGTCTTCATGTACTGGGTCATTCTTGTACTGCGGGATGTTTTTATTTAATGCCAAAATACTTACAGAAGGAAAAACTGTCAATTCATTTTTTTTTTCAATTCTCAGTTTTCCTTTTTTTTGTGATATACCCTCATAACATCCTTCAGGAAGTGACATCGTTCTGGCGGGAAAACAACAACATCAACATCTGTACTTTATTGTTGTCATATCGGTTGGTTTGTTGCACTCTTAGATGCTCCATTTAGTTTGATAGAATTACAGGAATAAGTAACGTCATGTCATAGTTAAAAAGAAAACAATGGTAGTCAACAGCGCCCCAGAACTGTCTGCTGTCGCACATTCTTCAAAACGTCTTCTTTTGTGTTCAACAGAAGAACAAAAATGATAAAGTCATTTTTCCTACTATGGGAGTCAATGGGGGTCAAGATCTGTCTGGTTATAAGCATTCTTCCAAATACCTTCCTCTCTGTTCATCAGACATTTGTTTACATTTAGAACAACTCAAAGGTGAGTAAATGATGACAGGATTTTCATCTTTAGGTGATGTATCCCTTTAACAGCTGGCAACAGGTCAATAGAAACTCTTTCTTATGAGCTCATAATGTCTCGGTGTTTACTAGCACAGCATGCTCTGATAGTCTTTAACCTGTACAATAGAGTTGAATAATACAACACGTGCGACAAGTAAAGATGTGTGTTAAAGAACAGACTAAACCCATGAGATGAGTCTCAGAAACATCAGCTGGGAGCGTGAGCCCTGCTGCTATTAGACGTGCATCTCACAACTGTGTTTTTCACATTAGAAACCTGAGAGATGCTGGACTGGTAGGAGGTTCTGACAGCGTTCGCAACAGAAACACTCACGAGCTAAAACCGTTGCCTGAAATTAGCTGTCTGGCTTGTGGTTAAAAAAAACGGTATTCTTTCAATGAACAATTCACTCCAATCTGGTAGCGATTTCTCACCCTCATGTTGTTGCAAAGTCTCTCTGTGTTCTGTGGCTGTTAACCTTCAGAGAGGACAGCAAAACACTAGAAGAGTATCGTAATGGTTCCAAGACTCTTCTGGAACCGTACCATCGCTCCGTCAGAGACTTTATTCACTGTACATCTTGCTCTCTACTTGCCTTTCAAATGTGAAGATGGAAAGTCAAACAGGTTCGGAGTAACATTAAGACGACTGAAAGAATACATTTTAATTTTCAGATGAACATCTCCTCTGAATCTATGAGGATTCCAGGCCAGATTCAAACCTATAAGCAAAAATCCTCATTATTCCGCTTTAGCTCATACTCTTTATTATTAGACATCTTTATACAGTATATGCTTTATAATCAATGCTTTCCTGCACGTGATGATACATTTATTTACACATTTTGTCTGTATGTCTGATACTGTAAAGTGCTTTTTTCAACCATCAATACGTTTACACGGCAGCTGAATGTGGATTTATCTCTTTCAGTGTCATGAAGACAGAGAAACGGTGTTCCACTTCAAACATGAGGAGATGAAAGACCTGCGAGAAGAGCGTCTGTGTTTTTATGCCTCATATAGAACGATTGCAAAACACTTATACTTCCCCTCTCACACACACACACACAACACACACACACACACACACATGTCTGGTTTACTATCTCCGTGGGGTCAGTCCATAGGCGTAATGTTTTTTATGCCGTACAAACTGTATACTTTATCCCCTACCCCTAACCCAACCCCTAAACCTAAAGATCAGAGAAAACTTTTTGCATTTTTACATTTAAAAAAAATATTGTTCTGTACAAGTTATAAGCTTTTTGCCCATGAGGACCTCAATTTTGGTCCCCACAGTGACACGAGTCCCCATGTGTTGGTGTGCATTCAGGTTTAGGTCCCCACCGGGATATACAAACATGTACATTCATACACACAACTACATGCGCACACACACACAACACACAAACCCATACACACACACACACTCACACATTTATATAGTAAGTGTATTTCAATACTGACTGAAGTTTCTACTACGTTTCTCAAGCTTACTCCAAATGCTAAAAGTGAACTTGTAATTATACTGAGTTTACTAGTTCAAGCACATTTTTTAGTTTATGAAAGTAGAATTTGAAAGTACACTTTGAAGTACACGCTTGCAGTTGCTTCAGTAGTATTAGCAGTTTTTATTCTGCAAGAATACTTGTACATTTTGTTTGTTTTAACATAATCGTTACTGTATATGATACAAATGTGTGATATACTGTTTTTGCACTTCAAGTATGAGACCGTGTCCATATTCACGTAATAATTGTTACTCCAAATGAAGAGTTTGGTTCCAATATGAGATACAAATTCTAAAATCATGTTTTTATTGTGAATTCCAATTAATATCAATCAAACTGCAGTTGGTTTGTTTGGATTTAAGCCATAATAACGAAAAATAACGTCTAACTAACACAATAAATTGTAATTAAAAATATCTCATTTTGAAACCAAACTCTTCAAATATACCTTTACCTGTACTTTAAGTAGATGGGAAGTATATCAAACTTTATTGGCATGACTAAATGTACATATTGTACGTATTGCCAAAGCATTTGCAGCCGGGCTGCTTACAAATAAAAAAACAAACGAAACAAAAGATAATAACAGTAGTAAAATAAAATAAAATAATCTCGATCAAAAGTTTACATTTATATATACTAGTCAAGTATACTTATGTGTAATTTGAAGTGTATTTCAGAATTTTACTTTAAAAGAAGTGTACTAAAAGCACTGTTAAACAATCGTCTGTAAGGGTAAAGGACAGTTCACTCAGAAAAGGAATATACTGTCATCAGCTGCCACTGTCAGGTCATTGCACACCAATGATCGCTCATGATTTTCTCTTTCAGGGAGCAGAAAAGGAACCAATTGAAATACGATTGACGCAGTTAAATGGTGAGAAAGACGGCTAGATAGACATTTACATCTAACTGCATGCATTTGCCTGACAATCTTTTCCAAAGTGACGTACAATTCAGTGTGCACCGAGGATTGGAACACGGGACCTTTGCTAATGTCCAATATGTACTACAGGTTTAGAACGTGGTTGGGTGAATAAATATTGAGGCTGTACAGCTTTGGGTGGGAACTTGCAAGCTTTATGATTCATAAATGACACATGCACAGTAGAGACCACAAGACCACTCGTATAAATCAAGTGTGCCATTTGGGACAAAACCATAATTGCATTTTGTCTATTTATATTGGAAAGTCAAAGAAAACTTTGGATACGTTTGGCCGAGATAGTGCTGTGTCATGAAGAATAGCTCAACTGCGATTTACGGAACACAGATACTGAAAACTGTATAGCACTGTAAATCACTTTGGATAAAAGCATCTGTCATATGCATAAATGCACTTTATATTTATAGGGTGGATTGTGCTTGTGGCTAAAGATCTGTGATCATAACATAAGGTTCAGTGTAAAACTTTGCTGTAGTTTTACTGTAGATTTAATTTACAATTTTGTTTTAAACATAAACTTCTTATATTTTCTTTCATAAAACAAGACAAAATATGTTTTCTTGTTATGTAAACCAATCGTAATTTTAGAAGTTTCAAATATTTTGACAAAAAAACGAGCCAAAACGCTTAGGAAGAATGTGATATTTTTACAGTGTTACCGTGCTAATGCCAGAAATGAGACCAGTCCCTTCAAGCTCATTTTGAATCTCAAAAGTCGAAGTGTTTTGATTTTGATTCAAGTAAAGTTTAAAAACGGTACTCATAGGAAAATATGAAGTAGTAAAGAATTCTACGGTAAGTTACTGGCAAACCTGCTGCAAAACTACAGCAACGTTTTACAGTGTTGTATATGTAGGTGATTCATGAACATCTGCAAAATGTTGTTATTGTATCGGTCTGCAGTGTTCTCTATCACAGTGGGTTTCACAAAGCCCAGAGAGAGAAGAAAATGGCATTGCTCAGGTCAGGTCGACCACATGACACTGGTGCCAAAGCGTTCTCCCAGGTGAGCTGATAAGCACATGTCGAGATGTTGGCTTACTGGAAATTCTCAATGTGAATGAACTCAATAGAGGAAGACATTTGTCTGGGGTCTTAACCACAATATCCTGAGCATACAGCCTCTCTTGTGCGCAGGGGTTAGTTGTGTACAGTCAAACACCTGTGTGTGTGTGCTCTTCTGATGAAGGCTGCTAATTTCCTGAATGATGTGACTTTACGCAGCTAGACGTTGCGCTTGGACCCAGCTGGATGTTGGGAAACCACAACGACGTGCTGAGTTGAAAATTTGGATGGATTTCAAAGAAAAGAGCATTTCATCCTTCGCTTTGAGCTACAGCACACTTGCTCCGAAGCCTTTTTAACAATCACAATGAGATCAAGTGAAATGAAGCGTCTGACGTATTATGAGTTTAAGGGGAATTTTACAGTAATCCTCACAAGTACTTCCTCATACCAGCAGTTTTCACAAAAACAAAACAAGAAAAAGATTTTGACTTTGAAAGGAGATTTAAGATAAGAGAAATAAGACTTTGGGTATAACAATTAATTATGCAGTTCAGTGTAACAGAATACGTAAATGAAGAGTTTATTTCCAAAAAGTATTTACCAAATGTCAAAAAACTCGTGTTTTTTATTATGTTATCATGTTTTTGTTGTGTTTTATTGTGTTGGTTGGCTGTACAAACCAACTGCAGTTTGGTTGATAATTGGAATTCACAATAAAAAAACATGATTTTTGAAAAAATGTCAACCAAGTTATCTTTTTTTTGGAAATAAACTCTTCAAATATTCCCCAAACAACTTAATTTGTATCAATGTAAGCCAATGAAAATTAAAATTCTTCAAATGCAACGACTGCTTATCTCTTTTATTGGTCAGATGGGAGATTATAAATGTGTGACATAAATCATACGATGACATAATGAGTGTTTTCATTTCCCCAGACTTCTCCAGTTCATGTCCCAGCATGGCTAACTGAGTCATGTAAACACATGGCTGTAAAAACCTCCCTTCAAAGTATAAATGTAGTCACGTGAGCACACGCTGAATGCAAAGATATGGAATTATGTCGGAGTACTTGCCAGGCTGTGAAAGGTACCGTACTTTCCATCTACAGATGAGCGCTGATAGGCCGTCATTTGGAGGAAGAGAGAGTTTCCAGTTCTCATGCGAAACAAATGAATTCGTTGTATTGAATATCTTGTGTCTCAATGTTGACTATGAGAATTGTGTGCTGGGTGTAAGTGACTGTGGAGTTGTTGGATGTATTTTGCTGCCCTGACACTTCAAATTACTTTTACTGATGTAATTCAACATATTGTGTGTTTCTTTTCACCTGTTAATTTCGCTGACACCACATAAAATACATTTAATGAATACATTTTTGTACGGGAATTATTGCAAAGCAATGAGACATCGTTTTTCATGATACACTGCAGCAATGTCACTTTTGACATTTTTATTATTATTTTAAGTTGACTCAACTATTTTTTACAGTGTTCATTTAACAATAATGTAATTTATAGCACACAGTGCAGTGTTTTATAGTTTTATTATACATTTCATTATTTGTTACTCAAAGGGTCTGTTTGACAGTTACTGTGATTGATGTTTGAAGTATTGATTTTCTTTAAGGAAATTAATAAAAGTCAATCTAATTTCTTCAAGTTTCATTTAATTCAGATATGGGAATCGCTTATTAAAAGAGACAAGTCCATATTTAGAAAGTTGAAAAAAGCGTCTTTATTTACAGCAGTATTGCACAAATTAGCATGGAAATATTTCAGTGCAAAATACAAAAAGATGCATTTAACGTAAAACAAACAAACAAACAAAAATTTTCAATTTGCTACAAATGTACTGGGTCCTGGGTGGCGTCAGGTCGGTTAAAGCGGACGTTCAGTGCAACTAAACTGAAGAGATTCAGTCATGGTCCAGTGAGAAATACACAGGTTGGCCTGAAATTCATGGTTTCCCTCAGAAAAAAGGTTTGTTCGGGAATCACAGGGGTACAGAATGAGAACGCTGTTGGAAAGCGTCCGAACACATGGGACATGAGATCAATGCATGTACGATACCAACAGTATTGAAACATGAGGTCTTTGGTGGTGTCAAGTGGTAAACTTGCAACGTTTAGACAAACCAAACAACCATCATTTTGGCAAAGTCAAACATTGTAACTGATATACATATAAAAACACACACCATTATAACACAGGGCCTTTCGTCAAGCTGACAAATCCTTACACACACCGTTTTATCTAAATTTTGATTTTCTAAATATTCAGCAATACCGTTCACGGTAGATGGTCAATACATCCGTCTTTATTTACTTGACTTGCTAGACATAAACGTGACATTTCTAAACCAACATACTTGACGGCTCATCCTGAGCCCTGTGCATTAAGTGATGAAATACTGAGTTTAACGGTAATAACAACAGGAAAAGTGAGATGCTATGAGCTGAAGTACGTTTGGAAGACGGTTTGTTCAAGAAATCTCCACAGGTATATTTCCTACGGTCCCTGAGGCCTGTTAAAGGAAACTTCTGCAAGGTCAGTTTTTGAGATTTGGGTACGGCTGGTGATAAACAGTGGTTGCAATGTGTGCTAATGGTCCTTAACACCACCTACACAAGTGGATTGAATTCATTGTCATAAAAATGTGCTAACCAGAGTTTCTGAATATAAAATCCTGATTTTCCTTTGGGCCCTTGGGCAAGGCACTTAAAACCATTTGGAAGTTCCTTTTGAGCTATTCTGGTAAAAACTGTCTACAACAGCAACTAAATTATAAAATCTAATGAATCTTGACGAACAAACCTAGGCCAAAGAACATGCAGTTGGAACATTAATGGAATTATGAATCGTATGCCCAAAATGTCACTTTTGATCTTATTTCTCATCCCTAATACGGAAACAAACCAAATAAAAACATTTCAACAAACCAAAAGATCTAATCTGGAATGTTTACAATGTCCAAAGTAACAAAATGTCAACAGTGATTACATGAACTTACTACCTTTGCCTGTCCCATTTCATTTGAGTAATTGTTCTCTGTGTAAAATAATGTTTTAAAGTTAATAAAGTTGTTGTTGTTCCTCAAGACCTTTCACACGACACGATGCAGGCTTTAAGTATTATATTTAAGTGCATTTAAATATAGTGTCACAATAAAGGGTGATTTTACAAAATAACAAAAGCAGATGTACAAAATTTATGTATCTGAGAACAGATAAAAGTCTTGCTATTATTATGACACAGCTCGCACAAAAACATAACCTGATGAAAAGTAACCATGGCTTTACTACAGTAAATATGGTTTAAACATGGTATTTGTGGTAAAACCATAGTTAATATCCACAAATTTACCATTGCCTTAGTACAGTGACCATTTAAACATGGTTTTGAAGTAAAACTATGGTCATCATACTAGAAATGGTGACACATCTGCCAAAAACATGGTTCCTACATTTTTACTATAATAAAAACATGGTTAGTAAAGTGCGGGACATGTCAAAGGTAGAAACTTTACTTCTCGGAACGTTTAAGCAAAATATGAATTCTAATTTTCGACTTTCAATTAGCTTGGCTGCATAAAAACGCAAATAATTGAAGGCGCTGTCGTAAACGGCGGCTTTAAGACCCAGCGGAGGCCTCCGCCAACGGACGTCACGTAGCGCTGCGCACACTGAAACCAAAGAATCGCGAGAGCGAGACAAAAGTGCAGCTATTCAAACGCTCTCGCGATACTTTGGGGTCATACACCGAACGGTTTGAGCCGCGGCGCATTTAGACGAAAACGCCTAAACTCCAGCGCCTAGTAAACGATTTCCGCTTTCTTTTGGTAAGGGAGATAAGATGGCCAGACGTGACATGTGATTCATATTCACGAGCTACGCTTCACGTTGTATTGCGCTCAGTGCGCTGAGGTGATACTGTTGGGTCAAGCAGTTCACGGTTGTTGCTAGAAGTGATACCTCCACTGGGCATGCGCACTCCAATACCGCATACTTTATGTCACGCTGACAACAGTTAATACATTTTTTTTTATTATTGTAAGGTTAGGTTTAGGGTCGGGGTAGGTGTAGGCGTTAGCTAGTGTAATTTATTGTAATTTTATGGCGAGATTTTGCATCACTTCCGGCCGTCGCTGTATCAATTCAAGCCACAACTGCAGTTCACCTGTTCGTCGAGTCGTGTGAAAGGAGGTTCGTTCAGTTGCCCTCAAACCAAGAAAGTACACGAAACCAGTGCAGATCTGTTTCTGGTTTGGAAGCCAATGTGAAAATCCATGAAAGATTGGCAAAAGAAGGTAAATTCATCACGCAAATAGCATGTTGTTTAAATTCCAACACATGTTTTCAATCACAGATTTATCCACTGCAACCGTTTATGTCTGACCTCTGTAATGGGATGATTTGTATTATTTCATATGATGTGTATAGGCTACGCAAGTGCAAACTGGGACAGGCAGAACTAATAACTTCACCGCTCGACCGACCAACGTCCACGATCATGAAAATGTACACAAAACTTACAACTTAAATACAGTGAAAATAAATATAAAGTAAAGCGAGCGAGCGAAGAAACGCACAGATGGGAAATGATAAAAGACAAAAACGAAAGACGTGACGGGGCGAACAGACAATGAAGGCACGTTTTCCACACCCATCAGGGTTCGTCGATAAGAGCCGACGTCAGTCATGTGAACACAGCATCTAATGGCTCAGCTTTCTACACGAACGCAGGAAACTCGCTGTGAGTTGACCTAGGGAGGGTCGACAGGTCCAAACCGTGGTACACCCGGAGAGGTTTCGGAAGAGCAGCACTGTTTTCCCTTATTATGTACATATATACAGTCAGGAGGGGGGGGGCGGTTGGTTTGTTGCTACATGTCTACTGGGTGTTGAATGTGTCAATCATCTTCTTCGCAGGAAAATGTGCATAAGCTGTCCAATGAACTCGTTCATCCAGACGATGATGGCGTGCTCGTTCCGGGCGGCGTTGTTGTTGCCCGCACCTGCCTGTTGTGAGAGAGAGAAACAGAGTTTGAATCAGAGATGTCAGAAATGAACATGCTTTCATTATTTACTCACACTCATGTCATACGACTTTCTTTTGAAGAACACAAAAGAAGGTATTTGGAAGAATGTCGGTTAACCAAACACGTTAACTTCCATTGTATGAACACAAAACCACCAAGACATTTCTCAAAATATCTTCTTTTGCGTTCCACAGAAGAAAGAGTCATATTCAAGTTTTAAACAACATGAGTGTAAATAAAACAAAAAACTCCCTATCCAATCTCAGTTGTTATGTGACAAGTTAGTCATCCCTAGATAGACAGACACAAACACAAATCTTTACAGTTAAGAGCCGCCCACATAATCCAACAAAGGCATTCGGCTTATACTGTGACGCTGCACCATGTTGACACTTGAAATACCACGCTGAGACCTTGATGCTTTGAGGGACTTGCGGTATATTTACGCGAGTCTGAACTACAACAGACGCAATACAGGAACTGGCAGCTGCCTGGTCATCCGGTGAGCTCTGAGTCGCAGAGACTTGGCATCAGTTGACCTGAACCAGGTGGCCTCTTTTTGGCCCGCAGCTCTGGGCTGCATTCACCGGGCGTGCAGAATGACTGCGATAAGCAGCGGGGGCATTTCCCCCAGGAGACTGGCAGGAACTCGCGAGGAAACACTCTAGAAGTCAGAAAAAAGAGGAGAGAAAAAACCTTTCCTGTAGAGAACGAAGGGAGGGTGAAAAACGCCAGGCCTGGGCGTCCACCTCGCCTCACCGTCAGGATAACAATCTGTTACCTCCATCTAGAAGACAATCAAGTGGCTGCATATAATCCTCCTGAAAAAATAATTCACCCCAACAGTAAAAGAAAGAAAATCTATTTTGCAGGACTTTAACGTTGTTTGGCATCGTGGAACAATTAAGTGCACTTTCCTCCCAATTTCTCGTCGAGTCCAGAGGATGTTTTGCTGTTATGGTCAAAAGCTTTTCAGCACTGTAATACATCGTGATTGTTTCACTGTAGACAATGAAAAAGGGCTGGATGTCATTGCATTTCCAAACGCAAAATATAATTTCTTTTAATTTTGGGGTGAATTGTGATATGCAACGAAATACACTCGGCCATCATACACATGCTGTATTTGAAAAAAATGGCCCTCGAATTAAAGCAGGTGTGCATGTGGGAATCAAATTAAAGCTGTGAGGGAAACGCATGGTTCCGTCGGTGCGCAGCATGCGGTCTCCATTAGCCTCGGTTATAAAACAATTTCTTTATAAACAAATGCAGAAGGTGAAGAAAAAAAGAGTTTTGATTCAGTAAAAGTGGTGCCAAAAATCACAACGTGCCCAAGGAGGGATTGTGTGTTCGGTCAGCGGAAACAGGTGAGCAGGAAGTGGAGTCCAATAGAGGGAAGATTTCATTCTGTGTGTGTGTTTGTTTGTGTATGCAGGTTGGACTGCAGCTCTCAAACTGAACGCGCTACAAAGACGAGCCATCTCAGGCGCCGCATGCATGCAGATGACGTCTGGGAGCGTGAGTCAGTGTTAAATCATGCCTTCACAACAAAACAACTCATGAGGTCAGTGGGTTCAGGTGAACCCTATTCATGGGTTTCTACACAAGAAAGCTGTGCCAAATGACAAAATGTGGAGGAAGAGATTCATTTGAAATACTACATTTACATTAGTCCTCATAAGGGATATTTTAATATACAGTATCTAATGCGCTAATACGTTGACACAAAGCCCAGCTAACAGGAAATATTTCTGAAGGTTCTCTTAAAGTTATCAAAAAACTTTCTTGGAAGAAGCATTTAATCAAAAAAACGTGTATTAAAATGTTGTTCTTAATTGGTTAGTGGATAAAACATTCAGTAATAATGTTTTCATAACTTAATGAAATGTTGGCAAAGCATATTTTTGTTTGCTGGGGTAGTTCATTAACTTCAGGTTGTTTATTGTTGCCAAGCAATTTGGCACATCAATAATCGCAAAATGGCCAAATAGAGGCTGATTTATCGGCCCTAGTTTACGTAACCGTTCACATGCAGTTGCACCCGTGACCAAGACGGATCATTAAAAGGCTCATTGTTATGATGTGGTGAGCGCATCTTTAAAAGCAGCACGAAACTGCAGATAGCAGTGCAATAACAGAGGCGCATCCCTCTAATCCAGACAAACACAGACTGACTTATTTACGATTACTGCCCTGGTTTGACTCGACGCAGTTTTACGCTGGTCTCCTGCATCTGGGATCAATTCATCACCGCTAGCTTTAAAAACCTTGCAATCTAAGGTCCTATCTGAACCGCAACAGGGAGAAATCAGAGAGAGCGAGCGAGACGGAAAAGAGAGGGGCATCCTTGACTCGTCGCGCAAGGACAATGGGGTCTGGCGTGGCAGAGACGCGAGCAAAACCACATGCAAGAAAAACAGAGCAGCCACAGCTGAACAAAGCCAAAGCGTAGCAAAACAATCCTCGCAGGCCGGGCGCACGTACCGCGCTGCTAATGCATTCACAGATGGCCGCTACGCTGCTGCCAGAGCTGGTAAAAATAAATGTAATACAACACAAGTGCATGTGCTTCGGTTTACGTGGAAGAATAGCATGTGACAGACTCGCATGCACGCACCCACACGAAACAGGAAAAATGTGCATGAAGAAACCAAAAATCGAGCATATTAGCGGCACGTCGGCCTGCTGTTGCACTGGAAAGTAGCATGACGGGATGTAAATCGTTTAGAGAATGAGCATGCAATAAAAATGGAGAAAAATGACACAGATGATGCAGTTTTGCAAGAGAACCCGAGGAATTAAAAGTATTAGATCTCAGTCACACAAATGATCAAAGAAGCTTAAGCACTTTCGGGTATTGCTGCTAGAAAATGAGACAAAATCTTCTTTTGAGTCAAATAGCTGTCAAAGACATCGCTTTAGCAACCTCACATTCAGACAGTTTTAGAATCTAATGAACAGCTGTTTTGCTATCAGCTAAATAAACGTGTGTGTCACAAGGTGTCCAACAATGTATTTCAGCGTTGCCAACCGCACCGTCAGGGTTCTGGGCCCGGTCGTCAATCATGAAGCACAAACCCTCAGGGAGACAGTAAGTTGCAACATGTCAGGACAGAAACGCATGCAGTCGTCTCCTGAGAGGTAGCCGCATGACTCAATAGAAACTTCATCGGCTACAATGGTCCAGACTGTTCCATTTCTCCGGGGAAAATGCACGCAACAAAAGCGCATTGATGCACGGGACTGACAAAAGTCTGTCATGTGCGATTTTGCAGGCGAGATGCAGATATTAGCAGGGCTGGAACAACAAGCGCGCTCTGTGGCCAGACATCTGCTCTGCATTAGCGCGCTGCTTACTAACAGAGTGATAGCATGTCGCAGCAGCGCTTCTCAATCGCCGCTGGTGCAGCCTGAGCCAACGCTGGAGAAGTGCTGAGGAGAGGAAAACTACTTTACAAACCTCACATCTAGGACAATTATACGGTCTCCGCCAAATCAATCTTTTTGTGAATTCTTTAAGAGATACTGAAAGAGAAAGGTGATCGTAAGGTTTTTCCGTAAACGACGCTAACAAGTCTCTTCATTTAATCTTTATTAGTGGCTAAAGAGATTTCGACGCACCCCTAACCCATTACATTTTGAGCACATTACTTTTGTGCGCTAAAAACATTAATGACACCTCAGTTCATGTGGCGTACAACGAAGGGTGGTGATATTCAGCTGGTGGATGATAAAACGTAATGCAGAAACATCTCTAGCAACCACCTAAAACCACCCAGAAAACCCTAGTGACCACATAGTAACCTGCCAAAATCTATAGAGAATAACTCAAAAACCACATGGCAACGTCTTGGTAACCGCCTACAACACCTTAGCATTATGATGAAGTCGTTTATATGATGTTCTGGAATAATCTGATGTTGATTACAACAAGATTACATTAGCAAATATACGTTACATATGCATATGTCATTTCACCAAACCAACCATGACACCATAATCCTGTTGAGATCACTGATCTATATAAACGACTGGATTGCTCATGACGCCATTTCACCAAAGCTACCGGTATGCCCATAATGATTAAACAGTGATTTACCAGTCCCCGTTTTTAGTCTAACAGTAACCTCTAACAACGCACATGTCGTAAGCATGTAAATGGTTTATTATTTAAAGTCGGTGAGTTCCTTTTCGAGACATCTCGACATATGACAAATGTGCTTATTTTGAAATCTAAAAACAGATAAATACAGGCTGTATATGCTCTATTCTGGCCAAAATAAACATAAACTTTGGGAAAAACATCAGAAGTAACAATTAATTTAAACACACATGTGGACTAAAAACTTATAGCGTGTCTAATAAGCTAAAAACAGGTTAATTAAGATCATCATTTTGACTGAATGACGAGGGCGCTCTCTGTCAGTTGGGCATACCAAGATGGCGGCACGATCGCTTCCGTTGGCTTCACCTCCTGCCGTTGGTTAAGCGTTGTAGGTGCAATCCAGTCATTTATCTAGATCAGTGGTTGAGATATGGCAATGAAAGTCATTCATAAGGGTTCACTTCTCAATATGCAGACGTATCGTTTCGTAATGAGTGAACATAGTGCTGCATTCACTGCACACAGGCCAAAGAAACGAGATGCAAATAAACACACACGCGTATCCACCTTGCAAAACAAACCTATGAAATGATACCACACACACGTGGGAATAGAAATAAACAAAGCAAGGAGCCAGAGGCCTTCATTTGGAGTGTTGGCCAGCTAGCTCCTCTGACCCTCACCGAGACTCTGACAGGGTTCGAGAGCGTCTCCATGGCGCTGAAGAGAAGGACCCAGCGCATAATTAGAGCTCAGAGTCTAACCGCAGGGTAAATATCATAAAACTGAGCCGTCCCAGACACACAGCTCATGCAACCTTTCCTTTATTCCCCTTTTCTCTGTTTTAAAATGACCCCTCTGCCTATTAGCATCTCCACCAGGGCTGTTAAACAGAAGTGGGCGGTTTGGGGATGAATCTTGTTCTTTTTGAATGTTCTTTTAAACTAAAGGCCCACATTTACAACTAGCAGATGCTTTTATCCAAAGCGACTTGCGTTCAAGTCATTTCTTCCCTTTTCCTATTGAAAAAATTGCTGCAGCGGGACATACCGAAAAGATTATCGTTTTGTTGGCCACTTGATGTTGATAGTTATTTGCATGTGGGTGTTAGTTGACAAATACATCGCACATGTGTCCTATGGTTATAGAAAATAGCATTAAAGAGATTACAATATTTGCCGTCACACCACAGGACACATTTACAGTATATTTGTCAACTATACATGTCATTTTACGGCACGGATTTATTTTGAAATAGTTTGGATGAACCCATTATCAATATTGTTTTTATATAAGAAACGTTTATAATATTACTGTAGGTCCTAGCTCCGGCCTGACCTTGATCCTACTTTTTTTACTTAAAATCCACAGACCCTTTACTTTTATGTAATAAGACATTGCTCCTGTATGACATCGCTTCATTGCTCCCTGAACTCTCTGTAAGTTGAGTTTGGATAAAAGCATCTGCTAAATGACTAAATGTAAATATGACATTGTTTTGGTACTCGGCCCGACTTGGTGTTCTAAAGCGTTTTCGAAAAAACACTAACCCCACCTTTAAATGTGTTACGTGTACACTAGAATATGGATGGGCTCAAAACCTTTATGTGAATATATGTTTTTTTTAAATAAGCAGTGTGACGTATTCATGTTTCTTGCGGTTTCTATAATTAATTTGCATGGTTAGCGTGAAGACCCCTTAAGCCTATTAAAATAAATCACATATCCTCTTTTAAACATGGCTCCAACACAGAACAGTTGTTATTTCCATTGACATGTAAAACAGTTGATATCATATAGCTGTTGTACATGAGATCTGACAACTGAATATCCCCCTGTCGGACTGTTAAGGTGCTCAGGGCGTGTCTGGAGAACCAGTCAAACACGAGACATCCAGCAACAATTAATCATTCCAGCACACATCAGGTTCACTCGTTCACGGTTAGTGAGTCATCTGGGATTCTAGAACAATGCTCCTTATATCTGACAACACACTTATCTGCTGTTCTAGAAAGATACTGCATCACAAACACAGAGATAACCAGTTAAACCAATATTTTTACACATATCTAATATCATTAGTTTCTAAAAATGGCTAATATGGGTTCATTTCACCCATAATATAATGAACTGAAATACTAAAGACGTTAAACATCCTACACGGCACGCATATGTGAGAGGAGTATTGACAACGTGCTCGCCTCAGAAAGAGCAAACACGTCTGGACTCTTGCCTGCAGGTATATCTTTCAAAAGCTTACAGACCTTGTTCATTTAAACAATGACTCAGGTAATTTTACGCAGCAATAAAATCAAACAATGATAGCCTGCTAGATAAGATGTTATTTGCATGCTGAGCACACAGACAGACACCGTCTCGGTTAAACCTGCGTCTGTATACACCCCCACACAGAGAATGACGAGAAGAAAACATTCTCCCGAAGTCATACGAACTAAATATCCGCAAAGAGGCAACAAATTGCCGGTTTCTAAATATAAAACCGAGCCAATTAAAAAGCTGGAGTTAAGGCAAACCTCTGACTCACCATAATAAAAACAAATACTACAAGACAAATACTGCCAGAACCTCGTCCAGTTGGACTGGAGCCCGAGCAGGAAGCACAGCGCTGTACTGGAGTCAGCGAGGCGAGAGGTTCGTAATTCGCCTCGAATGAGTATTAACTACCACAGATTGAGCCAGTACAGTAACAGAATCTTGTCAGAGCACCAAACAGATGGAGCGTTCACGGAAAACGTGTCCGTACACTCGGATCAATAATCAAAGGTGGACATACCGTGCTATTATACTCTAAACATAAGACAAAAGCAACGGATAAATACGGTAACATGAGTCATTAAGCTCTTTAACTATGCAGACGTTTTTCGTTTCATATGTGGGCCACGGGTCTTATTACTAGATTACTAGATTAATGTGTCCTTTAACTAAACACTGCTTCTGGCGTTAACCAAAAAATTAACCACGGTTTAAATATAGACCGTTTCATCTGACGGGCGCGTGCCTAACCCCAGTTAACTTCCGGTTTGTGTTTGGCTAGTGTTTAATAATAACACTATTTATATTTCATTTAATATATTATTTTACTGTATATAATTGTATTAAATAAACGGTTTGTTGAATTTTGTTGTATGTTCATTTTGTCAATCCTGTTTGGTTGCATTCAAAAAACGTATGGTATGTTGACATCTAGCGGTTGAGCCTGGTATCTATAGACGGTTTCAAAGTGAAAACATAAACAAACGTTACTGCGCATGCGCACGTTCGTGGATTGCCCTCAACTTCCGGTACACGTTCGAAAACAAAAGAGTGCCTGTAGATGATTTCTGATAAGAAATCGAGAAGAACCGTTACTTGGCTAAACTTGTCTCCCCAATATTTTGACTTTAGACTGCGATACCGAGCTAAACCGCTAGATGTCAATGCAGAGGTTGTGCTAGACTTTTTCATTGTCCGTCATTTTGACAGAAGAGGCTCGTAAAAAATCTGTCATAATCTTTTTTTACCCGTCACTGTGGTGCAAGGTGACATTACGTGATAATTAGCATGTTTGTGACGTTCCTGGGACGTACGCGTTCTTTGAACTTACTGTATTTGAATACCCAATAAAGCCGACGTCGTTTACATATTTAATGTTTTTGTTGTCAGACATAAAGAACTAGTTACATACAAATGTTCATGCGTCCAGTCAGTAACAATGACATGTGCTTGTACACACTGTAATCATTCATTCACTCACTTACAAGTAACTATAAGCTGCTGTTAGGTCATGAACGGAGAAGACGCAGAGAGACATTTTTCTGCTCACTGAAAGTTAAGGTTTATCCAAAATGACTCTAGTCGCTATCGCTCTCTGAAGGAAAAAGTCTGTAAACACCGTGCGCACCTGTGTGTGTATGAGAGCACGCGACAAGAGGGTCTGATTACACGCGTATTACATTGGAAAGTGTAAACTCGCGTTATTTATACGCAGATTGATGAGACCGGGGTTCATGACAGATGCATGCTTTGCAGAATCAGATCCACAAACAACGTTAGAGATCGCTGTGTTATTATAAAAAGTGCAATAAGATTTTCCGTTCGTTTTGATACTATTGCGAAACGAATTTAATTGTGACGGGCCGTCATGGTCGCCTTGTTTATACATGCCCCTGGCACCCCACCGCGAGTCTCATACTGTGTGGGTTTTCTTGAATGGACGAGGGGTTTATGAGTAGCCTAATGAATTGGAAAACGTTTGCGTCCCTACGATCACGTTCTGATGAAAGGAAATTATTGGATGCTACCAACTCGACAAAAAGGGGAATTACAAACTGACCTCATTGTAATCCGTCAAAATGACGGACTGCCTTCAGATGTTTCCGTCACTGGTATAAAAAATCTGTCAATGACAGAGAATTTTTGGTTAACGCGACCTCTGTCTCAATGTACTATACATATATTATTTAAATGCGACCAAACTACAGGACCCATTCAACAAATTCTTTATTTAAAGTCCCAGTGAAATTAAAAATTACAATAAAAAAAATTTCATGAAACTTTGCAGCGTTTATTGTAAATAGCTAACCAATGTGGGTCATTCTCTTTTTTTTTTGTGTGTGCCCTCATAATCTTTAGTTAAAATCTGAAAATGCACTTCCGTCCTGTATTGACTATCCATCTTAAATGATGTATGCTAGACGGCTCGGGTGGAGCATACGTTAACTCCTCCCCTTTAACTGTCCATCTGCCCAAGTTCCATTTTTAAATGCAACGGCAGTTTTTATACATCCAATCAAATCGCAGTGAAAAACAGGCCATGCCCACTATTTGTTCTCATTTTAAATTCTGTTTCATCCGGAAATGCGTCAGAATACGGAAATAAAAACAATCGCATTATGGTTCATGAGGACTTCAATAAAATTAACATACAACAAAATTCTATCTTTTACTTAATACAATTATTATAAATAAAATAATAATATAAATGCATATCAACATTAATTAAATTAAATAGAAATAGGTATATTTTTAGATAATAGCCAGACAGACCGGAAGTTAACTGCAGTCCCAGTGTGCTTGTTCGATGAAATGGTCTATAGTAAATAAAGTTTTGTTTTTGAGGAAATCCATAGCGACCAGAAATTTACTTTGATAGCAGTATCACTATAGAAAACCTTGATTTATAACTATGATATAAATATGGTAAAACAAGTGTTCATCAATATACAAAAATATGGTTACTTCACTTTTACTGTAATAAAACCATTTGTTTTCCTAACACTGTATTAGTCCTATCATCCTTTATAAATAACCTTTTTTTTGACTGCTGCAGGACTGATGCAACTTTAAGAAACACAAGTTATGTAAATCAAGTCCTTTAACCGCAGTCAACACCTCCCTCATTAAAGCCCCGATCTGCAGAGACCCATGAACATTGTGCGCAACACCTGATATGATGGGGGGGAAGGCAAATTCAAGGCGACTACCTCAGACAGACAAAAAAAGCCGTTGTACTACGGAGTAAAACATTTTATCACGGTAGATCTCCTGAGCTGGAAGCTTTGGTCTGACATGCAAACACACAACTCACCTCATGAAAGTACAGGCGGTTGAAATCGTCCCCAATGCGTCGCAGCTCCCGAGCGACCAGTATCTCTTCGTGTCGCATGGCTACAGGTGCTGCCATCTGCCCGTGATGGTGGCTAATGTCGGCAAACCATACTTCTGTGAAAGATCAAATAAAAGTTGTAAAAGTGAAGGCAAAACAAGTACGTGATATCAAATTTGTTAAACGTTTCGGTTGACATGATACATATCAAATAATGCAAAAGTGCTATCCTTTAATGAAAGGTTCGTTTGATTTGAAACACATTTGCTTTGCATAGAAATAGAAAAACATTATATTTAAAGTCACCATGAAACGGAAGTTGCGATTGACTTCTTATCCGTATCGTGACGTATATCCGAGTGAAACGGCTTCTGAAATGAGAAAAAAATGTAGGGTGGGGCTATATTGTGCCTTTCCCTTTTGGATTGGTTTGTTGTAAGTTGGGCCTGGAGGGGAGGGCTATATAATGCGTGGCCATTGGACAGTCAGTATAGTCCTACCTCTTTTTTGTTGCTTAAGTCATGTGGTGAAGAGTTGTTGTTGAGAGGGGGAGAGGAGCTTCATGTTTTTGATTAAAGATTACATGTGCAAATTAATTTAAAAAAAATGGTGTGCACGGATAAATCATTTATAATAATCATTGCAACTAGAATTTTCCTGTTTGATTTCATGGTGACTTTAACAAAAGCTGTGGGTTTATAAACAGAAGTGACCGAACTGTGAAAAGAAAAACCCTGAATAGCAGCAAAGTGTTGGAGAGGTGAAATGCATTAGAGCAATCGTGATATCTCACATCAAGACAGACAGAAGTTAGTACATTTTGATGAAAATTTGATTTTATTTGGATCACATGCAGCGTTAAATTGCGAATAATAAGACAAGGAACGTGCAGTACAAAAGCAAACATTCCACATTTGATTTTGCAGAAGAAAGTACTACTCCACATCACCATCTACGCGCTCGTGTTGGCACAAACACAATAGAAACAAAAGTGTCCGACCACTAAAAGTGTGCATTTAGAGCCGAGCGCTGATAAGAGACACATCAACACACTTTGAAATGAGCAGTGGATTTTCTATTTGCTATCACAAAACTAAACAGACTTGAGGTTAGTTCTCTGAAGTAAAAAAAACACCTCTGCAAAGTTTTGGTTTGGTTTTCCACGGCCATTGGCGTGCAAAAACATTTGTCAACAGTCTTGAAACAAGGCTCTTTGTCGGCAGTAATACAGTAGACGATCGACTAAGGTTATTCTGGGGCTAAGTGCTAATATTCAAGCTGAACTCAGATTGATCTCGTGCTATGACTCAAGTGAGAAACTGTTTTACTGTTATTTCTCATGCTCAATCATATTTGGACGATTGGATATTCATCTCCTTTCACAACTGCGCTTGAACCGTTCGATTTAAACCAGACAATATCGCAAATATCACTCTGCGTTTTAGTCAACACTTTCACCTCGACTCGTACCGCGACAAGCCTCAATGACTTTTTTGATGTTGTCGAGATTTTGATGTTGTCAATATTGCAGCGGCCTCATGAACGTCTATTGTGTCCAGGTTTTGTTAAGCCTCATTTGTCAAAATACTAAACACAGCACAGTCTGCTTCACAAACACTGAAACAAACTTTAGTGCATGCAAAGGGGCACAAAGTTCATGCGTGTAAATCCGAGAGCTCATATCAACACAATGCAGCAGCTAAAAAGGTATAAACAAGCGTTCGCTGGCGGAGCAGCGAGGAAGCAACAGATGAGGGCCCTGATAAGTTATTGTTGTTTCTCTTTGCCATTAAGAGCAGGTTTTCAGAGACGCTGCGATTGTGAGGCGCTACAGGAAGACAATTATCGCCATCTCATATCTCCTGCCTCTCAATAGGGAAAACAGAGATGGTTGGATCTCGTGTCTAGCCTTTACAAAAGAAGGGCCGGTCTATTTTGACTGTGTGCACTGAGGCCGCCCGACTGCTTTCTGGAGGCCGATCACAGTGCACGTAAACAACAAGACAACAAGCAAATCAGCCCGCTCCATCAGAGGCATTATGAGAAGATGGGTCACACATTTGTATTTGGGTTGTGAACCACCCAAACAAACATGCAAACCAAATCATACTTCAGATATACGTCAAAACACGCATGCACTCGTAAGGTTGTGAACGATTTGATGTGGACAGAAAAGAAATACGGGATATTCCTTTAAGAGTAGCTGACACAAAGACAAATGAGTCGATTTGGCTTCGGGCTGCCTCTAAATGAAAAGACCATGCGCTCTGGAAGAGATTACCGAGGAGAGCGCGCTGCCAAGCATCAAAACACTACACTTGTCACGGTGCTAATGTTAAAAACCGAAGGCCAAGCAAAACATCCAAGTACTTAAATGGTCCACAGGCGTATAAGTGAGTTGTAATTTTGTTAATATTGCATGCAAATCTTCTGTTTTGTGTCTGTCTATTGCATTGTGTATGCACAAAACCTAATCATCCCAATGGGGATTCATGAAGTTTAACTAACACGAACGCGTTAAAGGATGCGTAAAGCATGCAATGTTTTTGTGATGTGAAATATGGGAAGCAAAGGTTGACTCGGGTCAAGAACACGTTCTTAAAAATAAAGGTTAAGTTCCATAAAAATCCACAAGAAAACTGCACAAAACGTACTTCAGACTATAAAGGTAAATAATGAAATGCAGGCAAGACCTTTATTTCTAAGAGTTTACTATACGGTCATAACGGTGCTCCTCTCTGTCTTGGTCATCTGATTTAAAACAATCCATTATTAAACTAACACTTCCCGTTCGTCGCGCTGCGCTTACACACCACAACAATTGTGCCGATTTGCTCTCCGGGGGCTCTTACCATCATTTTGGCTGCCTTGCGCTTCGGAAATATTGGGCATTAGAGGGGAACTTGGCACAGAATCGCTGTCGACGGAAAAATAGCCACTAGACGACCTGGAGAAGGTTCGGGACATCGGTGACCTCAACTGGTAACCAACAGGACTATTTGACATGGAAATCCCTCCCCTTAACGGGTCCCCATCGCTCGGATGCGGGAAGGGAAAGTGCTCGGAGCGCGAGTCTCCGCCGGCTGCGCTCTCTCCGCGTCCCTGCGTCTCCGATAAGGAGGACGAGTCGATTTCCGGCGTTTGCTCTCTGCGGGACAAATAAAACACTCATTACTGTCTTGGCAAACGCTTCGATGAGGAATTGTGTGTTTTTCGTGCTCAGCGGGCTTTCGTTCACGGCGTTTGTGTCGTGCGCACGAGCGGGCCGGTGAAGTGCGTCACAAGCGAGCACCACTTCAACTTCCTATTTCTCCCTGAGAGCAAAACACTCTGGAGTTAAGCGCACAGTCCGGGATAAAAACGACCGTGCCGCGTTGAGCTTCGAGGTAACGCAGTCATCCCTGCGGTTTATCGTGATCGGCTGAATAAAATGAAATCGCCGGTCATGGGTATAAATACAAACCGCGTCACAACGATGACATAACACGACGTCGAACGTATAAATGAAACCCAAAACTGTGAATTTAACGAACAGTAATGTTCCTGTGGCTCAGTTGGCAGCATATTGCGCCAGCAACGCAAAGTTCGTTTATTCGAATCCCAGGAAACACACATATTGATCAAATGTAAAGCTTGAATGCACCGTCAGTCGCTTTGGATGGAAGCGTAACGCGCAAACGCAATAAAAATAGCAGAAACATCTTACCGTCATAGTGTCACGTACCACTACATTTGTGGCGCCTGCAATTGTCCGCGAATATTATGGTCCAAAACGCGAAGTACTGCCGTCAGCGCGCACTATTATACCGGCGCGCGGAGTTTGACACACACAGATCGCGACTCGTTTCTTCGGTGTTCTCTTCAAACTTCACTGTCGTTAATCTGTACCAGCGCAACAATCGACTTTGGCGATTTCTTTTGACCGAGAGCGCGGCGGCCAAAGAACAACACAGGCACCAAAACAAAGTTGCCTATTAATAGGAGCGCGGTGACGCCACCTACAGCCAAGCGCAGGCAGACAATAGAAAAAAGTTAAGCGACTATGAGACACGACAGTTAAACAAAAAGCGCATCGTCAAGTCATGCAATGTCTTTGCGAACCTTTAGAGTTGTGTTTTTTTTTAATGAAAACGCAAATGAATGCAAAGCAACTATCGATTTGGTTCGTCGTAGGTGGGGTGCACACCTATAGGACTTCAACAACAACAACAATCGCGGGTTTGATCGTAATTCTCTATTTTGACTAATCCAGCGCTGTGGGTAACGGGAAACAAAACAAAGCAAAACAGGTGCCTGCCTTTATCCTTTTCAGAACGCGGTTAAATGATTCAGTCTTTTTAAATGTCATAGCTTTTAGGACATTGAGGGGGGTGGTGGACGCCTATATCTCAACTTTTGTTGTCTTTCTCAGATGCTGTTTGGCTGAGCGCGATCAGAGACGCACGACGCGCATTTCGTGTTGCACTCGCCGCTGCGCGTAACTTTGTCTTCTGCGCGTATCGCTAGAATAAAGTATCAACGCAAGTGCGACTCGAAACAAATCTCTTAAAACTAAACTTACATCAGCTAAGGTTTCTTTCTTTGGTGTTCTAGATCACAGCGATCGCATTAGACAAATGGCACGCGTGCTATTATAACGCAGTCCTTTAAAAGCGTGATACTTCACAGGTGGAGTGGTTGACTTGTGTAAAAAAAGAGGCTGTAAAGTCCAAGAGAACGCCGGTGCATTCTCCCGTATAAACTCACCTGAACGCGTCAGACATATTCCCAGCGGCACGTACGCTTTAAAGCATCATGGTGGGGATAAAACGGCACAAAGAATGGGGAAATTAAAATATCCAAAAGATTAAAAAAAATGTTAAAAGACTCGCTTGTAAAAGGGACAATTCCAGTGTAAGAAAATCGATGTCTTTAAATCTCTTGCCGCATGTCGATGCCGTGCGGCTCCCCACGCATAAGATCCCGTTTGAGAGATGTCCACAGGATTGTTTTGGAGTGTGTCTTTTGTCTCGATCGCTCCTAAATGTACTTCCTCCCTTGTGCAAACTCAATAGCTTTTGCTTGTGTAGAGAGCAAGTTCTTCTTCTGAACTATTAACTGAAGCCAATACACTCGTAAGTCCCGCCCCGAGGTGGAGTCCCAACTGACCCCGCCCCCAGCGCGATGGGGCTATTATCAAATCAGATGTGCATTTAAAAGTTGTTTTTCCTTTGCATTTTGCAATAAGTCTTATTAAGCTCCTTTCTCTGTATATGTTGTTATATGCTACACATGTAATAGAGCCACTATAAGAATTCTGTCTGCATTTCATTCTCTTTTTGTAGTAATTCAATGTTTGTACAGCCTCGTTTTATTAATTTGCTGCCTGCAATGAAAGCGTTAAAAATCTATTCTCAGTAACCTGAGGGACTATACAGCAGTAAATGACACTGGGCTTACATTGGGCAACAGTGTTTTCTTAACCTCGTGCAATGCCTTTAAATATATAATTAATGTTGAAATGCAATAACTTATTTATTGTAAAGTTACCGATGTGGTGTTGTCAATCCCAAAGGCTGGAGTCTGTGACATAAACCTCAACTCAACCAACAGGGATATGGTTGATTTAATCCAGTTCATTATCATGTGCATTGAACAACTTGATCTGTTTGTAGAAATGAAGCTAAACGAATAAATGTCTGTTTGTGCATGGATGTGCATGGATGTAAACAGGCTGAACAAAAACAGTGAGAGAAATGCAGTTCCCTTTTTTTATAATTGCATTATTCAAGTTAAATCAAAAAAGAAATTCTTAAATAGGTCATACATAAATACACAATGAATAAGATTATACATTTGGTCCATACCAAAGTCCGGTAAGGGAAGTCGTGGCACTCGGCGGACATCTTTGCAACGCGCCTCCGGACATTTACGGTAAGTAATTACGTAATTCAAACAAGACGTGAATGGGAATACTGATTTTTCTACAATCACCAGTTAAAATCCCAATTAAGTGCCATATTTAAAAATGACGTAAACTGTCCCATAACGTTTGTTTCATATGATCAAATTGCACTTAAAAACATTATTTATCATATGTGTTTAGATACTACGCATGCGCAATGCTTCGCTTGGGCGGCCATATTGAGCGTTGCGTTCCTCCTTATTCATTTCAATGGCAGTGAGGCATCTTGTTAATATTAATATCTTGGTCCATACTAAGAACATTGAACATGTCATTCGGGACAGGGTTGGGTAGTTTTCATTCAGGTTTGGGGAGTAAAATCGCTGCATCCCATTCTTCATTTACAATACATTTAGAAACATACATTAATCATGAATGAAGGCAACATATAAAGTTCTTGATTCACATTCCCTTTCTCATACACGAAATAAAACTTTCTCCATTACCAGCACGTTAGTAACGTTCCTCTTGGCACAAAGCGTGGTAATTCATCACGTAACATCACGGAAATAAGAATGAATATTTTCTATCCTGACTTCCAATTAATTCTGACCCGCTAAGGCCACCAGCTACCTGAAGTAACTCAATTGTTTTTTCATATTCCTGTAAGACGAGAGTCAGCGACACAACGGCTCAGAGCTTAGACTGAGGTTGGGTGCCGCCGGGGTACTGCGGCTGTGCGTAGAAGGCCCATTCTGCCCTGGGGTTGGCGACCCCTGCGATAGGGGCCTGTATGCAGCAGGGTGGGATGTTGAAATCAGCGACCACCTTCAATGCATCATCTTTCACTGACCTGCACAGTTCCAGAAGCTTCAAAACAAGCAGACCACAATCACATGAGGGTTAATGCAGCACAAACAACCAGAAGAATTAAGCAACATCAAACAGAGCGGCACTGAATATCAGCATTGTTGTAATCCAGCTGCTGTTAATCACAGTTATTCGGATATTCAGTATTCAACACCACTGCCTTTATACAACATTTACATTAAAAAAAAAATCAATAAAATAACTGACTCTTTGCTTTCAACAATTGCAAATTGTGTAGTATTAATATTATACTGCGTGTAGCAAACAAATCTGAACTGCAGTGAAAAGTGGCAATTTGTTTTTTTAAAAACCTTCCTGGATTGCTGCTTGTCCAATCGAACAAGTCTGTCAAAACCGACCTGTTGACATCACTGTAAACAAGATTCGTTAAATTCACAAACATAGTGTACCACATAGATGTAAACATACATTTGTTGAACATACTCTTGTTACTTGGTCTATTGCAACCCCCTCTGGTGGACATAAAGGGATAATGCAGAAACACTTTTTGTATTTATATATATTTGTATCCATTAATATACCTTAAATATTTATCAAATTAATATTTCTTATACTTTACAGGGTGGTTTCGCGGACTAGGTCTTAGTTACATTAGAACATTTTGGTAGTTTTTGCAAACATGACTTACAATAAACATTACTTCTGTGCATTTTAAGAGGAAACAATGGCACTGATGTATTTTAAGATGTGTTCGTGCAAGCTGTTTTCAGTTTAACATTTATTTTAGTCTAGAACTGGTCATAAAGGAACAGTTTACCCAAATGAAAAATCTGTCTCACCCTCAAATCTGTATAAAGTTTCTCTGTGTATAAACACGGAGAAAGATATTTGGAAGAATGCTTTTATCCAAACAGTTCTTGGACCCCATTGACTACCATAGTGAAAAAATGCTCAATAAAATGTATTTGTTGTGTTGAACACAAAGAAGATATTTTGAAGAATGTAGGAAAGCAAACAGTTTTGGGGCACAATTTTTCCAACTATGGTGGCCAAAAACTATAAGTATGAAATCAATTTATACAGATGTGGAACAACTTGAAGGTGAGTAGGTGATGAAATAATTTTATTTTTACCAGTAGCATCGAAACTCTTTGGTCATTTTTGAACGCAATGCTACTGGTCTTATTGGATTCAATGATCTATGCTAAGCTATGCTAAAAGTGCTATCGCCAGACCCGGAGATCGGCAGAATACATTCCAAAACGGCAAAACTCAAAAATGAACATATTTCCAAAAAAATTGGACTGTTCCTTTAAGCCCTCCACAGAAAACCTGTACAACTTTTAAAGCGAACTGCAAAACCTGTTTACTCACCACCATAGTTTTCCAAACTAGGGCCATCACAATATCAATCTTGTACTAAAAGGTTAATGTGGTCAGAAGAATGTTATCGCAATAATGCTATCAAATCCATCTTTAATTGCCGTTTTCAATTTTTTTTAGCCAATGAATCTCACTAAAAGGGATGGTTCTTCTAAAAATGTCAATTCTGTCATCATGTTGTTCAAAACCTGTATACGACTCCTGTGGAACCCAAAAGCAGATATTTTGAGAAATGTCTGTGGTTTTGGTCAGTGGTTTTGTGTTCATACAATGGAAGTCAATGTGGTCTAAATATCAATCAAATTTAAAAGTTTTGTGTTCTGCAGAAGAACGAAACATTATACAGGTTTGAAATGAGAATATTGATTACAGGGTAAACTATTCCTAAAAATGCAGAAAGCTTAGTGAGCCGTTAACATCTAAATAAAAAACAAACTTATTTAAACTTTAACCTGTTATATCAACTACCTGTGTACAGATTGAGAATCATCTGATCTCCTGCGATCGCTTCATTTGTCACAGAGACATCCTGCGTGACTCACTAAACCCCCAATCGCCTTTCACATCACCTGACAAAGAGTTAATTTATCGTCCTGACACCTCAGATCCTCCTGGAGTATTTCACAGCGCAGATGAAAGACGTGATCTTGCGTATGATGACTTTAATAACCTCGCACAGTGAAACCCCTCATTGTTCTGTTTGAGAAACACTCGCTTATCTGTTCAGCGTTTACGCTTGACATGTGTTTGGACATGTTTTGCTCAATAGCCTTCTGTCCAACGAAGAGCCCGAGGTATGTCTGACCTCTCTTTCTCCTGTCTGTCTGTCTGTCTCTCTCTACAGCTAAGATCAAAGAAAGTAACTATGTGAAAAGAAGACATTGATTGATCCCCCAAAAAAACTGAGATAAGGAAAGTGTACAAGAGAGAGAGAGAGAGAGGGGGAGAAGGGAGAATAAACAGAAGTAGGAGAGATAGACGGAGTAAAAAAACTGAAAACTTTAACAGAATTGGGTTACTCATGATTATGCAGATGAAGAAATCAAATAAAACCCAAAAGTGTGGTATTTATTGTGCCATTAATGACACCAAACAGAACTGTAAAACTAATGAGAGGGCATTGTGGGTGGGAACAAGGGTGTTCAGAGATGTTTTAGCAGGTTGCTGTGACGTTGCTCGGGTGTGGTTATGGTTTTCTGTGTAGTTGTGGAAACCCATGCTGAGAACTCCATCAAAAGTGAGCTATGAATGAGCAACATCTGAGCAATACCATCATCTTCTGGTACAGTAAATGAATCATAAATGATGCTTTCCTTAGTAAACACCATAAAACAAACTCTGACGGAAGGGTGAAGAAGATCAACAAGACATGCTGAAACGCTTACATGGTATAATCTCCGACCATCTTTCACAATAATGAACTGGAACAGGGTTGTAGCACCAGCACACAGTTATTGAAACACTCCTTCACAGAAACAGAGAAGTTGTGTGAGGGGCACGAGGGTATTTACAGAGGAAATAAACTCAGACGTAGCCCGGGGCAAAAAGCAAATGTGTTATTTCAACAAAAGCAATGTTATCATTTACAACGTTATAAATGAAAAGGGCTCACGTTGAGAATAAATCAGTGTGGTCTATGGGGCTGGGAAATCTCATGTGTTTAGTAAAATGACAAAAGTGTGATTTATTTATGATAATATAACGGAATTAAAGAACAAATACAATTTGTTGTGTTACTGCGCTTAGACAGCAATGAGCTCGAATGAAGAATTTGTTTCCATTTTTATTTTGGCTTAAATCAAAACAAACCAACTGCAGTTCAATTGATATTAATTGGAATGCACAATAAAAAACTTTTTTATAAAAAAAAAACAGTTATCTTATTTTGGAAATAATCTCTTCAAATGGAGTTTCTACTGTGTCAACATATCAAAGTCTCCGATGGCCAACAACCGACTCATTTGCTTTTATTTTGTGCATTTCTAAAGAATAAACATCTGAAACAGCGCTGATAAAAAGCTCTGGGAAGTCCATTAAATCTCCTGAGCTTTAAAGAAATGAAAGAGCCACCACTGGGCAACTTACAAACGTTCTTTGCAATGACTCATATTACACAATGCTCACATTTAAAAAAGCTGCGCACGGACTGTCTGTGTTTGTGTGTTTTAGTCACTGAAGCATGCGGGTCTGTTAACAAATGTAATGACAGGAGTGTGTGTACAATAGAAGTCATTCTAAAGAGCTGGAGCCACACACCAAGAAATCACACCTATATGATAGTTCGTACATCGTCCACAGATACTGTCCTCACAGACCACACACGCACACACACACAGCATTGTTATAGCAACTAACAGGTCATGGGTTGGATTCCCATGAACACAGTGCATTCAAGCTGCACTTTAAGTCGCTTTGGATAAAAACATTTACAGTGTGCCGGGGCCTCACCACAAGATAATCGGGCCGATTTCTCCCCTTCCGACAATCCTAGGTTAAGTCCCGATGATCTTAAACGGCTCTACAGATGATCTTATCAGATTTGCCTATGGTGTGATTTGTGTTAAGAGTGAATGAACCTGATCCGGTTAGCAACATGTTGAATATTTATGATCAGAAATCCTGATGTGTGGGGGAAACCCCGAGGACGAACGCAAAAGAATTGATTGTCACACGAAACGATATCCAATCAGAAAGCCAGCTTACAGAAGTACAACAACCGTAGTTATCACTTCAACAATCCCTTTTCTTTATTCCATCAATTTTCTGTCAAAAGCCTTACAAACACTATCATCGCAATTACGAATAATTTCAATAAAAACCAGGCTGTGTCCAAGTGACGGAAGTGGTTGGAGTCTGAGTGGGCGGATGCTTTAAGGTGGAACAGAAAAAATAGGTCCAGTGGAGACTGTAGACTCTTTCGGGTGATTATATCAGCAGCTCTTTTTGACAAAAACAGTATTATGATTCTTTCTTATCTACTGTGAAGACATACATACAACAATATTTTTCCAACCTTCAGAGCAACAACAAAAACTTCTTGCCATTCACAGACCGGCAAGCGCATGACATTATTTGCATTCATTACTTTGTGGCCTGGAAAAATGCAACGATAGGCAAAGTTGGTCTTACTTATCTTTCCAAAACATGTTTTCATTTTGTCCTAGGCTTGTATCCTTAACTCAACTACTCCCACCCAACCAAATATACTTAACTAAACTAATGAAAAATATTCTCTCAATATAACTTCAGTTAAGTGTTTATTGTTTAGAAGTTGCATTTTCATCACTGAGAAAGCAGATGGAGAAGTGAAAAATAAATGGTAACACTTTACAAAAAGGTGCTATTTGTTAACCGTAGTTAGGCTGCAGACTGACGGTTAAAGGGGAGGAGTTAACGGATGCTCCGCCCATGCCGTCTAACATAGGTCATTTCAGATGGATAGTCATTACAGGAAGGAAGTGCATTTTCAGATTTTAACTGAACATTATGAGGCCAGACACATTTTAAAAAGAGAACGACCCACATTGATCAACTATTTACAATAAACGCTGCAATATTTCGTGAAAGAATAGGCATCGTCATTCTTTATTTCACTGGGACTTTAATGTTAGTTCATGTCAGTACGGTTATTCATGTTAGTTCATGTTGCATTAACTAATGTTAACAGACACAACGTTTGATTTAAAAAATGTTTTAGTATATGCTGAAATTGATATTAACTAAGATAAAATAAATGCTGTAGAAGAATTGATAATTGTTATTAATTCAAACGGCGGTGGCGGGCGCTTGAATTGCGTTTTTTTCCAAGCTGGGTTGCGTTGGTTACTATGATACACAGAGCGTAATAAAAACGGTGGGCGCCAGCGCTGAGCCTGCAGAAAAGAACGCCAACTGATGGCTTTTTCAAAAAACACTTCGTTTCCTTTGAAAACAATTGAAAAAACACGCCGGGAGAAACGCCTTGGTGGACACACCCCCTAACTAACGGCTAACTAACTAATTAGGAAATAGCACCTTATTGTAAGTGTTAAATTTGTATCCAGAAATCAAAATCGGTGTGAACGAGTCGACTGCTAACATACAACAAGAGTATGGAGCTACAAAATGAATTCTGAAATTGGAACTCAAATAATACGGCCTTGCTGATGAAATAAGGAAATTTGATTTCACATCAAAACGTTTTGACAGCATACTTTGAAACACTTCTCTTTTGAATACCTAGAAAAGATTACTGGTTTTTTTTTGTCAGGAAACAGAGAGATTTGCAAAGTTTCCATTGCTCTGCATTTTACCTCACAGCTGTCTATTGAAAAACAAGACATACATACGTACTTCAGATGCTAATGGTCACTGAAATGGTTTCATGATTTGAAAAACCCTTTGATCTGAGGGCGTGTGTCTCAATGTCTAAAATGAGAAGAACAAATTTGTTTCTCCCATTACAAAGCATTACATACTTTTTAAAGGAATCCGACTCAACAACATATAGAAAGAGCAGTCAAGAAGAGCTCAGAATAGATGTGAACTCGTATAAACACGTATAAAAAGCATCTCAGGGTAAGACGTCAAGAAATGATTAATAAAATGACAACAACACATTTCTTTAAATTCTAGGCAAACGTGGAACAGTTTCGATGTTCAAGTCTGAACTAATGATAAAAATATAAAGTTTAAAGAGTATATATCGAGATACTATTAAAGATCATCAGCGGTTTTTCTTTCCCATGGGTGTCTTTATAACAACTAGAGAGCAGCTAAATATAAACATACGCGACAGGGTTATTTCTGTGTGATGTTTTGCAACCTGTCACATGATAAATGATCTTCAATTAGCTATTGAAAGCGTATAACAATAGTTCATATGAGCGCGCTGAAAGGAACCGTAAGCACATGCCTTCAGTCACGTGCGGCGGGCGCTGTAGTCGGTCCGGGGCTGATGGGAGCACAGAGGGGTTTGTTTGTACAGAGTGAACGGCTGTGTTGGGTTTGTTAAAGTGGTAAACACGCGGTAAAGCACCTGCTGACTGCATACTGACAGACTGGTGTCGACTCGGCTGTCTCCTCGGTTTCTGTGTGGGAGAACCCTACCGAGGCCGCCGGGCTGTTTAATCGCAGCTAATTGTGAACAACTGGACACTTTATGAGTGTGAACGGCAGGGTGTTCAGTCAATAGCACCCCTCGGTAGTGTGCACATTCTGACACTCTCCGGCTAATGAGCAAAGAGGTTAATAAAGAGATCTACTGTAATCTGACACAGTCTCAGATGGGCGACAGACCTTGAAGACTGACTGGCAGCGTGTAAAAAATGGTTGGGTAAAACATGGACAAACCCAACTATGGGTTGAAACAACCCAGCATAGGTTAACTTAAAGGGACACTTCACCCAAAAAATGAAAATTCTGTCATCGTTTACTCGCCTTCGAATTGTTGCAAATATGTACAAATGTCTTTGTTCTGATGAACACAGAGAAAGATATTTGGAATAATGTTTATAACCAGACAGATAACGCCCCCCATTGACTCCCATAGTCACTTTATCATTTTTTTGTTCTGTTGAACCCTAAAGAAGATATTTTGAAGAATGTAGGACAGCAAAACAGTTCTGGGGCTAAATTGACTACCATTGTTTTTTTTCTACTATGGGAGTCAAAATCTGTCTGGTTATACGCATTCTTCCAAATATCGTTCTCTGTGTTCATCAGAACAAAGAAGTTTGTACACATTTGAACTCTCAACTCAAATATTTTATTTGTGGGTGAAGAATCCCTTTAAAACCAGCGGTCACGTTTGTCCACATTATATCCCAAAAATGGTTAAAACCAATCCAGCATTTTCAAAGTCTGATGGGTTCCTGGTTACCTGACTGCGGATCTGTCTGCTGGCGTTGCCGGTCAGGTAGTTGTGCTCCAGGTACCACCCTCTCTCCTGGTACACCAAACTAGTGCCGTGGAGAAGACAAAACTGAAAGAGAAATGAGAAGATGTGACATCACAGAAACTCACAAATCTTTTGGTCCTGTGTGGCTCAAATGGTAGAGCAATATGTTAGCTACACAAAAGTTGTGGGTTTAATCCTAGTAAACACGCAAACCATTTATAATAATTCACTAAAATTAAAATATATCACTTGAATATTGGTGCAAATAATCTTTGAAAAATCAAACTGAAAATGAGAAAAGTTGCCTTGGCAATAAACTGTAATAAGTTTAAATTGAGGCAGTAAGATTGAAGCAAGACCTAAAATAAAACTAAACCAAACATAAAGCAATATTACAAATATATAAATGAATAATGAAATGACAAAAGCACATAAGCAAAAGACTGAAACTGTAACTAAAATGAACATACAGTTTTATACCTTCCATGAAACTAAAATAAATCGTTTGGGGTTAAATCTGAAAACAGCAGAGCCGTGCAAAAAGAAACCATCACTAGGTCTTTCTGCCAAAAGTAAATGGAAATATTTATTTTCCATACGTAAAGTACCCTACACAAGCTCTAGGTTGCTTGTCGTGTAAGCAGCTTGAGAGAGTACAGGAAGTCGTAGTGAAGATGAAGGGAATGGAAAAACTGTAGCGGTACGAGCTAATATCTTCTCCACATAGGTGAGGCAAAAAGCAAACCACCCATCAACATCAAAGCTCTGGACAGGAAACAACACAACGTGCAGAACGTTCAGCTTTACAGCTTGGACACTGAGAGGAAAGATTTAGGTGCAGTTTTAGCCAAAAGCAGACCAGTCGATCGTTTTTCATGGTCAATGTGAATATGAAGAGTTTATTTCCAAAAAGAGATAACTCCGTTTTTATTGTGTTATCATGTTTTTATTGTGTTAGTTAGCTATTGTGTTACTTAGTTATTATGTCTTAAATCAAACCATCCAACTGCAGTTTAATTGTCATTAATTGGAATGCACAATAAAAAAAGTAAAAACGGAGTTCTCTCTTTTTTGTAAAGAAACTCTTCATGTAGCAATGGCCTACAACCGTGCTCGTTCTCTTTGTGTTTTGCTTTCTTCCTCATATGCAAACTAGGGAATTGATGGCTCATCGCAGACTCTTATCGGTCCGGTGAATGAGGGTTTGCCCGAGAAGAAACTGATTTGCTCATCATTTATTCACCCTCATGTTGTTGAAAATCTGTATGACTCTTTCTTCTGTGAACAAGAGAAGATATTTTGAGAAATGTCTTGGTGGTTTTGTGTCTGTGCAATAAACTTCAAAGTGGTTCAATGTTGTTAGATTACCAACATTCTTCTAAATATCTTCTTTTGTGGTACAGGTTTGGATGGAATGACATGACGTGTGCGTAATTTAACCGGTACACCGACACCGCCCAGCACTAGTAAGGAGGCGGTTTTCAACACAGATGTCTTTTTTACTTACAGATTTAACTTGTTCAACAACTCACATTTGCTTATTTTTAAGTAAAATAAGGTTATGGATTTGGATCTTAAAGATGAAAATAATTTAAGTGAAAGTTGGATTGAACATCTACTTCCCTCCGTGGACACTTCTGTCTGTGGCACCTCTGATAAAACACTACACAATGGCACCTTTCAAGTGTTTCTGCACCATTTACATCCAACAACCACTACACACCACTTAAAACATTTACCCATGCGTTCAGTCAGTTTAACATGTGAGAATGAGGAAGATCACGTGTCACATGACTGTCGATCGTACAACAATCATGATCCTCAGCTCCAAAACGCACAAGTTTGAAGAAACAGGTGGAAGTGAGGTTTTCCTGTTCCTCACCGGTGCGCTCTCTCGATCACACGACTGGCGTGACAGCGCACCTCATGACCTGCCCGAAACCAGGTCTTTTTCTGTGATTTATTCACGTTATCCTCTCTCCAGGGGCCCTGACAGCAGCTGTCGGCAGGTCTCAGATCAGTGCGGTTCTGCTCCGCTGCTCTGATGCTCATAGACTGCAGGGCACATGCTGAGGAGTTGTGTTGCTGTGTCATACCTGTGCCATTGAAAGTTAATGTGTATAACCGCCCGTAAGCCACAACGACTGACTCGTTACCTTGTTTTACCATGGAGCTGTGCCACAGACACTTCAAATAAAATTCAAGCATCATTTAAGGCCTGTTCACACCAAGAACGATAACTAAAAAACAATCTTTGCGTTTAAGGTGAATCATTTGAAACCTGCATTATTTGACCACGCACAACTCCTGCGATTAAAAAAGCCCTAGCAACCATTTAGCAACGCTCCGACCAGCATGGGAGAACAAGAGTAAAGCCCATTGCACATTGAGTCCGACATTTGCGCACGTTAAAAAATAAATACGACCTCACGTTGTGTCAATCACATTTACACACCGCCTCCGATATTTTCGTCCGTCATCAAAAAATTCGGACCGGGTTTGATTTTCTGCGTTTTTCGCATCCGTAGCGAGCATTTCGATTTAGAGACAGTGTACAAACTAGAGCCAAATACGAAGAAAACGCATACGAAAATTTCAGACTGTATGTGCAAAGACCTTAAGCACCAGTCATTTTTTTGTTGAACTCATTCAGACAATATTGGCGAAAAGTCATGATGTAGTAGAAAGATGTTCAGCATTTTTTTCGCGAACACGTGGTCAAAAGTGGCATCCTTTAAAATCTCCCTGTGAAGTTTTTTGAGTGGGCACGAGCTTGGTGTTACTGCTTCTGAGAACTTTCCACTGCAAACGTCTGATGAGTCAAAATATGCCGAGTGTGTCGTACTGCAGCCGACAGGAGCGGAGAGGTCACGCTTCACACACGTACCTTATTGAGCAGGGCACGGTCGTCTCTGACAGGACATTCTTGAACAGCCAGGGCGAACTGCTCCAAGGTCACTTGTGAAAGAAAAACAGAAACTAATGGCATCAAAATGAAGTTCAAACACATGTGCTTTATTAAGGTGTCATAGTTTTCCATCCAAACTAAGCTTTGTCATGTTCCACTCTCTCGAACATGTTTTTCTGCTTTAAGAACCGCCGCCATCGCATATGAAATGAAAGCGCGGGAAGCAGGTTTCGGGTTCAGTAATATTTCGTAACCGATTCACCCTGAAATTTCTATTAAAGCACGATTAAACACAACTACCGTTGACCAATGGGCTGTACAAAGTAAAAACCCTTAACAAATTAAAAAAGTAACAGATAAAACTACAGAACATCAAGACGACTCCATCAACAATCACGTACTGCATTATAAGACAAATCAAGTAAAGAAGTGATGCAAAAACTGCATTACACTGTTACAGATTCATAAAATAATCTGATATGATGTAGGAGAGATAAGATCAAGACAGACTGAAGTGTTAAGATACACGTGAGCGACATCAAAACATTGAAAGAGTCATTCATGCAGCGCACGTTCAGAAATGCTTTGGAGCGCTGGGGAGTTTAGAGTTTTTCTTCTCTCGAGAGACCAAGGAAAATGTGATTCTTTATTTCATCAGCCCTTTAACGCAGGCCTTGCTTGTTGAAGAGCGGTGACAACAGCTTATGTGTGTTAGCATCATAGACTGTAAAAAACATGGACGTAGGATTGTGAAGTGCTATATTTTGAAGCTTAAAGTGGGCGGAGCCGGTCATCGCCATCTTGGCAGCGCTTCACCGCGCGTCACTCCCAGATAATAAAAAAGGGCAAAAAGGCAGGACGTGGGTGGAGCTGAGGTCACTCAAGTGGCCACGCCCTTAATGATGCAGAATTTGAAGGCTTTATATCATTTAAACGGATGAGTTATTAAAAATTTCACCGCCCCACAGTTGTCAAAATCAGCTATATAGACCAATCTTTTTTTGTACACATCTGTAAACATCTTTTTCTCTGCTATAAAGTTGGCCATTTTAACATGGTGCTCCATAAGATCCTACTATGTTTTGGAGCCAGTCAATGAATTGTCACTTTCGTGTTGGTTTCACCAGAGACGGGAAGGTTGCAGCTCGGTTAGCATGGAATATTTTAATGCCTCCAATGGAGTTTCCAATGGAAGATGTTTATCTTCATCATGATTCCCCTTCAATACCTAATAATAAAGGGCAACTTAATTATGCATTCGTGTTTTTGTTATTATTTTACAAGACCATCACATCACCTCTGTCGATGTGTTGCACTGACTCAATAAACATTTGAAGAGTTTGTTTCCAAAACGAGTCAACTCCGTTTTCAAAATGTTTAAAAGATCACGTGTTTTTTGAGGTATCGCATTTTGGAAAATAAACTCTCCTTTTCATGATGGCTGTCGTGTTTTACAACAGTACGTGTTAAGAGTGAATATCATAATTTAATGCTCAGAATGGAAGTCTTGTTTCGATGTGTGAATAAAGGCTCGATTGTTATCAGCTTCATCTAAGAGAAAATGAGTGCATGGTCTCTGTGTGTGTGGGCGAGGAGTGTGAGAGAATGGAAATTTGCTATCAGGGGAGAAAAAAAATCCACACACACAACCATGCAGACATAGAGACGAACATGTGTGTATGGAAATACTCTCCACTGTAGCACATGAGAGGTTGTGTGTGCGCGACACTTTTCTTTTGATTTCACCCGCTATAAAGCAAACCTGAAACTGAAATAAATGTAACATTGTCTTGATCAAAGATGGAGTTATGAATGATGTACTGTAGATCTAACCCACCAAAATAATTCCCCGTACACAAACACTGTTCATGTTTTGCATCTTGTAGTCTGTTTTCTTAATGGACTTGTAATGTCATTTTTGGTCAAATGGCTTCTGTAGCAATCTGCACACATGCACATATTACAAATTCATTGTATTGCGTCAACGTTTGGTAAAAGAAGCTTTTTGATGAACTGTAAGTTACCCATTCAGATTTTTGTCAAATTTGTGTTTCGTATTAACGCTTTTATAACAAGGCAGGTTGGAATTAGGGATGCACGATAAATGATCAGCCATATTCTATCGGACAATATTTGGTCATTCTTAATGTTATCAGTATCAATAAGATGTATGCCGGTTTATTAAAGCCGATAAATCTAATTTCCTCTGGTAAACTACTTCAGCTGCAAACTGCTCGCAGTTAAAATACTGTTCAGTACTGTCTTTCTGTCGAGATCATTCACTTACTGCTATTAGCAAAACATTGCTGATGTAGATACAGTATTTATGAATGTGTAAATTATAGGAACAAAAGCATATTGTTTTAATCAGACTGCTGTCTGAATGCTTTCTGTCTTGAGACCTGTTAGAAATGTGGCTATTAACAACATTTTTCTGGAAGAACATATATAAAATGTTTTGATTAAATATACCAGAAAAGTTGAAGGTTATAGAATCGTTAACTAGTGAAAAGTAAACTTGGTACATGATTTTCAGGGGAAAAAAGAGAACTAATGGTCACCTTGTTTTTAGCTGAATGTTTTCAAATAAAAGCAGTTTTTGCCTTTTGTTACAGTCTAAGGGAATTTTATATTAATATTTAGATGCTGTATATCGGGCAATATATCGGTTATCAGCTCACAATGTTAAAGAATTATTGGTTATCGATATCGGCCAAAATTTACATATCGGTGCATCCCTAGCTGGAATGCTTGATTCTGATTGGCCAGTCGTGACATTTGCAGGTTCGTTATTCCCAAATAAAAACCTCTCAAAAACTAATAACACACGGTAACCCGGATGCAGCAAATCATTTTGACAGTCTTTTAATAACATATATGACATTATATTTACAAATGATTAAACCAAATTGCCTGTTCGTGACATTTGAACGTAGTTTCTTACCTTAAAACCGAAAGTAAACAGCTTTTCCTCGCGCAAGGTCTGCATTTCAGGTAAATGTTGATGGTTTTAAATGGATGTTTTTTAAAAACAACACATCAGTACATCTCTAACACTTTGATATCTAAATTTGTACATTTTCAGACATCTGGGGTCAGTATACATAATGTTAAGCAATATCCCACCATTTTACTTTACGTTTCTGCAGCATAATCTCACAGTTACCTGTGCTAGTATTTGTCAATAATATCGTTTCTGTTCTGGTAAAACCTGATTAGTTTGATGATGTAAAAACCTGACCATTCACATTGATTTTGGAGTGATTTGGGTCATAGGGCTGTGTGTGACTAGTTGTGACTGATCGTTTGCAGAATAAAAGTTTTTGTTTACATAATAATAATAATGTATATATAAATACACACACATGCATGTATAATTTAAAGAAAAAATAAATTTATATATTAAATATTTATATTTGTAAATAATATAAATTATATATAAATATAAAAATGTATATACACATGCATGTATAATATAAAGAAAACATATATTTATATATTAAATGTTTATATTTATATTTATAAATTATATAGAAATATAAAAGCGTATATACATATGCAATTATTTATTAAATATACACATGCATGTATAATTTAAAGACAAAATATATTTATATATTACATATTTATATTTATAAATATTATATAAATATAAAAATGCATAAACACATGCAAATATTTCTTTAATATATGCATGTGTGTGAATTCATATACATCATATTATACACAGTATACCCACATATATTATGTAAACACAAACTCTTATTCTGCAACGGAATAGTTGCGACTAATCGTTAGGCAGTCCTAATTCATGAGCATTACTGGATGGCTCATTGGAGATCAAGACTATGGCCAGTGGTGGACGAAGTACACAACTTCCCTACTTAAGTGAAAGTACAGATACTACTGGTCAAATATTACTCCACTACAAGTAAAAGTTGTAAAGTCAGATTCTTACTTAAGTAAAAGTACAGAAGTACGTGCTTTTAAAAGTACTCAAGTATTAAAAGTAAATTTCCTTTATGTCAGTCGTGCATTGTCATATTGTCCCATATCTTATGCCTCTGAAGCAACCTACTGAATACACTGAGTAGCTCACAGCATCAGTTGTATTAAAGGAGTAGTTCACTCCAAAATTTGCCCCCATTGACTTTCCATAGTAATTTTTATTCCTACTATGAAAGTCAATGGGGGCAAATTTTGCAGTGAGGAACTCCTTTAAGAGCTTTATATGTTACGCACATATATCTTTAGTTTATACATAATCCTGTATACTAATGTAGCCTAATTATCCTCATTAGCCCCCTAGGCCTATATGTATTTATGAGCAGTGTTTTTTATTTTCCCAATAATTTATATATAGCAATAATTTACCAGTAAGTAGTAAGGTTCTCGTAAATAGTAAAGTGTAGAAGCCATGTGTTTGCTGGATTTATTACCATAATTTAACTACAAACATAAACTACAGCTAGTATAATGAAACTATGGTATTTTTAGTTGCTGTGGTTTTACTATTAGATTATTAATTAGAGTATGTTTCCTATATATAGAAAATGTAAAATTTGTGTATACTGTGATTTAACTGCAAATAACATCCCTGCTGAGAATTTCTTTATTAAATTCCTCTTTGTAGTGTGTTTTGTTCCAATAGGATTTATCATCCCACCAATAGAATCCATCACATACAAGTAGACAACAAGTATCCATACTACAATTTGATGTTGTATTTTGGGCAGGGTTCTATTGTTTATATTTTAACAGGAATACTTCAACTATAGTTACTTCAGTAAAAACATCATTCATTTTCCAAATCGCTTTAAATGATATAGCAGCAGACCAGGAGTTAACACGCACGCGCAGCTCAAGGTGTGTGTGATGCTTATTTACCGTTTACCGTTATGCCGATCATTTTCATGACAATGTTTCCACGATATTTGACTGGTTGTAACCCACGGATGATTACACCACACTTTAACATGTGCCGTTTTCCTCTTTAATTGTTCTATTTGCCTTTTTAGAGCGCTATCAATGGTGTAGCAGCTCCTACGTTTACATTAGTTTAGTGGGGAAGATCCCAGAGTTGCCAGATTTGCGTAAAACAATCTGCCAAACGGCCATTCAAAGCTTGCCGGAAACCCGCGAGCTTAGAAAAACTGAAATACTTGGCAACAGTAAAAGGTCCTGGCAGATCGCAAGCCAGATAAATTGCGCACACAGGAAAACCCGCTACATAGAAACCAATTTCTACTTTTGGACCTTTTTATAAATGTAGTGGAGTAAAACGTATGATATTTGTCGTTCAAATGTAGTGAAGTTAAAGTACAAGTACTCAGAAAAAATTATACTCAAGTAAAGTACAGATACTCAAAAAGTGTACTTAAGTACAGTACTCAAGTAAATTTACTTCGTTACTGTCCACCACTGACTATGGCCAATAGTTGAGATCACACGTCACAACTATGGTTGACATCTAATTACGTAGAAATAGTACATCTAAATATTTCTTACACATGGGTTGCAAATAACATTAATAATGTATGAGGGTAAGACCAACTTCCCCAATCTCACCTCTATGTATGTGCGCTGTTGCCAAAGTGGTCACATGATGCAGACAAGAGTTCCAAGCCATGAAAAACTCTTCTTTGTTTTTCTCCACCTGCATGATAAAATATGAAAACTGTTGAGTAGGTTATTAAAATGTGTCTGTCATTACAGTTCCAGAAGAGATGAACAAAGTGTCAAACTCGGATTGTTTTCTGTTTTAATTTTAAATTTAGGAGAAACATCTGAGACTAAGTTGAAACTACTTAAGCTTTTAAAACCTTTAGAGTAAACAAATGTTCATAATGACACGGGTAACAGTTTCTTTGTCACCCTTGGCCCCTCAACACGCTAAAATAAGTGATGGTTAAAACCCTAAAGGGGAAACTGTATTTGTTTCCAGCGGTGTTTTTTGAGGGGCCCGTAGAGCCACTGACCTTACTGTGAAGTCGACTTGCTAGACTGCGTTGCAACACCCTTTCTCTGTACCTCACCGCCTTCAGGAGGAACGTTAGGTCTCCTACTTTGTCCACGCTGAAGCTGAGAAAGCTAGAACAACACAGAGACAGCCAAAGAAAACACAAATGAACTCGGTTAGACAAAGAGATACTGTATACAGTCACAACCTACTATCAGACTCGCATCTAGAAAAATAAAGGCAGGATTTTATTCCACCTATGACGAATCACTGAAGATCTCAGTTGTGGTTAATATGTTATGAATAGAACGCCGGAAAACAATTACACCCATCAAATTTTCCTCTTAGTCAAAATTGCTTAATTGGTGACCTATAAAGGCGAATGAGTGTAGGCAGGTTCCTCAGGGTTAATGTTCTGTGTGTGGCGGTCACAGGCTACACAAAGAGGACACACAACTGTTAAAACCACCAGGATCGGGTCCATACTCCAGGACGATAGAGAGATTCATTTTGTTTCCAGTCCGGTTTGTACCTGGTTCTCAGGCTGTCCGAGGCTGAGCTGCTCCAGTTTCTTAACAATCCCATCACCAAGTTGTTTCCCATCTGTTTGGTGTATTGAGTCAAGAGCTCTCGTACCACGACCTGCACACAACAACAGAATCAGACACACAAAACTGAAACTAAACTGGACTTCAAGAAATACTCAGATAGGGCTGTATACGGTAGATGAGGGGTTCAAAAGTGGAAGGAAATGTAGTAATACACTTACAAAAGTTTGCAGTTCAAAAGCTGCATTTTTTAAAGGGGTCATATGGTGCAATTCGTGTTTTTCTGTGTCTTTGGTGTGTTATAAGTTGCACATGCATGTATTGGAACGTAAAATTGCAAACATGAAAGTGTGGGAACAAAAGAGTCATTCTATCTAAAAGCGAACGCTCACCCAGACCTGCCTGAAACCCCTCGTGTAACCACACCCCCACAAATCTACGTCAGTTGGTGGTCTGATTTGACTAAGACCGCCCAAATGTATACGCAAGTAAGGTGGTGTACCTGTCAGTACGATTGAAGAGGAACCTAATGTTCCAAATATGGTAAGAGGCGTTACATTTCCCTCACACGCTTGCAGTATTCGACCAGTCACTACACACAGTTACATAATTCGAGACGTGGCGTAACACTGGTTGATCAAGAAGGATCAAAGCGTTTGCGTTATTTATTATGTTACCATTGCCGTCAAACGGTTGCAGTATTCGACCAATCACTACGCACTGGTTAACTGGCCAATCATAGCACACCTCGCTTTTCAGAGCCATGAGCTTTGTAAAAAATCTGCGTGTTTCAGAGAGGCGGAGCAAAGTGGAGATACAAACATGCACGGTATGTGGAAAATACAGCGTTTTTCAACCTTAAATCCTGTATACACAGAGAATCATAAGAAATTTCCAGTTCCGTTTAAATTAAATTGACAGGAAAAACTGGAAAACGTTGATTTCGGCAAGACGCAGCTGTCGAGCGCGCGCACAGTCAACGTTGTGTTTGGCAAAGATGCAGCACGACGCATCTTTGGGGTGCGCACAGTCATGGAAATGAATGTGTTCGGCAGCTAAAGGTCCGGCGCGGCGCGTCTGTGGAGTGTGCATACAGTCATCGAAAACAGATGTTTCAGTGATTAAAGAAGCGGCGCTTCGTTTCTGTTTGGTTTGTGACATCCTTTATGGAAAACGGTAGCGCAAAGCCGGACAAGATCCGGTTCTCGGTTCCCAACCCTACTTAAAACATTTAAAAATAATCTAGTTTCAATTTAATTTCAACTTCAAGTTATACAAAACTAGATTTTTAAGTCAGTTTAATGTAATTTAACTTGACTTAACTTAAAACTTAAGGTCAAAAGATGGTAAGACTTTGAAGTCAAAATAGGTGAAATTGTTTCTATAAGTTTTCGTACTGTAATCAACATTAGCAATAGGATTATTCATTAACACACACTGCAGTATTCACTGTGTATGTCTGACGTCTCCATAAACCTTAAATAACCTCTGCATGTCTGCACAGTGTGAGCAGCACTACTATTAAACAATTACCCTTAAGTAACCAAATCGGACACGGTCTTTCAGAGAGTAACCAACCCAAACTGAGAGTGTGCCGGTCATGTGTATGAAATTTGGAGCTCAATGCTAACTTTCCTCATGGTAGGTGATGCAGTATTATCTCTTAATAGCTGCATGGTTTTGGAAAAATCCCCAAAACTAATCCGAGAGCGGCTGGCAGACCAATTCACTATTCTTGTGACTTTAGTTTAATCTTAAGTACACGATTGCATGAAAGCCTTTAAGTGAGGGTTTCCCTGAGGGGGATAAACATTTTTTAGCTGCAATCCGTAACTTTCTTTACAATGAATCAGTTATTGTGCAAGTACGTAAAGAAATCAGTGTTACTTTACGTTGAGTAAGCCTACCGTAGCGAAACCCACGTCAAAAGTGACCTGCTGTCTTGGGTTTCAAAAAAAGATTGTTTCTGGTTTTATTTGTAGTTAATGCAGTAACCACAAACTTACGCGAATGCCTCCCCACAATAACCCTGCTGTACCATGGTATTTGTAGTAAAATTATGGTATTACAAATGGCAATCAATCTGGCTTAAAACTTTTTCAATGTCAAAAAAAAGTGAGAAAAAAGTGGGCGTGACTTTCTTCTTTCTTTTTTTTTGGATTTTTGGATTTGGATTTGATTGGATGTATAAAAACAGCCGTTGCATTTTGACATGGAACTGACAGTTGAAGGGGAGGAGTTAACGAATGCTCCGCCCAAGCCGTCTAACATACGTCATCTAAGATGGATAGTCGGTACAGGAAGGAAGTGCAGATTTTCTGAAGATTTTCTGAAAATTATGAGGGCACACTAAAAAGAGAATGACCCACATTGATCAACTATTTACAACGCTGCAATATTTCAAGAAAAAATAGGCATCGTCATTTTTAATTTCACTGGGACTTTAAGGTGACAACACCATCGGTCTATTTCCCAGGATGCAACTGCATGACTTTATTTTGGTCCTGAAGGAGCTAATGTAATTTCAGCAGAAAATCCATGTCCATGCCTCTGGACAGGCTGTGAATGCAGACCTTGTGTGTGAGTTTATGTGCGTGTTATTTGTCGATGCGTGTCATCTAGTGTTGTTCTGTCACTGGCGTCCAGCGCTTATTGATGTGAATCAGACACAGTGTAAAGCAGAAAGATTACCGCAACAATAACCCGTAACTGTGCTCCAAACGCACACTCAATGGTCAAGAGAATCACAATCTTTTCATTCGAATGCCTTCATAATCCACTTCATTTATTGTAGCTTGTGAGAGGCACAGTTTATATTATTAAAAGAAGTGCTTTTTGCGTTGTTTGCCCTCCGAGCGGTCATCTCCAAGACATCTCTGTGTTTTCTGTTGACACGCTGTTGTTTGTCACAGCATGGGAATTTAAATGTTATATTGGACTATAAAAAGCCAACATCTCCAAAATAAGGAAGAAAACAACCTTAAGGAAAAGTTATAAACATGACCCTTGTGACCAGGCGTTTTTTGGTCTTGATTTGTTGACCGTTTTTCAGATGCGTGGTGATGTATGTGGTGTTTGTCGATACCTGCAGCATGACCATGTTGTCCCCTTCAAATGTGACAAAGACGTCTGAATCGCACTTTAGAGACGGGATTCGGTTTTCCATCATGAAACCCTGGAGGAGATCAAGCACAGCACGTGTGTAAAGGACAGTTCACCCAAAATGAAAATCTTTCGTTGTTTATATAGCTTTCTTTCTTCTACGTTTTAAGAAATATTGGCAACCCAAAAACAATGACCCTCATTGGCTCCCATTGTATGAACACAAAACCACTGAGACATTTCTCAAAATACCATCATCTGTTTCACAGAGGCTCATACAAGGGTGAATAAATGTTCACTAAAAATCACTTTTTAAAGCCAAAAGATAGTGGCGTGTCAAAATATTCAAAGTTTTCTGTATCAAGCTTACATTACTTCAAAGCATCTCAACATCAATGCGCACACACAGCTTTCTCTCATACTGCATGACTTATGTTGGGTTTGATCAAAATATATAAACTAACAGTATGGAATACCAAGAGGCGAAGCTCAATAGAACGTTCCATTGCAACAGCCCAGTAGCGGCCCTGCATTTCCGCCATTTTGGGGTGAAAGCGACTCGTCAGTCCAATAGGTTTTTGCTGTCGCGATGGCAATATCAGCTGCTTTTGTTCTTTAAAGGGGTCATATGACACGGCTAAAACGATTATTATGGTTTGTTTTAGATGTAATGCAATGTGTATACTCGATTTAAGGTTAAAAAACGCAGTATTTTCCACATACCGTGCATGTTTGTATCTCTTTTTTGCTCCGCCTCTCTGAAACGCGTTGATTTTTGACAAAGCTCATGGCTCTGAAAAGCGAGGTGTGCTATAATTGGCCAGTTAACCAGTGCGTAGTGATTGGTCGAATACTGCAACCCTTTGACGGCAATGGTAACATAATAAATAACGCAAACGCTTTGATCCTTCTTGATCAACCAGTGTTACGCCACGTCTCGAATTATGTAACTAAAAACTAATGTAACCATAAGCTTTTAGTTGTCTCATCTTTAGGCAGGGCAAACAAAGAGGCTTTCTTTTCGCAACGAAACACAGCATCTCCGCGACATGGCTGCGGCAGTGACGATACAATGACATTTACAAGTACGCCCACTTTACTTGCGTTTAGTATTGGGCGATCTTTAGTCAAATCATGTTACGAAGTGACGTACATTCGCCGGGGTGTGGTTACACGAGGCGTTTCAGGCAGGTCTGGGTGAGCATTTGCTTTTAAATAGAATGCATCTTTTTTTTCCAACACTTGAATTTTTGCTATTTTACGTGTCTAATACATGCATGTGCAACTTATAACACACCAGAAAAACACATATCCGCGCCATATGACCCCTTTAAATAAACCAACCTAAATGATGACAAAACCGTCGATCTCTAAATATCATGCGAGTTATCAAGTATTAGCATAATGAACAATTTATTAATACTAACATATTAAGGACATGCATCAGAAAAATTGTTGGGTAGTTGACAAATAAATCGTGTGACATAGCAAAATTTAGAAAACAAACTGCTTATATGACATTTTTTTATATTGTTATTATTTATGTTTATAATATAAAACTGTATAAGAGAGGTTTTTCCCTCAATTTTTTCGCGTCAATAAATTTGCATATCAATCCGTCAAATACCCACATTTTAATGGAACAAGCGAATGGTTCATAGTGGTATTTTAATGGAAACCATAAGAATTGGGTTTCTATAGTTTTTTTTCAGCAGTATGCATCCTTGCTAAAAAATAGAAACCCAACATAAACCATCACAGAAATTCCTGGTTACCATTATAAACCATTAGCTTTTTCCAAAATTCCTTTTTGTAGTGAGTTGTTGGTATTAATCTAAAAGGATTTAAAATTATAACAATTAAATCCATTAAATTATAGTTTTTTTTCAGCATGGTTCTAGAAGATCATCATGTTTGCAGTGTGTTCCAGGGGATTAAAATGTACAATATATATTTGAGACCTAGTGGAGAAAAAGTAACTTATAATAGTAAAAGTAAATGTGTGAAGTTGAATACAATGGAAATAATCAATAAAGTAGGCTACATAGTAGGATTCGACAACTGATAACATAAAACATATATAAGACAATAAAACACCTACTGTAGGTGTCATCAAATTTACTGATGACCTAATTTAAAAATTTTATTTTGCACTATTCTGTATGTCTGTGCTATTGTCCAGCTGACATTTTCACCCCAAGATGGCGGCCGCGCTACCGAAGCGCCACCTACTGGCTTTTTCCCAACAAGCATCAGAGTTCCGCCTCTTGGTATCTATACACTGCAAAACATGACTTTCTTTCTAAGTATGTTTGTCAAGTTTTCCAGTACAAATGATGCTTTTTCTTGATGAGCAAAATGACCCAAGAAAATAAATCTTGTGCTTAGACCAAAAATATGAAATTTCAGCGAATTTGTACTTAAAACAAGCAAAAAAAATCTTCCAATGGTGTAGAAAGAGAATCTCAAATATAGTGACTATGAAAAAGGTATAATATAATACCATAATTCAAGATGATTTTTCTTACCCCATTGGCAGATTTCTTTTGCTTTTTTTAAGCACAAGTTTGATTGATTTTTGTCTAAAAACAAGACTTATTTTCCTAGGTCATATTGCTCATCAAGAAAATGCATCTTGATTCAAGAATTTGTACTGAAAAACAAGACAAAACTACTCGGTAAGCAAGTCATTTTTTGCAGTGTACTCTTTGATATAAATGTCTGGTGTACGTGAACTAGAACTATTCAGCCCAGGGCAGATACACAACTTTCTGAAGTCAGTCTTCACACTTCTGTTCACACTTGAAACACCAAGTTTAATAGTTCACCCAAAAACGCAAAATTCAAGCCAAAACAATCCCATCTAAGCGCTATATTCAATTTGCATAATACACAATTATCATGAACAGCAATGGCAACATTCTAAATAGTTGTATAGGTATTTAACATGCCATACTGCAGGACACTTCAAATGTGACAAAGTATTTACATTTTTCATATTTTATGACAACCACAATATAGAGAATAAGGTTACAGTGTTTTAACCTTAAAGCCAAGAGGAGAAAAACACTGTCTGAGATGATTTTGGCATGTTTGTATTTGACACCTTTGCCACAGGACATAAGTTTGTTTATATAATGTGTGTAAAGCAACACACACTCACCATACCGCCGGTACACTCGCGGCAGTCTTGCAGACACGCGAGGTTCTGCCACGTGCTGTACGCTTTGAGTCCTGCGACCAGCGCCTGCAGAGAACGATTGCTTTGAAGATCTCGCCCATGATACAGCGCATCATCCATCAGATCAGCGGCATACCTGCGATCAAACCACACAAACGCTTTCAACTCTATACATCACGTATGCTATTAGTGTATTTGCTGTAAATAATATTATCATTGATGTTTGCGCACGTGGACACTGGAGATTTCATTAAGTGATATCTCAAATTGTAGATAAATTTGATTAAAAAGTATATGCGCCGCTAAAACCAAAACCGATTTATGTACTTGTACAGAATGCATTAAATAACAAAAGACTCTTCGGATGACATAAACAACGCTAGTTCAATGCTGGTCCAGAAGGACCTCCAGTTTCAGTTTTTTAACACTACACAAATGTTTGAACAAAATTCAACAAAGAGAACATTTATAACCCAATAAAAATGTTAAACGGATATAAATAAGATGTAATTATCTGTGTTAGAGTTTAAAATAAAATAAATCAAAATGAAACCAGAAGTGGCTCTGAACTTGTGTTTACATATGTGGCTTCGTCTTTGAAGTTAATCCCCTCAATGTTTTATTCGAGTCAATTACATAAAAGTCTAGATTGGTCTTAATGAAATATGAAAAGTAAGACGGATTAGTCCTAAATTATAAACGTTTTTAAGACACGGTCTTAATTTAGCGGCTATGATTATGCAACTGCCCCCTCTTTGTGAAGTGGTCTATAGATATAAATACTCACGATTCTTCTGCGCAAATGAACTTTCACTGTGCAGATTTTAAAGAAGTGTTTCTTGTTTTGTTTTGTGGAATGAAACTACAGTTGTATGAGATGTGATCGCAGATAAATCGCCTTGAAGACTGAGGTGGTTTTTTTGAAGGATCTCATCTGCTGTGGTATTTCTCAGAAAGTGTCACGGTCTGAATGTTCTGCTTTGTGCCATTGGCCTGATTTACATTCAAACAGAGACCTCAAGTGGAGACGAGTGAAAATGCCCAACCACAACACATATAATAGTGTGAAATATGTGTTTTTATATTGAAGCTGCTCTCCATGATAATCATTTGTGCGCATCATCACGGCATAAATCTGATGTAAGATCTACTGTTGAATGATATGTCACATCAAATCGAACATAAAGTATATCTCATGTCAAATTAGCAGGTTTTCTAAATATATTAAACGTCTGTAACATTGTGTGCCCGGCTACCACATGACTTACCCCTTCTTACAATGAACACACTAGTGGAAAAACTACAGACTGTTTCAGCGGGAACAACATAAACAAACGTCACTTCCTGTAGACCTGTTGAGTAGTTTTCATTTCATTTATCACAACTAATATATAATAAAATGTAAATATGATCTGAATATTATAAATAGAGCTTGAATATAAAATAAATTGTCATATTATAACCGAACACAGACCGGAAGTCAACTTCCATTCATCTGATAAAACCGTCTATAAACAAAAGAAAAGAAACTATTTCTTATTCATTTACAATCATCAGGAGAGTTGTTACCTGGTGGTGAAGGTGAGCGCGAGGGCCGCAGCCAGGTGCGGCATCAGTCTTAGATTCTGCGTCTGATGCTCGATGATCTTCACCTCATCCTGGTCCTTTGGACCGAACTGCCTGCGACTGTTAAGATGAAGATTTTCATTTGGGATGTTTGCTAGGGCCAACAATGCTACCATACAAATACATTCGCTGTCAAAGATTTCAACGAACTTTATTCCAAAATAAAAACATCCATTTATTCACTCTCATGTGGTTTAAAACCTGTATGTGACTTTCTAAAAGAAGATATTTCGAGAAACGTCTCCGTGGTTTTGTGTTCATACAGGGGCCAATGTTTTTAGGTTACCAACATTGTTCAAAAAAGAAAGAAAGCCATACTGGTTTGAAATAAGAAAAGTGAGTAAATGATGAATTACTTTAATTGTTCCGTTTTTTTGTGAACTGTCCCTTTAACACATGCCTTCTCAAATCCTGTGCTTGTTGAAGAAAGGTGTGCGCTATTCAATTTATTCAAATTAAAATATTATTTTTTAATATTCAAGTGATCACACTTATATGATAACAACTGCATTAAAGAAGAGACCCAAACCAAGTTTAGAAATCAGAAAATCATAGAAATTTGGAGGTGGAGCTCTTTTGATATAAGCCAATAAGCAACCACCGAAAGCAGCGTAGCAATGCCACGAATCGACTATTCAGAAGAACTTCGAAACGCTGCAGTCTAGCACTGTGAAAGTGAGTTTTCTAAGCACCACCCACTCTTAAATCTGAGTTCTCGCCGTACAACAGAAGGATTTTACAGACACAAACACCCATTATTAACACACATGATCAGATATCAACCAGAAGACACACAGCGAGGTCAAACGTGCCGCAACACACCTGGATGTCATACCGTGGAAATTAGCCAATAAACCTTCCAGGTAACCCATTTTTCTAACCACACGTCTGCTGTGTTGTGTGTTTACATGGGTAGAGGAATATTTGCTGTGGTGGACGTCTGGTCCTGTGCGTGTGTGTGTGTTTGTGTGTTTCTGCCGAAGTCAGTTCTGAAGTGAAGGTACACCTGTTACCCTCACCACAAACTGTATCTCTACATCTAACATACTGCAGGTGGCTTCCCCACAGAACAGAAGACACACGGGGAGGGCTAAGGAGTGTGCGTCTGTGTGGTTTTAAAGGTGAGAAGCCCACACAGAAATCCTATTGCAACTTGCATCGTCTACACTCTAAATGTGTCCTCTTGTAGATTTGTTTTATTTGGGTCAAATCAAGCAGACGGCTTTCTGGTACGTGACAGTATGTGCTGATATATACAGTAGTATTCTCGATGCACAGAGCAAATCCAGTCCAACGAAAAGTCAGATGTTATTTCGGCAGTCCACGTGAAACCGGAAGTTGCCATCGTTTTTACTTCCGCGTTTCGGGGCATTTCCGAGTGAAATGGAATTTCGAAATAGTGGCCGTGGCTTTCGTCTTTCTCTGCGATTTGATTGGATGCATAAAAACAGCCGTCGCATTTTGAAACGGAACTGGCAGCAGACTGACAGTTGAAGGGGAGGAGTTAACGGAGGCTCCGCCCAAGCCGTCTAATTTACGTCATCTAAGATGGATCGTCATTTCTGATGCACACGAATAAATAAAAAAAGAATGAACCACATTGATAAACTATTTACAATAAACGTTGCAATTTTTAATGAAAAAATAAGCAACGTGATTTTTCATTTCACTGGGTTTTCTAGACATTCCTCTATTCACCGTTGGTCAAATAACATCTAGTCCTACCCCAAAATTACAGCGGTCGACCACTGATTGACATGTCTGGCCAACAAACAAAGCAATGTTCCGAAAGTGCCAAAGACGGCATTTACACACTTAAAGAAGTCAAGTTACGGATGACCTATGTGGAGTTGTCTTGATTGGATAGTTTGGTATTCATGTCAGCGTTAACGTTTCGGAAGGCGAAGCTTACAGCTGCATCTTATGCAGTCATATTTAGTTAGGATGTCTTGAGGGCGAGGAAAACTGTCGTTTCTTGTCTGAAATATCCCTTTAACTCGACTGCCGATAGTTTGATTGTTGTTGAGTTTATCTGAAAGCCTCTCTTTCACAAAGACTAAATTGAACTGGCTTTGTGGTGAATGCTGTAAAAGATAAACTCAACCCAAGATGAGGGGGTGAAGCTTATAGGCTGATACGTGTGCGGTTTCTCCATCAGTCATCGCACCTGCCGGGCTCGAGCGCTCAGACATGTTTTGGTACCAAACCTGCAGTGATGGAAGTGCGTGGGGCGCACAGAGGTGTTTTGCAAATGGAAAACCTGCAAGTATAGAAAGCAAACATTTCCTCTTTTCTTCACTTTTTCACTCGGGGGATACCACGGTAAGAGACAACCCTGCAGCCGCCCACACACAAGCCACACGGCAGTAGCAGCAAATTAGGCTTTTTGAGTCTTCTGCGGCGCGAAGAAAATCCAAACGTCACAACATTCTTTTTGTGTTTTTAGATGTTGTTGTTTATAGTCTCATTAAAAGAAACTTCACAACATTTGTACATCTGATGTCAGCCGTTTCGTTTGAAGATGCACGGTATGTCATTAACACACACACACACACACACAGTTTTGTCATGTCTTACCTGTGACTGTAGCGTACGGCTATGATGAGCCCCAGCTAAGAGAAGAAAACACACACAGACACACAGATTTAAGATGTGGTGCAATGTCGATTCTCATCAAACAAGAGAAAAACTCATTTCTCTGCAGGTTTCTGTTCCTAAAAGCACGTTATTGGTGCATGAATACTTATATTAATGTCATGCACCAACAGATACAGTAATAACTATTTTCTTGTTTATTCACTCTCTTGTACGACCTAATTTTTTCTGCAGAACACAAAAGAAGATATTTTGAAGAACGTCGATTACCAAACACTGAACCCCGCTGACGCAAAACCGCCGAGATGTTTCTTAAAATAACTTGTTTCACAGAAGTAAGAGTACTATTCAGGTTTTGAATGACATGATGTTGAAAAAATCATGTTAGCATGCTAAAACATCGACAAAATCTCTGAACACTGGCCTTACATTTAACTGTCTATTCTGTTTGTCATAACGTGAAAAAAATACGATCCTGGCATCAGACCTACATAAATACATTTGTTTACGCATTATATTCTTTATACAGACACATATTTAATCAGAAGTTCATTCCAAAGCTCAACAGGTAAATATCTGAATGCTGAATGTGGCACAAACACAGTCCTGTTCAGTCCTAACTTAACATTTTATCAGACAGTTAACAGACTTATGTCTCCCTCTTGTGGTGATCACTAAGTTTCCCATTTTCATTGATGTTGTCGTCTAAGTAAATACCATTTGTGCTGAATGTGAGTTGATCATGAACAGGTGTGTTTAGTGTCAGGGTTTCTCTGACCTTCATGGCGGCCATGGCCTGTACAGTAAGACAGAGACGGGTGGGCGTCAGTGCTGCCAGCATAGCATTAAAGCGACTCTGTTTACTGGGGATTGGCGATGAGTACCGACCATCAGCGGCGACAAAACCAAACCTGCAACAAACACGCAAACACTGACGTACACACTTCCACATTATTTCATATCTCAAATTCTCACGGCTAACTCACTTGCTTAGCAGATTTTCCCGGGGTATCCGTACATGATCAAATATCAGAATGCCATTGTCAACCCCATGCAGCCCTGCATGCAATCACAAATAAAGCAGAATTCATCTTCATTTATCCGTATATTCAGAATGAGTAATGCAAACATCTGTCATATTACCTTCCTTGTGCTTCATGTCAATCACACTCACTCCCGGCCACATGACTCCATTCTGATCACGGATGGGCACGATGAAACAGTGAGGGCCTGACACAAATAGATAAACACATGAATAGACTTATGGACAAACGCAGAAGTATAAATGAAAATGTTTGGATAGATCTCTATGCAAACAAGCTATGCGATACAATGACATCAGACTCAGTTTGGGGAGGGGGGTTTATGACACGATGATGCCCCCGTGCACAAAGTAAAGATGTCATTGTATTGTGTTAGCGGCACAAAGATCACGGGGTCGATATTCAGTGGACACGTACACTGATAAAATGCGAACTTTGAGTGCACTGTAATTCCCTTTTGAAAAAGCGTCTACCATACATGTCAATGAAGTTCATGTAGAAATGGTTTGCTGAGGTGCGCAAGAACTTGACCGGTATTAACATGTTACACAGACCATTTTCTTTCTATTATCTCTATAGTGATCGCTTGTGCAAAAATATTTCCTACATTTTAACTATAATCATGGAACATATGAAGGGTTTAGTTCCAAAATGAGATAATTCCCTTTTTCTTTTTTAAATCATGTTTTTTATGATGTTATCATGTTTATCATGTTTTAATATGTTAGTTAGGTGTATGTTTTTAGTTATTATGGCTAAAATCAAAACAAACCAACTGCAGTTTGATTGATATTAATTGGAATGCACAACAAAAAACATGTTTTTTTTTTTTTTAAGGATTTATCTCATTTTGGAACCAAACTCTTTAAATATTTCTATAAAAATATAAAGCATTGCTGCTTTTCAGATATAAAAAAATGAAGAGTTAATTTGAAAAAACTGATTTTTGTATTGTATTGTGTATTCCAACTAATTTCAACTGCAAGATGTTTTTTGATGAAACATTTTTAATTACGTTATTATAACTAAAATAAACACAGCCAACTAACACCGTGTCTACACCGGACGCGTCGCGCCACATCCAGTGTGGACACATTATAACACATTATAATGCGTTCTACTGTCTCTTGTCGCATTGCGCCGTGTCCGCTGTAGACGTGTTGTTAGTTAGCTGTATTTATTTTAGTTATAATGACGTAATTAAAAATGTTTCATCAAACAACGTCTTGCAGTTTGAAAATAAACTAAAAAAAAATCTGTTTTTGCAAATAAACTCTTCATATATTATTTAATATACTTTCTAGTATATTTCCAATTATGTTTTGTTTCGTAATGAAATGCTAGCATTCGTTGGGTTTTCACTTTAATTCTGGTCCCAGTCAAAAAGGCCATGCTCAGCCTCAAATCTTTATGATATTCTGAACTTTAGATTTTCTTGTCGTAAATCTAATCGTTTGGGAAACTCAACAAACTTTACCGTTCGTGTTTATAGCTTAAACAAAATCTAATGAAACACAAGCCAAGTGATGATTGGGTGACGTGCTTGATAATAAACGCTCACTGTTGGGTCAGTCTTACCGCGCGACTCTCCGTTTATAATGAGCTGAGCGAATACGGCAGCGACGTTTCCTTTCATCGCGTTTCCAATGTACATTTTCTGAGCGTCTTTAGTGGCCGTGTGGATTATAAACTCCTGCAGAAGAAGGGTCAGAACGTCAAAACATTCAGCAAGCATGAGACATATTATGTAAACTACCTCTGATGGTGATAATGTCACCTGTCCTTACATTGGGAATCATTATTACACTATAAAGTCTTCAGGTTTTGAGAACGTCCAGTAGAAGGGAGTGAGGGCTGTACTGAATTACCTGTGTGGACTGATTGTATCGGGCTTCAGTAAGAATTCCCCGTACGTTGCTACCGTGACCCCTCTCGGTCATGGCAAACATGCCTGTGAATTCCAACTCCTGCAAATCAACACAGATTCAACGCGTCACATGAACATGAGAGGAACTGGTGCTTAATCTTCAATTTAATTGATTGAGTCAAAATAATGACAAATCACATATAAGTGATTATTATTGGTTACAAATGATGTTGCTCCAAATATTTCTGTGACACAAAAATGAGATGTTTGACAAAATGAAATGAAAGTGAATATCGATTTATATCCAAACGGACAAGAAACGAATATGTGATTCGAAGAAAAGAGAAACAAAGGTTTGTGAAACCAACCAAGAATTTTCGAAATCAACAGTTTGCAGACATGAGACGTGAGATTGCAATGAACAAACAAGACATATGACCACATGAGCTCCTAACCTGAACCAAATATGAGCAGGACTTTGATTTGCAAACATGTTTGTGCAGAGACGCGTGTTAAAGACTCACTGAAACCGGGAGATACCATTTTTCCTTCTGCTCTGAACTTCCTAGATTGCTAACAGCACCTCCGTACAACGCACACACAACACCGACCTGTGGATTACAGCAGCGCTACAGCGTGACTATTCAAATAAATGATACCCATGTGGAATAAATGCAAATGTGTTGTCTCATGCATGCCAACACCACATGCAAATGCTCTCGAGAACAGCTCAAATTCAGTTATAATCTACACACCGCCTGCGGCTGAGAACAGTGTGTTCGGTCTATATACTAGACGCTGTTGGAATATAGAAATGGAGTAAAAATGGAAAACCTTGACTCCTGTCGCCATGTCCGCTGAGCAGATGAGCTCTGTTATACTCAAAACTCTTGGCTATGAAACCTTTCTGTTTCTCCTTCACCTAAACAAACGCAATGTGAAGAAAGCACTTTAATCACACTGGACAGAACAAGCTAACAGATGTGAACACTGGTGTGCTACCGTGGCATGCTTCCAAGTATGCAAGTATGTCATGAATTAGTTTAACTATTGGTGAAGTGCTACAGTATGCAGCGGCGCCAAATTGTACGGTCATCTTAGTTAAAAAAAAAGACATTGCATTATTAAAAATATCAAATATAGCATGAAATTTGCATCAGTATATGTCAATGAAAAAACCTATTTTAACTGTTTGTTTCATTTGTGCCAGAACTTTTAACCAGCTGGTGTCACTGCGACTTTTAGTATGAAGTATCACACTAGAAAGCGTCCAATTTTGTTACTTTTATTTTGAAAAGTAGGCCTGTGTCTAGACCCAAGAAACGTTTTGTGAAATGAAAAGAGGAAATCGTGCGTTTCAAATACTTGATCTTTAAGATGTCCTTTCATTAGTGGCAGTCTGAGGATATGATGAAATCTGTCCGCGGTCAGGTCTCTAATCTGATCCAGGGTCAGTTCATAACTGCATGAGAAAAACGGGGTTTTCTTGAGAAAAAACGGGTTCGGTTACATCAAACGAGGCTTTTTGATTCAGAAGTTTCCAGTGGATTCAAATAAAACGCATCACACATTAAATGAATTTTAAAGCAGTCGTGCAATATCTGTCTCTAGAAAATATCTTTTATTGAATGAAGTTCGCTGTCAGTCTGTGTTTTCAACGTACCTGCTGGACTGAAAGAGCTCACACTTGGGAATCTCTTCCCGCAGCGCGTCTTTGATCTCCCAGAATTCTCCATCCAGATATCTGAGCAGACTGCTTGCAGACTGTATTTGGTCCATGGATAGTGATGATGAAGATGAATATAAAAGCAAACGTTTCCTGTGCTTTCACGAGCCTGCTTCGCATGCACTACAGTAGCGTTCCGCTTCCGGGTTTGGAAAACGTCACCGCGTTGCGTGGCAACAAGGCAATACATTATTTATTTATCGAATAGAATAACGTACTGAAGATATGACATAAGAATATAGGAGGGAAACAAACTATATTAAGATATATTATTAATGAAATAAAATACAATGTAAAAACGGGTTAAACGTATAACAAGCACATAAGCATACAGTAGCTTACATGCATTATATATTATAGTAATAAATAAGCGTACAAAATATTGTAGATGCTGAAATCTCATAGATATCAAGTAAATATTATAAAAACAAATAATACATTTTCATGCCGGAAAAGAAAAACAAGAGAAACCACTACAGGCTACAGACATTCTAATGCTTTCCATTAAAACCATTACAAAACTCCCCTTTTGTAGAGTGTTTTGGGCATTTTTCCAATAGTGTGTAATGGTGTAACATCCCACCAATAGAATCCGTCAAAGAAACAATTATAGTTTCCATTAAAACCAATGCAATTCTCATCACAACCAGCAGGGATACTAATGGGAAAGTATGAAGATCCCATCATTTGTCCGAATATGTGTGCGCGCGCGCGCTTGAGTGCGTACGTGTGTGCGCGTATTAGATTATATCACGTAACAGCCAATAATGGTATCATTTCATACAGTGGGAGAAATGAAAAGTTTTTTTAAGAATTCATTTCTTCAAGGTTAGATTGGCCCTCCCCTGCTTATCAATGGCACAACCAGGCGCCGGAGCAGACGCAAATTACTTACTGGCTGTTTAACTCAGGTCACCATGGCCTCAGAAAAACATAACAGACATCGCATGCTTTTGACATAACATAAACATAAACAACATGTAAAATCAATTCAAGATGATCCATCCATCCATCCATCCATCTAATTTGTGACAAAACATGATGTTTGTTGCTTTGAAGTGTAAGCACTCATGCCTTGTGTGTGCCGCATGTGTGTGCGTGCGCGCTCTCTGTCTCCATTGGTTAAGGGAGAAGCGCATTCATTGTAATTTCTCGTAGATGTAGAAGCGCAGTCCACCCTCTGCTCTCCAGCCCAACACTCCTTACTCTCTCATAGCAAGTACTTTGAAACGCTCTACCGGCTACATTAACCTTTAAATCAAACGGTGTAGTAACTCGTAAAATGTAAAACACGTTTATCTTCCAACATCCCGAAGTCTCCAGCGCGCGCTCTCCAGACTGAGACAAGTGGAGAAAGAAGATCTGAGAGTTTAAAGAACGAGCCACTCTCCGACGACAACGATGTGGAGATCTCTTCTGCTGCTCATTGCTCCTCTGTTAATGCCGGTCTGCGGCGGGGTTTGTTTCGTGTGTCCGGAGATCTGCCGCTGTTCTCAGAAGAGCATCACCTGCAACAGTGCCACAGAGAGCATGAAGACCAAGACTCACAGCAGACTGTAAGTACTGATAAAGAGAAACACGTCCATCTTATTGTATATGTCAGCTATCGGATTCAACAAAGTATTCTACAGTGTCCAAACGCGCTCTGCGTAATTACGCACAATTCTAGCTGATGTGATAACGCTATTAATAGTCGTCTAGCTACTTCACTTTTCAGAGAGTATGTTATGGGAAATACAGTATGTTTTCGTAGAGGTTTTAGTAACTTAGGTGGCGAGCCAAAAAGTCCAACAGCATAGTGTCAACAGAAGTGGTTTTATGTGTTGCATTTATTTGAGAGTCGAACTCGTATGGAGTTCATAATAACAAAACAGTTTACTGACTTCACAGGGACTTCACTTTTACATAGGTGTCATGTTGGGCCAAATTATTTGATTTTCATGTGACTCTTTCTATTCATTTGCATTTCATATTTCCAAAAATCGGGGATTGTATATCGTGGCAACATGAGTGTGTGTTTGATGAACTGTGTTTGTGTTCTAAGCAATAGTGGCTTTAGAAGGCGAGACGAAATATCCCAATAAAGATTCACAGACATAGTAATGTTAAAATAAGGCCTGGGACTCTATAGCTATGTAAAATAGCACACAGCCGCACAATTATAGCTCATTAGAGATGAAGTACAGTACATTACGTTCATTAATATTAGTACTCGCCTATTTAATTACACTTATAATTATAAAAGTGTGATTCACAGGCCAGTGAGAAATTCTGATGTTAAATATACTGTATCCACCTGAAGTCCATAGTGTGTCTTTACAATAATAATTTGATTTCAGATAACCTACAAAAGCGGTTTTCTTTTGTGTTCTGCAGAAGGCAGATAGTCATTCAGGTTTGACATGATGTAAGTAAATGATGAAGAATTTTCATTTTTAGGTGTACTTTTGAGGTGGTGTGAACACAACGCGGCGTGGTTTATTTCTACACCGTTACGCTGTTATTTATGAACTGTATGAAATTTGTTGCCAATGATTCACAATGAAATCCCATCTCCTGAATATCTTGTCCGTGAACAGTTTAATCACACACCGCTGCTGGTACATCCAAATCTCACAAGTTGTCAAGTCAGCTCAGTTCCTTCATGAGACCTAGTCCTAGTACAATGTGATCGAGATGAAAACGGACAGTTCTGGTCTTTGGTGGTGAATGAATGGTCAATTTTTGTGAATGTTTTCGCAGTGAAGAAAAGCTATTCTTTGAGCTCTGATTATGTGCTATTTGTACAAGCGTGTGAGATATACAGTGGAAAGTTATGTCCCCTTCTCTTGTAGGACAGACAGAATCCATTCATAAATACGGTATTGTGTATCTGTGTTGTTCTGCATGTTTGTCTGTTCCTTGAGGAACAATACAACAAAATCCCAAAAGAGATAAGAGATTTGCTTATCTGTGACTGTGTTTCATAAATAATCACACTCCAAGCCTAAACACATTTCATCGTTTAACGTGTTCGGATGGATATAAACGTTGTTCACAAATGTATATATATTGTCAAATGAATCCTCATCACTGTTCCAGGTTTTTAACGGGACCTGAAGTTTGTCTGTTTAACCCAAGTGCTCTTTTCACGGTGGCATAACCGTTTCTCTTTTTATATTGAAAAAACGTTTTGAATTTGATTCTGTTTGTTAAGAGAGAAACAGTATATATACGTTTATTATTCATGGTGTGGCTTGTGCGGCGATTCAGAACATTGAAAGTTGGAATGTGACTAACACTTAATGTGCGTGACCAAGGCTAATCAATTCACCAAATTTCGATCTTAAAAAAACACAGTGGAAAAAAACAACAACATTAGGGAACGTTGTCTTATCACAATATACAGTATATACCTGTATAGTTTTATCACCACAGGCTGGTAGTTTTCTTTGGCTCGGCACTGAAGCTCTCAGTCCTGCCGAGGAACAGTCATGATGTTTCTCATTATAGTCCCGCTTACGCATGACACCTCTGCTGTTTCTAAAAAAGCAGTAGAGGAGTTGTTGACATGTGACGAGCTTGTGAAAAGTATCCGTAATAGACAGGTCAAGCAGTTTTTGCTGAAAATGAACGTCTGACTGACTCTTGATTCAGCCGCACCGCCCGCTGTGTTGAGCTTTAAGAGCGCCGGTGTTTCGTGTCCTTGAGCTCCTAAAATCATCTCCTTTCTCTGTTACTCGTGAAGCCTTGAATCCTGATAAGAGTTCAGTGCAATCAAGGTCATCAGATAAATGAGCAACGTCCTTAAAATATGAAAACCCATTCTGAATGTAGTCACCAACGCCTTCCTCTTTGTGTTTTAATGTCTTGTTGGGGGTGCGTGATTATGGCAAATATCATTTAGCAGATTTGAAGGAGCTAGTGTAAATGTTCCTGACGCTCATGACCAACAGGGAAAACTCCTCCCACATCGTGAACATTTCTAGTTTGATGGTGGATGGCAAATGAGTTGTTGGTGCGTTTACGCCATCCACTGGAACGGGGTCTGAAACATTGAAGTGTTTTTTCAAGTGTTTTCTATATTCCATTATACAGACTTGGTGCTTTAGGATAGTTTAAAATAGCTTTATGTCTGTAACACTAGCCATTTAACACTTTTTGTAATGTTAATGAATACATGCCAGCAGTTTTTAATTCCTCCACGCAGTAATTTGACGCAAACCTTCTGCGCTGTGATTGGCTGGATTAGTTCCACAGTGTCACACACAACGAGATCATAATGTCAAACAGGTTTGAAAATATCGTAGCGTCTGGGATAGCTGGAGACAGGTCCAGATCACGTTCCACGCCTCCTTATACATAACAAGCTTCTGCGACCGAAGCGAGCGCCGATTTGTTCGCGATCCGGAGGTTTTGTGGCAGACCTTAGAAATCTGTCCGTGACAGCAAAATCCAGCCAAAAATCACGTAGTGTTAGCTTGCCATTACTCATCAAGCCTGCGATGTCTGATCTCTTCCATATAGCCTTAACATACAACATTCTGTGTAGACTTGAAACGGGTCAGATAAGTTTTGTTTTCTCAGCGGCTTTGCGTGTATGATCGGTACATATGATCAGCTCTGTGCTATCGTGTCTCTGAACCAGAGGACACTCACGTGGAACCGCTCACGGGACACTAACGCGAAATTAAGACTTTAAAGTTCCCGTGAACCGGAAGTTACGATTGTATTACTTCCGTATCCTGACGCATTTCCGAGTGAAAAGGAATTTCAAAGAAGAAAATTAGTGGGCGTGGCTTGCGTTTTTTTTACAGAGAATTGATTGGATATAAAAAACAGCTGTTGCATTTTGAAATAAAAGCAGCAGACTGACAGTTAAAGGGGAGGAGTTAACGGATGCTCCGCCCAAGCCGTCAAATTTACATAATTTGAGATGGGCACAAGATTATGAGGGCACATGAATTTTAAAAAGCAAATGACTCACATTGATAAACTATTTACTATAGATGCTGCAACATTTCATGAAAAAATTAAAATAGTAATTTTTTATTTCACTGGGACTTTAATGGTAACACTGTCTGGATCATCCCCTATCTCCCATCCAGTGCGCTATGCGTCATTCACCACGCAGGACATCATACATGTGCGAACAAGTGGCTGATATGAGGTGCCGCTTCCGCAGCTCTCATAGTGACTCTTCAGGTTCTAAAGCGGATTTGATTGGACGAGAACTTTGACGAGAGGCTGATGTCATTGATTTTCTAGATTTTTTGGAGCGCACGTGCCAGACTGTCATGTTACTTATAAGTTCACTTGTTGCATATAGTTTCATACTTTCATAGACAAAAAAGTGGGCCAGTTTAGTCCAAATAGTACTGAAATACATGTAGAACACTTACAAGCATACTGCTATAGTAGTTCCTTGACATTAGCATACTTAAAGCAGGGTTTTTCTGGCTCAAAATGAGGCGGAGGTGGTGCCATCCTGATCTTATCCAAACACACACGCACACGAAGGCCTACCGTACCTTTAAATGGCTTAACCAAAGTGACTTTGACATATTAAAAGTTCTAATAAAATAAGATGAAAATGACAATTATTAAGTTGTATAAAACATTACTTGTATTCAACAAACAGGGATTTTTTTTTTTTTAATCAAATAAAGTTTTTCTATAATTTTCAACTAACTTTCCAGCACACAATAGCCAACTGAATCAACCAGTCTTACTAAATGATCAAAGCTCACTCACATCTTGCATTGTCTGTGGTTCACTTTAAATGATTCAATGATCTCTTATATTCGCTAGTGACTGAAAGATTCAATAGTTTAAATGAATCGGTTCAAATGAGTCATTCGTGTGCGAATGGTTCTGAACGCTATGTGCGTTAATACTGGCGAACTCGCTGTGTTCATATACGCTGATTCAACGATCCAACTGCACAGCTAAATTACAATGATGACGTCATGTTCATTTAAGACATTTTAAGAAATTAAACGAACTTTGATGCAAACAAACAGCCGTGAAACACAGCCAGCTCTTGTTCTGCAACTCCTTTTAGCGCCTCAGTGCGCTTGTAACGAAACAGCGCCCCACTGTGGCGTAATGCCGCAACTGCAGTTATTAAATGCACGCAGCATTTCTGGTGAAGACAAACGAATTTCTTTTTCAAAAAACGCTGCGTTTCCATTGGAAACGATTGAAAAACGCCCTGGTGGACACAGCCCTTAGGGTCACTGTATGCGTGTTTGTTCAGAAGACCGGTTTATATAATGCGCGTGAGCTCAGCACAGCGGAGGGCTGCAATTTTGACAGCCTCTTCTCCAACCTGCTAACAAGAGTCTATTCTCACATCATCAGAGCTGCAACACCAGAGATGAATCAAACCGCGCTTCACAATTACAGCCCCTGAGAGCATGGTGACCCTCACTCCAAATCAAACTGAGCGACAATTAACTGAGTGCAGAGGTTCCTGACTGTTAGATGAAGCAGGGCCGAGGCGCGTGAGACATAATGTGATGTAATTACTGCGTCCTAAACATATGATGTCGTTTAAAAAAATCAAGGTGGTTTATTTTAGGTCACAACGTCTTTAAACTCTCAGTGATTTCTGATACACATCAATGAGATTAAATGGAGAGCAAATGGATTTTTTTGTAGCCGAATCCAGATTACTTGACCTCTATTCATTTTACACCTCCAAACTCTTCATGGATTTCAACAAACATCTCATTCGTTTTATTTTCTCCTTAAAATTTTAGGAGAAACATCTGAGACTTGCTTCAATGAAACGCGACAAAAAGCTCCATTAAATTTGAGCAAGAACATTCTCCTCTGTCATTGTGGTGAAAGGTTCATACTTATTTTAAGAGTACACTTGAATATAGACATCTTCAAAAGTCCCATATGGATTTCATGAATAGCGGTGGAATGGAGGTCATTGTCTGGCTGTTTGATTTTTTGGACCTTGCTGGATGAGCTTTTATCTCTCGTGTCTCCGGGTGGAAATGATTTGTTGACGTAAACCTCCTTGAGGCTTATCAGACATTTAAGCTCAACACTTTGTGCAGAACAAAACCTCACTAACCAAATACCGACTTACTTTCTGTATAATCCTTTTAAATTGTTGGCTATGTATTGTGAAAATCTGTGATGTCCCTGTAGAGAGAACATTGCGCCAAGGTCAAGGGTTCAAGTGTCCTGCAAATACTTGCATCAGATAAAAGCGTCTGTCAAACACATAAATGTAAATGATGTTATCTCCATTCGATTTATTGCGTGTATTTCTCAGTTGTTTGACGTGGCCGTAAATTGTCTTTCTTTCAAACGTACTCTGTCTGACTTCTGTAATAGAGTTTGTGTGGTTTGATGGTGAAAGACCTCACATGTGCAGCTTATTAAAAAGAGGTTTGACATCGTGGTTTTGATCAAACATGTTTTACTTGAGGTTCTGCTGTCGAGAGCGTTATTTGCTTCAACCCAACAGCAGCACACAACCGCTCAGAAGTGAGTTTTGCACAGTTGACATACATTGAATTCAATCTGTGCATCTTCTCATTTCAGAGTTCTGAACTACATCTCGCTGACAACCATCAGCAGTCGCAGCTTCGACGGCCTGAATGGAGTCAAACGCATGTGAGTAGTTATTGTTTTGTGAAAAACGTCCACAGCTAAGCTTTTTTTTGGCATGATGGGAAACACCATCCATCTCCACATCACGTGATCGCTGCAGAAAGTCTTTTGATGTCAACTCCCTTTTAAAAAATGTGCCGCATGCCAAATTTTCCACGAATCCTCTTTGGAAAGTGCTAGCACATGTGAGTTAGGACGAACAGTCTGAACGCTCGCACTGAATAGATCATTCTTTGGCATAAATAACTCGCTTTTAAAGAAGCAGTATATCGTCAATGACAGTTTAAATATCATACTTAGAAGAATACACTGCACTTGGGGATGAAATCTTTTTCTCTCGAGCTAATTTTCGGGTGTCATTGGTCTAATGAAGTAGCATCTTTTTTCTTCAAAATATGACAATAAATATATTGGCTAACTATGCTTTTGATATACAGTATATTGACTATATATGTTCAAAGGTTCATATTCAAAGTCACTTTTTTTTATGATGTGACCACAACATAAACAAACAAACAAAAAATCCAATAAGATAATGAATATAATGCAGTTTGAGGATGGATACAGACAAGCGGATGATGTTCGAATATTTCGGTATTTACGAGCACTAAATTTGTGCGTGCAATCCATTTGAGCATAAATGTGAAATATGTCTCGTGAAGACATCGTTATTTGAGGTACAAAACAAGCTTTGTGATAAATTTTTAGTAGGTGTTTTGCATGATGCCTCATAACGTTCAGCCTCTCATTCGAGGAGGTTTTAAGGGAGTGCGTCCTCCACAATCTACTGCAATCTAACATTCAGCTTTTTTTGTTGCAGTGAAATCGCCCAGAGCACCTCGGTGGAATCTATCGAGACTGAAGCCTTCAACAACCTTCTGAATGTCTCTGAAATGTAAGAACCCACTCGAGGATAAAACGAACAATTCAGGGATAATAGGTTTGATTTCCATGCGTGTCGTAATGACGGCGGTCGTTATAAGAGACAGAACAGATGCTTGCCCCACAGACTCTTTCACAGTAACGTACCGTTTGTTTGCAATTTCTCATACAAGATTTTGTGTCACAGCTCAATCCAGAACACACGGAGCCTGATTCACATCCATCAGATGGCGTTCAATCACCTGCCCAAGCTGAGATATCTGTGAGCAACCAATTTTCTCATTCTACCTATTCTGCTATTTTTCTACAAAATCACAAATCTGAAACTGTTCATATTTTAATATTATCATATTGTTTTTGTCACATTATGTTGCTTGCCTAGTCTTGTTCTGTGCTCCTCTTGTTTATGTCACTTCCTCTTCCTGTTGTAGTCTTCATGTGGTATCGAACCCATGGCCTTGGCGTTGTTAGTGCCATTCTCTAACCACTGAGCTACAGGAATCATTGACTTTCACACCTGCACCCCATCATCCTTGTTATCCAGACTCAATACAAACTCTCCTCAAGCTGTTGTTCATTCTGTAGTATTGATCTCTGCAACCTGTTAACCTGTTCTGGGGATGTTTGGGTTTTGGATTACATGTTTTTTTGTTCCTGTTTCACTTTTTTATTAAAATTCACTTACCTGTGGATTCGTCTGTCATCAGTGCCAGCGTAACAGGACCCGTTCAACAATTACACAACAAAATGTATTTAATAAAATGAACATACAACATAGTCGTTTGTTTAATACAGTTATTATACAATAAAATAATAAAACAAAATATTAAAATATATACTAATATTACAAACTAAATAAAATATAAATAGTTATATTATGAACCTTTTCTTCAAGACTTTGATGATGAGGATTCAACGGTCATCAGCATCAGCATAAAAATATATATACGTTTATAACACTATACTTTCTATTATATTACCTTTGCGTCAACATTACAAAATAATTGTTAACGCTAATGCGAGGGTGTTTCTTATACAGTGTCTATGGAAGTCACAGTAAATTTGACATCATTCTCTTTTTTGACTGCCGTTATCAGAATCAGATCTCAAATTTTGTGCAGCCATCTCGGTTGTTTGTGGGGTCTGGTTTTCCCTGTGATCTTTGATTCCTCTCTTATAAATGTATGGGCTCGCCCTTGGGTCATTCCTCTTTGCCTCTCTTTATGCAGTAATAAATGTTACATAAAGATATATTTTGTTGGAGTACAGATTAGTCCTATTTGTATACATTTTTGTATAAAGTATAAAGTCTCGGGCACCAGACTCAAGTTAGATTGCTTTTCAATTTCACAGGTGCATTTCCAACACGGGCATCACTGTTTTTCCAGACCTGACCTCCATCTTCTCCCTGGAGTCCCATTTCATACTGTGAGTTTACCCTGCGGCTGCTATTTCATTGATCTGGTTGAAAGATGTGGTGAGTGAGATTGAATGACAGAAAAATAATAGTATATTTGAGGATGTGCTGTTTTTAGGTGCTAGACTTTCATAGACATGTACGTTAGAATGCCGCCTGTGGAGTGTATAAGAGATGGAGATACACAGACAAAGTAATTGTCGAGTTGTGTGTTTTGTGTATGAGGAAAATGTTTTACAGTTAAAAGACTGGAGTGATTTTGTCTTTTTCAGGGATATTTGTGATAATCTCCACCTCCGTTCAATCCCAGCAAACGCTTTCATCGGAATGACGAGTGAATACACAACAATGTATGTACAGTATCTCATAAATCAGATGTTATGAATCCGAGTTGTAACCTCTGTTAGTATTGAGAAACCCCCCAAATATTCAGAATACTACCAATATTGTTTTGCAACCCCGTCTCGAGGCAGTTCTTGGCATTGGCACGAAATTTGGAATCTACTTATTCCTGTTCATGGACACGAATTTCCACCTTTCATACACAGACCGCGTGTGTATGTTTGTTTCTATTTTTATAACCTGATATCAAATAAATCGTACATATTTTAGGAGGTGGCTAACCAACACCTTACCTCACCCCAAACCCTTAAATCACAGCTGCGAAGGCTAATTTAGCCAGAAACGTGAGTTATACAAGGTGAAAAGGCAATAATAAATGGCTGCCCTAACCCTGCCCCTAAACCTAACGTCACAGGGGCAAAGTCAAATCATAACAAAACGTACGAATGAGATCGTAGGAAAATCACACGAATGAGCCACCTTGTAAAATAGGTATGAATTCCCATCAGATTGCGTAGATATACTGTACGTTTATACATATGAAAGATACCGCGTATTAAAATACGTTAGATTGAAAGTCGTGCTGACTGACACGAAAAAAAGGGGGAAATTCGCGTCCATGAACACGGATGAATAGATTACAGTGACAATGTCATAAGACTGTGTTGTGTTTTGAGAGGACATAAGGAAAAATGAAGGAAAATGTTCAGTCCTCTCCTATTCTATGAGGTTACACCTCTGTTATGGTCATTTTTTCTTAATGATAAAGCTGTCAATCAAAATGTTTTGCTTTGTCTACATAAATAAAGACATAAAGACCTTCAATCTCTCTATCTGTATGTAAACAAGATTGTCCAGTCTGTAATCACAAACAGTTTTTCCTTGGTTTACATACTTGTGTGTGTTATCGGTGCTGTGTTAGCTCAACATTTTTAACCCAAACAATTCTGCATATATTTTAGTTTAATGCAAAGTGATAACCAGCTCATGAACTTTTACAGGAATCTCTTTAACAATGGGTTCAGAGAAATTGAGAGCCATGCCTTCAACGGAACCAGCATAGATAAGCTGTAAATATTAGTGATACTTAAATACTATTTGAATACTATTTTAAATGATTCAACCATTTCACGAATAATCACAACGAAAATGTTTGTTTCACAGGGTATTAAAAAACAACAAAGATCTACGTGTCATACACGAGGACGCTTTCAAAAGAGCTTTTGGTCCTACTGTACTGTAAGTAGTGTTATACCAACTATTTCTACAGAAGTGTAAGCAGTATACGCTGACTCTCTGTTGTCCATCAGTGACGTGTCATCCACGCCGTTGGAGACGCTGCCCTCTTATGGTCTAGAAGACGTGCTGATGCTGGTGGCCCGTTCAGCGTTCGCCCTAAAGAGATTGCCTCCGCTGAAGGGGTTCAAGAGCTTGAGAGAAGCGCATCTGACGTATCCCAGCCACTGCTGCGCGCTGCTCAGCTGGGACTCCAACAGGTGACGCTACACGTCAATTTATATAACACTTCATCAAGTCTTCTTCCCATCCGTGTGGATAGGAACACCTCTGCAATTCTCCCCGAGCGGACGTCATCGAAAGCTTTAATGTAATGAGACCATCAGCGGGGTTCCTGTAACGCCACTTGACGTTTATGTTTGATTGCTGAAGTCAAAGCAGAGGAACATCAGTATAAGTGGCTTGATGCTTTTTTTGAACCATGACATTTGTGTGTCTCTCATCCGCTTACAGGGAGGCGTCTGTTATTGCTGGATGGAGAAATGGATCTTCAAACTGTGGTCCATCAGCTAGGTAAGAGCTTTAAGTGACAAGTCTATTTTTTAATATAAATTAATTAAAAAAATGTTACTTTAACTATCAGAATAGGTGTTTCATTTTGTTTAAATTAGTTGTAAGATGAAGCAACGCACCCCTGCCAAAATTTTTAAAAGGTTGACATTTTTATTTTATTATACTGGAAAATTCAAGACAGCAGAAAGAATGAAAGAAGTGGATTTATAAAAGCAAGTAGTTTTAAAATCATATTTTTATCACCATTTGACTTCATTTTGCTCATTTCATTGAGTCTAATAATTAATACATTTATAAATGTAATCTAATATATTTTGGAGCTGATATAATGAAAACTTTTACAATGAAAAAACATTATTATGTCTGTTTCGATGATTGAAAAAGATCCTATTATGATAAATTCTGATAAAAATCTGAGACGAATGCATTGAACATTTTGTGGTTTTGTTTGGCAAAGGTCAAATTGGTGATCGTTCTTACTGTCAATCTCCAGGGCCCGTAGTCTTAAAGCTTCTAAGAATCCTCTAAGAAAGCTCTGAATTTAGCTTAAAAACTTCGTTCTACGTAGGAGTCTTCACTTAAAAAATGATTCAGGACCAATCTGAGAGAAACTCTGAGCAGGAAAAGACAAAAACTTTTATCTTAGTGAGGAGGCGGGGCTGACCCCGTTGCTATGTATGACACAGTCTTTTAAAGACTGTGATTGATTGGTCGACCAAGAACGAAAAAAGTGCGCTTTAAAGTAAAGGGTCATTAGTTTGAAATTGCACGTCTTTTTTCCTGTTCTACCGTACTCACGCACACACGCACTATATATACATATACATATATCCTTTCTTAATTTTTGTATTTACCATATTGTAAATGTCAACGTATTTGATCCTCACCGCTTCACACGTCTCTGTTGTTTTTCAGGAGTTCGTCTGATGGCTTCGTAATGGAGGACGATCCGCTTCCATCTGACGTGGCTGGATCCGTATCGGCTGAGGAAACTTTTGGAAGTGTGGACTTTCTTTACCCAGAGCTAGACTTGTGTCAGCGCAGACCGCCCCTCCAGTGCAGCCCTGAGGCGGACGCCTTCAACCCCTGCGAGGACATCGCTGGTTTCGGGTTCTTGAGGGTGGCCATTTGGTTCATCAATATCTTGGCCATCGCGGGCAACCTGACCGTGTTGCTGGTGATATTTACGAGTCGCTGCAAGCTGACCGTCCCGAGGTTCCTCATGTGCCACCTGGCCTTCGCTGACCTCTGCATCGGCGTGTATCTCCTCATGATCGCCGCCGTGGACCTCAGCACCCGCGGGCGCTACAGTCAGCACGCTATCGAGTGGCAGACGGGAGTGGGGTGTGGCATCGCCGGGTTCCTGTCGGTGTTCGGTGGCGAGCTGTCCGTCTACACGCTGTCCTCCATTACCGTGGAGCGCTGGCACACCATAACTCACGCTCTGAGGCTGGAGAGACGCTTGGGCCTGAGTCACGCTTCGGTTATCATGGTGGTCGGATGGCTGCTCTGTCTCGCTATGGCGCTGCTCCCCTTGATGGGCGTAAGCAGCTACAACAAAGTCAGCATGTGTTTGCCGATGGACATCGAGACTCCTTTATCCCAGGCCTATGTCATACTCCTGCTTCTCTTCAATGTGGGAGCTTTCCTGGTGATCTGCAGCTGCTACGTGTGCATTTACTCCGCCGTGCGCAACCCGGAGTTCCCGGGTCGTGCCGCCGACGCCAAGATCGCCAAACGCATGGCCGTGCTCATCTTCACTGACTTTCTGTGCATGGCGCCCATCTCGTTTTTCGCCATCTCCGCCGCCTTCAAGCTCCCTCTCATCACCGTGACCAACTCCAAGATCCTCCTGGTGCTCTTCTACCCCATCAACTCCTGCGCCAACCCATTCCTCTATGCCATTTTTACCAGGGCGTTCAGGAAAGACGCCTGCTTTCTCCTGAGTTCCATGGGCTGCTGTGAGAGCAAAGCTAACTTGTACCGGATGAAGGCGTACTGCTCGGAGAACATTAACAGAAGCAAAAGCAGTTCTGGATCCAACACCAAAGCCCCTCGAGCTGTCGTGTGGATGTCCACGTTCCCTCATCTGGCACCGCGATCCCAGCTGCAATGAGTCAAGAACAAACATTTCTTGTGACCATCGCGAGGTCATGAGGTTAGACTCTTAATTTATCGTTGTATTATATTTTTATGGAGCATTTTAAGAGCTACGTTTTTCTGGCTCTTCCCTTGAGACTGTGAATGAGCGAGATGATGTTTCAGAGGACAATGCGCCTCATTTTCTCTCATATCTCACAAGGCATTGACTTGATAATTCAGAAGAGGAGCAGCTGTTTTGAGAGAGAAGCCGTGGCATCAAGGTATTGAAGATGCACAAAATGGCTTTCAATGCATCTAAAGCAGATGATGTCTACATCATGTCACAGTTTTACAAGGTCTTACATTGTTGCACATAATACCTGTAAAAGTGAGAAGCAGCATTCTGGTTTAAATCAATTTTTGGTAAAGCTAAAATGTGCTTCTTACAAGCTATAATGTGCATTTTGGTCTAAATTAAGCTGAATACTGTGTCATTCCATGTTGAACCGAATTCGATTTGTTGATTGCAATTTGTTTACCTTTAAGGAATTATCTTTACTTTAAGGATTGTTGTTTTTGAATGTTTGTTGTTTGCGAGGCAACTTTTGTAAATTTTCTTAAAGGGATAACTTTTTAAAGTTGTGTAACTTTAATTGTTATCACTGATGTTTACAGAAATGGTGTATAGTATAAAAGTGCGCCACACTGTGGTCAGTATTCAGTATGTGCACCATCAGCTCCAGGTCAACATCTTTTTTATTCCTCATTCATGAATCGTGTACAGTCACTTGAAGTCTAATAAAAAACAGACCAAATCGAATCGCAGCCTGTTTGCTTTAAAAATGTATGAATCAAAGTAAAACAGACTTTGCCTTTTTTATATCAGTAGCAAAATTGTTGAGAAAACAACAAGACCAGAAAAAAGCAAAGATCTTTTTCATTCCAAAGGCTGAATAGGAATGAAACTTATTTTATATATTTAAATTCGTTTTAAAGAATTACAAATACAATCAGCAGGTATTTTGAATAGGCTAGATAAATAAGTAATTCAAATTTTTTTTTTATAAATAACAGTTTTTATATATTTTTTATATTGGCAACCATCTGTCTTTAAAAACAACCCCGCATTTACACTTATTTATAACATATTTATATTCTACATTTAAATCAATACTCTTGTGATAAGACAAAAAACTATTAAGTTATATATAAATATTAAGACAAAGAAAGTTTTAAACGTTTAAAATCGTAGTGAAACCACTGATCTATAAGCAGGGGCGGTTCTAGGGGGGCCAGAGGGGGCCAGTGCCCCCGCCCCGTGTCAGCACACTTGGCCCCCTCTGGCCCCCCTAAATCTGGACCGATATTTCACCAAAACAGAGCAATTTTCAGCTGAACTTGTTTTCAAATGAAAAATGATCATGATAACAAATGTTGTGCCCCCTAAAAGCATAAGTGGCCCCTGCCTGCCCCCCCAGTAGTCTAGAACCGTCACTGTCTATAAGAATGAGTGAAACGCGCGCATCCCAAACACTCCGTGACGTCACCGGCATACTTTCATCGAGAGCGCGAGGGAAGCGCGCCGCGTTCTATTCTTTCATCGGGAGCGCGCGTCATTCGTCACAGCGGAGAAGGAGAAACACATTCCTGCGCGTTTTAAACGTCCGTAAACAGAGACGAGCAAACATGTTATTTCATCCGGACGCGGTCTGCTGAGGGATTCTGTTCATCCGACTGAATCTACACGACTCGAGTCTCGCTGGAAGAATAAAGAAAGAAAAGAAAGAAAGCGGTTATGGGGATTATTCTGGGCTTCTCGGCGATGTTGCGGGTTTTGACTCCGCTTCTCCTCGGAATGTTTTCACAGTCAGTCAGCATGACATCTGGTGAGATGCGTGAACTCTTTTAAACAGTTGTAGGAACTTTTGTGCATGTTCCTTAAACTATTTCATTTATTTTTTAGACTGTTGAGCACGAGCTTTAGCGTGTGTCGTCATGACTTTTACACATGAAAACATACTCAAGTGCACTAGTCAGTATAGTAAACTATATATTCCTACACACTACACTGTTTTAATCTTAAACTATAATATTTCCAACAGTATTCTTTCATGCTGTATATATGAATAATCTTTTTTGCTTTAGCGGTTCTGGTTGTTGGATTAGTTATTTGCTACATCTTTAATAGAAAGTGGTTACTAGTTAAACATACTCAACTTGATGAATTACTAACACAGGCAAACATTTATATTATGCACTGTGCTTGCATGTGTTTAAATAGAGAATATTTACAATAAACTTTACTTTAAAGGATTGCAATCTTTTGCATTTTTGCATTTAGTTTATGTGGCCAGTTGCTTTAAAAAGTAAGGATTTTAACACATCATTTATTATTATACTGTACAGTGTTATGACTGTGCACGTGATGAACATTTAAAGTATATATATACACGTATTTAAGTTTATAAATATAACTGACAAAACAAAACCTTGACATCTGATTTGATCAATAAACACAGATTAATAATTTACAAAATGCTGTTACACAACGAATTATTTGAGTTAAGATGATCATTGAAAGAAAAAATATATCACAGACGTTTGACTTCAAACCCTGTAACAGTTAAGCACACTGGCACCCGTTAGTAAAAGAAAAGAATATATATATTTAATGCAATCATGTACATGTCAAACATACTGTTGTGTTTCTGCAAGCTGTGTGATTTTTACTACAGAAACTGATTTAGTTTATACGTTACACACTTTCTACATGAAAGCCTGTTTGACTCTCATGCCCTGGAATAAAGCACTGGAAGTGTTTAGTGTTAAAGGGGTCATATGGCGTGAACACGTGTTTTTCTGTGTCTTTGGTGTGTTATAAGTTGCACATGCATGTATTAGACACGTAAAATTGCAAATATGAAAGTGTGGGAACAAAAGATTCATTCTATCTAAAGCGAATGCTCACCAGACTGCCTGAAAACGCCTCGTGTAACCCACACCCCCACAAATCTATCTACGTCAGTTGGTGGTCTGATTTGACTAAGACCGCCCAAATGTATTACTTGCGTGTAGGGTGGTGTACCTGTCAGAACAATTGAAGAGGAACCTGATGTTCCGAATATGGTAAGAGGCGTCACATTTCCTTCACACGCTTGCAGTATTTGACCAATCACTACGCACTGGTTAACTGGCCAATCATAGCACACCTCGCTTTTCAGAGCCATGAGCTTTGTTAAAAATCCAAGCGTTTCAGAGAGGCGGAGCAAAGAGGAGATACAAACATTCTGTACAGACTTTTCACACGGTATGTGGAAAATACAGCATTTTTGAACCTTAAATCGTGTATACACATTGCATTACATCCAAAACAAACGATAATATTCCTTTCAGCCGTGTCATTTGACCCCTTTAATATGTGATTATTTCTGCGTTGAGACTTGGTTGCTTGTTGGGTTCTCACCAGCTTTGCAGAATCTGGTGACGTTAATCTTTTCTACAGCGAACTCTGTGTTTAAATGTCCACAGCACAAGATGTTTGTGTACAACTGACGTTTTTTATTTACTTCCACGCAGATGTACTCTATATTCACAATGAAGGGGCTGGAAAGCTCTCTCAATATGAGAACACCTCATCTGCTTCCCTTGATAACAGATTCAATCTGAGAAAGAATTTCCTTTCGCTCCTAGAGAACAGGATATTGATTTTCCAGAGTGTTTCTGAAGTTACGCCAAAGCCGAGTGACTCAGTAGAATATCTGTATTATATCTATCGCAGAAGTATTTCCCTTGCAAAAAAAATGCTGGTGTGGAACCACAGAAGACTACACAGTTAAAAATAAAGGTGCTTTAAAGAACCATTCGATTTTCGCCTTTTTATGATCTGAAGAACCTTTTTTTCGCCACAAAGAACTTTTTGTGAAACAGAAATGTTCTTCAGATGTTAAAGGTTCTTTATGGAACCAAAAGGTTCACCTATGGCATCAACAAACCGTTTGGAGTTTGGAGTGCTAATACGGTTTTATTTTCACCAAAAAAGTTACAGCTTTAAACGTCTTAAACAAACTTTTGATTTCCTCACAGCTGTCGTCCAGGGAGGTTCATTTCATTGGGGTAGACACGGACGTTCTTACCAGCCGACGCCGGCAACAGAACCGCTGTTGGTGCCGGCTCGAGCCCCCAGCGTACATCTCAGCCAGGAGGAGATCCAGAGGCTTCGCTTCAAACCGACCACGGGCTCTATCCAGCTTTCAGAGGGGAAAGAAGTCAAATTTAACTGCTCCATTGACGTCGATGTCAACAGCCAGGATCTGTATATTCTGTGGTTTAAGAACAACAAGGAAATCCCTGATGGCATGCAGACGGCGGTGTACACGCAGCACAATGTCACACTGCTGTCAACCCTAAGGTAAAAGATTTACGCCACAACAAACTAGACTTTTCAGCTTTGGTCTGAGTCTGCAGATGTTCTTGTGAAGCCTTCCAACAGGCACATTCAGTGTTTAGAGACATTCTAGACACTTTTTTAAGAAATGTAATTTAAAATGCGTTCTGCTTCTGCAATTTCGCTTCTGTTGCTTTGTTGTTATTCTGGTTTGCCGAAATTTGCTGTGACTGCATTGCTCAAAGATATAAACAGCTAGATGCCTCATTCAAGCGCTCCAGGCACGTAGACGCGGTCGTCATCTTGGAACGGTCCACTGACGTCACTCACAGTTTACTAGAATGCCACAACCCTGTGCATTTTAATTCCCCAAAAATTGGATACCCTCTCGTTGTTGTCATGTGTTCGTGTAGCAAATATGATGTTTGCGTTTCCCCAACAACAATATGTTTTCATAATCACACACAGTCACCCGGCTTGGCATGGTTGCCAGATCTGTGAAACGAAATCCTTCATCACGAGGCTAACGTACCTACTCCAAATAACAGAACCTGACATTCGTTAAAAAACATCTTAAGATTGACAAAATGCTTCCAATCCTGTGCTAATGCTAGTGCGGCATCTAGTTATTTATATCTATAGCATTGCTGTTATCACTTGTGTTGAACTTGTTTTACGGTACAAGTGTTCGTTTTTTCTGCATTTTCTTGCATTTAGAAATGCTATGACTCAAACTGCATTGATATAATGAATCGGCTGTGTTCTCTAGACATTCATATTAGTAACTAGAACGTGTCTTAGACCATAAACTGATATGTCTCACGTTTTCTTTCAGCATTAAAAATGTCCAGAGAGCAGACGCCGGAGAATATCACTGCAGGCTCAGTGTCAGTAACAAGATCATCGAGTCGAATCCCATCGTTCTGGAGATACAGGGTAGGTGCAACCAGATGAGTCTTTCAACATTTAAGACGTAACATGTAAGACATTTCGCCTGTTCTCGCTCAAATCCAGGTCTGCCGACTTTCACGAGACAGCCGAGCAACGTGAACGCCACGAGAAACACTCCCTTCACGCTCACCTGTGAGGCGGTCGGCCCTCCGAACCCTGTGATCATTAAGTGGCTTAAGAACGGCAAGAGATACGCAGAATACAACAAATCATCCAGCACCATCACTGTTGAAGGTGAGAATGGATCTCTGGGCTACATGTCAGCATTTGATTGTACATCACAGTTTCTTTGTACATTTCTTGACGTTGAGGATTATAATTCTGTAGAGGAGTATCAAAAGCTCTTCAAAATGTTTTTCTAAATGTGCAAAATAAACTGCGCTGCAGTGACTTCTGGGACTTTAAGCGAGTTCCATACGCGTGCGATGCATCATTGATATGGAGAACACATCCATCAATGCGTTCTCTGTACTTGTGTTCTTGAGTATTGGAACCGGACTTTGACGGTGACGTATAAGCGAGAACACGAGGACACAAGATTGTGGAATGGCCAAAAATACGCCGGTGCCGGACTATTCTGATGACGGAATTTGCGTCACGGGTACTTTACGCTGTCCCTCACGTATGTGTAGAAAGGGAACCATACGTCAGCCTTAAGGGTGTCTCTAAAAATGCAGGGTTACTTTCGATTCCATGGTTTTGTGTGACAGTTCTGATCTATTCAAGTCAGAGACCCTCCACGTAGCCACAAAAATCAGGTCGTGATTGATCTGCCATGTTTACAGCTGGACTTTGAGCTATAGAGAAACAAAATGCGAAGTAAAAAAATGTGATTCAACATCTGATAACTGGACACAGTTTACTCTGGTAATTGTGTCTGATAACACTGATTGCATCGAGCACTTTTCCTCTTTAATCACGTTAAGCGGTTTTTGAGTCACATTCATGACATTAAAGGGATACTTCACCCAAAGTTATACTTTTTAGTTATAAACATTCTTCCAAAATCGTTCTCTGTGTTCATCAGAGCAAAGAAATCTATACAGATTTGGAACAACTTGAAGGCGAGTAAATTGAAGACATTTTCATTCTGTTATGCAGGCTGTGGAAAGTAATTAATCGCCTGACAGAAATGCAACCCAAAGTAGCATAGGAACATGCTAAATACCATACAGAACACCTTAGCAACCACATTGCAATGCTCCAGAAACCCATAACACGCCAACAACACGGCAGTGAGTTTTCCACTGAAAAACAAAACCTCATGTACTGTTAACATGTGTTCTTCAAAATCTCTTTGGCTATTTTTTCACTGCAGCTCTAGATTGTAGGTTAAGCTCCTCCATATTTTTGAGGTTAAGGCTTAATAGTTCCTGGCCCAACTAAGCCGATGCTGTGAAAACGGAGTTTTATTGGTTAAGTTCCATTGTTTTCAACTGGGTTCATAAGAGGATGCGGAGAGAGGCCGAGAGAAAGATCTGAAACAGAAAAGCCTTCACTTCACTGATCGACCAAGCCTCAATAGAGAGGAGAGAGGAGAGGAGAGAGAGGAGAGAGGAGGAGAGAGACGTCTCCATAGAGAGTACCCCGCGGAGAGTCCCATACAGAGAGAGAGAGACCGTTTCACCGTGAGCCCGACTGCACCCCTGACCCCCGAGCTCCCGGCAGGTACGAGACACTTTTTCCTCTTTTTCTTTCTTTTCCCCCCCTTGAGCCCGCTTCTCCTCCCCTTTTTCCGTACGTTGCCCGATTTCTGTTCAGAGCTCTGATTCCTCGCTTGTATTAGCTTTTTTTTCCTTTCCGACGCGCACCCCCCGCACTCCCGCTGAGCGCTTCTGATCCGTTCGGTAGATCCTCCAACCGTCTTCTCCCCGCTGCCGATTGATGATTTTGTTGTTTTTCCTTTTTTTTGACTGTTTTGTTACATGATTTCTTTGGCCTCTGTTCACTCAGAGAGCCCTTTCTCTCGTTCCCTTAGCATTTTCTTTTTTCCTTTTTTTTGCTATTTTGCGCTTCCGCCGATCTTGTTGTGAGTGTAGCTTCCTTACCCCTCTGTGTCTTTTCTCTTTCTGGTTCATTTGTTTCTCTACGACTCCGCATCCTTCCTAACCCCCCCTTTACTTTGGATTTTCTTTGTTCTTCACGACTGTTAGCCATCTAGACCCCCTTTTTCTTTTCCCCTCGAGTGTTGATTGTCTCTCCTCCCCTTTTTCTTGCCTGGACGTAGTCCAGACTCCTTTTTGTTACCCCTTCTCAATTCCGGCTCTCCCTTCTTCCCCGAGCCCGAGATTCCCTGACGACCGTTTTCGTTACACCTGCGTAGTCAGTCCTTCCCGGATCGTCCCTTGCCTCCCCCCCTTTTCCCGTACCCTTTCCTTTTCCGTTTCCTTCCCCGACTCTAGACCCCCGCCAGCACGAGCGAGACGTATCCCCGAGCCTGCGAGATGTAGTTATCTTGGCTCAGCTTCGATTTGATTCCTTGTTTTTTGAGGACCGACTTGAAGTGAGAGAATTTTTTGCAGACGGAGCAGCCGCACCTCCCCCCCAGAGTGAGGACGCCCAGTAGATGACTCTTCCGCACGCAGACCACTTCGGGTCGAGACTCGTGGGGGTGCAGCCGCGGAGAGACGGAGAGAGAGAGAGAGTTGAGAGAAAGGAGTTCTCATAGGAGAAAGAGTCGTCATAGAGATGAGAGGCGAGGGAGAGTGAGGAGATTGAGAGAGAGGGAGAGAGAGAGACGAGACGATGAGGGAGAGAGAGAGCAGAGAGACGAGGGGGACTGAGATGAGCGAGAGAGACGAGAGAGAGGAGAGAGGAGGAGAGAGTCTCCATAGAGATGGAGAGCGTCCCATACAGCGGAGAGAGATTGAGATGACGAAGAGGTGAGAGAGAGAAAGAGTTCTTCGAGAGAAAGCGTCTCATAGAGAGAGAGATCCCATACAGAGGAGACCCCCGCCGGGACGAGAGAGAGGAACGAGACGACTCGGCGGACCACGGAGAAGATGCTGAGGATGATCGAGAGAGGAGAGACCCGACCCCAGAGAGTGAAGAGAGAGACCCCGACATCCTTCCCTTCTTGGAGTCCGCACCTTTCCGACGACCTCCCCGAGGAGACCGTACTCCTCCCCCGCACTTCCCGACCGACGACGCACGACCCCCGCTCCCCGAATACTTCCTCCTGCCCCCCCTCCCCCCAAGCCCCACCCGACCCCCCCCTGCCAGAGCCCCCCCCCCCCGCTCGTCCCCCTGAGACCCTGCTTCCCCCCCCCCGCCGATGCAGATGATGCAGAGAAGAGGAGGGAAAGAGTCTCATAGAGAGAAAGAGTCTCATAGAGAGAGAGATGAGGAGGGATGAGAGAGAGCACGACGCCCCCCCGAGATGACCGGGAGCCCCGAGAGGGCGCGCCGCTCCTCCAATATAGAGAGAGCAGTCCCATAGAGAGCAGGAGAGCGAGGAGAGAGGATCACATAGCGAGCGAGAGCAAAGAGAGAGGGAAAGTCGATCAATCTCCGGTTCACTGGCTGGTAAGCGAGACCTTACACCGCCTAATGCTCTGTGTAGCACCCAGCCAAGAATCTTCCTCTTCTCAGGAAGCATTTGTGTGTTTGTCTCAGTCATCACATTAATGTTAATGGTACATCATGGGCTCTTCGGGTCAGTGATGGTTTCATGTATCATCCACTTATACCTAAAGAGATGGTCTGAAGAACTGCGGAGCTTAAAGGGCTCGTCTGTTTTTAAACATTTAATTTCCCCATGTGTTATACAACGTTTATTGTTTTCATGATCATTTTCCAACCTCTCTGACCTTCAGAACGAGGTTAGAGAATTAACGCTTGGACCAAATGTGAACGCTAAAATTGTCTTTACTTGTAAGCCGGTCAGAGGGGACACTAACAAACTTTCGGGAAGCGATGTAGATTTAGATGTTAGATAAAAAGCCCCCGTTTCATCTTATACAATCATTCTTGTGTGTCCTTCCGGGTTCTCTTATTGTGTTTCGATCAGAATTGATATCAAACAATATGAACAGGCAGTAAGCTTCAGATTTTCCCTGTTTTCCTCGGCCTCTCTGTCCTTTTCTGCACAATGGATGCAGTATGTAATGCACACATACAAACCCTTTCTTTCTCTCTCTGTGTCTCTCTGGATTCTGTGATGTGTGTTTCCATTCAGAAGGAACTGGCTTGAGCTGACAATGACGGTTTCTCATGCGGGCACTCGCCAGCGTGTTTCAAAAAATGATTTGAAATGCTGACTTTGAAATCCTTATTATGAACCAGTATAAAAGCACTTGACCGTTCAGATCAGACTTTCAGTAACCAAATGACCGGCTAATAAAACATCCTAAACTTAAAGCCTGAAGAATAATCTGCGTGCACATATGGGAATGTTTAACGTCGTGCTGTAAATTGATGTGGTTACTAATGTTGTTAATGTGACGTACAGTAATTACCTCAGGGGAGGAAATTGCTGATGGCTTTTTATCTTCATGGTTTTACTTTTAACGTAACTAATATTTTTATATTGTGTTACACTTATTGATCAAATACGCTGTTTCTAATAATTACAAAAAGAAGATTTCTGGAAATCATCTTGCGACCCCACCCCTGCGGCCTTGGGACCCCTCGGGGGGTCGCGACCCCTACTTTGGGAACTCTGCTATGGACTATAAAAAGTACGAAAAAATGGTAGAGATATAGTAATAGACATAGTAATAAAATGAGGGAAAAGGAGTTTGGGGAAAAGATGGAAAGGAATAGCCCCCATTTACTTTCCAAAGTAGGAAGGATTTTTTTTTGTTGAATTAAAGTCCCAGGATTTTATAGAGGTTGCTAGAATGTAGTTGTATGGTCGTTGAGATGATACTTAAATGTAAATACGAGTGTAGATAATTTCCTCGCAAGGTCATTCAAAACAATACCATGCTTCTTGTCTAACTTTGACCAAATGACCATGGTAACATATCTAAGCATCATGGTAATACCCTGACTCTTTATTAGTGCTGTTGTAGGCTCTGTTAGTTGTGTATTCAGGAGTATGGCTGTCCCCCAAACCCAAAATTATCAGGCCAGCTTCAGAAATGTAGTGCAGTTGTATATCTGCCCACCTCCTGGCACCCACACAGCCTTCCCATGTGTCCAAGCCTTCTTTTTGTAACCAAAAGTTTCTTAAATAAGCCTTGAAAATCAAACGTTTAGTTTTATGAAGTGCTCACAAATGAAGTGATGGTTTGGGGAGACTTTGTTCGGGGTCCTGTGGGGACTTCATTCTGGATGTGAGGTTCATATCTGGACTTCTGTAAGCCTGAATTAGCCGTCAAGAAAACAGTCTGCTTTCCAAGTCATGAGTCACATGGAAATTCTTCCAGAAACCTTCATGCTAACTTCTAATTACCTTCAGATGGTGTGGTTTATTTAAAATGTAAGCTTCTTGAAATATTAAGGATGGTTCATAAAAAATGGTCAGTTGAATGTTCTCCTTTCACACACAAGAGACGGGCTGTTTTTGTAGTCTTTTGTCGTCTCAAGGATTTTTTTGTGTTAAACATGGCCAGAAAGTGAATGAAATGGCATTTCTGAAAATTGGAAAGTTACTGGTTTTTCCTCAACCTAGCAGTGTTCTGAATGTTGAATAATGGCGTATGTCATTGAAAATTGCGTTTCTTTGGCATGGTTCTGTCATACTGATTTTAAAACCAGGTGCAATCGCTCCCGCTGACAGTCACCGATGGACACATTTGACACCAGCAAACATCTAAACAACCAAACAAACAGCTTCCTGTCCGCTTCATTGAAGGAAGCAATGTGTCCTTTGTGAGTTTGAGCAGGACGAGGGCAGAAATGCGCTTACACAAAAGGGATATTATGTTTGGGCTTGTGTCAGAGTGGGACTGGGGTGTTGGCATCGAGTGGCACTGAAAGACTTTGTGCTGTGTGACATACTGAAGGTTACAGCGCTGCATGTGATTGAACGAGAGAAGCAAAACTTTTCTTTATATTTAACAGAGATGACGATATAGATCACTTTCAGTTTGATCTATTTATCAGAAATTTTGTTCGTTTTTGTCTGCTACTTTGCAGTATGTCGTCTCTCCGTATGAAACTGGAAAACAAGAAAGTGTTCGGTTTGATATCGGTCGCAAAAGCAGTCTTAACAAAATCAGACTCAAACCGCTTCAAACAAATAAATAAATCGCAACTAATATGCTCTCCTCACTGATCAGAAACTAGGGCTGTCAAACGATTAATCGCGATTAATCGCATCCAGAATAAAGGTTTGTGTTTACATAATATATGTCTATGTACTGTGCATATTCATTTTGTATTTATAAACACAAAACATACACATACTTGTCTATATATTTAGGAAATATTTAAATGTATTAATTTATATTTGCCAATAATTGAAATTCTAAATAAACGTTTATTAATTGTTATATTTCTTATTTTTCTTAAATATATGCATTTATGTGTATGTGTTCATAAATACAAAATGAATATGCACAGTACACCAACATATATTATAAACACAAACTTTTATTCTGGATGTGATTAATCGTGATTAATCGTTTGACAGCCCTATCAGAGACATTTACTCAGTAACTTTTAATCAAAGCTGTGACACGTCAGAGGAGAACTGGCCCTCCCGGCTGAGACTGGTTTCTCCCGAGGTTATTTTTCTCTATTTATTCACCATTGGAGATTAAGTTCCTCACCACTGGGCCGTGTTGGCTTGCTCACCAGGAGACTGCTGGTGGTATTCGATTAGCTCAGTGTTCTGTCAATATCATATACATTGCTTTATTAGAATGATCTTACTCTTTGTATACCACGGCTTCTTCCTTTTTCTGTGTTATACTTTTTGTTTTCTTCCTGTAAAGCTGCTTTGAAACAATGCAACATGGTAAAAAGAGCTATATAAATCAAATTGATTGTGCACTGCGTATTTTCTGCAGGTGTCGATGCTCCCACGCAGTACAGCTGTGAAGCTCATAATGAAAAAGGTCTGACGGTTTCCAGAGAGGCTCACGTCAATATCAAAGGTAAAGCAATATCACCACGGCATACAGTAATACAAAAACCAACCGATACCACATTGGTGTGGAATCTGAGAGTGAATGTTTCCTCAGGGTTCTGAAAGCCCCGTGTAGTTTCACATCCACGATTAATGTTTTTCAGTGCTTCCTGACAGAGTGTCAAAGGTCACCGTAGTCAAACGTGAGGCAAACAAACTCTTGTTGAGCTGGACGCCGGGAAATGATGGCTTCTCTCCGCTCAGCACCTGCAGCATCACGGTAAGATGATGAAACAGTCCATTTACCTTTAAAAGACGCACTTCTTACTTCAATGTGTGACGACTTTACTGTTTAAAATGAAATAGACTGAACATTCTTTAACTTCCGACTGAAGATGTGAAATCATTAAAGTAATTTGATTTGTTTATGAAAATAACGATCATTGCTATGATATATTTTCAGTATTTGACATCCACCATGTGTTTCAGATTCGAGAGCTCGAGTTGGGAAACCCCACTGGCGCTCACAGCATAGCCGTTCCTCCGTTTCAGTATGAAGTCAACAATCTCAAGGCCATGACCTGGTACAACATGAGCGTGTCCTGCACCAACGAGATCGGATCCTCCCCGCCCAGCGCCTGGGTCCAAAGCAACACCACAGAGGGTGGTGAGTGTCCTCGCAGACCTCACCATGAAAAAATGCCAATATCTTCTTTTATGCTCCACAATCATATACACGTTTTCAATGTATTGGATTTTTATTTTGGGGGTGAACTGTCACTGTTAACTGAACTTGAGGAATTCCTGCAGCATGTTATTATGCGTTTCAAGTCCAGATGCCAAATGGGAATGGGAGTGACCCGGTAGTTAGAAAATGCTTTGCTACTGGGTGTGTCTTCAAAGGATTTCCTCAGTATTCCTAAAAGAATTGTTGAGGATTTTTCAGTGTCCGATAAGCCTTATAGCTTATGTTATTATGATCTGAAGGCTGCGGTTTAAATTCAGTAGTTCCTGGGGGGTGATCCTAATATGGCGTAAGGATAAAAAAGTTCAGATCAAGTATAGACGCTTTCATCTTAACAACATAAACAAACATTACTGCGCATGTGCACTTTTGTGACCTCCGGTACACATTCACAAACAATAGAGTGCCTGTAGAGTATTTCTGATAAGAAACCGAACCGTTACTTGGCTTAACTTGTCTTTCCAGTATTTTTAATTTAGACCCTGATACCGCGCTCAAACGCTAGATGTCCATGTATCATACGCTTTCTTTAAATGCGACCGAACTACAGGACACAATCAACAAATCGTTTATTTAATACAATTATTATACAAAAAAGTAATAAAATAAATGAATATTAACATAAATTAAATAAAATATAAATAGTTATATTATTAAACACTAGCCAAACACAAACAGGAAGTTAACTGGGGGTCATGAAACAAAAGTTTCTTAAAAAATGAGACTTAAATCAGATACAAGATTTGTGAAAATTTACAGCTTCACAAAATTGTCCTGTGATGTTATTAAAAGCCTCATCCATTGGAGACCCCTATACCTGCTTCTAAAGACAATACAGCACAGTCATAGAAAATGAGAATAATAATGAATGAAGAAATAAAAATGAAATCAATAAACGTACAAATTAAAGTGATAGTTCACCCCAAAAAATTCTGTCATTATTCATTCACCCTCGTGCCATGTCAAACCTGAATGACTTCCTTTCTTCCGCAGAACACAAGAGAAGATATTTTGAAAAATGTTGTTGACCGAACAGCGATGGCAGCCATTCACTTGCGTTGGTTTTGTGTACATACAATAGAAGTCAATGGCTGCCACCGCTGTTCTTCTTTTGTGTTCCGCGGAAGAAAGAAAGTCATACAGGTTTCGAATTTTCATCTTTGGGTGAATGTTCCCTATAATATAAATGGAGAAGGAAATCCTAGTACGACACAAATGTATGTCTGCTTCAAGTGAGAAGTTTTGTGGCCTCTCAGATAATACACACATCATCGACCGATGACATTGTCTGCTTGTTTTCAGTCCCGTCAGAGGCCCCACTAAATTTGACTGTTCAAGTGAACAATTCCATGTTGATGATTCGATGGGAAGCTCCGCCCCCAGACAAGCTGAATGGCGTCTTGCAGGGATATGACATCACCATCAAACACGGGACGCAAACCAATAAGGTAAGTGTTGAGTTATTATTGATTGGTTATTCAATGAAACGTCAATGATAAACGTTCGATCGAGGTGAAAATCATCTTTTATTGAAGAATATGCTGAAAATCTTTTGTATCCCAATGTTGTCCATGACGTTGATGAAGATGAAATGATTTGATCTTGGAAGAATTGGAAAATTGGAAATCTCTAGATTTCTGGTGTCATGGCAAATCCGAGAACAGTTTGAGATCTCTGACATCTCTCCGGCAGATGTGTTTTTTTGTGTGTGCGTGAGGAGCTTTGTCTGACCTGTTGTATATTTCATCGATGTGTAAATCACATGAAAGTCCCGGCAGGTTACGCTGGTTTGGAGCTGCATGTTTACCGGCGAAACTTGTTGTCCAAAGATTAACTACAGAACATCGCGCCACATTGTGATCATCATGATTTTCAGGCCAAACCCTCTTCATTGACATGTAAATCAAACGTTTCCAAAAAACCTCTGGGCTGGTTCGCAGGCACGATTTACAAACATGCTACTATCACCCACAGGAAGCAGCTGGCAAGTTTGGCGAGACGCTTGTTTTTGAGAGTTCATGAAGCACAGTTTGCATTCATTTAAGAATTGATATAACACAAACACCAGAGTCTCCTTGATAGGAAAGAATGAATTGAAAAGATGAGAACACAACCACATTGTGCTAACGGAACAGCTGTTCTTCACTATATCATCTCTGAAGAGCGTGAGAGAAGATGACTCGCTGCTTGAGAGCTAAACTACACTTCAGATTGTCATCTCTATGAGGATGAAGTGTTGTAGTGTAAGGCAAATTATGTGCATTATTATTATACCGTAAGCCTTCAGTTAAATTACGTTATAATGTTTTTATTTGTATTGACTAGGGATGATAGATTATTTGCAAATATAATATATCGGAATAAAAATAAATGGCAACACTTTACGATAAGGTGCTATTTGTAAAGTGAGAGAATGATAAGCCCAGACAGTGTGATCAGTCTTGTATCACACCGAATGGGCTTATTTCGCAATAACAGCCGGCTTCTCGTGCCTTATCCCGCTTATTACACGGCTACTTGCCACATGAGAAATAAACTGGACATGAAGTGTGATTTTGAAATACTTAGACACGTAAAATTAGTTTTGAGCGGTTGTTATCTGGGAATAACATACCTGTAAACGTCACGACTGGCCAATCACAATCAAGCATTCCAACGTGCCGTGTAAAAACAACTAGTTAATGCATTAGCTAACATGAACCAACAATGAACAATACTTCTGCCTCATTTATTCACACGAATTCATGTTCATTTAAGCATTTACTAATATATTATTAAAATCAAACGTTGTCATGGCTGCACCATGAATTAACATGAATAACTAACATTAATAAATGCTGAAAAACTAAATGATTCATTGTTAGCTAATACTGCTAATGCATATACTAATGTTAACTAATAGCTTAAAGCTAATGCTATACCTTATTGTTAAGTGCTGCCAAATAAACAGTCATGTTTAAACCACTGAGCAAGCATGTGCCCTGTTGTTGATCATCTCTGAATGCCCCGTGTGGTCTTTGTCATTGGCCAATGAGCAATCATGAGCAATTAAACCATCTATTCCCCCTGGCACAAACACAATGGCACACTTCCCGTTTGTTTCCCAATAGCAGGAAGCTGATAGTTAGAGAGAAATGGTTTGTTTTTGTCTGTCTCATGACTCACCGCCGAATGACCTGGAGTTTATGATGACGCTCCTGATGTATTCTACAGCCGTGACTGGATTCATGATGTCACGCTGTGATCCCGCTCCAAAACAACAGTAACTGGAAATGAGTCTGATCGCAGCTGGTCCAGTCTGATCGCACCTGTCGGGCTCCTTCAAACCAGCTCGGCTCCAGAGTAATCGGCCTCGACAACATCTGTTCATGCCATGAATGCAAAAATAATTTTCTCATAACATGAAGATTTACGTTAATGATCATTTGGGGGAAATGTGATTCGTTGAAGTACAATAACATGAAGATGGGATGATTTTTAAACGACCCGTATGGATATCGCTGTTTTGGATGTGAACAAGTGTTGAGCCGGATCTAGCAAGTATAACTCAGGAGTTTGCTTCTGTGGTTGGAAGAGATTGACAGAATTGAGGATCTGGAGAAACAGGAAGTCATTATGTGAGCTGTAGAGAACTAGAAGTGACTTATCGCTATAGATGAGCTGGAGTTTAGTTTTCTTTTTTGTTTTGTTTTCTTTGCATGAACCTTATCACAATATCTATTGTTCCAAAGGAGCTTGAGAGAAATAAGCACACGAAGAAAAACTGAAGGTTCTTAAGTGAGAAGCGATTAATCACATCCAGAATAAGAGTTTGTGTTTACATAATAAATGTCTGTGTACTGTGCATATACATTTTATATTTATAAAAACCTACACATACATGCACGTATTTAAGAAAAATATTTAATACAAATGAAAACACATTCATATATCATTTAAATTATTGATGAATATAAATAAATACACATGTGTACATGTTTGTGTGTTTGGGTCAAAGATGAAAAAGGGTTTAAGCATAAAAACCATGAATGTAATACCGCTTTAACTCATTGAAAAAGTTTTCTGTTTAATTTAATTGCATATTTTGTTTTTGTTATTCTGAGCAAAAAATAAATATCATACATTTTTCCCTGACTTACAGAAGACGCCCAATAATGTAATTCAGTGTTACAATCTTGTCAGGCATATTTACAACAAAAACACTTTATGAAATGTTGAAAGACTAATTACTTTCACCCCAAATGCTAATTAGTTTACATTTTTTATTTGCCACTATCCTATGTTTTGTCAATAAGAATTTTTAACTCATTTAAAGCACAATAAAATGTAATACGCTCCCTTATTCTTTTATATATTTTAATATGTACAAGTCAGAATAAGCATGTTGTTTGAATTTGTACATAAATATTGTGTTACACTGAATGACGATGTAAGATTATTTCAACCAAATTTTGACGTTTTATTCTCCAAAAACGTAGTTGAAACCATAATTTGGTTTACATTTGACTTACATTTAATGTGCTTTCTGTGGACATAAAATCACTTTTGTAAATTTATTTTGATGGGGACATCTTAACGTCTTTGACCCGTTTATAAATGCACAGTCCACAAAAATATATTATGTAAACACAAAATGTTATTCTGTTACGATGATCGCGATTTGACAGCCCTCGCAAAGTGTGTGAAACAATGAGAAGTTTAAAGACTAACTTTTTGTAGATCGCTTCAAATTTTTGGCATGCTAAACATTTTCCTTCATTTGTAAATGTAATCTTGATTCTTTTCAACACATTGGAGGTTAAAACCTCTTGAAAACCTCCGCTTGATTTAGATTTTATGCTTGCGAAGCCTGGCGAGCATTAAAATGTACAACACATAACTTTTGCCAAACATAAAATTGCAGGTCTATTTTATGCACTTCTATTGAAACCCTTAGAATCTAACCCGACAACTCGACTAAATCATTATTATAAGCTTGCGAGTCAGGGCAAGATGGAGAGTTTTAACAGAAAGTAATGGAGATTAAAAATGTTAAAATCTCTTCATTAAAGCAAGAAAATTTGATTGTAAAAATGTGTTTTATCTTTGTTTATCTTCAGACAGCTGGAGGAATAGAGTTAAATGTGCTCATAAAGGATACTAATGGGGGTTCAGGCCAAAGCCATCACTCCAGGCCTGGAAAATCTATTAAATTCAACCGATTTTAGTTTTTGGCCGGTGTTAATAGCTGACCTGAGGCGTTCCAGCAGTTAAGATGCGCTGCAGGAGATGAAACGCACTAAGCTGTGCACTTCCGAGGGGCCCTTGAAGGGGTCCCTCTCATTTTAGGAAGTACAGATGAAACGGTCGATTGTCGATGAAGCGGATGTGTCTCAGTCTGAGACCGTCAGCATGTCTCAGAGACAACAGATATGTTGATGACAGCGTTACACAACCATGAGCAGCGGCGTGTCACATGTGTTTGTGTTGACCTGCAGCAGTCCTCTGGTCATCCACGGCTGTATGAAGACAATAATAGCCACGCTTCCTCTTTCTCTTCAGTTTGGTTTTTACAATAATACAGTTTTGTTCTCAGCATGATTTAACATGAGTCACATTTTATTCAACTGTATATTGCCATATTACAACCACGATTTCATATTTTACCACATGATCTTTAATTGAAAAGGAAGAAGTTGAACACTTATAGCTTTGTTTCATTCAAGTGTTTAAGATTTTCTATCTTTCTATCATTTATTAAAGTAAAAATTGACATTGTTATTAAGAGAACAAAGCTGAATTGAATAGTATATATTAGTTGTTCCAGACTTGTGTGACTTTCTTTCTTCGTGAAGATATTGTTCTGAGGTTTATATAAATGTACTGTACGTGTTTGTGTGTGTGTTCAGATCCACAGCATGAGTACAGAAGCCACAGTTGCTCTGCAGGTGTTAACAGCACATACAGTGTGGAGGTCGTGGCTTGCACTCAGACCGGCTGCGGGACAAAAAAGTCACGCTTCTGGCTCTTCATACCAGAATTAGGTGAGAACATATTATAAGATCCTCCTTCTCTTGAGTTTGTGCGTTGACGAAAACACTAAAATGTCTTGCATCATAACCAGTGACAGGTCCGTCGCCCCCATCACACCCATTGAACAAACTTTGGTGGATTTTACAGTTTACATACTCAAACGTAACCGACAGTATTTAGCTAAGAGAAACAATCATCTATTTATGAAACAGGAACTTTTTTTTTTAAATAAACTCACTAATGCGAACAAATTAAATCAACATTTGTTTATTCTAACTAATTACTTGCAAATCTCCAGCGCTTGGTTCTTTCAAATATTACACGGGTTGTTGTTTTGGTGAATATCTGTTTCTAAGAACATAAAAAGAATGCCCCCGTTCTGAATACTCTGGCGACGGCCCTGGACAGTTCTATGATTTCCTTACATTTCATTTTCTTGTAGTTGGACAAAAATAATGACAAACTTTGTAAATGAATCACTAGTCTGTTGGTATTGCCTGCCATGTCATCTCTAATGCAGCAACCGGATTCAGTTTTGAAACGAACTGCAGGAAAACGGAACTCGTGTAAACATCTCTTCCCTCCGGAAGCCGTCATGTTGAATTATTGTTGTTTTGGAAACTAAATTGAATTACATCCCCTGGGAAACATACTCGCGTGATGAGATCAGAGTCAATTATATTAAATATACATTCATCGGAAATAATCAAAATATGCAAGGGTGGTTCCGCTATAGTGGTTCAGGCTATAGGGATCCTCCAAAATGGTATAAACCTGTGTATTGTCAATTTCTTGATGAATCAGCTGACAGAAAACTCTGCGCTTAAAAATGATTTAACAAGAGCATACAACATAGTTATTAGTACTAATATTAATCCAAAAAGTGTTTTGCATTTATGACAGTGTTTATTATCAGCTCGGGTTAAAAGAACGCACATATGTTTTTCATTAAAGTCAATTAGTGTGTGTGTGTGTGAGGGTTAAAGGATAAAAATATCATTCGCAGTATGAAGTCAATGGAAAATCTGTGTAATGATGTGTGTGTGTGTGTGTGTGTGTTTCAGAATCTCCTAATTCTCCGTCTTCCACTCCGGTTCCTAATCGTCCAGACTCGGCGTACATTGTTCTTGGAGTTGTGTGTGCGGTGTGTCTTCTGATCATCGTGATGTTTGCGGTCGTGTGTTTACGTAATGGATCTTATTTGAAGTAAGCTCTTTGCTATTTCTCGTTGTCACAGGAAACAAGACGTTTCTCTTTTCCGTCTAAATACACGTTCCAGCTTCTCCTCTGAACCATCATTTTTCCGCTGACATCATGATGTGTAGTCATGTACATCTTTAGGCATTGTTTCAACAAACTCACATTCAGGTCAGGCTCGGTTTGAACAAACACACTTCCTTCAGTTTCCCAAGAATGCCCCTTTTTGACCATAATCCATTTGATCTCAGTCCTCCGAGTGATTTGTAGACGTTGTTTTATTCCAAGATCAAATCTGAGAAGCACAGTCTTATTTATTTCTTTTTTATCTCGGCGCACTTGGTACAGGAAGTTGAAGGTTTGTGGAAGGAGAAGTGAAGCAGAAGTTGTGGTGCTTGCTCTGTGAAAACAGCATGACTTCTAGTCAAACACAATTACGAAGGCATTTGGCCGGAGGAGTGCTGAGCGAAGAGCTTCACATTACCTCCAGTTGTTTGTGAGAGAGATTAACATCAAAATCCCCCCGATTCCTTTCTCTTTAGAAACCTCCAGCTGACTCGTGTAGAATGAAATGGGAGCTTTGGTGGAACCAAATCACTGATGGTGCTTTTTAATATAGTGAGGGTGCTCCTCTAAATCAAGAGTTGGTTCCAAAATGAGAACTCAATCTAGTGTAGATTGTAGAGGTCAAATAATCTGGATTTGGGTCAATTTGATGAGAAATGTTTGAGTTGATCTTCAATTATATTGACTTTTGATTGCAGACTTGACAAATCTGAGCTCAGTTTGACACATTTTTGGAGATTTTCTCAGAGAGAAAAAGACACAAATGAGTCTTAAAAAAAACAAAAAACTTTTCATTTATGCTGCCTTCATGTGCTCTCGGAAATTCAATAATTCCCACTTCAACCCGAGAGCATGTGAAGGCAGCATAAATCTCATTGATGTCTATGAGAAATATCTGAGGAATTAAATAGATGCCATCTGTGATTTTTCTTTATAGTTCTTTTATAAGTCGAATTACACATTTGTTTTCTACTGTCTGTCTGTGTTTAAACTATTGTCATTGGTGCCCTCTACAGGTCTTTGTTTGGAATCGACGACAAACTCACTGGAGTCGTTGAGTACAGACCACAGAGGTCCTATAACCGCTCGGCCATCGAAATCACACGTACGTTAAGAAATATTGAAAAAAGCCTTATTTAGCATTATTTTTAAACAGGGATTTAGTGTGTCACAGACCTGAGAGGTTATTTTCTCTCTTAGTTGCCAGTTTGGGCATCAGCAGTGAACTTCAAGCCAAACTCCAGGATGTGATGATCGTGGGGAATCTGCTGTCCATCGGTAAAGTCCTTGGAGAAGGTGAGGAGGCGGTCTGGTCCGGTGTTATGTCTCAGCTCTTTTCAGATTCATATATTCTTCTGATATCGTCTCTCACAGGTGAGTTTGGATCTGTGATGGAGGGCCATCTGAGACAGCCGTGTGGTACCTCTGAAAAAGTTGCAGTGAAGACCATGAAACGTGAGTCGTTTTGAATTGCTGTCTATGTGCTTTTAAAGAATAAACAACTTTAGATTCATACAAAGTTCATACTGTACAGTGTAATGTTCACATTATACTGTATATCTCAAAGACAATATAACATCATAAATCATAAGTCAAATTCAAGGCGGGATGTTTGTCGAAGAGTACAAGTTAATATTTGATTCTGCCGGAGAAATGTTTAACCAAAACCGTTGAATATTTCAGTGGATAACTTCTCTCAGAGAGAGATTGAAGAGTTTCTGAACGAAGCCGCATGTATGAAGGATTTCAACCATCCCAATGTTATCAAACTCTTGGGTAAGAAACTTGTTGAACATCAGTCACATGACTGTCATCGACCAATGGCATAATAAAGTGATGAGTGACACATGCATCTGCTCACAGAAGTGAACATTTGATTTTGAATGCTGTAGCCACACTGATAATAAGGGCAAAACTGAAAATGAACAAATAATTTGGACAGTACAGTAACCGAATATAGCAAAAATACACTGTGATATCAAATACAAGACAATGTTCTTGGGAAAAAAATAATAACAAATGCCCAATAGAGTCAGTATAATGATGCCTAAACATATAATGTAAGAAGTTATACTGTGTTCAAATCGTGATGCAAGCACTTATGAAATGTCCAGGATTTGTTCATTATTATTTTTATTAAAGTCATTAAATGCTATTGTACCAATAAACATTGGTATTTAAACATTACAGAGCAATACTATAAATGACAATAAGCATCAGTATGCTTGAAATATAAAATACAATTACTTAAAATAAAAAAAGAGAAAATAAAATAAATGACATATAATGAATTCTAATAAAAAAGAGAAAATGAAATAAACGAAATAAAATGAATTCTGAGAAAATAAAATTAATTCTAATAAAAAATAGAAAATAAAATGAATAAATGACATAAAATGAATTCTAATAAAAAAGAGAAAATAAAATAAATGAAATAAAATAAAATGAATTCTAATAAAAAATAGAAAATAAAATAAATGAAATAAAATGAATTCTAATAAAAAAGAGAAAATAAAATAAAATAAATGACATAATGAATTCTAATAATAAAAAAATAAAATAAAATAAAATTAATTCTAATAAAAAAGAGAAAAGAAAAGAAATTAAATGAAATGAATTCTAATAAAAAAGAGAAAATAAATGAAATAAAATAAAATGAATTCTAAGAAAAAAGGGAAAATAAAATGAATTCTAAGAAAAAAAGAGAAAATAAAATAAAATGTTGATTTCTTTTTCTAGGTGTTTGTTTGGAGGTGGGCTCCGGACACTTTCCCAAACCGATGGTTGTGCTTCCCTTCATGGAGCATGGAGACCTGCACAGCTTCCTGCTGCGGTCTCGCCTCGGAGAAAACCATGTGGTAAGATGCTAAATAATAAAGAGAAAACCCTGTGGTTTATGCTAAATAATAACAATAGAGAATTTAAAGGTACAGAGTTAGTCTGACGGATGGTTTATACTGTACGTGCATGAATCAAAATGCAACAGACTCTGGGTCTGAGAGGATGCCGTTTTTTCCAGTATCTCCCCACACAGGTGCTGCTGACGTTTATGATCGACATCGCTTCGGGAATGGAGTATCTCAGCAACAGAAACTTTCTGCACCGGGACATGGCGGCACGCAACTGCATGTACGCACACCTCTGCGCTTCTATTGTCTACTTAAAGTGGCCGTCAATCAGTTTCTGCACATCTCATGTTAATCTTGAGTCTTACAGAACAGTATCGCACCCTTCAAATATCCATGAGGAACTACAGCACGTGCGCACCCATAGCCAACCAAACGAAGACATATGACTCAGTTTCACTTATCGTGTGCGGTTCATGTCTGGCATCTTTTAGCGCCAGGACCGCGCCATCTATCGGTTTCAATCGATCTCCAAATCCAGTGTCATATCCAGCATTTATATAACATTCCTCCCCCAAATGCAGTGAACAAACAAACACAGCTGAACTTCGCGAACGCAGTGCTCTCTCTCTCTTGCTCCTGCGGGTGGATGTGTGCGCATGCTCCTTCTCACGCTCTCCTTGGTAGCGTGGGCGTGCTCTTTCTTCTCGCTCTGGCAGGTTGACGCGTGGGCGTGTTTTCCTGGAGAATTGTCCAATAAGGGACTAAGATAAGTTGTTAGGTAACAGATTTTCATGTTCCAAAAAACTTTCCAAAACCTATAGGAAGGCTGGGGGAGTGTATCCAGCACAAAAATACTACGTCATACGGCCAACTCGTTTCTTGACACGTTGACCACGTCAAGCAAGAGACGACGTTTAACCGTGTAAAGAAGTCAGAATGCATGAAACACCGTTGCACACCGCCTTTAATAAACCTAGCAAATGTCAAAACAGCGCTAAGTAGCATGCACAATAATGCCGGTCTTTTTTAGAAGTCACAACTGAGTATCATTTCGATGTTTATTGAGTTTTGGATGTGGTTAACTGAAGACCCTAAATCCTTATTGATAATCTACAGTATGTACACCGTTCAGCAGTTTATATTTTTTCCTTCAGGTTGCGTGACGACATGAGCGTGTGCGTCGCAGACTTTGGCTTGTCAAAGAAAATCTACAGCGGTGACTATTACAGGCAGGGCCGGATAGCTAAGATGCCTGTCAAATGGATAGCGGTGGAAAGTCTGGCAGATAGAGTCTTCACGGTCAAAAGCGATGTGGTAAGAAGTGTTTTACAGTTGTGTTTCATCCTCATGAGACGCTGTGTGTTTCACCGCACCAGCACCTGCTCGTCAAACACAACTTTGATCTGTGCAGGAAATATCTGCTCAAACTTCTCAGCCTCAAACGCACCGTCAGACGTTATATTTCGCTGTGTTTGCAGAAGTCAGATGACTTGTTGACGTTTAATGTCATCTTATGTCCTTTCAGTGGGCATTTGGAGTGACTATGTGGGAAATATCTACTCGAGGTATGACCCCGTACCCGGGCGTACAAAACCACGAGATTTACGATTATCTCCTCATAGGCAACCGACTGAAACAGCCAAACGACTGTCTCGATGAACTGTGAGTTTGTGTTTTGCCTTCTAGATTACAGAGAAAAATACAGAAAATAAATCATAAGAAAATAAGCGTTTTATAGACTGGAAACATGTCATATGCTGCTGTGTTTCAGGTATGATATCATGTCCAGCTGCTGGAGCGCGGAGCCGGTGGACCGGCCCGACTTCACACAGGTCAGAGAGAGGCTGAAGAATCTAGCGGGGAAGCTTCCAGTGGTATCAAACAGTCGAGACATCATCTACATCAACACCAGTTTCACCGAAGATGAATCGACAGAAATGGCTGCAGAAGGTCCTTTGCTCTCTTCCTCTCCGTCCTGCAGCCGTCAAACCACGGACACGTCTGTCGTGACGGCGGACGTTCACGAGAGCTCGGGCGCTGAGGAAGATGACCGTTACGTTGTCGTCATATCCTCGGGAGAGCACGCGGGAGCAGGTGCGGGCAGCTCTGTTGATGCTCCGCTGTTGAATCACGGACGCTCTGAGTGGGTCAGAGACGTGACAGAGACGCAGCAAACATCTAGTGACACAACACATCTGCTTTGAAGAACCGTTTCGAACATTTTGTGGATTTGAAATCCATCGGGAAGTACTGTTTTTTTTGAGGATCCAGTCAAAATGATCCCCTTGTTCAGTGGATGCTTATTCAATGCATGTCAACGGAGCCCAAAAGCTGTGATACTGTGATAATATCAGACCTGTGTTTTAAAGCAATGAAATGTTTTCGTTTTAACAATATCATTTTGCTTTGTAAGTTTAAGAAGGCATTTTATTGTGATTTTAAGAAGTTTGTTGTCCAAAAAAAATGTACATACATAGAATACAATTTGTATATTAGAAGTGCCTTTTGTAAATATGAAGGAGAGATTTTTTTGTATATTTTCTACATTCGATTGAACTGACATTGACATGTATTTTAAAATGCTGTACATTTGAGGTACAAGAGCGATGTTTTCATTCATTTGTGATTATATTCTATGCTTTCGTGTAAAGCTATAATGAAAAAAGTCATTAAATACTGCTAACAAAATGGAATTGCACATTTTTTGCATGGACGTGTGTTTATCTAGGATTTAATCAGTGGTTTTCCTTTAAAAAATATAATCAGGTTTTTTAAATACTTAAATTATTAATTACATTTTATTTTTATAAGTAATTTGCTACAGCACTTAAATAAACAAATAACTCACAAATAAAAACAAAGTAGGTGTACAGAAGCAAATTGATTCATATTTCATATAGAAAACAAACCCTAATTAAACTTAATGCCATTAATTTTTTCTGATTGGAAAACTGCTGAAAGAGAAAATTAATTATAGAAATAAAAACTCTGAAATTACTGTACAGCCAAAAACTGTTACGTTCGGGGTCTCGCGGATGAAGGAATGACGTATCGCAGGTGGGCACGTCACGTGCTTGAGGGCGCTCGTGCGTCTATGACAGTAAACATGGCGGCGGCAGCTAGTCACCGGTGTACACACAGTACGAGTCGTTTACTCCGTTTTCTACCTTTTCTCTTCATCACTTTATCATTAGATGGAGCTCATGCTGCTCCAGAGACGGGTCTGTGGACTATACCGGTGCTGAATGTGAGTGTGGAGCGTGTTTTTCATTAGAAATGACTGAGGAGGCTAAAGCTAGCGGTACATGGCAGCACATCTGGGTTTGTGATTGCTGTGACAGTTTAACACTTACAGCTTAACAAACAATCTCTGAGACACGAGCGACACAGTGAGAGTTATTCGGCCCATGACTGTGGAAACATGACATTTATGGAGCCGATGTGTTTCTATGGGGAATCACAGGTTAGCCGGTTAGCTCGGTGCTTCTGCTCTTCACAACACTAACATTCCATAAAGAGCTGATGTTTGAGATAACGCATGTATACACAAATAAGCTAAATGTTTAGGTAAACAGATGTGTAGATAAATAAGATGTATACGTGTATATTTAAAAAGACAGCTGCATGCAAGATGATATTTTCATGCAAGTAGTGAAACAATTGGTTTGCAATCTAATATATAAATGATGACAATTCTACCATACAACTGTGTCGAAGGGACACATACAGGAAATCTTACACAATAACAGTCATAACAATATAGTCTTCAAGCACCTTATAGGTTTCTATCTGTTCACTGCACTTTATATGTTTACTTAGCACTACAATTGTTATGTGTAGGTTGTTCTCTTTTTACTTATTGTGTTGTTATTGTGTGTAATGCTGCTGCTACACTGCAATTTCCCAGCTTGGGATCAATAAAGTATACCTAACCTAACCTAAAATATGTTATATACACAAAATATAGCATTAAAATTGACCCATTATTCACAATACAGACATTTCTACCTAACCTGTCTCATTGTGACCTGTTCTGCCAAATGTGATCTGTGTAGAATATGTGATGAGGTCTTATCAAATATTTAAAGACTTGTCTGTTTTTCCACGGAGGTTTCCAGTAGCTGCCACATTGACATCTCATACCTGTTTAGTTCACTAGTAAGAACTCTTCTGAAAGAGGAAAAGTTTTTGACGCGTCTTGTGTTGCATCATTCAGCGAGTTATCTTCTGTAAAGCTGATTTAAAGTGGCTTGTGTTCACTGTAATAAGAGCCAAACAATTGGTAAATTGGAAAAGAATTGAATTGTTTTCTCGTTTTCCAGACCTCAAGACCTTTATTATTACGAAAGTCCATGTACAAGGACACAGACATTGAACTGAAAGGTATCTATCGTGACAAACCCAATGCTTTATAAACCGAAGAGAGTTATTTAAAGGAGAATCTAGTGTTCGTATCTCTTTGCAGTGTCATCCTTTGGGTGTCCAGAAGACGTGACATTTACAATTCAGTGGTATTTGAAGTACTACCCGTGTCACAACCAATACAACAATATAGAGGTGAGTCCTTTGCGTGCTTCTGAACGTGTTTATATAGCAGCTGTGTGTGATATGATTTGTTTGTTGATCGTATGTTTGTTTATATGTCCGATTAGGAACTGTATGAAAAGACTCCGCTCAGTCGAGGTGGGAGTTTGGATCCCGTGCCTTTTGGACAGGGAGAATATATTCAACACACATATAAAGCGTTGCCCTGTAACGCCGACATGCACTTCTTTCCTATGCTCAATGTATGACAGTCAAGCACAGTGTTTCATGCACGTTTCATATTTACCATTTCATGGAGCGGCAGATTATAATTTCTATATGTTTGTCGGCAGAAATCTAAAGCGGAGCCGAAACCAGTGAAGCCACCTGCGATGGACAGAGAGCTACAGGTAGAAATGTTGTTTGGCAAACGCGTTACGAGAGCCTGTCTCCGATCCAAACATTAACACAAAACTATATTTGGTTTGTTATTTAAGGCGGATAGTTTTACAAGTTCTCTGGATGCTGAGGCTGGCACATATAGAACAAAGGTGAGATTGAACAAACAATCTTTTTATATGGGACTATATATACTTAATATACATCAATGTCCTGTATTTTCATTCCTGGGGAAAGGATAATGTGATTGCAACGACCTGGAGAGACGGACCGTACCTGCTCGTGGTGGCGTTGCATCCAAGCAAACAAGACGCCAACTGGAATTTAACCTGTATGACTCATGACATTCCTCTTATCGTGAATGTGTTTCATTTGTCAACGCCTGTTGTATGATCTGTGTGCATGTGTGTTATTGTGGGAATTGTTTATATTTCAGTCAGCGTGGTGATGATGGGAACTCACGGTTTTCTCTCTGTCACTGAATGGCCTCTCATGATCGTGAGTATTGTTCACTATAGTTCTCTGCGCACAAATGTAATGTTTTTGTGTTTAAACAAATGTAATTTTACTCTGTTTATTAATGTTTTTACTACACATTTGTTACTAACCGTAAGAGAACCGTGTGTCTGTGCTAAATTGTTTTGTCTCATTCCTTCATCTCTCTCTCTCTCTCTCTCTCTCTCTCTCTGTGCGCACGTGAGAATTATCCTTTTGCATTGTAGATGTATTTTGCATTGTTGCAAGTGCGGCACTTTATTTCTGTCTATGTGTGATGTGCGTTGTTTCAGATTTTTGGATGAATTTTGTCCATTTTCTAAAACCATGAGTGTGACTTTTTTCCCCACACCAACAAAATCAAGATATCATTCCAAGTTATTTTTATTTGTAGATACAGAACATGTTGACCATTTCAAAAGTATCTTGCCATTTGGACAAAGAGAAAGTTTTTTTATTTTATTTTAGCGAATGTCATTTGCGGGTCTAAATGACCCTGATAAGGGTTAAACAAGACACTACATAGAAAAACACTTCACTACTTTTATTTACTCCGAATTTTAACTTGAATTGTTAAAAATAGTTTTTTAAAGGGACAGTTCACAAAAAATGATCATTGTTATAATTTGATGTTTGTTTCTTGCTCTTTTCTCTTCAGTTCTATATGGTCATGTGTGTGGTGTACATCTTGTACGCTCTGCTGTGGTTTGTCTGGTCGTCCTGTTACTGGAAAGACCTCTTGAGGATTCAGTTCTGGATCGCAGGCGTCATCTTCTTAGGCATGATAGAGAAGGCGTTTTTCTATGCTGAATATCAGAACACCAACACCGTGGGCTCAGCGTGTCAGTACAAAATAAACCTTTGTTTTCTTTGGCTCGCATTGATTGAAATTAAATGTAGATTAATAATGGTTGATTTTACTGATGTCTATGCAGCTCAGGGTCTGTTGATCTTCGCCGAGCTCATCTCCGCTCTCAAGAGAACTCTCGCCCGTCTGCTGGTCATTATTGTCAGTCTGGGTTATGGAATTGTCAAGTGAGTGATGAAGATGTAGACTGTCGGCTCTGAAGATCATCTGAGATGGAGGTTGTAGTGACAGTGTTTGTTTTCCTCAGACCCCGTCTGGGCACGGTCATGCACAGGGTGGTTGGACTGGGTGTGCTCTACTTTGCTTTTGCTGCCATTGAGGGCGTTTTAAGGATCACAGGGGTGAGTCATTCTGTTTTTCGAATGTGATTTGTTTGAGTTTAAAGACTTCCAAAGAAAGGAAATCGAGCTTACTCACTCGTATGCCATTACGAGGTTTTTAGAATAGACCCAAATTGTTGCGCTTCAATAAAATAAATAATGTTCAGAACAACACATGTAAAAAAAAAAATGCTTAAAGCTATAGATGTTTTAGTTTATAATCCCAATTGTTGTCAAACTACTATGCATAACGCCCCTATGTGACATCAAAATTGAGAAAAGTAAAATTGATTTAGATTTTGTAAATATTAAAAACGTAATTTTCTGATCATGGTTAATGATTATGCTGATTATCATTGGATAATTGTAACTCATGAATCACAGCAACGGCACAAGTGTGAACAGATTACTCGTGTGATATGGTTTCATCAATTCATAGAACAATAAACTATTACTAAAATAAATAAACAAAATAATATACTTTTAATTTAATTGCTAATGTTTCTATGGCAGTGAGTACTGTAGGTGGCACCTGATCTGAAATGTAGGAGAACCACTGAATGATCCGATTATAAAGTTGGGCAGATAATATTTGTGATATGTGAGGATAATGGAGAACCATTTGTGAGCACACTTACAGTTTTGCTCTTTTACCAACGTTCTGGAGACTTTTATGCTCCTTTGACATCAAAACCGGAGAGAAATGTGAATACATTTTTGTGTATTGTGGTGCATGAAACACACTTGGTTGTTTCTGTTCTTTGTTTCTGACTCAGGCGAAAGACTCGGATCTGGCTCTGCTCGCCAACATTCCCCTGGCTCTGCTCGACTCCTCTCTGTGCTGGTGGATATCCTTTTGGAAAGCTGTGTTTGCTCCTCCTCCTTAAAGTCCCAGTGAAATTAGAAATGACAATGCCTATTTGTTTATGAAATATTGCAGCGTTTATTGTAAATAGTTTATCAATTTGGGTCATTCTCTTTGTAAAAATTTGTGTGCTCATAATCTTCAGTTAAAATCCATTATTAGACGACTTGGGCGGAGCATCTGTTAACTCCTCCCCTTCAAACCCACTTCAAAATGCAACAGCTGTTTTTATACACCCAATCAAATTGTTGATAAAGATGAAAGCCACGCCCACTATTTGTCTCGTTCTAAATTCCATTTCACTCGGAAATGTTTCAAAATACTCAAGTAAAAACGATCGCAACTTCCGGTTCACGGGCACTTTAACAATCTGTCCGATGTGATGGTTTCATTTTATTTCTGCCTGATACCTATGGAATGGTACTTAACTTACGCCTTTGCAGTTTTACGGTGAAATATAATCAAGTTTACATGTAGAGCATATGCGACAATCTGACATGCTTGTTTTTATAAAGTATCTAGAGTAATTGTGTTGATTTTGTATTGTTATAAACCAAACCAGTCTCTTGTTTCCTTGACTTCATCTCAAATATTTGTCAGTCTAGCACAAACCATTAAAACTCTAAAGCTCAGAAGAAATCCAGTGAAGTTGTCTTTGTACAGGCACTTCACCAACACGCTCATCTTCGCAGTTCTCGGTGAGTATAAAGCAACTGATCCCATTCAAAATGTTTGAAAACCTGTGATCGGCGTAAGCGATGTTAACCCACATGTGCTGTATTTCAGCATCCATCATTTTCATGGTCTGGACGACAAAGAAGTTCCGGTTAGCCGACTGTCAGGCGGTAAGGACATGAACTCTCTGACGTAGATTCTTTATCAGTTTGAACTCTATGATCAAATGAAGGATTTGTCTATATCAGCAGGACTGGATGGAGTTATGGGTAGATGATGCTTTCTGGAGGTTTCTCTTCTCCATCATTCTGCTGGTCATCATGTTTCTGTGGCGGCCGTCGGCTAACAATCAAAGGCAAGTGTATGAGAGACCTGACCAATGCTCGGAGATGAATGTGAACAGTCAAAGGTATGATTCTCTATCTCTGTGTGTAGGTACGCGTTCACGCCTCTCATCGATGACTCTGATGATGAAGAGATCGAAGAGTTCTTGGTGTCTGCAAATATAGGTCAGTGAACCAGCACTATTACATTGTATGAACATTGTATTTGGTTTTGTATTGTAATATAATAGATTTGATTATATTATGTCATGTCATGACATGTCATATATATTATTTTTTCCAGCTGATGGAATAAAATTGAGAGCAGCTAAGACAGAAACCAATGGAACAGCAAAACCTACAACTCCCAATCTGGTCAGTGCCTGTAAATTATATTAATCATTATTAATACATTTTTTTAGTATAAAAATGTCACATTTTTTATTTATAGGATGAAGACTTGAAATGGGTGGAGGAGAATATTCCTGCCTCTCTGACTGATGTGTATGTGTCTTTGTGTTTAAAACAACATCTCCCCTCTTCTGTGCTGCTAAAACATTTAACTTCAGTATAAATGTGTAATTATATTTCTCATTTATCTCAGAGCGCTTCCTGTTCTTCTGGACTCCGATGAGGTATGTCCTGTTAAAATGGGTTCACACGAAAGGAATTAAATAAAAATGACATACAAAGTCAATGCGAACTCGCGGCAGGCGATGCCAATGAAGTGAATCGGGTGGCGTGATTGCCGTTATTAAATCGTGCTATCATTATATCACGAGCAGTTCATAAAAGAACCATTCAGGGGTGCGTTTCCCGAAGCACGACATAACTCGCTGGTTAACCACCATAGCACGATGCATCGTTTGAGAAACTGACTAGCTACTCACGACTGTTTCCTGAAAAACATAGTTACTTTGTCGCACATCTGTTGTTTGAACCACGTAATACCGTCTTCTTATTAATCCATTTAGATCGATTTAATGTCATGTCATTGCTATTTTTTTTTACTATTTTTGTTCTCATATTTTTGCTCTCTATTGTTTTATTTCACGATATTTAACTCATTCATAAGTTTCCTCCTGTGCAACTCCGCCCATGGATTTCCCAGGGTCCAAGAGCACGCATGTCACGCGCACTTTTCAAAAAACAGCGCTTCTATTTTCTTGACAAACTTAAAGATGTCAAATTTAATTTGTATATATTTAGAATGATGGATATGGAACGCACTGCATGTTGCTTGCTTACTTCGATCAAAAGCTTGATGCATTTAAGTCTACATGTCACAATAATGAGCGATTCTTCTAACCACAGCTCTAGACCTGTAGTTCCAAGCACGCAACTTTGCGATGGATCGTTGGAACGATAGTTTTGGGAAACACTTAAATCATCAAACTATGTTGGAACGACAGAACTTGCGACCGTAGTTGGCTAACGATGCTTTTGGGAAACGCATCCCAGTTTGGTGACTTGAGTAAATGTTTGTGTGACAATGCATATTGAATGAATAAATGGACTCGCTGAGAAATGATTCTCTTTCTTGTATTTATTTAGGAGATCATGACTACAAAGTATGAGATGAATAAGATGGAGTGAGTTTGAGACCGCAAGCCTCCAGCGATGAACCAAAGCGCTGGTCCTTAACCGGGATCAGAGAGCGAACGAGCGAGCGACGGACTCGCAGACTGTTTTCTGCCTCTGCTCTGGTCGCTCGGTGAGCTTTGGATGTTGAAGGAATCATGCTGAAGGGGATGAGGTTTTCTGTCTGATCTCAACGCCGTACTACCTGAACTACATGTGAGGGTTACCTCTTTTTTCTAAATTAAAAAAATGTCCAGCAGACAAAGTCACCATTGATATACAGTATATACATGAAGAGGGAAAAATATGTTTTCAAACTCTGTTAAACTTGTGATTGATTAATACAAATGCAGTGATCATTTGTCTAAATGACTGAAGCATTCTAAGCACAATATTTTGTTGGTCAGTTTGTTTATTTTGACTGAAAGTTAGCAAAACAAATAAACAGTGATATGAAACTTAAGTTGACTGACCAAAGAGTCTTCTACATTTCCTTCAGTTAGAATCTGGTTTTTGGATGTATATAAAGTTTTATAAAGGTCTGTCAATTTGTCTATAATTTCAACGCATAATGTGAAATAACTGAATGCCTGTAAGTGTGTTTGTCCACAGAGTAATTTAAATGAGCAGAATAATAGAATTATTATTATTTATTTAATTTGTCTGTAGGGAGTCCAGATGTTCTTTCATGAAGAACAATTGCAGCAAATGGTTCAATATAATAAAGGAAGGCATACCTGTACTTCTCTTAATCTTATTTCTTTCTCTTTGAAGAAAAGCGTATGTACATTCATTTTGATGTATTTAAATCTTACAAAAACACCTCACAATCTCCTGCATATTTTGCTGACACCTTTTCAAATAAATAGTTTATTTTGTTAATGTGCTTTTAATTTGGGTGTGACAGCGGGATTCACTCATATAGATGCGTACCGACGCCTTACAACACTTTTATTCTTGAGTTTTGTTTTGTGTCCGGCTGTATCACGATTTGTGACATGTCTATTCAACAAAACACATGCTTTGCCATGAACCCCGGTACACGAGATGAATGTTAAAATTGAGATATTTGTCTTATATGTCCATGAGAAAAAACACATTGTCAAAACGGATTGTAATTTATTTGATCAACTGCACTTTAGGATTTCATTTGATCATGGGATGTAGTAAATAGCTTACTTTACCTCTAGGATTCTGACCTTGTCAGTCATTCGTCATAAATATACAGTATTTATTTTCAACTCTTTTGCTTTTGATTACAATCACGTGATCTCTTTGAATGTAAAGTCTCTGTTCAGTCACAGAACACTCCTGCAGATCTCAGGTTCTGTCTCTTATCTGTCCACCTGCATGTCCGTTCACATTAATAATGTGGGTTGCAATAAAGACTCTTTGTTACAGTCAACTCTGAGACATTGTGTTATTCTATGAGAGATGTCATATGTTGTGTCTGTTCATCGTGTTCTGAGGGTGAAAGAACACTCGAGACAAAACAATTTCATTGTGTCCCGCAACAGATCATTCTTTGGATGATGGTTATGATTTCCAGAAAGTACAAGAGCAGAAAAACACATGTCACAATTAAAATAGTTTTCTTACAAAACTTAATTGTGGTTTTGTAACAGTAAAAGTGCACTAACCATGTTTTGATTACCATTTGTATAACCGTGGATTCAGTACAAATGCCATTACGGCACAATCAATAAAGATCATGTATCACACTTATGTTGTGTTCAGACCAAACGCGAATTACGCGAATGAATCGCGCTATTCGCGTGTAGTTGGACGCTTGAACATTTTGAGTTTACTCGCTTCATTCGCGCGTCAGATTCGCTTCATTCGCGCGTCAAATTTGCTTCATTCGCGCGTCAAATTCGCTTCTTTCGCGCGTTAAATTCGCGTCATGGGAGGGGCTTCTGGCAGGCGGCTCCAGTCTCATTTCGAAATGGCGGACATGGATTTTGTTGAGAGGGTAGCTGCGCTATATGTATATATATATAGCTCAAATTGAGTAAAGAGCCTTTTTACAACTTACCAGATTCTCCGACCTCCTCACTCACTTTCTAACAAGCAAGATCCTTTTTATTCCTGTACTTATAAAAGTAAGAAAAAGAATCATACAGCTCCGGGTGTCCACAAACAATAAATGATCAATTTGTCCTCCATTTTGTCCTCCAGTTTCGGATTTCTGCCTCCGCTCGCTACGTCATCTAATCACCTCACTACTAGAGCAAGCCCCTGATTGGATAACGCGGCGCGAATTTTCGCCAAAGTTCAGATTTTTCAACTCGCGCGAATCACGCGAACGCTCAATTCGCGCCATTCGCGCCGCCTCATTCGCGCGATTCGCGCCGCAAGTAGGTCTATCGCGTCTTTGCATTGACTTAACATGTAAATCACTCGCGCTTGACGCGCCATTCGCGTTTGGTCTGAACACAACATCAGTCTCTGCCAATCTCATATTCATCTTTAGTGTCTATACAGAAGTATCGCATACGTCGTATCTTCGAAGAGTGTTTAGTTTTATCACATTTATAAAAGAGAGATACAGCTGTACGATTATTTCCGGAAAAACACGAGCTGCTAGAGGTGGGACTAGTGTGGGGAGAGTGATGGGACTACAGCACGAACACGCCGATTGCCAACAAAACACAGACGCGTGACTTAGTTTGACTTACCGCGTGCGGTTACGAAACAGGGATCCAGATTTATAAAAGAACTTCCAGAAACAAGTTTGAATGCTGGGGAGTGTATCAAGCTCAGAAATACTACGTCATATGTCCAGCTCGTTTTTTATCAAGTTGATCATGTTAAGCACGAGAAGCCGCACGTTTAACAGTGTAAATAAGTCATGCATGACATAGCATGATAGCTCCGCTTTAACGAAGTAATCACTTTTTTATTTGTAGTAGGACGATAGTTAATTTTAGTGAGGGAATTGTTTATTCGTCTCAGTCTGAATGGTTGTTTTTTATTATTTCAGTTTTTAACTTTAGTCACTGTGGCCCGGCTACAGTCTTCTCACCGCTGAGTTTCGAAGCGTAAAACTAGTACCCAGCAGTCTATGCGTCATTACGTCACCCAAGAGCGAAGAAGAGCACGATGTCAGCGGTCTGACGGCGTTCATGAGTCGTAAATAAGAAACTTGAATGCACACACAACAAATCTACATCATATTAATCACTAAATTTAGTGATGTTTTAAAATGATTAATTATATCTAAATATAGTGAGTAACGTTTGATACAAACATTTATTTTGAGAGAAACCTATCAAAGCACACTACCGTCCGTTCGTTTCCAAGATGGAGCCGCCGCGTTCGGTCTCCGTCCAGCTCGCTCCGCTTAGATTGTTCGTTAACTTACATTTTTACTTACGTTTGCTTTCCCTTTCTTCACGTTTAACGTCTGCGCTGATTATTTACGACGACGTAACACTTTTGTAGAAAAGAATATATAAAAGGTGTTTACCTACATTTCACTGCTGGTTGTATATTCTCTATATAACTGTGACAAATAAAATCTTGAGTTTGAAAGGGTCTCGTGCATCTTCAAAGTGAGGCCACAAGGAGGCGTTACGCGCACGTGGTAAGTAGACACATTCGAGTCATTCCGTTCAAGATTCCATACAAGTGTTGTGCTGGTAGATGTTTGTAGAAGAATATGTTCATCCTAACTCATTGCTATATTAAATAAGACTACTTTAGCAAGTTCATTGTACTATATTGTTGTTTTAACTTAGTAAACATAATTATTGCAAACATGTGGTTGTTTTGTGGGGAACATAATACAAGTCCAGCTGAAAAAACAACAGAAGCCTGCCCAAAACACAATAGAAAATGTAATGGTTACATTTGGGAATTTTACTAGCTTTAATGGAAACTATGATGGATCTACTGGTATGTGATGGATTCTATTGGTGTGATATAATCTCCCTACTGACAAAAACCATAGAAACCCAATAGAAACCATCACAGAAATACTGATGGTACATTAGAATTAGACTTACATTAAGTAGCACTATGAACCAATAGCTTTTCCCATTAAAACCATTACAAAATTCATTTTTCTAGTGTGTTTTGGCCATTATTCCAGTAAAATTAAACACCACCAATAGATTCCATCACATACCAGTAGACAACATCCCTGCTGAAAAAAACATAGAAACCATTACAGAAATTCTAATGATTTGCATTAGAATACCCTTACAACCTATTAGCTTTTTCCATTACAAAAAGGAATTTTGTAATGGTTTTAGTGTGTTTTGGGCATTATTCCAATAGGATTTTTATCACCCCACCAATAGAATCCACCACACACCAGTAGACACCATTGTAGTTTCTATTAAAACTAATACACGTCCCATTATAACCATTTAAACCATTACAACGTCTTTAGTGGTTTCTATTGTTTTTTCAGCAGTTTCCATTAAAACCAATACAAATTCCTTTAAAACCACTAAAACCATTTCCATTTCTTTAAGGGTTTCTATGTTTTTTTTTCAGCAGGGCTGATAAGAACCAATAGAACACCATTAAATCCTTCAGATAGAAAAAGTAATTTTAATGGTTTTAATAAAATAAGCTAATGGTTAATAATGGTGTTTTTAGTGAAACCATTAGAATATCTATGATGGTTTCTATGGCATTCCTGTTGTTATTTTTAGCAGGGGTAAACTTTTAAGTTTATTCTAGGATGACTAATAAACAATTAGTTGAACAATTACTTAACATAACAAAAAAAGATCTTATTTGTCCAGACTTTACACAGATTCCATCAAAACACAAATCCAGAGGTGCGTTAACTCCAACCTATTTCATCTTCCCTCAATTGCAGTTTATCGTGTTGTTATTTCACTTCTAGACATAAAAACACGCAAGAATGCAGATGTTTCTTTATTTCTTAATGTTTGCGTTTTTTAAAGCTCGTGGGTTTTAAAAGAACAGAGGATTTCATACTTTCTCCTTTTGTGTTCCTCAGAGGAAAAGAAACCACACAGGTTTGGAGTGGATTAAATGATTGTTTCTTTCATTTAAAGCCTAATATCTGCTTTACTCTTCACTTGTTCATTGCGTGTATGTTTCTGGGCACATCAACCGTTTGGCCAACATTACTGCATTTAAGAACTTTTATAGTGGGCCAGAGAACAGAGATATTACACAAACTTTTGATCATTGAAGTGGCCAGAACATGTGCTTCTGGAAACTTGCGCTTCTTTTGATCGTATCGCAAGCTGAGAGGTGGAGTGTACATGTGCTCAACATTATGTTACTTTTGTACATTCAAATTTAAAAACACATTGAGAAATAGTCCTGGAAGTTATTGTTTCTGGCATTCCTCTCATTTCTACGCTCACATTGCTGGTCAGATGTGATGAGAACTTTGGAAAGAATAACAGATGACACCAATGTTTTTAAACACAAGACCAAGACCACGCTCATCCTGAATAATATGCAAATCGACTGATTAGAACAATTACTGAAAAACTTCAACAAATGTCAATTCCACTAACTGTTTATTCATTTGATGAGTTGATTGTTAATGTTCCCTTCTTTGAGAAGATTGTTTTATGCAAGAACAACAAACAGTGTCAAAATACAAACAAAAAAATGTAAGGTGTGTGGGACAGAGAAGAAAATTCAACATGTAAAGTATCAGTTGATTTCATTGTCAGATACAAACCCTGATATACATGAACATGACAAGGCAAACATGAACAAGATGTTGAGATATTGTCCTTCTTAATAAAAACATCCCACATATATAAACGCTATATCAAACTATGCAATAATTCATGTAGGTAGATGTTTAAAATGTGCTGTTGTTGAAGGTCTGTTTGACAGCGGTGCACATTTACAAGCTGAAATAAACTTTCAACATTCATTCAAGCTGAAGATGTTTGTCTGTTTAACAAAGATCATAAAAACAAACATTTCTTACAATATATTTCTCAGGTTTATTAGATTTTTGTGTCTTCGTGTATTCATTCTTATTCACTGTAGCCACGTTGTTTCTTTTTCACACGTTGTTTTCCTTAATGGAGAAACCAACCAACATTAAAGCTTGTTGTCCTGCAGGGTATGCACTTAAAAAAATCACCTTTTGGAATTATTCCACATAAAAATACTATGTTAAACTTTAGTAGGCTATTTACTATAGTAAACTGTAGCATATAGTTGTCATTTTGTTAATGTTTGCTATTGTGTAGTATTAACTATAGTGAATTATTAAACTAGTAAAGTAGTGTATTAAACAAGTAAGCAGTGTACTATTTACTATAGTAAAATATTTAATGAAAGGTGTTATGCTGGGTTCACACCAAACGCGAAAAATCGCGTTCCACTCTCTTTATTACTTGCGGGAAATAGTTCATTATTTTGCACGAGTGACGTTAAAACACTAATAAAATAGACGAGATTTACGCGGGTTCGCTTCAATTGCGCCGCCAAATTCATGTTCGTACGCCTCTTTACTCTTAATTGGGGTTTGCTGTGAACCCAGTGTTAGTGTCTTCTTTTTAGCATTAACTGTACTGAATTGATGCACTGAAGTACACTTTAATATTTACTATAGGAAATACTTTGGTAGCTTTTCACACTTTACCCTAGTAAATATTAAAGTATACTCAAATATTTTTTTATGTGGAAGGAATGCAACCCATAAACGTTTGTTTTAATATCATTGCAAATGCAAGAATGCATAATATTGACCATAACTAATGGAATCGGCTGTAAATTGTCAGATTTATTGTCATAAATTGTAGTTGGGTTCGGTGTCATTTTCATGATTGTTTGTTCTATTGTTTTGACAGCCATATGGTGAATATTGGAGCTCAAACAAACAGAGCAATACTACAGAGTGACAGTGTTTACCCTCTTCAGAAATCCAGGTAATAAGTTTATTCATCACTGTCTTTAAACATGAAAACTGGGAGGGAAAAAGAAAACTCTTTAATTACCTTTAACCCAAAATGTACCAGCAAGTAAAAAGCATTTTTGTGTGAGTACATTAAAGTTGGAAAATCAGTGTTACCTAACGCTGCCGTCCACGTCTTTCATTTCTAAGACACGTCAACATCAAAACCAGAGCTGAGTCTATGAACAACTCAGACCCTCCAAAGGAAAACATTCATCGCGTTTCCTTCAAGATCAGACATGCGACCAAACCCCTCCATCTCTTCAGAACTCATAGGACGAAACCAGAAGATGGACTCGAGCCAGATGCTTGGCTTGGAAGGTGCGGTCAGCGTATTCGGACATCTCTACCTCCACGCTGAGCTCCTGAGGTCCTCGTAATGGCTGAACCAGGATCAGCTCTCCGGTTTGACGGTCTGAGCGCTGCATGACGAATAAGCTCCTGGCGTCACCTCCTCCGGCGATGCCGAAACGGAGGCTGTCCGGTCCCGGCCGTCCCGGAGCGATCGCAGTGGCCATGCTGAACAGGGTGGCGGGGGTGCGCAGATTGGTGGGCAGGGATAGGTAATGGTAAGAGATGGTCTTTGCGGCGAACGGACAGGAGCGGCTATCCATGGGACAGGGGTTTCTTTCGCACTGGCTGTGGTAGAACGAAGAGAATGTGTTTGTGATTTTTTTACGGTTGAAGACAAACAATCCATATTTGAGCCATTATATAAAAAGAATGATTACTACGTCTGGAAATGTCAGTTTGACGTTTAATGATAAATGTAGTGAGTCAAGTAACCTGCAGTTTTGTGTTTCAAACAGAGAGGACGATAGAGAGGCAGATTGCCGTTTTAACACGAGCCATTGTTTTCCGGAAAGCCACCAGCGCCTGAAAGCTTTAAGGTTGCGTGACTTACAGCTTCTCACATTTAGCCGGACACAAAGGGGCCATTCAGTGCTCAGGCCGGCTTAACAAACAGCTTACTTAATAAACAAGAATTAAAGTGTCATAACGGTTGCAGCCTGCTTCAATGATACCGCAAGCAAGTGGCAAGTGATTTAGTGAGACGTTAGTGGGCCCCAGTGCTGTTTAAAGCGCTCCGAGACGGACATGTGTTTGCTATGGAAACCAGAAAACACCCTTTACACTTTTGGTCATGAATGAGTCAGTGAGACGTTTTGTTTTAATGTCTGTTGTTCGTTTAGCAGTGTTCCAAAACCAAGCGAGCTGCCAACATAGACAGCATTTAAAATGAAAAAAAAAGGATAGAAATGACAACTGAAACACACGAAGAGTCTGGAGGTGTGAAATTAATGGAGATTGCAGAGGTCGAGTGATCTGGATTTGATGAGAAACGTTTGAGTTCATATTGAGATCTTCTTAAATATTGACTTTTGATCGCAGACTTGACTAATCTCCCTGTTGAAAAAACAGCATATGTTGGGTTAGGTATGTTTTGATGCTGGTTTGACCAGATTAAACCAGCTATGGACCAGCTTAAACCAGCACAAACCAGCATCAAAACCTACCAAACCAGCATATGCCGGGTTAGGTATGTTTTGATGCTGGTTTGACCAGTTTAAACCAGCTATGGACCAGCACGTGACTTGCTAAGGACCAGCACATGACCAGCTTAAACCAGCACAAACCAGCATATGTTGGGTTAGGTATGTTTTGATGCTGGTTTGACCAGTTTAAACCAGCTATGGACCAGCACGTGACTTGCTAAGGACCAGCACATGACCAGCTTAAACCAGCACAAACCAGCATATGTTGGGTTAGGTATGTTTTGATGCTGGTTTGACCAGCTTAAACCAGCTATGGACCAGCACGTGACTTGCTAAGGACCAGCACATGACCAGCTTAAACCAGCACAAACCAGCATATGTTGGGTTAGGTATGTTTTGATGCTGGTTTGACCAGCTTAAACCAGCTATGGACCAGCACATGACCAGTTTAAACCTGCACAAACCAGGATCAAAACATTCCAAACCAGCATATTGTAGACATCTCTTCTCAAACTCTAGTGACAGACACGTTGAGACGCCGACGAGATTCAAGCAAAGGTTTCCATTCGCTCTCCATTTAATCTCTAAGAGAAATAATTGACATCATAAAGTGACTCATCTGTGATTTATTCTCATTGGATGGGCTTTTGAATCGGTTTTTGTGTGTTTGTGTGTTTCTAACTCACAAAGGTGAGGTCTTGACATAGCTGGCGTTGGCGTTCGAGCGCGGGCACTCGGGGTTGGCGCATTGGAAACCTCCTCCGGTGTTGACACAGGTGGTGCCGCGGCTGCAGTTGTGCTGTTGCGTAAGACATTCGTCCACATCTGGAGAGCCCAGAGGGAAGAGAAACCGAGTCAGAGAGGAAAAGACTGAGCTACCTGAGGAGAGGGGTGGGATTGTTTATTTGGCCGTTAAATTTGATTTGCGTACTGATTTGAGATGGACTCCTGGTGGGGTCTCTGACTGAGATCATCCCTCCGTGAAAGAAAGCTGCTTTGAGACGGACAACTCTAAATCACATATTTCACTTTCGGAAGCTCTAGTTTTCATTGCGATCAAACCAAATAGAAAACATCCTCCTCTACTAATACAGACGCAGGAGCCGAAGGAGCGACACACTGAAGAACTCCCAAAACATCCCAGCCAAAACCTGACTCAACCAATTCCCTTCCACACTATTCGTCTTCATTTACTCACTTCATGTACCCCTGGAGGTCTTTGTGAGGTGTCCAAATGTCTTTCACAGAGGGTGTCTGTTGCTTTTTTGCATCTTGATCCAAACGGCAAAGAAAGTTTCTTCAATGGTTCTTTCCAGCGGTTCAGGTTCCACACAGAGCTCTTCTTATAAAGAACGACATTTTGCCTTCGTTCCTTTATGCTTTTATCCAAAGTGACTTTAAAATGATGAATAACTCTGTGTTTTTATAATGCCCGTAAGATTAGAGGTCAAAAGAGTTCTTGATGTTAAATGATTGGAATACTGGTTTGGGGTCGTTTATGTTAAAAGACAGAATGTAAATTAAAAACGTTCTTTTCGAGTATTAAGAATCACAACACATCTGTTTGTCTCTCACCCTCGCAGCTCCGTCCATCAGCGAGCAGTTTGTAACCGGTGGGACAGGAACAGTGATAAGATCCCGGGACGTTTACGCAGGCATGAGCGCACAGAGGTCCTCCACGCTCGGTCTTGTACACCTCACATTCATTCACATCTGTACACGCAAACGCACATAATTACTCGTATCTGGTTCAGAATTACACAATAGAGTAACTGGATATTATCAGGTTTCTAGGTCATGTTTGAAGATTGATTAAATAATGAAATGATCATTTATCAGTCCTTTTGCAGCGAGACTGACCCTGACAGATGCTGTTGTCTGAGGTTCCGCTCATGTGAAAGCCAGCGTCACAGCTACAGTGCTGGGCACGGTCCACTTTTGCACAGCGAGGTTTGCGGCTGAAGGCCGGATCATTCACAACGCTCCATTCTGGAGGAGCTGCAGGTATGAGGAAATGTGAACAAAAAAAGTCCCGTAAAAAAGGGGTAAAGTACTGGCAGTGAATGACCAATACATTTTACTTTGTTTTACGGACATATCTGTTCAACACAGTCTAACGGGAATTCGTGATCTGTAATCTATTCATTCGTGTTTCCAACGATCTTATTCAAATGTTTTGTTTTGATGTGACTTTTCCCCTATGACGTTAGGTTTAGGGGCAGGGTTAGGGCAGCCATTTATTATTGCCTTGCCACCTTGTGAAACTGGCATTTTTAGCTAAATTAGCCTTTGGGGCTGTCATTTTAGGGTTTGGGGTGAGGTAAGGTGTTGGTTAGCCACCTCCTAAAATATGTACGATTTATTTGATATCAGGTTAGAAATATATAAATGTATATACACACGCGGCCTGTGTAAGGAAAAATTGTCGTGCTGAGTGACACGGGAAAAAAAGAGGAAATTCGTGATGATGAACACGAATTTATGGATTACATTTCGTGACAATTTCATGAATTCCTGTGAGACTGGGTTGTTCCGTAAAAGCTAAAATGCAACTTAATGCAGTGCAAAATGTAAAAAAAAGGTAAAACAAGTGTAAAAAGTTATAAGGAAATGCTTTGCAAACAGTTTAAAGTGTGTAAATTCTGCACAAAACAACATTAATAAACATTTTCTTTTTTGTATTTTGTAAAGTGTGCTATCAGTATACTTCTAGAACATAAGTATACTTTGTCTACTTTTTATGTACTTTTCAGAAATAAGCTTAGAGGGATACTTCATCCAAAAAAGGAAAATCCTGTCCTCATTTACTCGCCTTCGAGTTGTTCCAAATCTGTATAAATTACTTTGTGATGATGAACACAGAGAAAGATATTTGGAAGAATGCTTTTAACCAAACAGATTTTGCCCCCCATTGACTCCCATAGGAGGAAAAAATACATTATCATTTTTATTTGTTCTGTTGAACACGAGAAGATATTTTGAAGAATGTAGGACAGCAAACAGTTCAAACAGAATGTTCATTTGTGGGTGAAGTATCCCTTTAAAGGAACAATTCGCCCCAAAATTAAAATTCTGTCATCATTTGCTCACCCTCAATTTGTTTCACATCTGTATACATTTCTTTGTTGTAATAAACACAGAGATTGATATTTACATTTACATTTAGTCATTTAGCAGACACTTTTATCCAAAGCGACTTACAAATGAGGTAAACAATAGGAACAATACATTTGGAAGAATACTTTTAACCAAACAGTTCTTGGCCACCATTGACTACCATAGTAGGAATAATAACTTTTTTAAAGTCTTTGTTCTGTTGAACACGAAAGAAGATATTGTGAAGAATGTAAAGCATTCAAGCATTGGTTCAAAGCATTCTTCCAAATATCTTTCTCTGTGCTCATCAGAAGAAAGAAAGGAATACAGATGTGAACCAACTCGAGGGCGAGTAAATGATGACAGAATGTTTTGGGGGGGTGAACTCTCCCTTTAAGTTTACACTTAAGTAAAGTGCAAAAACAATATTAAAATACTAAACTAAGAGTGATGTTAAGTTCACTTAAAGACAACTTACAAATATACTTGCAGTATAAATACTACTTAACTAGTTTTGAGCGTATACTTCAACGTGTACTTTCATTAACACAAGTGTACCACAAGTAGGCTATTGAACAAGTAAACTATCAGTGTGCCTATTAGTTCGCTTGTAAAGTCGCAGTGCAAACAAACAACAAAATAAAACAAAAATGTAAACTAGTTGTTTACTCACAGTGTTCTACTGTTACAAGTATACTTTTATAACGTAAAAAGTGTGCCGATTTAGTCCCAAGTAGTTTTGAAAAAGTAAACATATGAGTAGACAACTAGTAAACATTGACCTTATTATGCTTATAAAATATAAGCATTTAAAAAAAAGTCAAAAATCATGTTTTTTTTGTGCATTTAAATGAATATCAATCAAACTGCAGTTGGTTTGTTTTGATTTAAGCTATAACAACTAAACAATACAACTAACACAATAAAAACATGAAATCTCATTTTATAAATAAACTCATCTTATATAGTATACCACTAGCCTATATACAGTATATATACTACATATACTTGAACATTAAGTATACATAATAGAATTCACTTGAAGTATACTTATTTTTGTTACACCGTGTCTACACCTGACGCGACACATTCTTAATAAGTTTGATCCGGTGTGGATTTTGAGGCAGCATTAAAAAAAGACACACGTATGTTATCGTGAGCACAGACCTGTTTGAGTCTGATGCTGGCAGTGGTTTCCGCTCCAGTTGTGTGGACAGGTGCACTTGTACTGGTTGAGGGTCTCCACACAGGTGGCGCCGTTCTGACACGGGTTACTGCTGCACACGCTCACATCTGTGTACAGACAGACACATCACTACAGATTTGAAATTGTAATGAATGTTTTGGTAATGTGAGCAGTTTTACCTTCTAAGTTCTCTTGTCCTCTAAAGCATTTCACATTTAGGCCCGATTCACATTTCGTGTCTTTTCCGTGTTATTTTACGGCTGGCGCACACAAATAGGGGTCACGTGATCAGTATTTTTTGTAGCTGTGTTGGCGCCGCAGCAAGTTGGAAATAGTTAAACTTTTTCGGAGTACCGCGAGCGGACCGCACGTCATTTGAAGAGAGAAAGCACCGTAGCTCGCGTTTTTCCGCATGGTTTAGATGTGAAATGCGAATTATTATGCATTTGCTTTTCCATTTTTGCATTTTGCAGACACTTTTATGTGTTCCTTGGAGATTCAAACCCATGATCTTTTTTGAAAACATAATTACAATAAAACCGTGTGTTATATTTCACAATCTGCTCTTTTCTCTGTTGTCTGTACTTATATCAATTGACTTAAAGTTGCTTTGCAGAAATGCACAATTGTCACAAGAGCTATATTACGTTGGATGAAAACAACTATTTTCTTTAAGCAAAGGTGACATACGTAAAATCCAGATGTGATCTCTTGACACATTCTTGTCGTCCTTGCGAATAATAAAGCGCTGTGTTTGTTCAGCATCTATCACGGAAAACACCTGCATTGTTGATGGAGTTGAACGAGCTCACATTCTTCTCTGTATCCTGTACAGAAGGGCACAGTCAAATGAAAGCCATCTCCTGGAATGTTGACAATGGAATGAAGAAGCTGAGGAATGGTCGACAGGGAATGTTGAGCAGCCTCTTAAATCACAGTTCAACTAAACCCAGCTTCTCCCGTCGCTCACATTCACTGAACCCGGCGGTACGGATGAGGATGGTAAGCGTCCACAACAGATGCGCACGACAAACTTCCGTCCGTCTTAGAAATGTGAATGTATTGCTGTTGCTGTGAATATCTGTGAAACGCTTGTCTTGAAAAGATCTGTTAGCTCTTAATCGTCGGTGTACCAAACTATAGTTCATTTGTGGTCATTTCTAGAGTCAAAGAAGGTCTGTTTTAACTAGGGATGGTCTGACTACAATATGATTCGTCAGCCAATCACATCAGTCGTGCATAGCTGTTATAAAAATGCACTGTAACCCACTGCTTCGCGGGGCTTATTGCTTCTTTAAAACGCTTATTCCATATGTGTACCAAGGTTTCATAAAATAAAGTGATACTAAGGCTATGTAATGCGGTCAGTCGTTATAAATCAGGGTATTTTATAACAGCTAAGAACTCGGCTCAGCCAATCAGAATCAAGGACCAGAACTGACCGTTTTATAATCAACGTTAACCAATAGTCACACAACACATACTAGACTGCGTCTTTTTTAAGTTTCCTTTCTCTGCTTCTTATCAGCTGCCGCACTAAAAACCCACCTCCATCCCCATCTCCACCATGTCTGCTGTATCTGTCGGATCATTTTATCATTGTCATTTATTACTAATTTAATCCTGTTACGCATCATGAATTACTTCAGTTGAGTTACTATAGGAAATAAATACTATACAATATTAGCCACAAAGCTAATGGTTGATTGAAAATAGGAAACATCATATATTTGAAGTCTATTTTAAAGCATTCTGATGTATACAAATACAAGTTTGATCACTTTTGCGGTTTCTAAGGCAACAAAGTCTCATCTGATTGGTGGAGAGGATTATGGATGGCGTTTGTGCTTCACGCTGGGATTTCATCTAACAACCGATTCATGGACGTGGATGAGACTTGAGGAAATTCAAGAAGGAGGTTTGGAGTGTTAACTTTGGGCCAAGGAATGTTTTACGACTACAGTGCTCACGATCCTTCACGTGTTTGTTTTCTTTCCCGGGAAGCTTAAGCGCGAGAATTTGCGGATCTAAATGGCTCGCTTGAGTCCCTGAGATATTTCTGAACTAACCATGAACGTATTTATGTTTTCACTCGCTCTCAGAGGTGCATTCGGAAGCGAGACGCCTGAAAATAGACGGGCAGAGAACACGCGTGCAGAAGTACAGACATCACACTGTCTGTGGCGTCACATTAAACTCATACCTTCCTCTGAAACACACATGCTCTCATTCAGACACGCGCCGTCCCACTGTACCACCTGGAATGTCTCGAATGCAGCCTGCGGCGATATTAAAGGAAGTCATCAATCGCATGCTTAGCATAGTTGCGTGCTATCGGACCGTGGACCGGCTTTAATGAGCTTAACCTCTGTCCACTGTGAGTTTATACAAAAAACAAATACTGCCAGTCAGACGGTTACACACATCGCTCTTTAGTGTTGCTGTGTTCCACATTTTATAGGGAAAATAAAATAGTAAAGCCAACGCAACTATGAGATGTTTCTCTGCATACAAGCGTTTTAAGACTAGAGTTGTAAATATATATTAACATGTTAATTTTAGTAAAGTTATCAAATTTGTTGTAGTTTTCTTTTGCTATGTAGGTTTAATTAATTGAATTATAGATGAAGTTTGAGTTTAGTTCTTATTTAGTTCCCATGAAAACATTTTAGTGCCTCAACTTATTTCAGTTCATAAGCTAACAATTCTCATTTTTGTTTTGTTTTTCGAATAATATTTAGTGTCATATGGGTCAATGACCTATAAGGATTTTTGACATGCCCATTTTAAAGTACAAATAAATCATAATATCTATTGCAGTTCTTCAAACGTTAAGAATGTGGTGCACACTACATGCAGAATAAAATGTTAAATTAAGTGATTTTAGTGTATGAATTGGCCATAGTCTTAAACAGTGTCATGTGGTGCAACCGTGATTTATTTTAAAATAAATTCATTTCTTTACAAATCTTTAGAAACAAAGTATTTTCATTTTTGCAGTCACGGTAGTCTCATATTATTGTTCTATCATTTTGTTAGCTAACTTTTTTTTTTTATCGCATACATCTGATATAAATGTTTTAAAACACCGTTCACTTAAGCTTACTGTATCAGAGATTCATATTTCAGCCACAAAAATCAGATATATTTTATTTCTAATTTAATACAATTATTTATATTATTGGTGGTACCACATGATAAGTGGTCGATATACGTCATGGACCTGTATTTGATTTGATTTGAATGAAGAAAAATGTCTTTAAGGGATACTTCACCCAAAAATGAAAATTCTGTCATCATTTACTTACATCATTACATTACTCTGAACTCTTCAAACCTGTATAAATGTCTTTGTTTTGCTGAACACAAAGGAAGATATTTGGAAGAATGTCAGATCTCACACAGCACCTTTAATAGTTTTAGGTTTGGTTAATGGTAATATCCCTGCCTCAGGCACAGGTTTTAAAGCTCATGAGAAACAGAAATGCAGTGAAGTATATCCAGATTTCTTGTACTATAGTACAAAGCTGAACTACACGGTTGGAGCTTTTAACAGATCAGCTCAAGTGGACGAGACGCATGAAGGGTGATGAGAAGACGGCTAAGAATGCAGGCACAGGTGTTTTCTGGCGTTTCAGGACATTTAATGCGGTCTCATTCAGAGCAGCTCAAAAAGGATGAATGACCCTCTTTCTTTACCTGCTCCTTATCTCTCTCTCTCTCTCTCTCTCTGTGTGTGTAGTGTACCGTATGCTTTCTGGACTCTTCACAGGTTTGATTCACGTGTAAAGGTATTAAGTCTTTATCTCAGTAATGAGATTTCTCATCACTCCTCATCTTTGCCCGGACATTCCACAGACTCAGTAACATAGATACAGTTACATTGTGCATATTAAATACATTCCTGAGATTCTGTGGGAGCAGGTAATGGTGCAGTACATACTGTTTTATGGGACTGTTTCTAATGCACGTTACAATAAAGACATCTTTAAAACAGCACTATAAATGGGACATACTGACAAAGGTGCTGTAAGTCATAAAAGTGATGATTGCATTGAAACCTTCTAACAGACCTTTACAGATGACTGCGACTCCGCTCCAGGTGCCGTTTTCTTGGCACACGCGTGTTCCCGACCCCGCCAAGCGAAAACCCTGAGAACATGTGAAATGGACCTCATGGCCCACCAGGAATTTCGAGCCAAACTTCCTCCCGTGGGCCGGCGCCATCAGAGGTGGACACGAGAGCTGAGCTAGAGATGAGATCACAGAGAGAAAGAGAAATAAAGAGAAGTACAGGGTTACGGAGTAATGTCAGAGATGAACTTGGGCAACGGAAATCCCTGCATACAGAACCGTTTGGGATATTTCGCCAGAAGGCAGACACATGTTGCTGAATGTGGGAGCCGTCATGGGAAAAAAATGGGAAATGCCTCATTTCATACAGACGCTTGACAACAATAACATATGAGGCACGAAAGGGACGGTGTTTGCATGTTTGTTTGTTTTTGTAATCTTTCTTTGGAAATAATTTTCCTGTTCAGCTAACAAATGCTTTTTATTTTCCAGCCCCGTTCTCCAAACCATCCTTTAATGAAGAGACCATTTTCACCATCCATGTGATGTGCCACATTATGGAGGTAAAATTCACGTTGACTTGAAACATTTCTATATGTTAGGGATGTTCAATACAATGTTAAAATGTAAAGATTCTTTGCTGGTTCAGAAATGAATATACACTTGTACATTGTACATATGTCAACAAAAAAAATCTGAAAAAAAACAGAAACATCAATATCAATATTTTTTCCCCCTGTAAAATTATGGGAAATAAGTATATCTATTGAATTGTTTTCCCCATTTTTGTTGAAAATTTGCAGTCTGTTTCTGTAATTTTATAGTTTTTGATTGTATTTCAAAAAGAAACTGTAAAAAAAGAAATCTTGTAAAGAAATGGGAAACTCTAAAATAAAATTTTCCGTGTAGAATTACATTTCCTTCTTTTTCAAAAAAATTTAATTTCATGTGGAAAACCTGTAAAAAAAGAACCGAAAAATGTAGTCAAATTACAGAATTTCCTTTGACTCCAGCTATAAAGCATACTCCGTCTTCTTTCCGATAGTGAAGGACTAGGCTTCCTATTTCAAAGGAAGGACGTTATTTCATGCTAATAAAACACAAATAAGTCAGAGAGGTTCTTGGTTTGAGCTATTGAGCTTTGAAAATAAAACCGCCCATATACCGAAATCACTTCCCATAAACCAAGTGTCTAAATGTACTCCATGCAAAGAAAAATCATCATCATCAAGCACAATTCATTGTGTTTTTAAAAGAACAGTTCACCCCAAAAATTGTACTCTCATCATTTTCCAAAAACATTTTGGTAAAGCGCCAAAAAGATATCAAGATGAATCCTGTCGGTTAATGCAAGTCTTCTGAAGTGAAACGATTGTTGGATGAGAAAAAAACAATCATATTTTGATCTTATTTAGCCGTCAGAGTACACATCAGGGATTGAATTTGAAGATGTGTCACTGAACTGCTCTGCTAAGGTCACATCTTTTTGGGATTCTTTCAGTTTCAGTCTTCTCTGTGTTTATGGCAGCGCTCGACCTCTCGCGTTGATTTGAGATCTGAATGGTTTTCTATTAGCATAAAGACCATTTGAGAGATGTATCTGCCCTGGATGAATGTGAACCAGTCTGCAGGTTCTTTCATACACAGCTTTGAAGTGTTTTATAATCCTCTGGAGCTGGATGTATGAAGCCAGCGGCTCCGGATGCCAGAACGACACACCTCCTCTGAATGAACGTGAAGGTTATGAGGGATTACTTTCATAAACTTTCCTGACACGTCTGGGGAAGCAAAAACCTCGAACCTCATTTTCAACATGGTGCAAGGAGATAAAATGAATGCTTCTCATCTTTGGGTGGGGTATCCTTTAAAACCTGGTTTTGCTCCAGGTACCATGGTTTAACTGCGGTATTAGTAGTAAAGCTGTGGATATAGAAATTTAGTTTTGCCATGGTGACTACACTTTTACTTTAATTAAATATGATTTTTGTGGACTTTGTCGCTTTTAGAAGGCCACAAACCTTTTGTGAAACATAAAGGTTCTTCAGATGTTAAAGGTTCTGCTATGGCATCAAAGACTCTTATGTATAGTAGAAAAAGATGTACTCACACGAGGACTGGTCTGATTGTGGAAACTTGGACACGGAGTTTTGAAGACTGGCGAGTTTGGACTTCATAACCCGAAGCCCTTCTGTAAACCGGACCTCCTGTGCTTTGAGGAACTTCTCCATCTGACGCAGTACGGCCATCGCTCTGTTCTTATCCATACATCCCTGAGAAACAAAGCCCACACGTCCAGTTCAGCAACCGACCGAGCACCTGGTTACAATTTGATGGCAAGCAGTTATCGCCTAATGATGGACTTGCTCGATTCAAAGAACACAACCTCACGGAGGAGATGTTTGACATCATAAACGGTGCGAGGAAACATTACCGCAAAACATTGTATGAAAACGAGAAAAAGATGAAGGATGAATGATCAAAGCCAGATGTGGGTGATGTCATGTGTTAGGACACAGGGACTCCTGTGGGGCATAACATAAAAGCCGAGGTCTTTCTGCTCAGGCCAATATTTAGGAAGTGATCGGCGTGCCAGCGCACCAGAAGCCAACCGGGTTCCCTTAGAAACAAAAATATTACTCCCGTTTTGCAGAACAATTTGTCAGAAGTGATGCTGTCCCGTATGTGTTCGGTCAGAGGGCAACCTCTAAGGTCCTCTCCAACAACCACATGTAAGAGTCTGCATTTTGGTCTCTTTTTCCTCAGCAGCTTCGTGGCAGTTTTACAAAAAGCTGTTAGGCAGATGTGTGTAGGACCTCTGTCCAAAGAGCCCGTCTCCTGTATATGTTTTTCATGGCAGTTAGATGCAGTCTTGTTAGAGGAAAGAGAAAACGCACCGGTCTTAAATTTCTCCAGGATTTTGCCATTATAAATAAAGGCAGAGCTAATCTGAGAAAGAATGCATCGTATTTAATGACATGTCTCGCTGTTACAGTGATATGAATTGCATAATAAAACAAGTGACTATTAAGTAAAACCAGCAAACATTTATTGACAAATGTAAGGAATTGTGGTTACTCAACTTGACTTCAAAATCTGCTAAAAACTCCTTTGTTTGCACATTATGTCACTTTATTATTTCATGTTTTGTTATCTAATGCAATTAAATGTTTACATTTTATTTGTGATTTAACGAAACAAAATACATTCGATGTCACTAAATGTGAAGAATGAATCAAATATCGTGCAATAGGCTATTCAGTTAAATGTTTACGATGGGAGAACTTTTTGTACCTGCTTTATTGCAAATAATACGCATATGTTCGCGTAGGGCCTATTAATAAAATATAAACGTTCAGACTCACCTGCGCCGAATCATTACAATCATGCAAGGATGAAACTGACAGCAAGAGAAAAATCGTGCGTAAATATGATATATTCATTCTTCTATATCCACTTTTCGCTTCTTTGTTATTAATCCTCATATGTGTTAACTTTGTTCTGTTTACTAGTATTTGCTGAATAAAACCTGACAGCAAGAACTGCTATTGATGCTCGTGCGTTGCTCATGAAGACTCGCCGAGTGCCCGATGATGTCCAACCTCCGAGCGAATCATTCTGGCTGAACCGAGTCAAGAGATTCATTTGAGTCGACTCGCGAAGCCTGTTGTGGATGATCGGTAAATTGCACGCGAGGAATTCCTGACTCGGCGGGAGTCGTTTCTTTGAATCGGTTCATTTCGACGAACTGTTCGAACGTAAATGATTCGGACATATCAACGCTACTGTGGAGTTTCACTAGAATGCTGTTATCACTGTGAGGAATACATTTTTATATTTATTTTCACATCACAGTATATCAAAGCACACAACCGTAGAGAAAGATGACTGTAAAGCAAGGCACTTTTAAACCTTATCAATAAAACTTTTTCGATTTTAAATACATTTAAAGCACAAGACACACACGAAGAACACATTTCTCTCGCAACAAGATGCTTTCAAAGATGTTTCCGAGACTTTCACAAGTTCGTGTGATTTTGCTGCCGCCACATGTTCAATGTGGGTAATGCACTCAAAAGGTGTGTAGGACACAATAAGGTCAATTACAAAACGTCCACGACATGTCTCAGTAACAGCCGATCTTCAAGGAAATTAGATCACCACAATTGTTAAAAGCCTAATAGGTTTATATTTGTGGAGAGAGAGCCGTGACACACGGATAATGTGTTTTTCTACAAGTCATCATGGTTGTAAGTGCCTTTTTCTTCTTAAGATGCCACACAGTGATTCCCAGGAGAATGCCAAGAAGTAGGCCTAGTGTATAAACCCAGTAGGGATGTGATTCTGAGAATTCAGGGACTGTAGAGAAAACACAACAGAGTCATTTTCCAATTCGTTAAAACATTTTATGTGATTGATGAAAGATAACTCACCCCACACGGTCACTTTGGGTTCTGACATACTGCTATGTTTTACTTCACATTTATATTTGTCTCCGGGCTCTGGGGTGATAGTTACATGCTTGTACACTCTGAAAGTCCAGTCTCGCCCATATATTAAATCAGAGGTCTCTCCCTTCACATTAACACCATTAACAAAAAGATCAACTTCTATGTCGCCGGGGTAGAACCCGGATGCGTAGCAGTAAAGGGTATTCACTTTTCCCTGTTCCTCTGGAAACTCAGTATACACTTCAACAGAAGGACGTGCTGTTAAGAAATAGTGGGATTTAACTATACAGTGCAAAACCATAATGTATAGAAGACACTTTGACAATATCAGAATTGTGATGACATTACCTAAAAGTGGCTTTGAGGGCTGTGCATCGTCTTGAAACCCCTCCAGGTATTTAGCCTGTCTAAGGAATCCCTTGAAGACCTCGGTCAGGCAGAAGGTGCTGGAACGCCTCTCCAGAACAGAGAAGCCTGCGCTTGAACTAGGACGTAGAATAAATGTTTGTTTTGTCTGGTCAAAGTATGCGAATATGGCATCGTTGACCAAAACAACCACTCCTTGGTCCATGGAGCCATTTCCCTTCATCCGAGTATAGGCCAGGACGTTTACCGCATGGTGGTCTGTATGTAAGTGCAAACAAACAAGCTGGACTTTAACTAAACAGTCAAAAACATCCATGTGCAAATATACAATTTAATGTGCGCGGTTGATGGTGTGAGTCAAGTTACTCAAAAGTTTAGGATGAGCTTTGAAATCTACATTTATTCATTTACCAGGTGCTTTTAGTGAAATAAGGGAGCATTTAATGTACTTGGTGGAACATTGTTTTAAGATGCTCATAGTAGCAAATAAAATGAATTGAAATAACTATATTAGCTATAGAAGAAAAGGTAGGCCTAGCTCCCCACATGATACAACAGACTTATACAATGTCTGGATACTACAGTGTTTTTGAACATTACTTTAGTACATTTATTGGTTACAACATTTATCTTTTTTTGTATATTTGCTGCATTTCACTTCCTGGAACCGAGACCCTGCTGATGTTAATGTTTACAGTTTACAGTTAGACAGTAAATGCATATCAAACAAAAAGCCAAACCCAGTAAAGGTCCGAAGTCTCACATTTTTGTTTGCAAATTTGTGTGTTATTTTGACACATCGATGTTTGTTTTCTAGAATAATAAAGTGAAGAATAATAAGACGACACAACGACATGATGCATTTACCTGCCCACGTTATGATGGTCTGTGGAAACAGCAGATTTAACACGAGTGCCCTCAACATTTTAATGTACATCATGATCGTCTTTAAATCTCTAAACAAAAAGCATCATCCTCTGTGATCATGATCATGCGCAAATAGCGGTTCCCTCATAACACTTTCATTTTCAGTTCGACTGTCAAACTCGACACAATGTCACATTAAAATACGCGAGACTTTCTCGTTCAAAGTTCAGGACTGTCCTGTGCTAGAATAATAAAATGCAGGCTTTTATGCTAATCGTTGCTTTATCTGAAATCATTGGTGCAGGTAGGATTACAATTTTACAAGATTTAATCCAAGTATGTAAAACACAACCTGCTCGAAGATTTTACTTGTAGACTGTGTGTGTCTGTTCCAAAAGAGTAGAAGTTTTCTTTATAATTGAGATATACTTGAGAAAATACTAATTCCTGGACGTCTGTGGCCCTCTGGTGGCCAGTTGTTTTATTGCATATAGCGGCAGGCTTGGCGTTGCACATGTTATGTTATGTGTATATTTTTTATTCCATGTTAAATTAGGTTACACATTATTGTTGTTGTTTCACTTTAGACGAACATGCATTTCAGCAGTTCATTGAGTGCTCCTTTAACAATGAAGGTCAAGTTGATCGTTTATGGAAATATGGGTATGATGGCAAGGACATCATGCATATTGATTTAGTAAACCAGGCTGTCGTTGCTACCAGTGAACCTGGTGAACGTTTAGCAGAGGAGAGACAAAGCAAAGAATACATTAAGAGAAAAGAAGATAAACTAAAGATGGTGTGCTCTGCTGTGAAAACCGTTTTCCTGCTGTCCAACAACTCTCTGTCCAAGGCAGGTGCGTAAATATCATTGTTTATCTATACAAGAACAATTGGAAAATATATTATTATTCAATTCTTTGTAAGATGTTTGATTTGTTATCTTATCAAAGATTTAAACCTTTCTAATCCAAATTTCCATCATTACATATTCAAATGGATTATAATGTTTTTTCATTGTTGTTTTCAATGCAGTAAAACCAGCCGTGTTCCTGTCTTCTGGTGGAATGAAAGAAGAAGAATATCTTAAATGTGCTGCGCATGGCTTCTATCCAAATGTCCTTCGAGTGCGTTGGACCCAGACAGGAAGACCAATTTATTATGGTGTATCAACAACTGGAATACTCCCTCACAGAGATGGCAGATTCCAGATAACCTCCTATCTTAGCCTCGGTAACATTAGTGCCCATGGCGTTACCTGTGAGATTGAACACTTAAGCATCAATGAGAAACTGAGAATAACTTATGGTAGGTCACTCTGATTTAAAAATAATAATAATGTGAATAAAACAATAAATGATGTGAATCCTCCTGACTCTGTCTTGTTTCAGAGAAGAAATCATGGTTTCTGACAGCATCCACACAACCTGTATTTTTGGCAGTGGTTGTCTTTCTGCTCGGCTTTGTATCATCAGTGTGTCTAACGCTATCAGTTAGTTGGATATGGGAACACAAAAGAAAACCACATCAAGATGACTCCCATGACACGAGTTCTGATTTAGATACATCTATGAATTTGATGAATGTCTCACAGGAAACAGGAAGGCCAGTCTGAGTTTGAGTGTGGACCAAATATTATTTCACTTAACTTTATTTAACTAGTAAAATCTCTTTTAAAAGAACACATAATGTTGTAGTCTGTATAATTATACTTTTTTAATAAGCATAACATTGTTAGGAAAATAATTGTGTTCCTGAGCTAATGTCATCTAAATTTGCTTACTTTTCCTAATTGTAATCATTTACTCAAAATAAACTGTTTATTGTATGTAACTAATCTATGAATATAAAAATACTTTAAGATTTTTTCTTGTTTTGATATTTTCGGAATGTATATAAATAGGTTAATATTCACTTCACACCACAAGTCTATGTGATAAGAATAAAAGTTGATTTTGGCAACTCCGCAATAACTCAACAACAAGTTTAGCCATCTAACGTAACTATTAATTAAATATTAAATTATCAAATGAAAAAACGTTACGCACGGCACAACACAGAACAACACAAATACACCTCATGCATTTCTAAATAGTGCGTCACGTTCGGTGCGTCTGAAAATGACTGACATCTTGACTAACCAATAGATGAGCTGAAAAACTCTCCCCGCACTTAGGCGCCAGCGCTTCGACCAATAGAATTGCGAGTCATTGTGCCTCGCGCCCAGACGGACAAGCAGCGATTGGCCACAACCACAAAGTAGGCGGGACCGCTGGCTTTAGCAAGATCCTCGCAGCCATTTTCAAGAAATGTTGCGTGCGCCATGTCCGTGGAAGATCCCGAAAAAAGCGTCGAAAACAAACGCAAAACTCTCCGTCTGCCGTGTCGCACCAGGGCATCTGTGAAACCGCCGGGGACGTAAACAAATCTGCGGTATCAAAGCTGTGTTGAGACAGCGTTAAACATGACAGAGGATATCATGTCTGTTGTTAAGCGTCTCATGTGTTGTTGAGACGCGTAAACCGTGAGTTTTTTCTCCAGACTGTCAATATATCCAAACTTTCAGCCAACGAGTGACTGATGCATCTCACACTGGTTGCGGAGCAGTTGTGTTTCCAACCATCATGGCTTTTGTGAGCCTCTTCTCCAGTCCCCCAAGCCCCGTACTTGACAAAAACATGACAGACTGTGAGCTGGCAGGGGAAGAAAGGTCGAGTAAACATGTTCTTATCTGCAAATGCTTCATGTGTGCGACTATGTCTTTTCACGTCTCTTTGGTTCTTTTCAAGGACGCATTTCTTTTGGGTTCATTCTGTCAGGCCTTTCCCCCAGTTCACGAAGTAGTGGTCATATTTTACTGCATGCAGCTTCATTTTAACGCTCCGTTGCAGAGGAAAAGCTCGTGTCACACTGCTCATCTTCGTCCATTTTAGCGCTTTTCCCGCGTTTTCACTCTTTATTTAACGCTTGCGTTGATTTAAAGAAAACGCATTTTATGTTTTCTGGAAGCTTGTCGCGAGTGTTGTCATGTTATCATAGTAATACGCCTTATTATATTTGATAAGAATACGTCGTTTCAAGGCCGTTTAAGTATGTAAATAGTCATGAGGCGTATTGTGCCCCGCCCACTCACGGTCCTTGGGAAAGCCCCGCCCACCGGTGGAAGGAAACATGTCTGCTAGGGATTCATGGCAGGAGTCTTGTACTGGTAAAAGAGCCATTGTATGCCATATGTTGTCGGACAGGGATTGGAGGGAAGGCTTTGTAGGCTGTGTTCAGCTTGGCAGGAATGCATTTGTCCATGGTTGTCTGCAAGAGAAGTTTCAAAAGAAAAATGTTTGTCTAATGTAATTATATTCCTTCTTGGCTGACATCACCAATATAAATCACTTTCTGATGGTGAAAAGTTACAACTGGGCAACGAATGTCTTGTTTAGCTTAGAAATGTGTGTATATATATATATATATATAAGCAAATAAGCTATGACCGTTTAATATTGACTTTAAGCAAGTAAACACACAGATATCCCGTAGATAATCTCTGGGCTGATGTGCTGTTCTGCTATGTCTGTATGGGACAGTTGACAGTTTATGAACATCTTCATATTTGTAGTGATAACATATAACATAGCCTCAGAGCTCGGCCGGCCTTGACAATGTCCAGATCCAAAAAAGTCTCATCAAACCATGACAGTTGCTTCTGATCATTTCCCCTTTGACCCCCTTGTCTTTGTGTGTGTGCTTAGGAGTTGTCCGTGTTTGTAAAATGCACTTCAGATATTTTAAGCCTTGATCAGCTTCCCACTTTTTGCTAACCCAGTTTAACTTTGACGACATCATCATTAAGCCGACCAATAAAATCTCAACTATACATTATAATAAATACATCCCACTCATTTCGTACATTTAGTTTGTAAACCTTTTCTATTTGTTTTATGTGTTTTTAAAGCACACTTAAGTGGCCCAGATTCTGTATTTAAAGGCTGTTTATTTGGCTTTGCTTTGGTACCCAGTGTAAAATCCCATTGAAACTCTCCCATGAATGGTGTAATGGTTTACTCAACTTAGAGCCGAATACTAAGATCCTTTAAGACACTCAGTTTCCAGACTGGACTTTGTGAACTGTTTAGAACTTTACGCTTGACAAAACACAAACGGTAATGTTGGTTTAAACCCAATATGGTGTTTAACCTATTGAGGACTTTTGATGAAAGTAAATATCCCAGTAGTAAATTAGCCTAGAATAGTCCAAACTTTTCCTTGGAGTTTTCATGTCCTTGAAAAGAAACCGTTTTGCTTATTCCGTAATAAACAAAATAATTCAATCAAATAAAATTTCACTTTGAACAAAAAATCGAGGATAAAAACAGTGTAAAAAATCTGCCATGTTCCAGATGCTTTACTTTTAGTTTTTTTGCCAAATTCATTGATGTATTTAAAATGCTTTAATTTGTTACATTTATTAATTTGTTACATCTCTTCATTTGTTACATTTAAAATGCTTGGTGCGCATTATAATTGAATGGGTTAATATGAAATAAATATTCAAACGTATGTCATTCCTATATTTTATGAATCACTTTCTGTGTAAATACTGACAGAATTTATATTTTTTGTTTGAACAATTGATAACATTTTTTTTCTCCCAATTGTACTAATGATTTATGATAAAAAAGTTTTGTCTTTTTCTCTGGTTAAATCGTTGTGTGGCTGGTTTTGTTTATGTAACATTCATAGTTTTTTGTTTTTCTACAGAGAGGATGGAGAACTGGAGGATGGAGAAATAGATGATGAAGGAATAAGCATCGAAGAGGTGAAAGAAACCAAGGAAGATTCTGAGGAGGGCGAGAAAGACAAAGAGAAAGGTAAAGACAAAGATGACAAGACACATCGTCACTCAAGAAAGAGACACAGAAAAATAAGAGAAAAGCGAAGGTCAAAGAAGAGGAGACGGGATCGACAGAAGGTTTGTTTGGGTTTGGATATTTATTTTAATCACTTCTCTGATGTGACTTCTCCAGATTAGAAACAAAGTTAATGAACAACCTGTGAATGATGTGTCTAGAATATTTTATTGGCTATTGTAAATCTGTTCAGTATTCAGAAATAATTCACAGGTGTGATTATTTAGCAAACAGATCTTAAATATGTTTTCTAATGTCCTGCCTTGGTCTTGGTCTCAACCCCTTAAGTATTCGGTCTTGTCTTGGTACACACACAACCACCGCTGCTTACGTCCTCTCAGATCAACGTCAACTCGATTTCAAATGAGTTTATTTCTGCAGATTAAACGTCCCTTCCTGATCTTTCTGTTGTTTCTGTTTCAGCATCACTCTCCATCCAGCGGCTCCAGCTCGGACAGCTACGACTCGGAGCACGAGCGTCAAGACCGGCCCAAGAGTAAAAAGAACAAAGCAACGTACCGAGATCATGATGGGGAGCTGGCGCAGGTGAGTAAAGGCTCGGGTACTGGAATTTAAATCTCTTATGATGTCATTCTACTCGATTCATGTCAACCAATGTCTCTAGCGAGAAAATGAGCCTGGAAAACCCCCGAGGTCGACGCAGCACAAGAACGAGATGGACAAATACAGTGAAGATAAGTACGACTACGATGAAGAGGAGGAGGATTTCTCTGAGGAACTGTCTAAATACAAACACGCTAAAGAGTCGTCTGGTCACGGCAAAGGGGGGCCACCTAAAGACAAGGCCAAGCGACCAGTCATGAAGGGACAACCAAAACAACAACTAACAACAACAACAGCAACAACAACAGCAACAACACCAACAACACCAGTGTATGTTTGTTTCTTCCACATATGTGTATTTACCTGAACAACACACTTCTTAGCTCTGTACAAATTGTGAATTTAATAGTACTATTTGGAATCTGATGGTCTTTCCTTTCACAGTTGGAGGTCAGCGGGGTAAAGGACGTGGTGCCATGGGCAGGGGACGCGGAATGCCCAACAAAAACAAGAAACAGAAGGGGAAGAACTGGGGCCGGGGACGTGGTCGAGGAGGAGATCAGTGCGGAGGAGACGGGGTGAGAATTTTTTGTCGTTAAACGTAACATCAGCTGTTAAATCTGCAGTGCCGTAATGTTTTGTCGTCTCTACAGGACTCTAAAGGTCCGCCCAGTTTTCAGAAGAAGCGTCCAATCATGAGCCAGGAATTCATTAATCAACACACGGTTGAACACAACGGGAGGCACATTTGTAAATATTTCATCGAGGGGAGGTGCATCAAAGTACGTTTACTGTTGAGTTTCTGAAATATAAATACACAATTACTCAAACTATTGATGCGCGTAACGTGTGCTTAAAGATAAACCCCATGAATCTTTCTCTCAATGTTTCACAGGGGGATCAGTGCAAGTTTGAACATGACAATGTTGTTCCTGAGAAAAAGAAGGAACTGTGCAAATTTTATGTCCAGGGATACTGTACCAAAGGAGACGCCTGTATATACATGCACAATATCCTTTAAACACCTTTTCTCACAGATCACATTTACATTTATGCATTTGCCAGACGCTTTATCCAAAGCAACGGCGCATCCAGTTGAATGTTTGAGATGTACAGTGCACATGTATCTGTTTCATAATCATTTGTTGAATGTTTTGGACCTTGACCCAGAGGTGTATGTGAGTATCCCTGCAAGTTCTTTCACACCGGAGCAAAGTGTTATCAAGGCGACAACTGCAAGTTTTCTCACGAGCCTTTGACCGACATAACTAAAGAACTTTTGGACAAGGTAAAGACTGAAATAACATTTACTAAACACGTCAAATGTCTTGGCTTACACTTTTAAAAATAAAGGTGCTTCTAAAGGTTCTTTGAAGCCATAGAATAACCTTTTTTGTCTAATTGGATCCATAAGGAACCTTTGACATCCAAAGAACCTTTATGTTTCACAAAAGTTTCTTTATGGCGAATTTTTATTAATAATCTTCAGATTATGAAAAGGTAAGAAAGAGATGGTTCTGATTGAATGGTTCTTTGTGGAACCAAAAATGGTTCTTTTATGGCATCGCTGTGAAGAACCTTTTAAGCACCTTTATTTTCACAAGGAGTAAATATCTGATATGCAGGGGTAAAGGTCACTGGTCAGTTTTGTAGTCACACTTACGTTTGATGTTTAAATGTGACATTTATTGGACTAAGCATGATTTGGAAATCTAATTTTATTATTGCATATTTTAGATTCTTAACACAGAAGAGGAGCATGTAAATGAGGATGAGATGGAGTTGGAAGATCTGAGGAAACATGGAATCGCCCCACTACCTAAACCGCCTCCAGGGGTAGGACTTTTGCCCACCCCTGGGCCTGGAAGCCCACCAGATGGAGGCAAGAAGATCCCCTCTCTGTTTGAAATCAAAGTTCAGCCTACTGTGGACCTGGCACAAAAGATTGCTTTAAGGTACTATTGGTTATTGATTCCTTGATTCTGCATTATTGAGTTTTGATTGATGTGTTAATCTGAGGAAATTTAATGATCTAATGTAGGCATTACTTGAATCATTAAGATAAGTTCAAGATTCTCATAGACACAGTGTGAATTGAAAAGTCAAATGCTGTGCTGAGAGGGGGGGTTGTGCGAAACTAAAGCATGTGCGCACCCATTGCCAACAAAACACAGACAGTGACTCAGTTTCACTTACCTCGTGCGGCAACCAAATCCCTCGTTATATCCACCGTTTGCATAATATTCCTCACCGAAATGCAGTGAACAAACAAACGCAGTGCTCTCTCTCTCTTGCTCCTACTGGTTGACGTATGCGCATGCTCCTTCTCCCGCTCTCCTTGGTTGACGCGAGGGCATGCTCTTTTTTCTCGCTCTGGCGAATTGACGCATGGGCGTGCTTTCCTGGGAGAATTGTCCAATAAGGGACTAAGAAAAGTTGTTACGAAACGGATTTTCATGTTTGAAACTTTGATTGATATAATATCATTATGATTGACATAATATCTTTCATTCATTCATTGCAGGCCCAATTTCTACAACAGTACATCACCCCCTGCTGGACAGTTTCAGGGAAGTGGCGGTCCTATGGCTTTCGCTGGCGGTCCTGAGGATATGCAGTCTGGCAATATGATGTCATCTCCCCCAAATCCTTCCCTCCCACCACCTCCAGGCTCAATGGGAAGCCCTCCGCTACCATTCACAGGTCCAGGAATGCCACAGAGTCCCACAGGTCAACTGCCCTCCCAGGGCTTTGGTCAGTGCCCACCTATGCCCGGACACCAAGGGCAGCCCCCTTCGTTCCATGGCATCATGCAGCACATGAACCGCCCACCCATGAACCAACAGGGGGCACCATTCCAACCCATGCCTGACATGCAGATGAATATGCGTTTTCAAAACATGGGCCAGATGCCGTCAGAGTTCTTCAAAAATCTGTTTACCAGCCAGGCTTTGACGCAAGGAGGTAGGCCTTATATTTGTGTTAAATGTTTGAAATCTGTAAAATGTAGTGCTTCATTTTTCTCTTTTCTACCTTTTATTTTCTGTGCTTTAGATGATGGACCCATGCATGACCCTCAGATGCAGGGTAACATTGAGTCTGGGATGCAGGACTTTCTTCCAGCTGTCCAGAAGGCTTTGCTTCTACACCTGAATCAGAACAATCAAGACTCGGACAATCGCAGAGAAGAGGTTCAGAGCTGTGCACCTTCCAGCAGAGAGAAAGGTTGGAACAAATACAAGAAAAACATCTAAACTCTTGATTTTATTCATTTATTTGAATCAACTATCATGATCTCTGCTTCTTACACAGATGAAACTCCTAACTGGTACTCCAGTGATGAGGAAGAGGGCAGCAGTGTTACGGCCATTCTGAATACTCTAAAGAAACAGAACGATATGTTGAAAAACCAGCAGCATAGCACAGCACCACCTGTCCACATGGACCCCAGACTGCAGAAGGAGCGAGCTCTGCCCAGCGACCCTCGAATTAAAGCTGGCCCCCCGGACCCCAGAAAGGACCACGGAGACGGTGTCGGGGACCCCAGGCTTGCCAGAGACCCCCGCAAAATTAAACCTTTGGATCCAAGCTCTTCCAAACCTGAATCTCATCGCCATCCAAACCCCTCCATGGCCCGCAAGCCTCCCGCCGGTGATGACGATGAGGAAGGTGAGCAGGAGCTGAGGGAGAGAGCAGCCTTGATCCCGTTGGATCCGAGCCCTGGGGCCATGCTGCGAGATCCCAGATGCCAGATCAAGCCGTTCAGTCACATCCGGGTGGATATCCTCCTCCAGCGTCCTGTCTTCTCTCAGACGGTGGTGTGGGGCCCTGAGGATCTCATCCCTTCGTTGATCCCCAAACAGGAGCCGTCCATAAATCTGCCGCTTCCACCTTTAATTGCAGACGCTCAACTGAACCGTAGTTTCTCCTCCCCACCGGACCACCCTGCCTCAGGCACTCTGAGCCCTCCTGATCCTCGTCTGGCAGCCGCACGCCTCAAAGAGGGAGCCGGGAGGTTTGGTAGCCCTCCGTGTAGGACGCTAGATTCTCGCCATCACGCTGATCCCCGTACTCCCAAAACACTTGATCCGAGAGTTAGCCGCTCTGGCAGTCTGGAGTCCAAGCTACCAGGTATGAGAGAAAAGGGAGGTGGGTCCATTGACCCACGACTGCAACGTGGAGGAAGCTCAGACCAACCCACCACTGCATCCTCCAAGCCCGAGTCGGAGAAACTACCCCCGTATGCACCCCGTCTGGCATCCTCCATGGGTGCAGGTCTCGAGAGCCCCACCACGCTGTTAGGTGGCATCAGTTTATACGATCCACGCAATCACTCTTTACTCTCTCCAAAACGCGAGAATGAAGATCTCCCTAAAAATTCCAGTATCCCGAAGCCCTCTCTAAAGCTCCAAAACTCTCCGCCTCATGCATCCCCTTCATGGGCAACCGGAGTTGAAAAGGAAGAGAAGAGCCCAGTTGAGGACTCAAACAGCAACACCGGTGGCTGTCCATCCAGTCCTCCTGTGCCTGCGATGAGGCCGGCGTCTCCTTGCTTGCCAGTCCGTGCCGCGGCACCCGCGGTGCACAACTTGCCCATTCAGGCGCTAGCTGGACTGATAAGACCCGCTTACGTGGACCCGCGACAGAACAAACCCTCTGCGACTCCACAAGAGGATGAGGAGGACAAAGATAACAAGAAGGACCGGCCCTTGAGGGACGTCTTTAAAACTTTTGATCCTACAGCCTCACCGTTTTGTCAGTAGACACACCTGTACTGAATCTAGCTCATACATAGGTTGTAGTCCGTACACTTGTACACTTTGTATTCACCGCATGTATATGAAGCTTTTTTATTTATTTATATTTCTTTGTACATATTTTCTCCACTGATACATAATCATCTTAACATCTTTCTTTCTTTTGGATAATCGTTTAGGCACTTCTGAAAGGACTGTATTTACTCGCAATGCAGATGCAAGAAATATTTTAAATAAATTTGTATCTTATATTTAGGGACTTCAGTCTCTGTGATGTTACACCAATCAAACAATGGTTGTTTTATCATTGACGGTTCAAACGGTCTTGAGTCGTTCATATTTATAGTACTGCGTAACAAACTCAAAACATAACATTTTTGAAAGTTCATACAATATTTATCCCATGACCACATAAAGCATATATATAAGCACTGTAATATATCAGGAGTATATCTCTGTTATCTTTTCCATCATTTGTGCTTTGGGGATTTCTGGTGATGAGAAAGTTGAGGGTTCTGAGAAACTCTGTTGTAAATGTTTTTTTGTTTAACACTTGAGGCATTATCTCACTTTTATGGTTGCTTTTTTGTGATCATAACAGTTTTATTGTATTTGTTTCATGTTTGTTCACAGAAAATGCTGACTTGTTTTGTGTTCTTTTACCATGCTGACAGAAACACCAGAGAGGGATTGAAACTCTTTCTTTCTCATTTTTTTATTCAGTGTCTAAAACAAAATAAAATTAAATCAAGTTATTATGATACCAGTGTTTATGTAGATGATTTTTAGGGAACCATAAGTTAAATAAGCCTGGAAAACTTTAGCGATGGTTTTGGCTGCCAGGGTAGTCAGTTGACTTACATTTTTTTTTAACTAAATTAGTTTTGTAATTATGTTTTAACATCTATTAAAAGTTACATTTAATGTTTTCTAAGACATTTCGTATTTTATATATTTTTCTTGTTTAAGTTATATAAGTAGAAAATGCAGTGATAAATATTTCGCATAATCCAGATGTTCTTTTTTGGTAGCAATCAAGGGCCTCGTTTATAAAACGATTTGATCGTAAAGCGTGCGTACGCAAAAAAACACGGCAACGTTCATATTGATAAAAACGGTCTTTGACGCCACGTCAGGGTCTGAGCAGACGTACGCACTTTTGCTTGTCCAGGTGCTGCAGGTTTTTGGAAATACAATTCTTGCCGGCCTCTTGTACTATAGGGTTTGGACGTTGACAGGTGCTCTTTCGAATATCAATGACATTAATTAGACATCGTTAAAAAGCTGTTCAGCTGCGCGCAATTTCACGATTATTTGCGATTTATACATTTCACATCTAAAAGAGCGGCGTACATTTCACGCGTTTTCACACGTAGGCACTTTAAGAAATGATCGTAAAATCTAATTTAGGACGGTTTCTATGCAACATTCTATAAATGAAGCCTTGGACTTTATTCAACAGAAAGCAGGACAGGTAAAATGTCCTTCCCTCTCTCGATACATTTGACTGAAATAACATGATACGTTTTTGTGTTAAGATGCCTTCAATTAAATTGTTGACTATTTTACTTTTAATGCTTAATATTGTAAAAGAAAGCTGATTGTGATTGGTTCTCTTGTGTGCTTTTAAAGGGGTGATCAACTCACAAATATAACCTTATTGAACCAGGTTAGAGTTTGACTAGATAACCTTTGAGTTTTCTAAAAAAAAGGCCCCAAAATGTACTGAACTTCACAACAAACAAACAAACAAAAAACCATCACATAATGTAAACAAGTTGTCACAGAAAAGAATATGTGCATAACTAAATGTTGACAAGAATGTCAGATATAACCTTATTATTACAAGGTGATAAGTCTAGAATAAATAAAAAAACAGTCAATTTAAAATCTTATTTGAAATTGTGTAAGACATTGATGGGTGGAGCAAGGCTTGGCGCACTGGAATTCTGAGGGGTTCTTCGTAGACCCAAGTCATCAGTTTCAGGGTTGAGCTGCTCCTGAGCTCGATGGATGAGAAGACTCTTTTTCCACTGGAAACAAAAAGCTGCTGCCTTTGACGCTTCAGAGTTTGGTTCTGGTTGTTTCAAGCCCTGTAAAAACCACAAAGACAATTCAGATCATCAATGGCAATCGATTTAAATTAAACGATGAGACAAACTTTGTAGGTTGTAAAATGATACTTCTATCAAAAGAGCAAACACAACTACAAGTCAGGTATGACACGTTTTTACATTCCTATTACCCTGATACAAGCAGTTTCCGCAGCTCGGACGCCTTGGATGACCGTCTGTAGTAGATTCTGTGCGTTTTTCACCAGGATCTCATCCGATGACTTGCATCCAGGGGTCACTGCATTAACACTGGAGAAACACCATGCACCCCTTGGGTCACAAGAGAGTTTTGCATGTTTAATAGTTGTATTGTTATTGAGCATGATGTGTCAGAAATGTAGGGAGAAAGGTAAGAAAGTCCATCAACTGTGCATCAGATCTGAGATTCTGAGAGCCAGTGTAACTTTGAACGTTTCTCACCTAGAGATGATGGTGAGTTGGTTGGAAATGGTAACAATCTGCTCCGCTATGACACAGAGCTCCTCTGTGCAATGTTTGTCCAAACAATGGTCTGCTATGACACGCACAAACTGGGTGATCGACTGGCCGCTCGAAACAAGATCTTTTGCAGACGTCACGAAAGCATCTTTACTCTGTTGGGGAAACATGGAATTAAGATCTTTGTTGTTGAAGAGGACAACATCTTGGTCAGAGTTGCTTACCTGAATGGGTCCTTTACGCTTCAAATATTGGGCCATGTGAAAGAGTTTATCAGCCATTTCCTTCGTCACCTTGACAACCTGGTTACCCTTGTCGTCCCACTTCTCTGTCTCTCGTTTGAGAAAGAGGGAAGTGTACGAGAGAGTCATGTCCACCGAGGTGAATGTTGGCACTCTTGTGCTCCTCTGTGATATCACTTCCTAAAGAAAAAATGAACAAATTATGTTTTCCTGTGTAGTATGTTGTGTTATTTTGCAATGAAGTCATTCATCAACAGTTGTTACCTTATTTGTGTCCTGACTGGACACATCTTGGATGTTTGGTTTGCTTGCGGTAGAATCTTGATTCTTTTTGGCCGTGGGATTTGGTTCTTTGCGTATAGGATGCAGGGTTTCCCTTTTTTGCGTGAATGCTATTGATATGTGAGGCTTCATACATCCACCAGACTCTCTTCCCTGCAACCCACACTTGATCTTTTCTTTGGTAACGTCAAGAATTCCACCCAACTTACAGATTTCCACTACAAGATAGTGAGCCTTTGCTGACCAGCACTGTGTCTGTATGTCAAGAGTAAGAGTCTCACCCAGAGTTTGTGTCTCTGCGATCATCCTGGCTCTACACAATGCGTCTGACATCTGAAATGACAAGTGGTCATTGAAAAAACGTAGATTTGATCTCTCCTTTGGGTCTCTGATAAAATTGAAACAGTCTTCAATGGACTCTGTTGCATTTTTAACACTCTTCATTAACAAATCTGCTTCGCTTTCAAACTGTGCCAAAGCATCTTCAGTTTCCATGCTGCCGTCTTTACTTTTCACTGAGCATGCCAAAGCAATAATGTTTTGAATTGCTGTCACGTAATCCTGGTTAATCTTACTCAGGAGACAAGCGAGTGCTTTCATTTTAATCTGAAGCTGTCTCTGTAGAAGCTCTGACTTGGCCAACGTCAAGACACTTGAGAGAGACACGGTACCAACATCTTCTGCAACCTGTAGGTACGAGTCCGTAAGCATCTTCACCTCTTCTTGTAGTTCTTCTAAATGTTTAACCTTGTAGCTGTCTTGACAGTTCAAAGAAGACAGTCTTGCAGCTTCTTGGATACGAAGTGAGTTCTCGGACATCACTGCCAACCATTTCTTGGGTGTCATTTGATGTTTTATTTGCTTGCCATCAGACGTTCCTAAAATTCTATCCAATGAATTAAGCAGCACTTGAATGGACAAAGCCCAAAGCATGCAGAGGCCATCGAGCTCATCAGTTAGAGTTGACCTTGAACCAACAAGGTCTGTAAGATTCTTGGTGTTGGTTTGAGCTTTTTGGAGTTTGCTTTGCAAGGTCATAATACTCTCATGAGACTCACCCAACACCTTGATGTCCACCGATGTCACAAGTTGCACAGCATCCGCACAGAAACACATGACCTCTGTGAGTTCATGTGTGATAGACTCCAACATGCTTGGTACGTAGTTTTGGAACATGGAGTAAACGGCATGGTACCACATCCCTGCCACCGGCATCAATATCTTCCGGGCACTTTTGATGAGGTCTGAGAATTGTGTGCTGTGTTTATAAATACTATCTGTACTCATAGCTGAACTCATGGCTGTTTCCTGTGCTGTCTGGACGAGCAAGGGTGTCAGGGACACTAGTTCAGATCGCAGACTTTCCATTTCCAGATTGTCAACTGTGTTTATGACGCTGGTGGCCTCTCTGGCAGCTTGGGCGTAGCTGTTTGAAAGCCCCAGAACTCCAGTGCAAGCCATGTTGAGAGCTTCTACATCTTTTCCTTTGGTCATGCTGACAACTTCACACAACAGAGGCAATAAATCAACATTATAAAGCTGTACAACAGGTTTAGATTCAATGACATGTACAGTCCACTCTTCTTCTGTGTTTGGCACATTTTGCACCATGATTGGTTGAACAGTCTCCAAATCATCATTAAGCTGAATATCTTCAATAGCGGAGATGTGCACTGACATCTCGGATTCAGTTTTATCATCATCACTTCGAGCTTCAGAAATCGGGACGGCACACGGTGCGGTACTGACAAACTGGCGAGCTCCCTCCCGTAGTGGACTGAGCAAATGTGGATGCTGCAAGCCATCAAGACCTTCACGTAGAACGTCAAAGTGTCTTAAAGCTATTGAGACGCTGTCGGAAAGCAATGAGAATTGCTCACTGCTAAGGCTTGTATTAGAGTAGATATCAGTGAGACAGTGTGTCACCTCGGCTGCCCAGGCCTCAGCTTGCTTTATCAAAACCAGAAGCCCATTACGGTAAATTGGATTGTCACTCTTATCAACGTGTCTTCTCACAAACTGTATCACTTGGGTCATGTGCCCTATGAGCAAACCTGCCTGTTTGGTGAAGATCTGTACATTCTGATCTTTATGTGCATCAACACAAGCCTCCCAGTCTTGTCCGATCTCCTCAAGAGCGAGACTGACGAAGTCCTTAACGTTCATAATGCCGCTACAAACATGCAGGAGTTGCTCCATCTCTTCTGTCCATCTCTCAGTTATCTCTTTCAGCTTTTGCAGAAGTACTGCGCAGTGCACGGCGTCTTTCCCGAGATCTGAAACGAGCGCTACAATTGCGTCTTTTAAATGCAAAATGAACGCTCTTGAGTTATCTACACCCTCAAGACTTGTTTCATCACATGCTAAAGATGAAATGAAACCTGCCACCTCTGCTGTCTTATCAGCGTGAGCTTCAAAGGCTTCACATTGCGTCTGAAGTGTTTTCACATCCAACTCTTCAACATCAAGCTCTTCCTGGGAGATACAGCTAACAGCGTGCACCAGCTGCTCCAAGGGAGCTACACCTGAGACAAATATGTCCATTATCTGGAACATGGTGGCTTTCGCAACGGCATCATTGACTTTACGGATCTGCTGTGATAAAAAAGCACATGAGTTCCTGAGTTCTTGATTATCAAAATGTTTGGTTTGTTGGGATATCCCTGACCAGCGTTGGAGGACCAGCTTGCAGTTCGCAGCCACTTCCAACTGGATTTCCCTCCTGGAAGCGTTTGCTACCATCATACTGTGGAGCACCAGGTCACGAAGCAAAACATCAAATCCAGCATCTTTAACAGCCGCGGGGGCAGACAACATACTCTGTAAAGTGTTCTGTATTTCGGTGTAGTATCCACACGAACCCGTAACACCCGGTTCACACTTACTCTTGAGTGTGCTAACAATGTCATTCACAGTCGATTCCACTTGGTTTAAGATGTAATGCTTTGCACTCTGAGCCTCCTCGCTGTTTGGATGTTTGATGGTTGTGTACATGGCGGTGTGCAGCATGGAGACACATTTTCTCAGGGTGTCTAGAGACGCTTTTAAACGCTTCTGCTGTGCGTTATCACGCAGTTCCTGTATTCGTTCCAACACGGAGCTGTGAAGGAGCAGCATTGCCTTGGAGTAGACTTGAAATGCTTTCAACAAGGATGAAACGTCTTCTGCAGCTCCTACTTGAGAGAGACAATGCAAGAGCCATTCAGCAGCCGCCGTGATCTTCCTTACAGTCGCATCATCCTCTACCAAAAGAATCTACGAAACAACAAAAACTAAATTAGAAGCATTTCAGTCACGCACAAACATTTGCAGAGGTTACTCTTTTTCTCTCATTTCTGCATGCAGACAAATTACCTTTACCACACTCAACATCACATTCTGAGTTGCTTCAATGAGTTCTTCTCTGTGTTCCATGACCTCTGGTTGTATGCTGAGCTTTTGGGTGGCCAGGAGCACATGCTGACCTGACACAGTCAGAGATTCCACAAGGTGATCCATCTCAATTTTTAGTATGTTATCTTCTGTATTTTCCATTAGCCTGAATGTAAGAAAACAAGATGTAACATAAGTTGACATGCATCTACAACCACTTACAAAAGTACCATTATATAACCATGCTGCCATTTTTTTTCTTTTTACATGGTACCATAGTAAAACCATGTTAAAAATGTTTACGACTGCAGGACATGTTCAACATTTTCATGTCTTTTAGCACTTTAACATGTACTATGTTATATTTGAGGTACTATGTAAACAACATGCTATGTTAATATAATATAGTACACAAAAATATACAAGAATGTTTTTTTCTACTATGGTAGAGGATGATGTCCCAGAACTGAAAATTGCTAACATTCTTCCAAATATCTTTCTTTGTGTTCATCAGGAGAAAGACATTTATACTGGTTTGAAAATACCTGAGAGTAAGTAAAGATGACAGAATTTAAATTCCGTCTTTGATTGACGATTGGCTCGTTTTACTGGAAGGCGGGACTTCCTTCGCTAGAGCGGTCATATTGAGTGTTGCATTCCTCGCCATTCTTTGTAACGGCATTGGTGCATCTTGTTTATATTAATCTTTGCTTCAATCCTATTGGCTTTACAAGTAATTGTGGTTAAATTGGAGTAACTTATGAGTTGAAATTTGCAATTTAGTTCAGTTTAGTGATGTGAGGCCATGTGATGTGTTTAGTAAATACTGCAATACACCACAAATATTTTTATGGATTTTAAAATGAATTTGACTTGCCTCCCATTCTGCCAAGAAAGTAATAAATGTTACTGACCTTGTTGCCATAGCCGCCATGTTTTTAGAAGCTTTGCTTACAGCCGTAGCGGCCGCTTCAAGTTGAGTGAACTGATCTAGTTCTGTATCACTTCCACACAGCAGGATGAGCTGACAAAGGTGAGTGGACAGAGGAGCCATCACCTGCTCGATTGAGCCTGTTTTTATCAAGCCGTCTTCTAGAAGAGATGCCATTGCTCTTGCACAAGAAATGAACACTCACAATGCATGTCATGAACATGTCCTGCCTGCCTAATTCATGTAGGCTACTTCTGTCATCTCATCTTTTAAAGTCAATTTTATACACTGCTGTTCACTAAACAAAGCTATAATTGTTGACATAAGCAGGTTAGTTTATTTGCTAGGAGATGTATAGAAATGAGAGCATTACCTGGTGGTGCTGCAGGTTCATGAAACTGCCTGTTACACTGTAGCACCTCATAAATAATGCACAACATTGACTGTGAGGCAGATGGATCTCATGTGTCCCAACATGGCAGCCAGATAATTTTTCCCAAACTTGAATAAAGGCTGTCAAAATATATATAGTATAATACTATTATACTTAACCACGTATTAAATCACAACCTAACACTGTTAGTGGCTTTTAATGTGTACCACTGATGTAAACATGTAATATATAAATAACTTTGCTAAAGCTTTTAATGTGCACCACTAATGTCTAAAAAAAACTATGAATAAAGAAATGGTTAGCCCTCTCTTAAATTGATTTATATTCTGCTAAAGATGCGCTGGATCAGTGCAGAAAGACAGGACCAGTTAATGTTGCTGTGTAGGAAAGAGATGTAATGAAATGAAATGTTGACCAAACTGTCATTCTGTCGAAGATCTTTTTTTGTGTGTGTTTTACAAAATAAAGTCATATGGGTTATTTTTGTGAACTGCTCATTTGTTTAGATGGTAAATGAACAAAAGTGTTATTTCTGTTACACAACAACCAGAGTTGGCTGTAACTAGTTACTGAGTAATTAGTTACTGTAATCTAACTACACTTCCCTTGAAAAAGTAAAGTAAGGGATTACTCCAATTGTTTTTCTGTAAATTAATTACAGTTACTTCTCATATAATTAAACTAAATACTTTGTGCAATATATGTGTCTATATAATATGCAATATATAAGTCTAACTTTAAAATCACTTATCTAATCAAGGTTGATATAGGATATAGAAAGTAATTATAAGTCATTCAATACTTTTTGTAGCAATCTATTTACACTATTGAATATGTAATTAGTAACAAGTAATGAATTATTTTTAAGAGTAACTTGCCCAACACTTATGCTGACATGCTCCATTTAAATGAAGGTAACGTTACTTCATTTAATTACAGTCCCGTGTTAACCGTCTACAAATCCTCAATAATTAACAAAAACCCCTCTGAACGGGAACCAGAATAAATCTCTCCTGCAGAGTGAGTGTGAAACGAGGCCGGGTATATTTATAAGCCGTGTCCACGCCCCCTGACGCTGACGTCAGAGGTTTGAGTTGTACTGGCGACTTGCAGATCTCGCACCAGTCCAGCGGTACAACCGCGCTCGAGCTCGAGTTGGAGCGACACGGCGGCATGGAGACCGTGCGGCACGAACCGAGCCGTTTCTTTAACGGAGAGAAGAGAAACGTTCCCGTGTGATGAAACGGACGCGGCGCTTCGTTCGCATTTCGTCGCATTTTTTTGAAGCCGACGCGTCTGAACGACAGGATCGCGCGCGGACGATCGGATTTAAAGGGCCAGCTTGGACCGATGCGCCATGGCTCTGGACCCGGAACGGGAAAGACAGTACTGCGAGCTGTGTGGCGAAATGGAAAACCTTTTAAAATGCGGCAGATGCAGGGTTTCCTTCTACTGCAGCAAGGAACACCAAAAACAACACTGGAAGGAACACAAACGCACCTGCGCGCAGGCTGACAGGAGCACGACTCGACAGAAACCAGTTGAAAGCCCGACCGATCTCAACAAGAGAGAGCCGAACACCGGAACCGAGAACTCGATAACCGAAAACCATAAACCCAAACCCCATCCTCTGAAACTGGCCACCGAGGACATAGTGCCGTGCATGAACAAACACGGCATCTGTGTGGTAGATAACTTCATGGGTGAGGAGATCGGACTGTCCGTCCTGGAGGATGTCAAAGCGCTTCATCAGACCGGCAAGTTCACGGACGGACAGCTGGTCAGTCAGAAAAGCGACTCGTCAAAGGACATCAGGGGGGATAAAATCACCTGGATCGAGGGGAAGGAGCCGGGCTGCGAGAAGATCCGATCCCTGATGAGTCGTATGGATGAGTTGATCAGGAATTGCAATGGAAAAATGGGAAACTACACCATAAACGGAAGGACGAAAGTAAGTGTGTGTGTGTGTGTGTGTGTCAGCGCACGCTTTACCTTTGACATACAGACCCCTATATATTGCTCTTTAGTAGAAACGAATGCATTTCACTATTGCTTTTTCGTTGTGCTGTATTGTATTAGTCATTCGAGTCTTTCAATGTTTATAATTATAATAATGCACGCAAAAATACTGAAGGAGTGTATTTATTCAAAGTATTTTATTTGCTCATTGAGTTATTTACCCAAAAACCTAAAATAGTAATAAAATAGTATTGCAGTTGTGCATTTTGTTGACTGAACGAGCACAATTACATGGCCTCTAAATGTTTTTGTCTGGCTAGTATGCAGTACTCAGTCTGTTTTAGTAATATAAGAAACGAAGAGTTTGGTTCCAAAATGAGATAAGAATGTTCAAAAATCATGTTTTTTAGTACGTTATCATGTTTTTGTTGTGTTTCATTGTATTAGTAAACTGTATTTTTTAAGTTATCATGGCCTAAATCAAAACCAACCAACGGCAGATTGATTTATATTAAATGGAATGCACAGTAAAAAACATGATTTTCTCAATATTCACATCGTGCGTAATGCAGTAACGGGGTTAAAGGAACACCAAAAAATGCAAATTCGGTCATCATTTACTCACCCTCAGATTGTTCCAAACCTTCATAAATCTCTTTGTTCTGCTAAACACAAAGTAAGGATATCTGTAAGAATGTCAGTCTCCCATTGACTCAAATAGTATTTATTTTCCCTACTATGGCAGCAAATGGGGAATGAGATCTGTTTGGTTACTGACATTTTAACAAATATCTTCCGTTTTGTTCAGCACCACAACAAAACATTGTGCAGGTTCGGAACAACCTGAGGGTGAGTAAATGATGACAGAATTTTCATGTCTCTTTAAGGGTTCCTCTATGAACTGACTATGAACACATTTGAGTTTCACCACCTCAAAGTGTCCTGCTCCGAATTGTTTATTTGCATCATAGAGTTACTGTCTTGTCAACTGTGGACATATCAGTCATAAGTTTGGAAACAAATGGTTCATCTTACACTTATCTAAAGCCTATGCTAAAATACTTGAATCAGTTTTGGAGACATAAGATCCATATATTAGCATTTTTGAATCAACACATAGCTCAAATAATTTCATTTGCATCATTTTCTCATTTTAAAGACTGTACTTAAATTCTATAATGTGAAACACTAAATAAGGAGTGGATGTGTCCAAACATTTGACCTGTAGTCTTTATTAGAATAGAAGACACTTTTGCAATTGTATATTGATGCTTTAGTGTTTGTGCTTTAAGCTTCTGCCTTGCGTGTGACCTCAGAACCCACGAGCTGCCCTCGCTTCCACTGTCCCTGAGTGTTTCAGAGCGCACTGACCCCCGGTTCCACCCCCGAGACCCTCACATCAACCGGAGGATGGACTCATTCAGTCTCCTCTCGATCAAATAATCAAAACAAAGTTTACCTTGACATCTGCGCTCTTAAAAAAGGAGCCGAAGAAGCGTTCACTCAAAGGTCCTTAAAAGACTTTCTTTTCTCATTCATAATACATTTTTTTTTTAATAGAAATTTTCCATGACAAAGAACCTATTGTGAAACAGAAAGGAAATAGTTGTCCCCTTAAAATACTCCAGAAAAGGGCTCCAGACTTTCAGAAAACGTTCTTACTTTTGTTTTATTGTGAACCGAATCTTTTCCATCTTGAGATCGTATAAAAGGTTGAAAACCCATTGGCGAACGTGCCTATTTGTGTAAATGCATTCGGTTTAATTAAACTTTACAATATATTATGTTTGTTAACATTAGTAAATGTATGAGCTGACATACACTAACGATTATATTTGAACATATATTAGTAAATGCCCATGTTAGCTAATGCATTAAAGTTGTATTTGTAAAAATATGTAATGTGAATATTTTGTTTTAAACTATATTGTAAGGTGTTAACTCTTAAAATTCGGCTGTAAGCTGTGAGTTGTTATTATGGTATGCAGCATTACAATACCCTCTTTGTCTGTGCACTACATAGCTGCTGTCAATGGATCTATGCAAACAATGCGGACAGAAAGACTTCTGCTTTACTGACATTTCACCTCATATGGGGGTTTGTGAAAAGGGGAAGTCATGTGAACCTGTCTGAAGAGGCTTTGCTCTGCGTTTGAACTTTGTAGATCGAATTATTTTGCACGTCTGTACAACAATGTAGTCTATTCATTTCATTGTATCTGGACTGAATCTAATGTAATTGAGAGTTATGGTCAGTTGACAACTTTGCTCTATGCAGGTCGTGGTTTAACATGAGATCAATAAAAAAATACAATATTGCTTGCCAAACGCACGCAAGTAAATTTGAAGCTGAACTGGATTTGTGGTCTTAAGCATGGTGTGATTATTGGTCTGATGCGTTAGATTAACACGTCTTACGCATGTTGAATTGGTGTGTTTTCTCAGCCTGAGATCAGGAACGGATCCAAGATCTGCCTCGGGAAAACAGTCTTGTTTTGTCAGTTCGCAGCTGTAGGACGATTAGAGAGAAAGCATGCAGGAGGTAGTGCTGGTGTCATGGGAAAAGCAAAGCAAACCTGTTAAAGCATAATAGCATAATCACTCTCTTCATTAATAAACTGTAAGGTAGAGCTGAGTCTCGCTGACCTCATGTCTAGACTGATGTTTACGTGCTGATCGTATCAGACAGGCTTCAACGGGACTAAAGCGCTGTGCACTGTTGTTGCTTTTTGTATTCAATTGATGAACTGATAGACATCTGTTCTAATGGATGTTATCGTCTATGATCATCGTTGTGTTTGCTTTCAAAGAGCCCAACAGGAATCAATGACCACGTTTACATGGACGTCAGTAATCAGATTATTTGCCTTATAGTGAGTGAGCTAATATTACGATGAAGGTGTTTACATGAGTTGCTTCAATATACCTTTCATGTTCCCGTTTTACATGTTACACTACATAGTTGGATTAATGGCATTCGTCATTACGTTCCTAAGCGAGGCCGTTCCTTCCATAATTTCATGTATCAACAAACAGTTCGTCTTCGACCTCCACATACAGTTTTGGTGTTTCGTTTATTTTCTAGAATTGTTGGCATCTTTCTTGTTTCCCGTTCAGACCAAAAATGTGATTTCTTGCCTGAAGTTGTTGTTTGCCGTAAAACGAAGCGGCTGTCCACTGCCGTCGAAAGTTCCTAAGCGCCGGTAATAGTGCGATTAAGGAGTGGACATGTCTATACCGCACTTCCATAATGCGACTAAAATAGGAGTACTCCACCCGTCTTGATTCCATTTGTGTTTACTACGGTTATGAGCTTAACAAAAAGCTCTGTTTACATGGTCCATTAGAGTTTTGTCTTAATCCTGTTCATATCGGATTATTGTTGTCCATGTAAACGTGGTCAATGTGTCAGTTTTAAATAATGTACAACAACGCTTGCAGACAGTAATGGTGCTTTTCCACTGCATAGTACTGCACGTCCGCATGACGCAATTTTCGTCATCAGAAGGGTCCGCATGCAGCCCATTTTTGGAGACAACAGCGCATGTGCAAAAAAGTGCACTAGTCCACTAGGGGTCAATACACACACAGAAAGTGTGCAGTGCCCCGTTGTCGAAGAAGAATGATACAAAACCAACACGCTGAAACCAAGAACAGTAAGCTTAGAAGCATATCCTTCTCCAAACTGTTTGGTTGTTGTCTTGCTGTTTGCTCGGAACACTTCCTAAATCCTTCATTTGCAGTAGGTCTGTAAATGACGCGACTCAGCGCTGCCCTCTGAAGGTCTGGTAGCGCACACATACTCATTTGTATTGCGCATGTTTTGAACTCGGACACGTTTGTGCGCGAGACGGATGCGGAAAATCAAGTATGCCACGGGCTTAACTTTTGGGAGGTTTTCCACCGGGTACAGTACCTAGTACCTGATACTTGTTTTAGTTTTAAAAAGTATAAAATGTTTTAAAAAATGACCTATCGTTTGGCTAGACAACACCCTTATTCATCGGCTGGTGTAGTTTAGAGCTTTTTGAAGCTGCGATGAAACTGAAATTTGGACCTTAACCAACAGCCCCCCGTTGAAGTCCATGATATGGAGAAGCGCCCTGGAAATCTTTCCTCAAAAGCCTCAATTAGTTTTCGACAGAAGCAATAAAAACACATACAGCTTGTATGACCTGTGGGTGAAATTGTAATTTTAAAGTGAACAACTCCTTTAAAAGTTTATTTGTACGTTTCACACGTTTTACACTAAGTCTACCTTGACAAAGGCTTGTTGGTGGAACGTTGGTAGAAATAAACTTGTGAGTGTTTGGTTATATTTTTCTTTATAAAGGAGAACGCTGATCTTTGTACGGACCAAAATCTGGTTGTTATTTATTTTTTGCCAAAAGTTTGCAGATTGCAGCTTTAAAATGTTACATACACTAGATGTTGCAAGTGTAAAATATAAAATGAGGAAATCTTGAAAGATTTGTAAGAGTTTTATCAGGGGCAGTTATTAACTGAACAAGATATTCACAACTGTATGTTGACGCTTTTTTTCGGGTTAAAAACAGCCCTTATTATGTTAGATGTACAAATTGCCTTTTTAAGTGTTCAGAATAAGAGATCATTAGAGAGAGAGAAAGAAAGTAGGTCATTACATGAAGAACGACTTCCTTCTGGGGCTGCACCCTGTTCGACTGATAAAGCACTGAGTTATTCTGAATCATCCCTCCACCGTCACGTTTCACGACGGCAAGTCCAGTCAACATACTAATGTCATTCATGGAGATCAGATCCATGAGCTTGGCTGAAAAACATGCATATCAATCTCTCATTTCCATCTGATTTCAGGAGTAGATGAGGTGTGAGGTTATGGTTTGAGCGATGACTTTAGTCATGTTCTGCTTGAGTAAATCACGTCATGCTTTACTGTGTGATTGTTGGTATAAGCAGTCGGTTGGTCTTTTTGGTCAGTTCTCTTTGTTTACACAATGTTGGCAAACATTGTCACCTGAATCTGTGGAATATCCAGATGCATTATGGGAACTGAGGTCTCGATTGGGTAAAAAAAGGCAGTTTATCGTAACTAACAACAATTCATAATAAATATTTATACATTTCAAGTAATTCATATGTAATTTTTTGGGGAAGTGAGTTCACCCCACTGACCCACTGACGTTTCTGAGCTTAGCTTGTATTTATTAAGTTGAGCGGATTTATTTTTGGAGTTTCTTGAAGTTTCTGGAGAGCGTGACTTATATCGAGCACATAAACAAACAGTGGCACGAGGCGAGCTCTCTCCTTGAACTTCTCTTATCAAACAATCAAAGCAAATATTATTGTTTCAATACTCGGTTGTTTTGGAAGAGCCGAAACATTTTGATTGTCCATGAATGGTTTGTCCCAGGAAAATTTACATTTTTCTTTCAACTTTTAAGCAGCTCACACCGACATCCATAAACCAGATACGTGAATATTGATGCGATTAAATATTTATTAATTTGTTTGAAGTTTTGTTTAGTTGTCAAAGTGTAAATAAGCTAAAGCTCAAGCTGGTGGATGATGTAGCAGCATTTGAGGACCGTCACTTTTACTTCCATTATGAAGCAGTTGGTATTTTCTAAATGCGCATTTAACATTTCAATTAGAAAAGGGCCTATTGCATTGATTTTATGTCGAGTATGTCGATGTGATGTGTTTTAATACAGTATTTGTCTCGGTCTACTTTATAGGCACTTTGTTGTATCTCACAGTATGAGGTCATTATATCATGATCATCTCTGTCTTTCGACTCCATATGGTGTAAACCACTGGAGTTGGATGCTCTGTGTGTTTCTATTGGCAGGACTATGCAGACGTGGGTTTGATCTGGTTGTGTGGAACGTAAACAAAGGTTCAGGTTGGTTTTTAATGAGGGCGTAAGAGAATGCGGAAGAATGATGTATGAAGCTATACCATGACTTTAGATTCTAGCAATCTCCAGCGCTTTGTAATTTCTTCAAATTTGGCTTTTCTTGTGTTCTGTGATCAATAAAAGTACAAGCATGTCAATAACCTCACAGAAGGTCCCGGTAAATTATTATGTCACAGTAAACCATGTATTCATTCAAATTGAACCAGACCAAAGGTTTGTTGGTGAAACATTGGTAGAAATAACCAACTTGTGAGTGCGGGGACTTAACCAGTCACTTTGGTTAAGCCATTTAAAGGTACGTGTGTATGTACAAGATCAGGAGGGCACCACCTCCGCCTCATTCTGTCAACATAAACTTGCTTGAAAACTGATGTGAAATAAAACCAAGGAATTGTTCATTGGTAGGAATACATTTGATTTTATTGAAGGCTTAGAACCTTTGACACTTGATGGACATCAAATAGAGACGCTTGGAGGTTTTAAATATTTAGGAACAATTATTGATTGTAAATTGACATTTGCTGGAAATGTTGATTGTGTTTTTAAAAAAGCAATGCAGAGATGACATCTTATGGGAGGTTACAACATTTTGGTGTGAGTCCACATATTTTATAGATGGTTTATAAAAATCTTGATGAGCGTGTTATATGATTTAATAAGATTATGTGATACAAAAACGACTTTCTCACTTCTTGGTCTTGTTTTCCAATACAAATGTCTAAAAATTCTTGAATCAAGATACATTTTCTTGATGAGCAAAATGGCCAAAATAAGTCTTGTTTTTAGACAAAAAATATGAAATTTCAGTAAATATTTGCTTAAAACTAGGGCTGTCACAATTATTAAAAAATCGTCTCATCGCAAATTATTTGACATAATGCCAATAATGTCAGATAACCGGAATGATTGTAAATAGATAGAAAACAAGGGTGATCTGCACTCACTGTTCCAATGACATTTCTACTACATTTGAGTTGTATCAGATTTGTACTTTTTGTATATATGAGTTTTATAAATTAAAGTGATTCCAGATTTGATGCATCTACACAGCAAGATGATCCTAATATCACTCTACAGGGAATGAATATAAGACTAATTCTGCCAATGGAGTAAGAAAAATAATCTTGAATTATGTTGACCTTTTTCTTAGTCATTCAATTTAAGAATATTTTTCTTACCCCATTTGCTTGTTTTAAATACAAATTCACTGAAATGTCATTTTTTTGTCTTTTGAACTTTTTTGACTAAAATGAAGACTTACTTTCTTAGGTCATTTTCCTCATACATTTTTTTACATTTGTGCTGGAAAACAAGACAAAAATACTAAGTTAGAAAGTCATTTTTTGCAGTGTATGGACTACTGTCAGTTAAAGAAAAGCAAAAACTGTGCCGAGTAGTTAAACTCGCTAGTGCAATTGTACTGTAGGACACCACAAAGACAACCGAATGAAATCTATCAAACAAAGTCAAACAAAAAACACAGTTTATCATTAAAGATTGTTTTCATCCTCTGAATATTACATTTCTGCTTTTACCATTGAAAAGACGTTTCAGACAACCTCAAGCACGGGAAAATGTGTATCAAATGTAATCTGTGGCAACAGCTGTCAGAACATTAAATACTAGAATGTGAGTAATGAGGAGGGAGGATTGTGTTACTTGTTGTCATTTATGTGGTTTGTTTGATGATATTTAATGTATTTATGGGGTGAAGCCAAAGACAAATTTCCACTTGTGGACAATAAAGTGACATAACTAATATAGTTTTTACAGTCTTGCCTAGGATATTAAAGTTGAAAGGCCGTGTGTCATTTTTCAGAGATGTGTTAGTAAGGGATTTTATGGAACGAATATATATGTTCCAGATTTTTGTTTCTAAACCTCCGTTAAAAGTTGGAATAAACCAACAAATGAGTTGAGCGGTTGGATATGTTTTCCTTAAGACTTCGCTGAAATTTGTTCTCAAATAGACGTGTTGTAACGTAACCTGCGGTTTGGCTTTAAACAAAAAAGCAGGAATATTAACACATTGGCGTGTGACCGTATCAGATCGCAATAACAGTTCATTGAATAGTTTAATGACTTCTTTGTGTGTTCAGAGTTGAAAGTGAAGCGTACAGCTGTTTACACTATCTACTGTGACGCTCGTCTTTGTTTTCAAAGGTTTTTTTACGGGAAGCTCGAGCGAGCGAAGGGGGTGTTGGTGTGTTTTTGTTTAGTCACTGGGTTTCGAATGCAATCCCCTCCCACGGCCCCGTTCTGTCCTACTGAAAGTGACCCGCGCTAAGAAGAAAAGGTTGCGACAACAGCGCGCGAAAACCGTGATTTATTACGCTGTCTTTCTCTCATGTCCTTGGGCAGTCTTTTGTGCGCCAGACCTCACACTTTTCTAGGCAGTGACAAATATGTTTACCCATCTCCCGGAGCCCTGGCGTCCCTCACGCACCGCACGTAGCAGGATCATTAAAATACTGCTTCCTCTGGCAGGAGGCCAGACGTCCGGAGTTCACATCAGTTCATCTCGCTCCACCGCTCACACACGGAGGTGGAGGCTTGGCAGTCACAGATAGAGTCTTCCGTGAGATGAGAGGAAGGGTTAAAGCACCAAATATTGGGACGCTCCAGAAAGCGTTGCGAGTCGCCAGCCCGGTCCAGCCTTCAGACCACCATGTTTCCACTCGATGCTGTTTTGGAGATTTCAGATCCCTCCTGGGGTGTATTTTGAGGAAAAAAATGAGCTTGTCCTGGTCTTATTGTGCATGATTCATAAAAGCACGTTGTTCCAAACCAATACAATTCTACATTTCTTTTTTGGCACATTGAAGGAACAAATATGGTGGTAAATGTAGTAATGCTTTTAACAGAAAAAGTTGAATTCAAGTGCACTGCAAAAAAAACCATTCTTACTAAGTGTTTTTGTCTATTTGTGTAGTACAAATATCTAAACATTCCCAAATCAAGATGCAGTTTCTTGACAAGAAAAGTGACCTAAGATATTTAGTCTCTTTTTAAGGAGAAAAATATAAGTTTATGGTAAAAACAAGCAAAACAATCTGCGAATGGGGTGAGAAAAATAAACTTTAGTTTGACCTTTTTCTTAAGTATCAATTTCATGTTTATTTTTCTCACCCCATTGGCAGATTGTTTTGCTTGTTTTTACCATAAACTTACTTAATTCTCATATTTTTCTCCTTTAAAAGAGACTAAATATCTTGGGTTACTTTTCTTGTCAAGTAATTGTATATTGATTTAAGAAGTTTGATTTATTTTGACTAAAAACAAGACAAAAATGCTTCATAAGAATGTCATTTTTTGCAGTGTGTAGAAAGTGTTGATAAGACAGTAAATGTGATGGAAACTGTATGTATTTCCATTCCCCGGGCACGGTTACGATTGACACGAAGCCGCTTGTAGGACTTTAGTTTGTGTGGCGTTTGTAATGATATTGATGTGAAACTTAGACGATGCATTATAGCTTCATTGTTGCTCATTATCGTGGAATTAGCCAGCTCATGAAATTGCTGTGAGATCAGGCTAAGTAGTCTGTGTGTCGAGGGATAAAGATTGTCACAAATATATTTTCCTCATTTTAAGATTTCAGCTAAAATCTGTTTAGTCATCGAAACGAAAGATCACATAAGACGTAAATGCAAAAACGTAAATGGTCTGTTTTTATTTGAAACTCTGGCGTTGTGAATATGTTTTTATAGTATTTTTAATTTTTATGTTGTCCGGTTAGATGTTTGAATAGATTCTTAACCATCTTCTCACTTTGACAGGCGATGGTGGCGTGTTATCCGGGTAAAGGCACGCGTTACGTGCGTCACGTGGACAACCCAAACGGCGATGGGAGATGTGTCACATGCATATATTACCTTAATAAGAATTGGGATGCCAAGGTCAGTAAATCACCTCTACGTCGGATCTAAATACACATGAATGTAATACTTTCACATATTCTAAACTAAAACACAAAGCCTTGAGCAATCTCCAGAAAATGGCCACTGCGAAGTATACGTGCAACTAAAGCCGCTTCATTTCATTCTAGTCCCATTAACCTCAGAGATTGTGATCTCCAGAGAAACCAGAAGTGTTCCTCAAGCCCTCGCTGACAAACGCAATAAGAGTCATTCAGAAGGAAAAGAAATCAGGATCACTTCTATAGATTAGACAGACATTTCCTGTGTATTATTCATGGACTCAAATCTTGCCCTAAAATCACTGTTCGCATCAGTGAAAACAATAGGTAACAACGGTCAATTTATGTTTTTGTCAGGCACCAAAAGAAATCTTAACATTTATCATATTTACCGTTCTTATCTTGTAACGACTTGGTTACCTGGCCTTTTAGAAGAGCAAAAACACTGGACGGTTTACACCAACAAGACATTCAATTGAGCCTTTTCTTAAATAAAAAATACTCCAAGATCTTGTTTCTTCTGTTGATAGAGATTCATATTTTGTAGTACTTTTGCACGTATTTCTGGCTACTCCGAAACAAACTTTTTCAAACAATGACTTTTTGTCAAATTTTTAAAGGCTTTAACACTTTTGAGGGCGTTATGAAATGTAGATATTCATGACATAAATGGTCAAAATATTTAGATCATTTAAAGGGAATTATAAATTATCATTTTAAATATTTGTTAAACAGATGGTGGAATGTTAGTCATAAGTCATTAAGGTTTATTTTAGTAATTATAACTCATTTTGTTGTTGTTTCAGGATTTGAGGAGTTGCAAACTTCTATTGCACGTTTAAAACGTTGAAATGTTTTTTTACATTCAGGTTGAGTTAATTTAGTGATTTTACTTGAAATGAAATCAGATGTGAGCTAAAATAATGTAACGCATACTAAAATATGCATCGTGTTTAGCATTCATCGGTTTATGAGTAACTGCAGAATGAGTGAGCGTGTGCGTGTTTATGAGACGTGTGGTGTGAAAGGTCAATTCAGTGATGTGTCTGGTTCTCCAGCATGTGGCCTTTCCTCTCATCCCTCTTCAGGAAGGCCGCGCTCCGCTGATGCTTCCTATCGTAGCCTTCTCCAGACCTGGCCTCTCATTGTTTGTTTCTGCTAATGGAATTCATCTTTATCACTAAAAAGCCCTCTAGTCACGCACGGCTGAGTCACGCTAACTTCACATCACATTTATTTGAATGTGAATAATAACGAGATACAGATGGAATCACCTGCAAATATATGGAGCAATGTACAGTTTCTATATTTTGGTTAAAGGTTTTTTTCTTCATGACAAGGTGTAAGATTGAAAGTGACTTGTTGGATATGTTCGTTTCCTCTCTGTGGCTTTATCGAAATCTAAAATGTGAGCACTGCATTCATAAATGGCACTAAACACATAAGAAAGTGTTTTATTCTGGTCACAAGTATACAAACCCGAAAAGACCTCCAAATCACATGAGCCAATATTTGATTCACAATAGAACATAGAAAACATAACAAACGTTTAAAACCAGGAATTAAAAAATGTTATGCACAAAGTGAGCTCATTTCAAATGGGATGTTGTTTGTGTTTTTAGGAACATGGAGGTTTGCTGCGAATATTTCCAGAGGGTAAAGCTCAGTTTGCAGACATCGAGCCCAAGTTTGACCGCCTGCTTTTATTCTGGTCCGATAGACGAAACCCTCATGAGGTTCAACCGGCATATTCCACAAGGTCATGATCTCTTAAGCATAACCATACATGCACCGTAAACATTGTCAGACTGTATCACGTCTTTTTGTTTTGTTTTTTTACATTTTTCTCATTGTAGATATGCGATAACCGTGTGGTATTTTGATGCTGCCGAGCGGGCGAGGGCAAAAGAAAAGTATTTAACAGGTAATGCGGTTCATTTATGTTTGAAGGAACATTTCACCAAAAAGTGAGAATTATTTACTCATCCTCTTCAACAAGCAAGAGCTCAAAATAGGCAAGAAATTCAATCTTTAATCTGAGAGTAATGATTTGCTTTTTGGATTCTTTTGGGTGTTTTGAGGTGCCGGAGAGAAAGGAGTAAAGGTGGAACTAAACAAGCCGTCTGATCCGAGCTAATCAAAAGATCATTAATCTGGATTTTTCTTGGTGACCTGCCGTGTGGAAGAAGAGATCAGTGCACGCCAAAGTCCAAGACGAAGCCAGACGAGTCAAGTATTGAAGTGATTGATATTCAAACTTTTGCAGTATTTTTCGGCATATTTCCCACGAGGCAGCTTACTCTGGATATGGCGCTGTTGTTTAAATTTGAACGGTAATCTGTGCTGCATTGACCCTAAAGCCTCTCATGTGACTGCAGTCACGGTGTTTCTAAAGAACATTTATCTTAAATGCGAAAAAGAGAAATAAAGCATTTTTCCTTTCGGTTCTCAGGTGAGTTTATGCATTTTGACTTTAGATCGTTGTGAATCAAGCTGCTCATGTCTGCATGTTAATTTATCATGACCGCATTTCTGCTGGTTTGATTTTATTTCAGTATAAATGGACACTCGTGAATGTTTGGCATGTTCAGCGGGCAGATGCATGATGGGATGTTGTTTGTTATAATTCTGCTCATCATTCCGTTCTGACACACCTGCACATATCGTCTGAAACCAACAAAAAATATTTTTGCATTTTGAAAATATTGCATATGAAAATCTTTGTTTCAATATCATAATGCAAATAAAATCAATGAATGTATTGTGACTTTATCCATTTTATTAAATATGCACACATTTTTGTATTTGTATGCATGTTTTATGGGGTAGTTTAGTACTAGTAAATATATGGTTATTATAATGGTTAAATCTGTCCATAATGGTAAAGGTTGTAGTGCATCTACTTTAAATTGCAAGTCAAGAGAGAAACAAATACTTGTACTTTCTATAAATAGACATTTTAAAATCTATTTTTATATGAAAGATTAATACACGAGTGAGCAGTTTGTGTCACATCAGTTAAATAATTTAAACCTAATTCTATTATATTTATTATAGGGCTGTTTGTAGATGATTTGTACAGTTCGTTGCTTAATATCGCCTCCATGTGGTTGCAATTGTGAATTGCATAATGTGAAGAGAAAAGTCCGTGAAACAAAATCTGATGTAGTGGACAGATTTTTACATTTTTCTATTTACCAATATTTTGCCTCCTTTTTGGTTTTTCCTTTTCCTGCTTTAAATGTGGCTTTAAATAATACATTGTTTGCAATTGTATCTTCATCATACATTGATGAACAACGTATCAACTCCGTTCACATGAGCGCTACAATGATGTAAAAATTTATCGTTTGGTTCATATGAAAAACATTTTAAAAGTGAAAAGATGGTTTTTTGGTGCTACAAATATTGTACAACACATAGAAATCCGATCTCAGATCTACCTCAGCGCTCGTCAATGTCAATATAATTGAGGTGTCCAATCAAATGAAAGAAGGCGAGTGTAACTGGCCAATCAAAAGAAAGAAGGCGGGAGTTACTGTCTACAAACGCAAGGTTCGTCGCGCGCTTCGGTTTTAACGGTGGAATAAGCAACGAAACGTTTATTTACGATTGAACTGTGAAAACGACTGACGGATGGAGATTGAATATGAGAAAGATACAATGAATTGAACGGACTGTCCTGATAGACTTCAGTAAATTAACTTGTGTACGAAAACGATCAATGAAACGCAGATAAACATTCATTCGGTCTTCCTTCGTCAGTGCTCGTCTTTCTCCACCAGGCGTCGCTGTCACATTGAATTTCATCAAAACTTCTCAAGCTGAATGTTTTATAATGGTCTAGATAAACGGAAAATAACGTATGTTTTAAAAAAGTAAAGTATGAACTTACCCCTGAAGATAGTATGGTGAAGACAACTTAATTCTTTTAAAGGTCGAGGACTCTGAACTGAGGGTGACTACAGTTGGCATTACAATATAGTTTCTTTCTACTGCTTCATGTGGTGATGATCTAAAGCTTTTTTAATTGGTTTTGTGTGAAGGAAATGTCAGAAAAAGCCAGTTACAACACTGCTTCAAATCTGTTCTGGTTACAGTCGTTAGACTTTTATCTGTTAAAAAAATCTAATATCCTCAATATCACCAGAATAACTAGCAAAAAACGTTGCCCTGCCGTACTAAATTAATAGCAAAGATCAGTTGGAACATTTAGATCTTGTTTTAAACAAATGTAAATGTCGAGTAAATGCAAATGAAGGTTTAAGAAGTCTTTTGGGGAAAATACACAAAACATTTTATTTATTCGTTTTCATTTAACAACGTAAGGTACAGAACAACATCAATGCTTAAATCACATGCGGTAACATTTCTTTTAATTTTCAGCTGCTAGATTGACTGAGAATGTGAAAAAAAAACATTAAAAACACATTATTTGCAGTATCGGTATCTTTTAATTTGGACACAGTTTGACTTTTGAGTTCATGCCTAACCCAAATCCTAGATGGAGAGGTTTGGTGAATGTGGTCTGCGTTCTGTGGATGAGGGTCATTGTGTCGGAGACGCCGTAGAAAGACAAAACTCCTGCGTTGTGATCCACATACAAACCGATTCTAGAGCAGTCCGACAGAACTGGGAGATTTGTCTCTTTCTTATTATGACAGAATGAGAATCTGGAGGGAGAGCAGAAAAAACTCCAGGACTGATCGTTGTATCCAAATCTACACTCATCGCCCATTCCCTTACGACTGATGTTCTTATACGACAATGAAACAGACGCTCCGTAACTGCCCGTCAGTTCAATCTCACAGTAAGAGTGATCTCTCACAGTCTCTTTACACAACACCTGCTTCCAACCGTGAAATCTGTCCGGATGTTCAGGGTATTGATGGGTGGTGCCCTTGTCCGTAACCGCCCTGTTCCCTTCAGACAGACGCAGGTTTTTATTCACCGTGTTCAAATCCAGAGTGAAGTGACGGAAATCTGATAAGGAAAAACAATGTAACGTGAGGTTCTGGGAAAAATGGACACATTTTTGAGATTGATGACATGGTTGTTCTTAAGCCGTCATATTTGAATAGTAAATGTTGAACTTACATCTGAGATATTCCTCCCGGTTTTCATTTACAGGACCGACAACTATCTGAATAGTTTTCACTATGAAAACCAAAAAACATCTGCAGTTAAATATCCACGTCAAGAAAAGTTTTATATTGAATGAATAAATTATTTTAGAGCTGTACGACATTGAAGAAAAATAATGAAATATGTGCTTTACAATCTTTACAAAATGAAAATATTTTAAAATCATATAATCAACATACTTGTTTTACATTCTTTCTGATCATTGATCATCTTCCACACATCAGAGCACACAAACATTTGCATGCCAGTCTCTCTGCTATCGGAGTTCATCGAAAATGGTGACCATAGATAACTTTTTGAGGTATTTATATATATAACCTTTTGCAATCCATTGCGATATGCACACTTGCTTTTAAATGACGGCTTGTGGATTTACCTGTCCTAGATATCGCTTGCATTTCCTCACTGCAGAAATTCTCTACTTTGTCTCTGAGTTTATCAAGAGATTTCACAACGTCATCAAAAAGACAAAAGAGAACTGATGGTGATTCTCTGCGCTTCGGAAGTTCCGGAGACAAAAATAGATCTGTAACTCTATACACACAAATAAAAGATGCAATTACAATCACAATCACAATGTGTGTGTTATTCCCCTGTCAGGACAACGCCCGAGTAATTGAAGTGGTTTCAAAGGCTCTTCTGAATCACAAGCAAAAGAGCATCGACTCTAAACACAAGCAGCATTGTTACCTGGAGGAGCTGAATGTGATCATGAGTTTGTGAAAGTTGCTGGAGGTCGGCGTCTCTCCTCCTCAGATCTTCAATCTCCTGGTTCAGTCGCTCTGAGAGTTCTTCAGCTCGACTCACTGCAGCCGTCTGCTGATCTCTGATCAGCTGCGTCACTTGAGAGCGGCGTCTCTCGATGAATGACATCAGCTCAGTAAAGATCCTCTCGTTCTTCTCCAGTGCCGTCTGTGCAGAGCGCTGTCGGCGCACAGAAAAATCACCATTATCATCCATTCACACTGGAGGAAAGTCTCAAGACGATCTACTTTTCTCACCTCGTGAGACTCCTGAGCATCTTTAAGCTTCTGAAGTTCCTGCTCTCTCTGTTGCATCATCTGCTTGCACTTCTTTTGCAGCTTTGCCAAATGACCCTGTTGAGAACAAAACAGAGATTTTGAAAGTTTAGAAAAAATCTATTCTAATATCACTAGACATGAAAGCTATTGTATGCGGTCAATGTTTCTTCTTATGGCTGGTTAAGTGCGCAGCATTTACAAATACAGAAAATATATGTGAAGTCTTGTAGTGAAGACCAACTAAACCTAGACCAAATCAAGACCAGTACTCATCAAGTTCATAGAAATATTCAACAAAACCGTCACACAAAGATCCTATGCCCAGGACGCACCGGCGCCATATGTCGGAGCATGAACCACTCGACCATCGGCTCCGACATTTTCGACACAATCCCTGAAACATTAGTGAACTGGCACAAGGGCAACAACCAGGTCATATGAGAAACAAGTGATTGATTTTATATGAAGCAAGAAAAATGACAGCTAGAAACACTATTGATGTTAACAAATAAATCAGACAATGCCCCAGCAATAGTTGTGATCAAGAAATGGTCAAAAGTTCAAGAAAGAAATCTGTACTTCAACACTAGTAAAGTTCAAGTTTAACTTCATACCTGCATCTTGGTCATTTCTGCCGCAGCTGGAACGGTGTCATGGTTTCTGTGTTTGTCTGAGACGCACAATATACAGATACACTGCTTGTCAGTGCGACAGAAGACCTCCAGCAACTTCTTGTGTTGGTGGCAGATCATCTCCTGAAGTCGTCCAGTGGCATCGATCATTTTGTGCCCCTTTCCTTTGAAGAGATTCTGATGTTGTTCAAGGTGATTTTCACAGTAGGAGCTCACACACGCCAGACAAGACTTGACAGCTGTTTGTTTAATTTCAGCGCAGACGTCACACTCCACATCTCCGTCATCTTGACTCACAACCCTCTTCAACTTCTGCACCATTTCATCGAACACCACATTCTTAGATAAAGCGGGTCTTTGTTTGAAGGTCTTTCTGCACTGCGGGCATCTGTAAGCTCCTCTCTGTTCATCCTGATCCCAGTAGCATGACACGCATCTCATACAGTAACTGTGTCCACAGGGAATGGTCACGGGATTCTTCAGCAGATCCAGACAGATTGAACAGCTGAACTGCTCCTGAGCCCAGGAAATACTGCCTTCTGCCATTTCACCAAGAACATCCACCAAGATCGAGAGAACGTGCGCTGTGCAGAAAACGGAACATTTGTTTTCTTTAAATCAGTGTGAAGGTGTTGTCTATCTCACTACCAGCCTGTTTGTGAAACAGGTTTTTCAGGTCTGTGACGTGTTGTTTTCTAATGGGCCATATGATGCTAATGCCATGAAGCAATCAAAAACATTTGACAAATGTTCTGACAAGGTTCGAAGCCAGAGGAATGCAGTTCCTTACATAAGAGCCACAGATTTCTTAGTTCACATGCGTCTTCATTCTTTGCCATCCTATCAGACTCTGCAGAAAAAGTGAAAATGAAGTTGCAAGTAGGGCTGGGCCAATAAACGATTTTGAATCGCAATAAAATCTATGTTGATAACGATGACATTTTTACTCCAAATGGATTCATTTTACAGCCAAATAGACAGCAGAAATAAACACGATACAGGCAGCATGCAGCGTTTAACATGCGCGTCATAGTCCATTTCATACTGCACTTGACAAAGAAAGGGCGACCCAAGGAGGAAATCGTGAGAGGAAGCGGCAACGACAAAAGTGAAAGTATCCTGTAGTTCGTTCATCGTGTGTTTTACAAAGCGTCTTATTTTCCTTTGCAATTACTGGTAACAGTTTTCCTGTAGCTCAGTGGTAAGAGTATTGCGTTAACAACGCAAGGTTGTGGGTTGGATCCCAGGGGATTGCACATACCTATGTATAAATGTATAGGATAATGCAATGTAAGTCGCTTTGGATAAAAGCCTCTGCCAAATGCATAAATGTAAATGGAAAAAAACACAACGAACTGCAAACGAGTTACCCCGAATCCAGGGCCGCTCGATTATGACAAAAACCATCATCACATTTTTTTGGCCAATATTGAGTTCCCAATTATCTAACACGAATACTCATTACTTTTTAAAACAACATAGAAAATAAATAACTTTGTTTTAAACTGTGTACACAAGAAAAAAGGGGATCCATGCAAATGGAATGCGGCACAATATTAATTTTACCTCAATTGTTTTAGTGTTTACGGCTAAAATTGACAATTACGATTAATTTCCGATGAATTGCACAGCCCTACCCGAAACAGGTTACAAGGCAAGTACAAACGTTTTTATATTCGCTAACGTGAGCGGGTGCATATGAAACAAACCAGCGCTGCCCTGTACAGATTAGAGAAGTGAGGGAGTTAGTTTGCACATTAAAAGATGAATCATGCAAGCATGCTACATACACGGTTCAAAGAAATGGACTACATGTATGCGAGATGTCTGTAAGGTTAAAAACAACATGCAATATAATTATTATATGCATTTAATGTTGTTGATGATACGTCCATTATTTTATAGCAGCAGTATATGAGGAGTCAACTGTAAATTTCATTTACAAGTATAAACACAGACAAGTCTGAAGCAAGATGTCACAATAGTATGCAGACTAACCTCAGTATTCAAGGTGTGACAGATCTACCTCTGTGCCAATAAACTAACAGAGTTAATAGGTGAATAAAGTGAGCATCACCAAAATATATCACGGTCTGGACGATATGTATCGCGATTCACATTAATTAAACATGTCCAAATCGTTACCGTGTTTTATGCACAGCTCTTCCGGGAACTACGTCTCTTTGACCAGAAGTCCAGCTCGATATAAAATCACTACGAGATTGAGTCGTTGATAGCCTGCATTTTAAAAAGCAACACCCGGCAAACATCATCATTATAAATAATCTTTAATATCATAAAAATACCTGAAAAGGTTTGAAGAACAGCGATAGAATGTGACCTCCGGCATTTCCTGGAACCGCGTGCTGTGTTCTTCTTCTGTGGCGCATATTCCGAGTTTCTGCGCGAGCGCCCTCTGGCTTTCGGAAGCTGCGGCATTTAACAGTAATTCATTGGAGACGGATATCCGCAGGTCGGAGAAATGGGCCGGAAGCTCTTTTCTATTGTTCGCGAAACTTACATGTCATCCAAAGCCACATTTTCATTGTGGTGTTTTTGCATCGAAAATGTTAAATATGAAACCAAGAATCTGCAGTAGATTTATAAAGATACCACCTCTTTTAAAATGGCCCTGGACGTGTTCTGAGGTGCGAGTTCCCCCGATCACCGGGCTGTTAGCGCCGCCGAAGCTTGATGTTAGCAAACCTAAAATTAGCCTCTAATATCACTTTAGTGGTAAACAAAGGATGTTATTCGTTTCGGTTACATTTCATGGGCCATCTCATAATGTTGACTGAGGTCAGAGTTTCATAACTATACAGAGCCTAGCTGTATGTATTTGTATATGTATTAGTTAAACGAAAAGAAGCAGGATAGGGTTGTTTTGACATCACATGTGTTTTATTGTAAATGTAACATGAAGGTACAGGGGATTAACTGATATTTAAGGGACAGCTGATGAGTGTCACAATCAAAAGCGCATTACAATGACTATTTAAAGAGGGGTGCAAATGTCTCTAACACTTACAAGTAACTGCACTAGCTTTTTTAAGTTCAAAATAATTTGCTTTCCTTGGAGTCATGATAGCAATAACATAGCTGTCATACCGTAAAATGCATTTCTACAGTTTTAGTACAACTATATACGATTAATGTGATGTCAGAAAACATGCAGAAAGACTAAAAAAATCATGAAACATAACGACAGCTATACTTCTAGAGGAGTAAAAACTGTTTAATTACCTTCTGCGATTAATTATTGAGCAATTTAGCAAAAATACAGACTTATTGTTAGCAGAGTGCTCAAATAATACTCAAGATACGTTGTATCGTATACCAGTAACCAGTCCATGCAACTGGCTTGCTTTTTATTGATCAAACAAATTAAACACGTGTTCATCATCCGTCACTGATTTGATCATATGACATCTCACCAATGTGATTTGTCTGGACCACATAATAATAATAATAATAATAAAGAAAACAATAAATACAAAGGATAAAGACGAGAGTGCTATATACACATGTTAACACCCCCACTCGCTCTCACATTTGATTTTTTTTGTCCTTTCATTACAATTATACAAAATTCACGCTCCAAACATGAACAATTTCATTAATTTAAGCTTTGTTGCTGGTTTTGTTAGTACATCTGCAACCATATCGTCAGTTGGACGGTACACTCAAGACTAATCCTGTCCTCATTTATTACCGACCTCACAAAATGGTATTTGATGTCCACATGTCTACATCTTTGTCTACACAACGGATTTCTTGCTAAGGCTATGGCACCCTGTTTGTCTTCATAGACCTTAGTGTCATATTTCATACCATCAATTTTTTGCAACAATTGCTGTAAGTGTAAACATTATTGTACAGTTGTGGCTAATACCATATATTCTGCCTCACAAGTAGACGGTGCAACAGTTGGTTGCTTTCTGGTTTTCCATGAGACCAATGGACCGTTTTTGTTTAGGCTAATGCAATAACCTGTAGTACTGCATCTATCAGAAGCATCAGCTGCCCAATTTGCGTCGCTGTATGTATGTATTTAGTTCTCATTCACACCCTTCCTGTAACACAGTTCTTTGTTATGAGTGTTTTTCAAATACCTTAAAACATCCTTGGCAGTCTTCCATTGTTCTACAGTTTTGCTAGCAAAATGTTTTTGACAATTTAATTACAACAAAACTTCGGCCCGGTTTGCCAGGTAGATTAAGCAACCTACTACCTCTCTGTATTCTCTGACATCACCCATTAACTCGTATTAGTTTTTGTTCGCAGGGCGTAACCATGGATTTACAATGTTTACTGTCAAATCTCTCAAGTATTTTCTCAACATATCTACGTTGTCACATCTTTAAGGGCATTCACATCACTGGCTGCCATACTCAAGTCATCTACCCATATGACTATGACAACTTTCTCCGTTTCTGTAACCTTTGTGTAAACACAATGATCAGCGGGGTTTTGTACAAACTTGTCTCCTTTGCTCGGGTTCATCTTCCTCTTCTTGTGATTGGCGATTACTCCCTACTGGTTCTTCTACTGTAACCTGTTCTTGAGTACTTCTCAGGTTTACTCTCGGGGTTGTTTCAGATTCTCCAGGGCTATTCCTTACTCCAAAATCATCATCATCAATTGGTAACTGATCTGCTTCGGTAGTCCTTTTGGTTACGAACTCCAATAGTCTGTTTCTTTATTTTCCTACTATTGGAATAGTAGACCATGTAAGGTGGATTATTCTTATCTTAACCTACAAAATCTCCCTTCTCACATGTTGAGTCCAACTTCCCTTTGTCATGCCTGCCAAATCTGTGTGCACCATTTCTAAAGCTGCTTTGGCTCTTGCATCTGGCCCTCTGTTTCTAGTTTTGATCATTTTTCCTCGCACTGTGGCAGTGGGTTTCCTCCTCCACACTTAATTTCCATCCCATCAACAACCTCTTCTAATTTCTTTATATCATCATAATTGCAATGACCCAATATCTCATGCCATGTTTGTAAGTCATAACATTTCTTACATTGGTCAACACCTTCATCCTCTGTTGTGTGCAAATAGTACAGTTTATTGTGCACGTCTATGGGGAATTTGGTACCGTCTCTATGTAGCAGAACGTTCTTTCCTTCTTCCAAGATCACCGTTGCTCCGTTCTCGGTAGCTGCTTTCACAGAAAAGATGTCCTGAAAGTTACGTCTGCCTTGCTCTGATGTCATGCACGTATGTCAAAAACTCGCGACGGCCAGCGGCTGTATCGGATTCTTAAATTGGGAGTTGCTCTCCACCGACTGCGCTGATCTGAAGCATGATGGGAAACGACTTGCTGACGACACAGCTTAATGCTCATTGGCTAAGAATGTCCGCTGGTTTTTAGGAAGTTCACAATTTATAGTAGTTTAGGTAAAACCGTATTCTATAAAGGGATGTTTTAAATAAGTAGCCTAATTAGGGCATGTGCTTTAATTTATTTGTTTCGTTTGAATTATTTCTTGTTTAAGTCCTATTTGTTGCAAATAAAAACTTTATTGTATTTTATGTTGGTGTAAATTTTGTACATTGTAATTTTCATACAACATTACTCCACGAAAGAAATAAGCCAATCCATCAAAACAAATGCTACATGCACACATATAATTATATTATATTACACTGTACAGCATCTTAACGTGATGTGTTGCTTGCTTCTTACACCATGTAGGCTACATACCTCCACATGCCTTTTAGAAACTCTGAAATGATTTTGAAAGTCAGGACTGTACAAATTGACCACTTCTTCAACAAAATTACGAATTCTAGGGAATTTCCAAGCAAAAAGACAAACATTTGTTATTATGGCCACTGTGCCTTAAAAGCAACTTTTAATCATTTTAGTTTTTTAATGAAATCCTTGAAACCTTCCTTTTATTGTTGCCTTTTATTTAGACTAGTTGCGACATACACTGTAGACCTGGGCTGCGTTCAGCCCCGACAAAACGTTGCAAAACGTTTTTAAAAACGGAAACGGTGGTGCGGTTGAACACCCTGTTGTGATGACACAAGAGTTGAACTATGGCAGCTGAGATGGCCATTCTTTGTGTTCTTTCTGAAGTATTTTCGGAGCCTGATGAAATAAATCTCTTCTAATATCTTCAATTGTTGCGTATACCGAGCTGCGGCGGACACATTTAAACATCTTTACTTGGACCCATTGTGCGAGCTGTCACTTTAATACCACACGGGTTATATACATGTTGGTGCTGATTGGGCTGACATTCTTGACACACCCACCAAACAAGAGAAAACGCATCTCGAAACCGGTCGCACACCGTTTCCAGGAAACATGTCGTTCAACCCGGAAACCGTAGCAAAACGTTGCGCACCGGTTTGAGCTCGAACATGCCCCTGATTTGTATTTACCGTTTAAATAAGGGCTTAAGCAATGTGCACTGTTCACCTTCGGAGATTGTGCTCATCTTCGTGTAGAAATAGAGGTGTTTCAATTGCATCTGCTTCGTCCGCGATAAAAAAACGCGATGTCTTCCATTCCTCACGTTTACAGGAACACAAAACGAGATTCGGGGAGTGTCCGACTTACAAGCTGTTTTTTGACTCCTCCCCTTACTGCAGCCACCCACTCGTCTTCATTTCAGGCGAAGGTGCATCTCAAACGAGCCTATCCATATCCAGAACATGATGCATGATGGGATACTCTTAGCCTTAATACCGCTCCGAAGCGGTATTCAAGTTAGTGTGCGGTAAGCGCACTGCCCTCAGGCATGTTTAAGACATTGGGGCATACGGGCATTGCGCTCAACGAAATTCATTCACAATAATGGAAACAGCTCTGTTGATCCTATTGCCTCGTCAGACTGACAATATTGCATTGCATTGCATTACATAAACATACCTCGCTAAAAACCTTAATGATTCTGTCGGATATCCCAAGTTTCTGTCCTTTTTCGTCTTCTTCTTGTAACGTTTCTTGGTGGTGGGCAAGCCAACTTTTGGTGCATTACCGCCACCAACTGAACTGGAGTGAAGTGACATGGGAAAGAAAGAAAATAAACATATATTCTCAAGAAATGCCCCGTGTCTATTACATAACTTATTATCATTCTTCTGAAGTTTTAACTCCAAACATATGATCTGTGCCTCTGTCTCTCTCTACAGCTCTACTGTAATAAAATATGCTCAACTTTTTCAGTTTCACCACAAAATATACATAATCATAAACATAAAGATGTTTCCTGGTTTTATATACATTTCCATTGAAAAAGGTGATCACAAAATATTAAGTTTAGGCGCTGTTGACTGAGAAAACTGAGAGCGTTGATTGGCTCGTGTTAACATTAATGCCGCATTTTTTATTTGATTGGCCAGTAACTCCCGCCTTCTTTCATCGGATTGGTCACCCTCGAATGAGGGTGGATAAATCACAACAAAGCAGGATTAAAAACACTAAAGAACATTCAACATATCAACAATATTATTCACTCCAATTGTAGTGAGCAGTCATCTTATTTTAATCTGAGCAGCTCTCTTTGTCTGTGCTGCATACAGAGAAGTTACCTGTCATCACCGTCCATTCATCATGTCAATCTAGATATTAAAGGCGCGGTGTCCGATTTCTCATCAACCGAAACAGACACACCCCTACCCCCATCTAATGTCCATCACGTGCACTGTGCACCTTACTGCTGATTGGCTACAAGGTTGTTTTGGTACTCGGCCCGACTTTGTCTAAACAAGCGTAACTCGGAAATCGGACACCCCGTCTTTAATTAAACCTTAAGTGTCTCATCTATCACAAATCCACTCTCCCTGTTTCTAATGGGTGTTTATGTATGTTCTAATTTATTATGTATCTTTAAAATATTTTTTTTAATTAGTATTATTTATTTACCCTTTAATTATGGAAACATCTTTTGTTTTACTAAACACAGGCCCATGTGAGAGTCTACTGCCACGGAGATTTTCTGTAAATTGCAATGAAATGTTAAGACATTTTTAGTCTTCTACCACTAAATTCATCTACCATTTCTTAATGTTTTCTTTCAAGCACACATAAATGACAGATAAAGTTATTTTTTGGTCTCATTCTGTCCTCCGTCAGTACTCGCCGTTCACCACCAGGTATCACTGTTGAAATCTGTGTTTGTTGACGTATTTTTTTGTTTCAACTCGAGATAAGAAACCTAACAGAAAGCAGACATACATACAGTACTTAACGGTTTTATAATGATGAAACTAAAATGAATATGAGTAAATATGAGTGCAATTGCTTAGTTATGTTACTAGTCTCAGACTGTGACCAGAAAATAGTTAATGACAAAACTCCTTCAGGTTGAATTAAGGTTAAATGCAGATCTGAGATTTAATTGTGGGACACTTTGTTCTGGCTGCAGCTGTGAAGTGACTAGAAAGAAGGAATGCAAAAAAGCAAGTTGTTTTTAAATCACTTGTTCCATTAAATGATTGTCCATTGTTGCACAGCAGGAATGTACAGTATGTAGGTTAAAAAATTCCACTGTCACCCCACGCAGGCAAATGTAAGACATATTGACTTGGATCATATTTTAAACGCAAAAAGTTGTACTTGTGTGAAAAGTGTCCCTATAACACAACAATGTGTTACGTTTAAGTGCATTTATTTACAAATAAATGAAGGTACATAAAAACATGCATTTATAATTTACATATATTAACATCTTTCAGGATTCATTTCCACACGACGACGACTAACACTGAACACTGTTACGTATTTTTAAACATGGAAAGACTTGATTCATAGTGTCAAAAAGGATTCAAAGTATCTCTGAATGTTTCGTTAAAGGACACAGTTTGACTTTTGAGTTCATGCCTAACCCAAATCCTAGATGGAGAGGTTTGGTGAATGTGGTCTGCGTTCTGTGGATGAGGGTCATTGTGTCGGAGACGCCGTAGAAAGACAAAACTCCTGCTTTGTGATCCACACACACTCCGATTCTAGAGCAGTCCGACAGAACTGGGAGATTTGTCTCTTTCTTATTATGACAGAATGAGAATCTGGAGGGAGAGCAGAACAATCTCCAGGACTGATCGTTATATCCAAATCTACACTCATCGCCCATTCCCTTACGACTGATGCTCTTATACGACAATGAAACAGACGCTCCGTAACTGCCCGTCAGTTCAATCTCACAGTAAGAGTGATCTCTCACAGTCTCTTTACACAACACCTGCTTCCAACCGTGAAATCTGTCCGGATGTTCAGGGTATTGATGGGTGGTGCCCGTGTCCGTAACCGCCCTGTTCCCTTCAGACAGACGCAGGTTTTTATTCACCGTGTTCAGATCCAGAGTGAAGTGACGGAAATCTGATGAGGAAAAACAATGTAACGTGAGGATTGTTGTTTGTGTCTTAAATTTACATTTTATCTGAAGTGATTACATATGAGATTGAACATTTTGTCAATAAGTGGAGTGTTTACAAGCAGGGCTTACTGCAAGCAAGGGAAGATGAACAAAATAGAAGATAGAAGGCTCAGAAGTGTTGGAAGACGACGGAAAAGTTAGAAGTTAGTCGAGGAATGAAGAACAGGGTTGTTTTCGCTTTTACGTAAATGCAACCTATAGTAAAGTTTAAGTTTAATTTCCATAGGGGTGGACTTACATTTGCAACAGTCCTCCCGGCTTTCCTTTCCCAGACCAACTATCTGAATATCTTTCACTGTAAAAAAACAAAAAAAACTGTTTACTTTACAGGTCATGAGAAAATGAACAACTTGATATTGAATGGATGCGTAAATGATGAATTTACCTGTTCCAGATATCACTTGAATTTCCTCACTGCAGAAATTCTGCAGTTTGTCTCTGAGTTTATCAAGAGATTTCACAACGTCGTCAAAAGACAAAAGAGAACTGATGGTGATTCTCTGCGCTTCGGAAGTTCCGGAGACAAAAATAGATCTGTAACTCTATACACACAAATAAAAGATGCAATTACAATCACAATCACAATGTGTGTGTTACTCCCCTGTCAGAACAACGCCCGAGTAATTTAAGTGCTTTCAAAGGCTCTTCTGAATCACAAGCAAAAGAGCATCGACTCTAAACACAAGCAGCATTGTTACCTGGAGGAGCTGAATGTGATCATGAGTTTGTGAAAGTTGCTGGAGGTCGGCGTCTCTCCTCCTCAGATCTTCAATCTCCTGTTCAGTCGCTCTGAGAGTTCTTCAGCTCGACTCACTGCAGCCGTCTGCTGATCTCTGATCAGCTGCGTCACTTGAGAGCGGCGTCTCTCGATGAATGACATCAGCTCAGTAAAGATCCTCCTCTCGTTCTTCTCCAGTGCCGTCTGTGCAGAGCGCTGTCGGCGCACAGAAAAATCACCATTATCATCCATTCACACTGGAGGAAAGTCTCAAGACGATCTACTTTTCTCACCTCGTGAGACTCCTGAGCATCTTTAAGCTTCTGAAGTTCCTGCTCTCTCTGTTGCATCATCTGCTTGCACTTCTTTTGCAGCTTTGCCAAATGACCCTGTTGAGAACAAAACAGAGATTTTGAAAGTTTAGAAAAATCTATTCTAATATCACTAGACATGAAAGCTATTGTATGCGGTCAATGTTTCTTCTTATGGCTGGTTAAGTGCGCAGCATTTACAAATACAGAAAATATATGTGAAGTCTTGTAGTGAAGACCAACTAAACCTAGACCAAATCAAGACCAGTACTCATCAAGTTCATAGAAATATTCAACAAAACCGTCACACAAAGATCCTATGCCCAGGACGCACCGGCGCCATATGTCGGAGCATGAACCACTCGACCATCGGCTCCGACATTTTCGACACAATCCCTGAAACATTAGTGAACTGGCACAAGGGCAACAACCAGGTCATATGAGAAACAAGTGATTGGTTTTATATGAAGCAAGAAAAATGACAGCTAGAAACACTATTGATGTTAACAAATAAATCAGACAATGCCCCAGCAATAGTTGTGATCAAGAAATGGTCAAAAGTTCAAGAAAGAAATCTGTACTTCAACACTAGTAAAGTTCAAGTTTAACTTCATACCTGCATCTTGGTCATTTCTGCCGCAGCTGGAACGGTGTCATGGTTTCTTCTGTGTTGTCTGAGACGCACAATATACAGATACACTGCTTGTCAGTGCGACAGAAGACCTCCAGCAACTTCTTGTGTTGGTGGCAGATCATCTCCTGAAGTCGTCCAGTGGCATCGATCATTTTGTGCCCCTTTCCTTTGAAGAGATTCTGATGTTGTTCAAGGTGATTTTCACAGTAGGAGCTCACACACGCCAGACAAGACTTGACAGCTGTTTGTTTAATTTCAGCGCAGACGTCGTGCCATGAAGCAATCAAAAACATTTGACAAATGTTCTGACAAGGTTCGAAGCCAGAGGAATGCAGTTCCTTACATAAGAGCCACAGATTTCTCAGTTCACATGCGTCTTCATTCTTTGCCATCCTATCAGACTCTGCAGAAAAAGTGAAAATGAAGTTGCAAGTAGGGCTGGGCCAATAAACGATTTCGAATCGCAATAAAATCTATGTTGATAACGATGACTTTTTTACTCCAAGTGGATTCATTTTACAGCCAAATAGACAGCAGAAATAAACACGACACAGGCAGCATGCAGCGTTTAACATGCGCGTCATAGTCCATTTCATACTGCACTTGACAAAGAAAGGGCGACCCAAGGAGGAAATCGTGAGAGGAAGCGGCAACGACAAAAGTGAAAGTATCCTGTAGTTCGTTCATCGTGTGTTTTACAAAGCGTCTTATTTTCCTTTGCAATTACTGGTAACAGTTTTCCTGTAGCTCAGTGGTAAGAGCGTTGCGTTAACAACACAAGGTTGTGGGTTGGATCTCAGGGGATTGCACATACCTATGTATAAATGTATAGGATAATGCAATGTAAGTCGCTTTGGATAAAAGCCTCTGCCAAATGCATAAATGGAAATGGAAAAAAACACAACGAACTGCAAACGAGTTACCCCGAATCCAGGGCCGCTCGATTATGACAAAAACCATCATCACATTTTTTTGGCCAATATTGAGTTCCCAATTATCTAACACGAATACTCATTACTTTTTAAAACAACATAGAAAATAAATAACTTTGTTTTAAACTGTGTACACAAGAAAAAAGGGGATCCATGCAAATGGAATGCGGCACATATATTTTTTTACCTCAATTGTTTTAGTGTTTAGGGCTAAAATTGACAATTACGATTAATTTCCGATGAATTGCACAGCCCTACCCGAAACAGGTTACAAGGCAAGTACAAACGTTTTTATATTCGCTAACGTGAGCGGGTGCATATGAAACAAACCAGCGCTGCCCTGTACAGATTAGAGAAGTGAGGGAGTTAGTTTGCACATTAAAAGATGAATCATGCAAGCATGCTACATACACGGTTCAAAGAAATGGACTACATGTATGCGAGATGTCTGTAAGGTTAAAAACAACATGCAATATAATTATTATATGCATTTTAATGTTGTTGATGATACGTCCATTATTTTATAGCAGCAGTATATGAGGAGTCAACTGTAAATTTCATTTACAAGTATAAACACAGACAAGTCTGAAGCAAGATGTCACAATAGTATGCAGACTAACCTCAGTATTCAAGGTGTGACAGATCTACCTCTGTGCCAATAAACTAACAGAGTTAATAGGTGAATAAAGTGAGCATCACCAAAATATATCACGGTCTGGACGATATGTATCGCGATTCACATTAATTAAACATGTCCAAATCGTTACCGTGTTTTATGCACAGCTCTTCCGGGAACTACGTCTCTTTGACCAGAAGTCCAGCTCGATATAAAATCACTACGAGATTGAGTCGTTGATAGCCTGCATTTTAAAAAGCAACACCCGGCAAACATCATCATTATAAATATTCTTTAATATCATAAAAATACCTGAAAAGGTTTGAGGAACAGCGATAGAATGAGACCTCCGGCATTTCCTGGAACCGCGTGCTGTGTTCTTCTTCTGTGGCGCATATTCCGAGTTTCTGCGCGAGCGCCCTCTGGCTTTCGGAAGCTGCGGCATTTAACAGTAATTCATTGGAGACGGATATCCGCAGGTCGGAGAAATGAGCCGGAAGCTCTTTTCTATTGTTCGCGAAACTTACATGTCATCCAAAGCCACATTTTCATTGTGGTGTTTTTGCATCGAAAATGTTAAATATGAAACCAAGAATCTGCAGTAGATTTATAAAGATACCACCTCTTTTAAAATGGCCCTGGACGTGTTCTGAGGTGCGAGTTCCCCCGATCACCGGGCTGTTAGCGCCGCCGAAGCTTGATGTTAGCAAACCTAAAATTAGCCTCTAATATCACTTTAGTGGTAAACAAAGGATGTTATTCGTTTTGGTTACATTTCATGGGCCATCTCATAATTTTGACTGAGGTCAGAGCTTCATGACTATACAGAGCCTAGCTGTATGTATTTGTATATGTATTAGTTAAACGAAAAGAAGCAGGATAGGTTGTTTTGACATCACATGTGTTTTATTGTAAATGTAACATGAAGGTACAGGGGATTAACTGATATTTAAGGGACAGCTGATGAGTGTCACAATCAAAAGCGCATTACAATGACTATTTAAAGAGGGGTGCAAATGTCTCTAACACTTACAAGTAACTGCACTAGCTTTTTTAAGTTCAAAATAATTTGCTTTCCTTGGAGTCATGATAGTAACAGCATAGCTGTCATACAGTAAAATGCATTTCTACAGTTTTAGTACAAATATATACGATTAATGTGATGTCGAAAGACTAAAAAAATCATAAAACATAACGACAGCTATACTTCTTGAGGAGTAAGAACTGTTTAATTACCTTCTGCGATTAATTATTGAGCAATTTAGCAAAAATACAGACTTATTGTTAGCAGAGTGCTCAAATAATACTCAAGATACGTTGTATCGTATACCAGTAACCAGTCCATGCAACTGGCTTGCTTTTTATTGATCAAACAATTAAACACGTGTTCATCATCCGTCACTGATTTGATCATATGACATCTCACCAATGTGATTTGTCTGGACCACATAATAATAATAATAATAAAGAAAACAATAAATACAAAGAATAAAGAATAAAGTGCTATATACACATGTTAACACCCCCACTCGCTCTCACATTAGATTTTTTTTGTCCTTTTATTACAATTATACAAAATTCACGCTCCAAACATGAACAATTTCATTAATTTAAGCTTTGTTGCTGGTTTTGTTAGTACATCTGCAACCATATCGTCAGTTGGACGGTACACTCAAGACTAATCCTGTCCTCATTTATTACTGACCTCACAAAATGGTATTTGATGTCCACATGTCTACATCTTTGTCTACACAACGGATTTCTTGCTAAGGCTATGGCACCCTGTTTGTCTTCATAGACCTTAGTGTCATATTTCATACCATCAATATTTTTTGCAACAATTGCTGTAAGTGTAAACATTATTGTACAGTTGTGGCTAATACCATATATTCTGCCTCACAAGTAGACGGTGCAACAGTTGGTTGCTTTCTGGTTTTCCATGAGACCAATGGACCGTTTTTGTTTAGGCTAATGCAATAACCTGTAGTACTGCATCTATCAGAAGCATCAGCTGCGTCGCTGTATGCATGTATTTAGTTCTCATTCACACCCTTCCCCGTAACACAGTTCTTTGTTATGAGTGTTTTTCAAATACCTTAAAACATCCTTGGCAGTCTTCCATTGTTCTACAGTTTTGCTAGCAAAATGTTTTTGACAATTTAATTACAACAAAACTTCAGCCCGGTTTGCCAGGTAGATTAAGCAACCTACTACCTCTCTGTATTCTCTGACATCACCCATTAACTCGTATTAGTTTTTGTTCGCAGGGCGTAACCATGGATTTACAATGTTTACTGTCAAATCTCTCAAGTATTTTCTCAACATATCTACGTTGTCACATCTTTAAGGGCATTCACATCACTGGCTGCCATACTCAAGTCATCTACCCATATGACTATGACAACTTTCTCCGTTTCTGTAACCTTTGTGTAAACACAATGATCAGCGGGGTTTTGTACAAACTTGTCTCCTTTGCTCGGGTTCATCTTCCTCTTCTTGTGATTGGCGATTACTCCCTACTGGTTCTTCTACTGTAACCTGTTCTTGAGTACTTCTCAGGTTTACTCTCGGGGTTGTTTCAGATTCTCCAGGGCTATTCCTTACTCCAAAATCATCATCATCAATTGGTAACTGATCTGCTTCGGTAGTCCTTTTGGTTACGAACTCCAATAGTCTGTGTTTCTTTATTTTCCTACTATTGGAATAGTAGACCATGTAAGGTGGATTATTCTTATCTTAACCTACAAAATCTCCCTTCTCACATGTTGAGTCCAACTTCCCTTTGTCATGCCTGCCAAATCTGTGTGCACCATTTCTAAAGCTGCTTTGGCTCTTGCATCTGGCCCTCTGTTTCTAGTTTTGATCATTTTTCCTCGCACTGTGGCAGTGGGTTTCCTCCTCCACACTTAATTTCCATCCCATCAACAACCTCTTCTAATTTCTTTATATCATCATAATTGCAATGACCCAATATCTCATGCCATGTTTGTAAGTCATAACATTTCTTACATTGGTCAACACCTTCATCCTCTGTTGTGTGCAAATAGTACAGTTTATTGTGCACGTCTATGGGGAATTTGGTACCGTCTCTATGTAGCAGAACGTTCTTTCCTTCTTCCAAGATCACCGTTGCTCCGTTCTCGGTAGCTGCTTTCACAGAAAAGATGTCCTGTGGATAGTAGTTTAGTAGTTAGTAGTTTATAGTAGTTTAGGGAAAACCGTATTCTATAAAGGGATGTTTTAAATAAGTAGCCTAATTAGGGCATGTGCTTTAATTTATTTGTTTCGTTTGAATTATTTCTTGTTTAAGTCCTATTTGTTGCAAATAAAAACTTTATTGTATTTTATGTTGGTGTAAATTTTGTACATTGTAATTTTCATACAACATTACTCCACGAAAGAAATAAGCCAATCCATCAAAACAAATGCTACATGCACACATATAATTATATTTATATTACACTGTACAGCATCTTAACATGATGTGTTGCTTGCTTCTTACACCATGTAGGCTACATACCTCCACATGCCTTTTAGAAACTCTGAAATGATTTTGAAAGTCAGGACTGTACAAATTGACCACTTCTTCAACAAAATTACGAATTCTAGGGAATTTCCAAGCAAAAAGACAAACATTTGTTATTATGGCCACTGTGCCTTAAAGCAACTTTAATCATTTTAGTTTTTTAATGAAATCCTTGAAACCTTCCTTTTATTGTTGCCTTTTATTTAGACTAGTTGCGACATACACTGTAGACCTGCTCAGCCCCGACAAAACGTTGCAAAACGTTTTTAAAAACGGAAACGGTGGTGCGGTTGAACACCCTGTTGTGATGACACAAGAGTTGAACTATGGCAGCTGAGATGGCCATTCTTTGTGTTCTTTCTGAAGTATTTTCGGAGCCTGATGAAATAAATCTCTTCTAATATCTTCAATTGTTGCGTATACCGAGCTGCGGCGGACACATTTAAACATCTTTACTTGGACCCATTGTGCGAGCTGTCACTTTAATACCACACGGGTTATATACATGTTGGTGCTGATTGGGCTGACATTCTTGACACACCCACCAAACAAGAGAAAACGCATCTCGAAACCGGTCGCACACCGTTTCCAGGAAACATGTCGTTCAACCCGGAAACCGTAGCAAAACGTTGCGCACCGGTTTGAGCTCGAACATGCCCCTGATTTGTATTTACCGTTTAAATAAGGGCTTAAGCAATGTGCACTGTTCACCTTCGGAGATTGTGCTCATCTTCGTGTAGAAATAGAGGTGTTTCAATTGCATCTGCTTCGTCCGCGATAAAAAAACGCGATGTCTTCCATTCCTCACGTTTACAGGAACACAAAACGAGATTCGGGGAGTGTCCGACTTACAAGCTGTTTTTTGACTCCTCCCCTTACTGCAGCCACCCACTCGTCTTCATTTCAGGCGAAGGTGCATCTCAAACGAGCCTATCCATATCCAGAACATGATGCATGATGGGATACTCTTAGCCTTAATACCGCTCCGAAGCGGTATTCAAGTTAGTGTGCGGTAAGCGCACTGCCCTCAGGCATGTTTAAGACATTGGGGCATACGGGCATTGCGCTCAACGAAATTCATTCACAATAATGGAAACAGCTCTGTTGATCCTATTGCCTCGTCAGACTGACAATATTGCATTGCATTGCATTACATAAACATACCTCGCTAAAAACCTTAATGATTCTGTCGGATATCCCAAGTTTCTGTCCTTTTTCGTCTTCTTCTTGTAACGTTTCTTGGTGGTGGGCAAGCCAACTTTTGGTGCATTACCGCCACCAACTGAACTGGAGTGAAGTGACATGGGAAAGAAAGAAAATAAACATATATTCTCAAGAAATGCCCTGTGTCTATTACATAACTTATTATCATTCTTCTGAAGTTTTTAACTCCAAAGACATATGATCTGTGCCTCTGTCTCTCTCTACAGCTCTACTGTAATAAAATATGCTCAACTTTTTCAGTTTCACCACAAAATATACATAATCATAAACATAAAGATGTTTCCTGGTTTATATACATTTCCATTGAAAAAGGTGATCACAAAATATTAAGTTTAGGCGCTGTTGACTGAGAAAACTGAGAGCGTTGATTGGCTCGTGTTAACATTAATGCCGCATTTTTTATTTGATTGGCCAGTAACTCCCGCCTTCTTTCATCGGATTGGTCACCCTCGAATGAGGGTGGATAAATCACAACAAAGCAGGATTAAAAACACTAAAGAACATTCAACATATCAACAATATTATTCACTCCAATTGTAGTGAGCAGTCATCTTATTTTAATCTGAGCAGCTCTCTTTGTCTGTGCTGCATACAGAGAAGTTACCTGTCATCACCGTCCATTCATCATGTCAATCTAGATATTAAAGGCGCGGTGTCCGATTTCTCATCAACCGAAACAGACACACCCCTACCCCCATCTAATGTCCATCACGTGCACTGTGCACCTTACTGCTGATTGGCTACAAGGTTGTTTTGATACTCGGCCCGACTTTGTCTAAACAAGCGTAACTCGGAAATCGGACACCCCGCCTTTAATTAAACCTTAAGTGTCTCATCTATCACAAATCCACTCTCCCTGTTTCTAATGGGTGTTTATGTATGTTCTAATTTATTATGTATCTTTAAAATATATTTTTTAATTAGTATTATTTATTTACCCTTTAATTATATTTTTCAACCCTTTTTTTACTACCACCCTCACCCACGGAGATTTTCTGTAAATTGCAATGAAATGTTAAGACATTTTTAGTCTTCTACCACTAAATTCATCTACCATTTCTTAATGTTTTCTTTCAAGCACACATAAATGACAGATAAAGTTATTTTTTGGTCTCATTCTGTCCTCCGTCAGTACTCGCCGTTCACCACCAGGTATCACTGTTGAAATCTGTGTTTGTTGACGTATTTTTTTGTTTCAACTCGAGATAAGAAACCTAACAGAAAGCAGACATACATACAGTACTTAACAGTTTTATAATGATGAAACTAAAATGAATATGAGTAAATATGAGTGCAATTGCTTAGTTATGTTACTAGTCTCAGACTGTGACCAGAAAATAGTTAATGACAAAACTCCTTCAGGTTGAATTAAGGTTAAATGCAGATCTGAGATTTAATTGTGGGACACTTTGTTCTGGCTGCAGCTGTGAAGTGACTAGAAAGAAGGAATGCAAAAAAGCAAGTTGTTTTTAAATCACTTGTTCCATTAAATGATTGTCCATTGTTGCACAGCAGGAATGTACAGTATGTAGGTTAAAAAATTCCACTGTCACCCCACGCAGGCAAATGTAAGACATATTGACTTGGATCATATTTTAAACGCAAAAAGTTGTACTTGTGTGAAAAGTGTCCCTATAACACAACAATGTGTTACGTTTAAGTGCATTTATTTACAAATAAATGAAGGTACATAAAAACATGCATTTATAATTTACATATATTAACATCTTTCAGGATTCATTTCCACACGACGACGACTAACACTGAACACTGTTACGTATTTTTAAACATGGAAAGACTTGATTCATAGTGTCAAAAAGGATTCAAAGTATCTCTGAATGTTTCGTTAAAGGACACAGTTTGACTTTTGAGTTCATGCCTAACCCAAATCCTAGATGGAGAGGTTTGGTGAATGTGGTCTGCGTTCTGTGGATGAGGGTCATTGTGTCGGAGACGCCGTAGAAAGACAAAACTCCTGCTTTGTGATCCACACACACTCCGATTCTAGAGCAGTCCGACAGAACTGGGAGATTTGTCTCTTTCTTATTATGACAGAATGAGAATCTGGAGGGAGAGCAGAACAATCTCCAGGACTGATCGTTATATCCAAATCTACACTCATCGCCCATTCCCTTACGACTGATGCTCTATACGACAATGAAACAGACGCTCCGTAACTGCCCGTCAGTTCAATCTCACAGTAAGAGTGATCTCTCACAGTCTCTTTACACAACACCTGCTTCCAACCGTGAAATCTGTCCGGATGTTCAGGGTATTGATGGGTGGTGCCCGTGTCCGTAACCGCCCTGTTCCCTTCAGACAGACGCAGGTTTTTATTCACCGTGTTCAGATCCAGAGTGAAGTGGCGGAAATCTGATGAGGAAAAACAATGTAACGTGAGGATTGTTGTTTGTGTCTTAAATTTACATTTTATCTGAAGTGATTACATATGAGATTGAACATTTTGTCAATAAGTGGAGTGTTTACAAGCAGGGCTTACTGCAAGCAAGGGAAGATGAACAAAATAGAAGATAGAAGGCTCAGAAGTGTTGGAAGACGACGGAAAAGTTAGAAGTTAGTCGAGGAATGAAGAACAGGGTTGTTTTCGCTTTTACGTAAATGCAACCTATAGTAAAGTTTAAGTTTAATTTCCATAGGGGTGGACTTACATTTGCAACAGTCCTCCCGGCTTTCCTTTCCCAGACCAACTATCTGAATATCTTTCACTGTAAAAAAACAAAAAAAACTGTTTACTTTACAGGTCATGAGAAAATGAACAACTTGATATTGAATGGATGCGTAAATGATGAATTTACCTGTTCCAGATATCACTTGAATTTCCTCACTGCAGAAATTCTCTACTTTGTCTCTGAGTTTATCAAGAGATTTCACAACGTCGTCAAAAGACAAAAGAGAACTGATGGTGATTCTCTGCGCTTCGGAAGTTCCGGAGACAAAAATAGATCTGTAACTCTATACACACAAATAAAAGATGCAATTACAATCACAATCACAATGTGTGTGTTATTCCCCTGTCAGGACAACGCCCGAGTAATTTAAGTGCTTTCAAAGGCTCTTCTGAATCACAAGCAAAAGAGCATCGACTCTAAACACAAGCAGCATTGTTACCTGGAGGAGCTGAATGTGATCATGAGTTTGTGAAAGTTGCTGGAGGTCGGCGTCTCTCCTCCTCAGATCTTCAATCTCCTGGTTCAGTCGCTCTGAGAGTTCTTCAGCTCGACTCACTGCAGCCGTCTGCTGATCTCTGATCAGCTGCGTCACTTGAGAGCGGCGTCTCTCGATGAATGACATCAGCTCAGTAAAGATCCTCTCGTTCTTCTCCAGTGCCGTCTGTGCAGAGCGCTGTCGGCGCACAGAAAACAACCAGCAAAAAATAAGTGTGTTTCAAGTACATTTCAAGTTTATGAAAAAATGTTCGAAAATCTAAATTGTTTATTGTGCATTCCAAGTAATATCAACCAAACTGCAGTTGAGTTGTTTTGATTAAGTAATAATAACTAAATAACACCACAAAAACATCCTAATATAAAAAAACATCATTTTTGAACATTTAAAAAAAAATCTGTTTTTACAAATAAACTCTTCATAATTAAATATGCATTATGTAGTAAGTATACATACTTGGCCCACTTTTTATTTTGTTAAAATATACTTTTAGATATGCTGCAGCAGTAGTACACTTTAAGTACACAAACTATGTTTTTCCTTTTTCTTCAAATGAGTTTATGCTGTTAGTTTACTAATTCAATACTACATTTTTGTTATACTCTCCATAAACTACTAGTTTTTATATTGCAGAAATGCATTTCTTTTCAACAATAGCTTTCTTTAAGTGCACTTAACATCATACTTATAGTTTGCCATCTATATGTCTATTAAGTTTCCTCAAGGTATATTTGAAGTAAATTTGGTTTATTGTTATAAAGCACACTTAAATACATTTTTTGTAAGGGTTTGCTGGAGGAAAGTATCACGCGTTCTTCTTTTCTCACCTCGTGAGTCTCCACGGCTTCTTTAATCTTCTGAAGCTCCTGCTCTCTCTCTGTTGGATCCTTTGCGTACATTTCTTTCTCATCTCTGCCAAATGACCCTGTTGAGAACAAAACGACCTTTAAAACCCAAATTTGAATCCACTTATCATAAAAGTCTGCAGAAACGCGTTTTCTACCTGCATCTTGGTTGTTTTTTGCGGTCTCATAGTTTTTGAGTATGTCCAGATGGTTACCGGTGGCATCGATCGTTTGGTGCCCCTTTCCTTTAAAGAGAGTCTCATGTTGTTTAAGGTGATTTTTACAGTAGGAGCTCACACACGCCAGACAAGACCTAACGGCTCTTTGTTTCATTTCAGCGCAGAGGTCACACTGCACATCTCGATCTGCGCAGTGGGCAGAAACGTCATCCTGGCTAATGATCTTCTTCAACTTCTGCACCATTTCATCGAACACCACATTCTTAGATAAAGCGGGTCTTTGTTTGAAGGTCTTTCTGCACTGCGGGCATCTGTAAGCTCCTCTCTGTTCATCCTGATCCCAGTAGCATGACACGCATCTCATACAGTAACTGTGTCCACAGGGAATGGTCACGGGATTCTTCAGCAGATCCAGACAGATTGAACAGCTGAACTGCTCCTGAGCCCACGAAATACTGCCTTCTGCCATTTCACCAAGAACATCCACCAAGATCGAGAGAACGTGCGCTGTGCAGAAAACGGAACATTTGTTTCATTCATCACAGCACTGCAAGAGGTTTATATATCTTCCTGCATACTTGTGAAACAGGTTCATCTGGTGTCAGGAATTTATTTTCTGGGACAATTGCTTCTCGCTTGATGACGGTGTCAAGAGAGAAGCACAAGCATTCAATGATCTGCCAATCTCAGTTTAATAAGATTGTCATTGAGTATAGTCTATTGTGAGTCCTGTGCCGGAAGATAAAACCGCAGCCCAGTGCACTTACTGTAAGCACCATAAATATATAAAGGAAGCATTCCACATACAGCCATGAGTCACACCAACAGACACGGGTTTTATTCACAGTTGCACAGACAGGGATTAGTTGAAGCCTTGACTAACCTTTGGTGAAATTATAAATATAGACACAGAAGAGATTTTTTTAGATGCATAGATGGTAAAGTTAGGAGTTCGTCAGATTAATGCGGAACAGTTGGGTTTTAAGTTTCACTTAAATGTATACGAAAACAAGTTTCATTTCCATCAACTGACACCCACGACATTCCTCCAATAGGTTTAATTTACTGTGACAAATATATGCATATCTTTCACTATAGACCGTGACAGTTGGTACAACCCCCTGTATACTAAACAAACATTTGAACAAAATAACAAAATACAACCAACAGAACATTTAAGTACGATTTAAATGAATAAATCAATAGAAACTGCTTCTGGAACGGTGTTGAGATCTTGCAAAGTGGTCTATGAAAACCAAAACACATCTGCAGTATATTTTTCATGTCGTAAAGAACGTTAACAGACACAATCTCTTAAAAAGTACACAAGTGCAGGTCATCACTTAAACATCTTCTGAGATTATTTGACGTTTGCAAGAAGGACGTCTGCAGGGACATGCTCTTGCTTAACATTGTGTCTTGCTCAACCAAAATCTTATTAAAACAATGAGCGTAAGCAAGTTTGAATCAAATACTATTTTACTAAATACTTTACCTTACTCAGTCAATATATAACAGATATTGGGGCCCGAAGATGGATCCAGAGGGGCCACAGATTTTGTTGCATTTTATGAAGAATAGAAGTTTATTATAATTTTGTTGCAATAAAACAACAGAAAAATAAAACCACCAACCAAGGAATTGATGTTCCAGCATTGTATAACTTAATATGGTCTTGGTTTAATTCAAATTCCAAGTTCAAGTATTTATCTGGGGGGAGGATGGGGGCGCAAATCGATGCGCCCTGCACAAAAAGGAAGCCTTGCAATGTAAAAGTTTGAGAACCACCTAATTACATTATGCAAGATGATTATATTTAGTTATAAATATTTATTTAAATTGCTAAAAACAATATAGTGACTATGTAAAAGGCAATAGATATCAGTTACTCTTTGCTTTTATGGTAACATCGCTCATCTTGTGAAACATTCTGTTGACATTGAATGATGCACTGTCACTTTAATTACACTGCAAAAAATGACTTTCTCACTTAGTATGCTTGTCTTGTTTTCCAGTACAAATGTCAGAACATTCTTGAATCATGATGCATTTTCTTCATGAGCAAAACGACCCAAGAAAACAAGTTTTGTGTTTAGAACAAAATTAGGACATTTCAGTGAATTTCTATTTAAAACAAGCAAAACATTTTGCCAATGGGGTAAGAAAAAAAATCTTGATGTTAAAATCTTAATTCAAGATCATTTTTCTTACCCCATTGTTCATCGCAATATTTTTTGTCTTAAAACAAGACTTATTTTCTGAGGTCATTTTGCTCATCAAGAAAATGCATCTTGATTCAAGAATATTTAGACATTTGAACTGGAAAACAAGACAAAAATACAAAGTAAGAAAGTCATTTTTTGCAGTGGAAGCGCGAGCGCGTCGGCAATATTGCGAACGCACGACTGCCAGGTGTTTTTTTTAAGAACATTTTATGTTGAAAATCAATTACGTCAAACTTTATGTTGATGCTGTTTAGGTGGGAAGAAAAGACTTTCACACGCTGTCGATCTTTGTGCCGCCCTGCGTGGAACTGAAGTCTGACCTCTCATCATCAGATAGCTCATCTTATCTGTATCTATAGGCTCTCTCATGATTGGCCTATAGGCCTCTCTCACATGCGAAGTTCTGAGCATGATTGAGCAGGGTGTCAGTGATCATGTCAAACAAGCACGTTGGGCGGATTCTAATCGGCTGTGAATCAGTGATCATCTCTATTTTGGAAGAGCGAGTTATTGGGAGAATGAGCATTGAAAAACCACGCCATTGTCTTTTACATGACTGTTCTGTCCGCTAAACAAAAATCTAATCCTCAAGGAAAACTGTCTGCATTTTTACTTTTGAGAGTTTTTATTCACCTCGACATCCAAACACCCCCTATTCCATTGTGTGAACCACCAGTGTTAAAGTCCCAGTGAAATGAAAAATCACGGGTTTTATTCACAGTTGCACAGACAGGGATTAGTTGAAGCCTTGACTAACCTTTGGTGAAATTATAAATATAGACACAGAAGAGATTTTTTTAGATGCATAGATGGTAAAGTTATGAGTTTGTCAGATTAATGCGAAACAGTTGGGTTTTAAGTTTCACTTAAACATGAACTAAAACAAGTTTCATTTCCATCAACTGACACCCACGACATTCCTCCTATACGTTTCACAATAGACCATGACAGAAAGTACAACCCCCTGTTTTACTAAACAAACATTTGAACAAAATACAACCAACTGAACATTTACAGCCGATTTAAGAAGTTGAACAAATATCTTAAAGATTTCATGATATAAGTACGATTTAAATGAATAAATCAATAGAAACTGCTTCTGAACCGGTGTTGACATCTTGCAAAGTGGTCTATAAAAACCAAAACACATCTGCAGTTTATTTTTTATGTCGTAAAGAACATTAAAGGCGGGGTGTCCGATTTCTCACAGCCGTTGTTGATGTTCAAATCACCAAAACAGACACCCCTACCCCCATCTTTCATTTCGTCAGCGCTCGCTCGGCTCGACTGATGTCCATCATGTGCACTTTGCACCTTACTGCTGATTGGCTACAAGGTTGTTTTGGTACTCGGCCTGACTTTGTCTAAACAAGCGTAACTCGGAGATCGGACACCCCGCCTTTAACAGACACAATCTCTGAAAAAGTTCATCACTTAAACATCCATTGAGATAATTTGATGTTTGCGAGAAGGACGTCTGCAGGAACATGTTCATTGTGTCTTGCTCAACGACAATCTAATTATAAAATAATGAGCGTAAGAAAGTTTGAATTGAATATTATTTTAATCTTTGACATGACTCAAGAACATGATGCAAGAATGTTTAGACATGTTTAGGCAATATTGCGAACGCACGACTGCCAGGTGTTTTTTTTAAGAACATTTTATGTTGAAAATCAATTACGTCAAACTTTATGTTGATGCTGTTTAGGTGGGAAGAAAAGACTTTCACACGCTGTCGATCTTTGTGCCGCCCTGCGTGGAACTGAAGTCTGACCTCTCATCATCAGATAGCTGAGATCATCTTACCTGTATAGCCTATAGGCCTCTCTCATGATAAACGGAAAGAGAAGATTTCTCACAGCCATGTGAGCAGGTGTCAGCGCATGTACACACAAACAAGCACGTTGGGCGGATTCTAATCGGCAGTGAATCAGTGATCATCCCTATTTTGGAAGAGCGAGTTACTGGGCGAGTGAGCAATAAAAAAACACGCCATTCTCAATGGAAAGACATAACGTGCCCTTGCAAAAAGTCCCTTTCGGAATCTTTTATATTGATTGTTCTGTCAGCTAAACAAAAATTGTATCCTCAAAGAAAACAGTCTGCATTTATACTTTTAAGAGTTTTTTTCACCGCGACATCCAAACACTATTCCACTGTGAGAACCACCAGTGTTAAAGTCCCAGTGAATTATGAATTACATATTTTTTCTAAGGAAGTAAGCCATTTTGGGTTCAGTTCATGATGTCTCAATCAGCTCCCTTGTTCAGTAGTCAGGGCACTGATCAGGGAGTCGCTATTTTAAGAGTGTCTTACAATCCTTCCAGTGCCCTGAAAGGTCCATTCCTTCAAAATTCCCACAATGCAACGCAAAAACCAGTGAGCGTCGATGCTCCTGATTTTCCCTTACCGGAAATCACGTGACAACTTTTAAAGACGTTTATCCGAAATCGCACGAGCCAGCTCAACAAACTTCATGAATCTCGTTAGAATGAGAGTGTGTGTTTGTGTGCGTACGTGAGTGTGTTCGTGCATGCGTGTGTGCGTGCGTGTGCATGTGTGTACGTGTGCGCGTACGTGAGTGCGTGTGTGTTCGTACATGCGTGTGTGTGTGAGTGCCTTTGTGTGTTCGTGCATGCGTGTGTGTGTACGTGAGTGCGTGTGTGTGTTCCTGCATGCGTGTGCGTGCGTACGTGTGTGTACGTGTGTGTGTGTGAGTGCATGCATGTGTGTGTGAGTGCGTGTGTGTTCGTACATGCGTGTGAGTGCCTTTGTGTGTTCGTGCATGCGTGTGTGCGTACGTGAGTGCGTGTGTGTGTTCCTGCATGCGTGTGCGTGCGTACGTGTGTGTACGTGCATGCATGTGTGTGTGAGTGCGTGTGTGTTCGTACATGCGTGTGAGTGCCTTTGTGTGTTCGTGCATGCGTGTGTGCGTACGTGAGTGCGTGTGTGTGTTCCTGCATGCGTGTGCGTGCGTACGTGTGTGTGTTCGTGCATGCATGTGTGTGTGAGTGCGTGTGTGTTGCGTACTTTTGTGTGTGTGTGCGTACGTGAGTGCGTGTGTGCAAGGGCGAAATTTTGATTTTGACATTGGTGGGGACATAAATAAAATGCAGTTTCCTAAACAATATCATATTTTAACGTTTTTTTATATTTAACCTTATTAATGTTACACAAGTCAAAAACAACAAATACACAACAGGTCCATTTTATTTGTATGTTTTTTATTTTTACTTTTTGTGATGCCAGTGAATATTCTGTCAGGGTAAATAAAAACTGAACCAGCAGGTTTCCTCCAGGTCTGCTACAGTAGAAATTGAGAAAATGTTCTGGGCTCGGCTTACTTTGGTTTGTTTTAAAATAGCTCCGAATGTCTACTTTTCTTCTTTTTGTTTCCATCCTAAGCCTCACTTCAAAATTCACATGACGTTGTTTCCTAAAACATAACCCTCACACAGAAACATGAGCAACTAGATTGTAACTAGATTACACAGAAACATGATTTGCATCACGCATTTTAAGTTTGAACTAATAAAGGCTTATGAAACAGTCGGTCGTCATGCATTGGGAAATCACTGTCCTTGAGTCAATATGTGACATAACTTGTCGCATATTTTGTCAATAATGAAACTGTTGTTTAGATTTTATTTCCTTACCGCTCGCCTGAATAAACATGCACATTGACATGTTGACAGAGTTTAGTTCAAACAAAGCCGCTTACGTCACACGTTAAGAGAGAAGCCAAAGCTCAAAGCCATTCATAATGCGACCTGGGTTAGAGAAGCAAAGCGACGTGAGCCAGAGATTTAACCATTTGTGTTCCACAAACAGCGGTTGTAAGATGTTCAACTTCAATTCAATTATTTCTCCATAAATAAATGTTGGATTAAATAAGCATTAGGTGCGCAACACAAGAGACAGATGACATCAGTCCTTATATATACATGTAGATACATTGTTGGTTGAAATTATTGGTAGGGACAAATTAGTGTTCGCTGGATATTGGTAGGGACACGTCCCTTTGCAAATCGACGCCTATGCGTGTGTGTGTGTTCGCGTGTGTGTGTGAGTGCGTGTGTGAGTGCATGCATGTGTGTGTGTGTGTGTGCAATGTCCTCACTTACATACAACAGAAAATAAGTGTTCTTCACAGCCCTGACATAGTAGAAACAACCTTCTAGTCAAAGATTCTCAAAATCATTATTTTCTTCTCACATTTTTGTATTCTAAAGAACCTTTTTTTAACAGAAAGCCTGTGTGGATGTTAAAGGTTCTTTAAGGAACCGGATAAGGAGTTCTAAAAGAGTAGTAATATATTGTGACAACCATCTAGTGAGGACATTTCACTGGTGTTTTCTCATTGAAATGACTCAACCCATGTTTGTCTTTATATCTAATTCTGTGCACATGTTTCTGTGAGAGGATAGAAAATATCATTAGCCTGATATAAAATCAATACAAGTCTATGGAAGACCTTACTGATATAGTCAAACAAACATGTGTGTGTGATTGAACCAGACAAAGGCTAATTTTATTTTATGCATAAACACACGTTGTTAGACAGGCAGGCAACACAATCTACTTAACAGTTAAATGTAATAATCGACCACATTTCTGCCCCTTTAGGTAGGGGTAAGTTATGGTCAGGGTTGGGGTTTGGTGTGGGTTTAGGTTAAATTTATAAAAATGTTGACATCAACCACTTGGCAAAATCAGCTTGAGCGTTCTCATATGTACTTCAACCAGTATTTCAAAAATAAAGTCAGAAAGTTGTCGGTTGTGCAGGTTGTTTATTAAAAGCAGCTGTGAAGTATCGCAACGCACGTCACCGGAAAATAAGGGATCAGTGTCCCAATGTGAAGTGAGCCAGGACCCGAACCCGTGCCCACGAGACGCTGAGTAACGACTTCAGGAGCAAGTGAGCTTGTAGCTGCACTTTCAGACCTCATTCATACATTACCAACTAATTTCTCCTTCATCATTGAAATGTGTGAAGTCTGTCTGAATCTATTTAAAGAAGCTGTAATAAATATGTAGTCCGTTGGACACATGATAGACTTTCCTGGATCAGATAAGTTTAAATGCGTCACAATCATGAAAACAGGGCGTGACGTCAATGTCTCAGTAGTGTCCGATTATTTCCGTAATCAGAAGCATCTGCAGTCACACAATGTACCTGCATGTTTATGAACTGAACAAGAAGAAAATGTTCTGATTTTATATTTTCAGTGAGCCATGACTTGATATTACAGACTGACTCATCGTATTGAATAGCTCAAGCTGGACTGTGGTTTCAGACAGCACTATCGATTCTCATTGTCCACACTGAGAGACTACAGAAGTGCTGCCCATTACATGTGGAAAACCGAGAGAGAAAAACAATGATCGAGTGAGTCGTGCCATGTGATGCGCTCATTCTGAAGACAATCTCATAGACAAATGACTCGAATGACTGCATACTGTGAAGTGCAACAAAATCTCCACTGTGGTACGTGAAATGGACTTCATTCCTATTACACTACCACGCAGTGACAAAAATCGTGTTATTTTAAAATGCAATAAATCACATGTTCTGCTGAACCTTTGCATTAGATAACTTGCAAACGTCTCCGCACACATACTTCGATTCATACAACATGTCTAGAACAAAGTGTCACACTTTGTGCGCAAACCTGCTTGACCTGATTTCTTATCTTATGTATACTTCATAAAAACGAACTTCAACTTAACATAGTGCTTTCGAAGATAAAAACTGATTTACAGTTCCTCGAGGTGCTGGAGCTGTCAGCTGATTCATCCGGAAGTAAGGATTCGGATAAATCTGGAGACTTGACATCTATCTTCCCCAGACATCTGGGGACCATAAATAAGCGGGAAGCGACAGATCCTGTAACGCTGTGAAAAACAAGCAGAATGATGTGGAAAACCCAACTTTTCAAGACAGAACGATGCTGTGCTCACTCTGTCCCACGAAAGGGATCCTTTTTAACCTTCAGTGCACCTGTTGTGTTGGGAAAAACCTCAGGACCTATAAAGTTGTTTGTGGATTCAAAAGTGAAGAATGTCCAAGGGCAACATTTAAGAGGATACTCCACCCAAAATTAAAGAATTTGTGAACAGCTGATCGCTGGCCTGTTCAGGATTGACCAATGCCAGCTCATGGGAAAACTCAAGGCCTGGTGTTACCACACCAGAGAATAATGTGGCAGCTCAAATTGTGCCGGACCCCAGTAATTGTGGTAAGCAAACTGGATGGAAAAGCCAACTCGCTGGCCAGTCAGAGACGGATGCCAATGTCCAGATACGCACCGGTCGTAAAAATGGAAAGCACACAACGAGGTTGACCCGGCGATAAGCAGGTTACAACAAAAAGAGATCATCGACAGAGTCCAAGAAGAATGGGATATGGAGAAGTCTGAAAGTTCTGGTCCCAGGCCAGGAGGAAGGAGATGGTCGTTGCAGGGGTGATCAGTATGGAGAATGAGCGACAAAGGGTCAAGGCCGTAGCTCAGGGACGCCGGGAAACTGAAGATACCGCAGGCAAGGCTCAGTTTTCAGATCAGGGCGATGTACAACACACTCCCCTGTCCAAGGAACTCGAGCCTTTGGCCTAGCAAGGAGGAATGCTGCTCTCAGAGGCAGGCTGCAGGGCTGATAGGGAGACGTCTCTGTCACTGCCCCACCACCAGGAGGCGTTCCGGGGGTATGACGACCCTTCAGCATGCCAATTCGTAGGCACCGGAGGAGGTGCGTCGGGCAGCAATGCCTTCGCAGGGAAAAGACCTGCCTGTGTAATGTTTGTTTGTTGCTCACGCCCAAGTTGCACAAACCTGTATGCATTTCTTTCGTCTGTTGAACACAAAGAAACATTTGAGCAAGTGACGTTTCTGGGACATCATTGACCACCATATAGGAAAAATGAAAAGAGTAGTCAAAGGTGCCCCAGAACTGTTTGCTTTCCTACATTCTTCAAAACATCGCAATTTGTGTTGAACAGAACCTAAAAAAACAAGTTGTTTTTCTTATATGGTAGTCAATGATGTCCCAAAAATTGCTAACATTCTTCCAAATATCTTTCATTGTGTTCATCAGAACAAAGACATTTATACAGGTTTGGAACGACTCGAGGGTGAGTAATGACACTCTTATTTCTATTTTTGGGTGGAGCATCACTTTTCGGTCAACATTCAGGTTTTGGTGTTACTCAAGTATATATGTTAGAGTTTTTTACAGTTGTTATGACACTTTTCCAAATACTTTTAACACTTTTTCTAAACTCTTGACACAGTTATCACAACATCTGGCTGTAGGCAATACCATTAACACATTTCTTGTTGCTTTGACACAAAATACATACATTTAACACAAAATGCTTTAACTTCTTTAACACACAAGCTCAGCCAACACCAAACTATGTATTTTAACTGTCAAATGTACAAAACCTTTCACACTGTATGTCAGATCAGATAACATCACATTCTCAACATAACTCATATGCTAACGTCAAAGTGAGCTGCTGAACACAAATAAATCTGTATTTTACTGTATTGCTAACGATAAAAAGCAAATTGAAGTTATGCAAATAAATATATCACAGCCGTAGTCTATATTTACGCCTTCCGTCATACACATGTGATGTGAGGGACGGAACAGATGACCCATGTGTGACGCACCCCCTTCCTAAAATACATATCCATCCATCATTTTATATGTGCAACGAAACACTTACATGTTATTAGATAAACAGTGAATGTACAGTATAAAGACAACATATTGTTTCCAAACTTACAAATATAGTTGGAGGTATATAACCCTGTAGAGACATTTCAATATGTAGTTGTACTTTTATACGTAACTTTCACTTTGAGTGCTTCAATAAAGGAAATATTTACTAGAAATATACAAATATAAACAATTCTGAAAATGTTGCATGTAGCAAAAAAACCTTCTGGAGGCCCCTGGGGTCCCCGGACCCCAGTTTGAACTCCCTGTCATAAGGCTATCATACAGAGAGGCTGGTGGATGAATACAGACAAATCTCAGCTGGGACACGGTGGGGTTTATCGTCCAGATTTTTCGAGAAACCAACAGGTATGATATTGAATGAGAGCAGACATGACACATATACTGTAAAATAATCTAAAATAATAATTTTTTATGACATTGTGATATGATTGACTGAACGTTCCTGTCAGTAGAGAACATGTGTTAGTGTTTTGGTAGACACAGTGTATTGTGTTAGTGAATTTAAGTTAACAATGTGTGATTTTGAACATGAAATTGCTGTGTTGCTGTGTTAAGAGTTTAGGAAACTTGTCTGGTGAACTGGAAAAACGGTCATAGCAATTGTAAAAAACTGTAAATCCAGATCTTTGCAGATGTCTGAAAGAATATCTGTTACTTGACAAATCAATTATAATGGCATAAACAACAGCACCACCTGCAGACACATGCCGGTCTGACAGGTCACATAAAAAAAACAATGCAAAAAAAGTATTTTATTGTGATATTTTTATTTTTATGTGACCTGTGATGTGACCTGCCTTTAAAAAGATGTGCTATTGGTAGGCCTATACTTCTCATAAACAAAAGAAAAGTATACATTTATATTATATTATATTATATTATATTATATATATTATATTATATTATTATATTATATTATATTTATTATATTATATTATATTATTATATTATATTATATTATATATATTATATATATACTGTATATATAGAGAGAGGGAAATATTCTTTGATACTGCTGATTTTTAGGTTTGCCTGCTTACAAAGAAATGAAGGGTCTATGATTTTTATGGTAGGTTTATTTTAACTGATAGAAACCGAATATCAACCAAAAAATCAACGGAAAAAAATATATATAAATGGTTAAAAATTGATTTGCATTTCAGTCAGTGAAACCAACCAGCAAGAATTCTGGCTCCACAGATTGGTGATGTGCCTATGGACCACAGAATAGTCCTGTCACTTTAGGAAAGTACTCCTAAACCAGCTAGTTATGTATATAAAAGATGCCTGCCAACAGAATCTGTATCTTTCATTTCAACCTCTCCAGACCATGGTCCAGACCAAATCGGTTTCAAAGGATGTCAGGGACAAGATTGGAGACCTGCACAAACCTCGGATAGGCTACAGACAGAAGCTTGGTGAGAAGGAGACATCTGTTGGAGTAAAGATGATCATGAGAAAGGTTAAAGATCAGCCCAGAACTACACGGAAGAAGCTTGTTCATGATTTCAAGACAGTTGGGACCACAGTTGGCAAGCAAACCATTGCCACAATAGATTGAAACCCGTTTTCCTGTGGCTCAGTGGTTAGAGCGTGACGTTAGCAACGCCGAGGTCATGGGGTCAATCCCAGGGATCGCACATGCAGAAACAACTGTATAGTATAATGCAATGTAAGTCGCTTTAGATAAAAGCATCTGCCAAATGCATAAATGAATATGTAACGTAAGAAGCACCCGCAAGGTCCTCGTGCCCAGGAAGAGCCGTCTGAAGTTTGACAACGAACATCAAAATGATTCAGAAAAGGTTTGGAGAAAGTGCTGTGAGACCAAAATTGATAAATCTACTTCCAGAAATAGATTGAATGAATCTTTGGTTGCATAATCAGCTTTTTAATTCGAAGACTTTTCAATAGCCCCGGTTGTCCTCAAGGGGGCACTGTTGATCCAGGACAGAAAATCTTTTTTCAGGAAACTAAGCCACTGTCCACAATAGTCAATGAGGAAAATAAATATTAGGGTTGATCTTCACTCACAGATAACTAAAGGTTTTAAGGATCGAACTCTGCTGCAGATGTCCTCTAAACCAAAACAAAGTGGGTCAACGTTTGTTTCAATCTTATCTTACTTTATAGTGTTTGCAGCATCTGTATCTTAGCAACAATGAGTGCAGGAACCTACTAGAATCAGAACATACTGATCTCAGAATCGATCAATATTGATGACTTTAGAGATGGCTAAGCGACGTAATATCGCTTAATACAGTCTTCTGTGTATATTCAGCGGCTCACTGGATTTTTGGACACAGAGCCTCGCTCTGTTGAAGTCCACCTAGACGAACCTGAAGAAAAAGCACCGGTGCAAATATTTAACTAGTTCCTCAGAGGTCTCTGTGTTTTTATTCCGAGCGTCTCGAGTTTCTTACATTGCCCAGAGTGACACACATTCAGACGGATCATGAACCTGACCCTTCCGCTGGAAACACAGCGCTATAGTCAGACCTTTTCTTCCCTGAGTTCAGTGGCATCCATCATTCTTCCCTGGGCATCATCATGTCTTCTCCGTGTTAACAATGACTTTTCTAAAAATACCCTCTCGGCTGACAGAGATAATGTTTCAAGCATGTTAAACCGGGCTGCTTCTCTACAGGTGGGCTGTGACCTAAAAATGGGTTCGGAGAGGCTCGAGGAAAAACATCGATATAATTGAAGTATGTTCGTTTGTGTAATATAAATGGCTTCAGAATACTATTTAATTCTGTAGAGCAAAATGTTTGCTGTCGTTTATGTATTCGTACATTTGCACATCTTTCCATTATCCCTGTGAATCATTCTGCATAGACTGAGGCCAAATTGACCTGCCTGTATCTGTTCCATTTTACCACATATTCCCAAATCACAGACGAGATCTCTCTAATATCTCAATTATTTCCCAAGGACATCAGTGAGATTAAACGGAAAGCAAATGGAAACTTGTAAGACTGCATTGCAGATATTTCTCCTGAGAAAAAGCGCCAGAAATCTCACAAGTTAGAGTTTCAAACCGAGCTCAGATCCGTCACGTCTGCAATCAAAAGTCAATATGGTTAAAGATCTTAATACGAGCTCAAACTCATCAATTGGACTCAAATCCAGATGATTTTACCTGTGAAACCTCCATATTCTTCATGTGTTCTGACAATTACACTCTCATTTGATTCCGTCTTCATTTCAAAATCATCGATTTTGAGAGAAACATCTGAGACAAATTGATATTTAAATGAAACACAAAAAACATTCAATAAATGTAACTATGGCTTGAACGTACGTGTTGGAGGCCGGTGATCTTTCACAGGAGGGTCTGGTTTGTGCCAGGTGGGCTTCAGTTTTAACAGAGGTCTTTGTGCGTGGGAATGTTCTCTGGTTTGACTGATGAAAGGCGGATCCCATAGTGAAACCTCAAAGGTGATGTATCCTGGTCTTTCAGCAGCCTTCTATAATTACCTCCATAACCTCCCACAGACTTCACAATGAGCTCTCCACCCAAATTAAATTTGATTTCTTGAAACAAATGGAACAAACCCCCCCGCTCACTTCTGCGGATGCTTGTGGAGCTGCTGTGTGTATTTATGCTTTGCTTTAAAACCGGAGCTCCAGAAATCCTGCAGGAATATCAGTGCAATTCCAAACATTATTTTTTCTTTAGACGCAATTCTGCCTTAAAACTTAAATTCAGAAAATGATCCTATTTGATCCCTGCAGGATCAATTATATTTGAAATAGAGCATCATTATATATATATATATATACATTTCAGTTTTAAATGGATTGGTTCACTTACTAAGGCTGGTAGGGAGACGTCTCATTCCAGAAAGCATTGCATTGGACAAACCACGTCCATAAGAGGATTGTTTGGTCCATTTTCCTGGATAAAATAATGCTGTTAAAAGTACATTTGATCATGTTTAAGTGCAAAGATGATCTCAAACATGAGAGATTGTAATTTCATGGGAATTAAATAAAGAGTTAGGTTCCAAAATGAGATAAAAAAAGTCAAAAGTCATGTTTTTATTGTGCTTTATTGTGTTAGTAAGCTATGGAGTTGTTATGGCTTGAATCAAAACAAACCAACTGCAGTTGGATTGATATGAATTGGAATGCACAATAATAACATGATTTTAATAACAAACTCTTCAGATGTATTTCTATATCTTTATAAATACAGAGCGGGAGTAATGCAAACCTTTCTATGGAGCAGAGCTCTGAACTCATGATGATATTCAGCTGATGATGTGAAGGTGAGAAGAGAAGTGAAAACACAGAACTGTGTGAAAGTGATAATGAGCCACAGAATGATTTCATTAACCTCTTCTCACATACTTTCTTCCCGGCCTTCCGCTCCCCGACAGCCACTGTCTGCAATCACAAACCAAGATGGCCGCCGGTGACTCATCAGTTTTGTTTTGGTCTTTCTGAAAGCCGATTGGCTCTGGGTGACTTCATGGGATTTTATGTTAGAATTCAAAGCTTGTTGGTATAATAATATTACTTTTGTTGGGCATCTTATTTTACAATTGTTTGGAAACGTCAACCAAGCCTAAGAGGAAAAGAAACAAATTCTTTAAAATGAAATATAATGATGATAAATATGTGAATACATGTCTTTTTTTTATTTGTCATTTCAACATTTTAACTGATAATTAAATCATTTACTTTTATGATTCTTCAACTGACATGCATCTTGCCAATACTGTGGTGTGCCCATTTCTTATCCTTCCGAAAGGCCCTGCACGTGTCTCAAAGACAGAAGATCTTTGACAAGAGTTCTGGTCTGCGTTGTATGTTAGTGAAAGCAGGTTTGTGTTCTGCATTCTTCCTCTGTGGGATCCTAAACAACACTCCTGCATCTCCTGCACGGGCCCGAGGGCATCGGCGTTAATGTGGACAAGCTGTGTCTGCACCGCTCTACTTACTCTATTTACATGTCCAGAGAAACCCGGTGAAGCCGAGCGTGTCCTCGATACATCACACATAACCAACCCGTCACTGTGTCATCATATCCTTCAAAATCTTCCCATATGGACAATTCCAGCGTTATGGATGTGACATAAAAATGCTTGGAGAATGTATTTGTTGCCAATATACTTGTATTAAACTTACCAAACCCTTGTTGATCATCAGAACATCAGAAAAATATCAGTCGCACAAGTTTTCTATTTAAAAAAAATGGAAATAAACGTGCGTTATGGATGTGACAAAAAAAGAGTTTTTGGGAGACGGCAAACTTTGAAGGATTTCTGTGAATTAAAATACACAAACTTGAAGAAATTATTATACCCACGGAGAACGGAGGACATATTCATGTGCCAGTTTATAAGGAATATGTTGCGTTACGGATGTGACAATCCGGAAAATGGCACTTATCAGACTATGAAAAACTGCACTAAAAGTAAAACAATTGGAGGTGTTGTGTCAAAGGTCAACCGTGGCGCGACCTTTACCACACGTGGAGTCACATGTTCGCGATTGACAGACATAACCAGAGCTCTTTAAAAGAAAAACCCTCATGAAGTCATTTTCTACTTTCACTTGTGGATTTACAAGTTCTGCAAATTGAGTGATCAGAAGGAACGTTTACTCAAGTGTGCTATTAGTATACTTCATCGAAATGAGTACAGTATACTTTATTTAAATAACATTTATTCATGTTTTTTAACCTTAACGTATTACAGCTTAAAATCGTGTATGAAACATAAACGTAAAGTGGAATTGTTTATAAAGATCATGTAATACCTCCCTATAGTTGCTAACAATTTAAAACTATTACCAATCTGTTTGTCAAGCACATCTATGTAGCAACATTTACTTTAGCTATTTTTAAAGCGCGCTTGCTGTTGTGAACCACTAATGGCTTCACGGGTGCGACGCCAAACCAGAGCTGAGCTTCAGTTGAATTGACAGACATATTCTGAGATGCTCAGAGTTTAGTCACCGTATAAACATCAGGGTTTCGAGTAATGAATGCGGCTCTTTCACGCGGACTCATATAAGACGTCTTTATTAACCCCACATGTGCCTTGGCTGTTTTTTAAACATTCATAGGGTAATCCCCCCGATGGCCCATTTTAGCTTTCCATCGCTCAACACCAGGTCTCTTTCAGACAGTTTAACAGTATATCATGTTGTCTTTTAAATGTGACAGCTACAGCCCATGGAAAGCAAAAGGCTTTACAAGCTTTGCCAAACGGGCAGAACATCAACCTGTTTGGCAAAAGATCACAGAGACGTTGGTGTCAAAACAACACTTCAGAGGTGGCACGCTGTTTGCTTTCTAACACAGAAGTTGCATTATAAAGCCCATGTGTTACCAAGAATTCCTGGAAAGAATTTATGTGCTTCGGAGTTGCAAATTATTGTGGTAACACTTTACATCACGGTTCCCTTTATAAAGCATTTGTAAATGTGTTTGTTAATGATTAATAAGTCATTTACAAATGCATTAAAGCTGCGTATATAAAAAGGGATTCCAACGTGCCAAATAGTGAGCCATTTTTAACTCATGTGTTATAAATGCTTTATAAATGTATTTATTCATTATTGATTTGCAAAATCAATATACAACAACCTTTGTGCATTTAGTGTTAAAACGTGATCAAAAGTTTGATTAATTTATCTTGGTAAGTGAGAATAAACTGCTTTGGGTAAGCATCATGATCTGAAGGCATCTCGGAGGGCACCGTGAGACATTCGGAATCGGATCCGGTAAGCAACATGGTTTAAAAAAGTGACATAAGATATGAAATATACAATAATGAGAAAACCAACATAACACCCTACAGTCTCCCGTCTGACAGCCTGTTTTGCAAACAACATCAAGATAACAATGAATCTGCCAAATAAATAATGAATAAATACATTTATTAAGCCTTTATAACATGTGAGTTGAAAACGGCTCACAATTTTGCAGGTATTTCTTTAGAATCCCCCTTTTTATTGCTTTATAATGCATTTGTGAATGACTTATTAATCATTAATGAACACATTTATAAATGCTTTATGAAGGGAACCTTAATGTGTTACCATTATTGTCATAAAAAACTTTTTGCTGTGGATTAAAACTTCTGCAAATCAAAAATGTTACTGCTCTTCCATAGCTTATAGTTCTCAGTTGAGTTTCATGTAAACATCAACAGCCGTTTCTCCAAAAATTCATGAGAAATGTTTTGAGATCTTCAATAATCTTGACTTTTGACTATGGCTTGAACTGAGCACAGGTCTGTCAAGTCTGCAGGACTAATCTGAGCTCACTTTGAAACATCTTCTGAATCTCTGTCAGAGGCATTTGTGAGATTTCAGACTCGTTCTTTAAGGAAAAAGATCTGAGACACAGATTAGATGTGTAGGAGAAATAATTGAGATATTAACGAGATCTCATCTGTGATTTTACGCGTGGGAAATAGTTGTAAACAAATGAAAAAATGTAAATTACAAATGAACCAAAATGAAATGAGTTCTCAAGGAAACCTAAGTAAGATGAAATATATCTTTGCAATGAATAGCTTTGAATATAAA